>CM059784.1:14422500-15022500 GCA_030435695.1 Brachymystax lenok tsinlingensis
TCTCCCCGCCACTCCCTCTCGATCTCTGGCCTTTTCCTCCCTTTCTCTTTCCATCTCTCTCCCTCCCTCCCTCTCTCACCTTTTTACTGTAGTTATAGCTGGTTAGCTACTATGAGAGCCCAGACTAACTGCCTTTGTTAGCAACACAGCTTTGTGCCTGTGTTTCTGTTTCTCTCTCCTCCTTTCTCTCTCCCCTTTCTCTCTCCTCCTTTCTCTCTCCCCTTTCTCTCTCTCTCTCTCTCTCTCTCTCTCTCTCTCTCTCTCTCTCTCTCTCTCTCTCTCTCTCTCTCTCTCTCTCTCTCTCTCTCTCTCTCTCTCTCTCTCTCTCAGGGGCCACAAGGAACTCTAAGTTTCCATTCATGCTTCTCATTATCGGGGCATGTTGGAGTTTTATGGGGCCTTGTAAACCCCTGAATTACAGCACTTTAAAATGGATCCTGACACTATTATGTGACCGTGCTTATGGAAAAGCCTTTCATTGCTGGACCGAGGACTTAAAATGGTGGACGACAAAAGAGCATGACTTGTTAATTATTTTTAACAGCCGGATAAAATGATTATGAACTAGGTAGGATACACAAATGACCAGTACCAGAAATGTTACATAATAAAATTACTTCCTCTTTGGGAAAATAACATGAAGTCTTAGAGGAACAATGAAACATGTGCATAACAGACAAAACAGTATGTATAATTGTTTTTGTATGGGAGAAGTTTTCCATCTTAATTTGTTTTTCATTTGTTTAATAAAGTAAGTTAAGTTATGGTTCAACATTGATTTATGAGGCATCGTTTCCTTTAATAATGATAATAATGTAAAATACAATTATTTCAATGAAGGTAATTCAAGGTAATTCAACAACACTAGATATTCAATAATGAAGATAATGGTAATGGAAATCAAATTGTAATTAGGGTTGCACATTTTGGGGAATATTCAGAGGTGGAAACTTTCCGTGGGAATTAAAGGGAATATATGGGAATTAACTGGGATATATGGGAATTAACGGAAATATATGCAAATTAATATTAATACCATTTAAATGTAGATTTAATTACGAATTTAACTTTAATTAAATGAGTTGACTCTTCACATGGGATGATTTCACTGAACAACAAAAGAAAGGAAATATTGAATGATCCCCAATGATCCAGCGCATCTCCCAAAAACATTTTTAACATACATCTGCAAAGCTTTGGTGATGTTCCTCTCAGGCTTCCATGTCTTCTCCCTGGACCTCCTCAATGTCCACAGGGGAAAGAGCCTCAGATCCACAAAGTCCCTTCCACCAGGTGGCTGATGAAATATGTTGGCATGACTGCCATATTGCATCTCCATCCCAAAGCCCTTGCTTGGAAGTGTACTTCGCCAGACTGCCAAGAACCTTGCCCTCATCCAGGCGAAGGTGGCAAGACAAGGTAGTGATGACACCATAGGCCTTGTTGATTTCTGCACCAGACAGGATACTCTTGCCAGCATACTTGGGGTTCAACATGTACGCTACGGCGTGTATGGGCTTCAGGCAGAAGTCTTCATGCTTTTTGATGTAGTTTGCGGTTTCCTCTGCTTGGAGCAACAGTGGGAAGTATGGATTTCTTCTCCTACATCTGCAAGCAGAGTCTGAACATCAGACAGGATGGCATTGTCCCCCTCAATCCGTGCAATGGCTACAGCTATAGGTTTCAGGAGTTTCAGGCTGCTTACCACTCTCTCCCAAAATACATAATCCAGGAGGATCCTCTTGGTGGGGCTGTCCATATCGGCAGACTGTGATATGGCCATTTCTTGGAGAGACTTCTTCCCCTCCAGGAGACTGTCAAACCTGATGACAACACCACCCCAACGGGTGTTGCTGGGCAGCTTCAATGTGGTGCTCTTATTCTTCTCACTTTGCTTGGCGAGGTAGATTGCTGCTATAACTTGATGACCCTTCACATACATAACCATTTCCTTGGCTCTCTTGTAGAGTGTATCCATTGTTTTCAGTGCCATGATGTCCTTGAGGAGCAGATTCAATGCATGAGCAGCACAGCCAATGGGTGTGATGTGAGGGTAGGACTCCTCCACTTTAGACCAAGCAGCCTTCATGTTCGCAGCATTGTCTGTCGCCAGCGAAAATATCTTCTGTGGTCCAAGGTCATTGATGACTGCCTTCAGCTCATCTGCAATGTAGAGACCGATGTGCCTGTTGTCCCTTGTGTCTGTGCTATTGTAGAATACTGGTTGCGGGGTGGAGATGATATAGTTAATTATTCCTTGTCCACGAACATTCGACCACCCATCAGAGATGATTGCAAAACAGTCTGCTTTCTCTATGATTTGCTTGACCTTCACTTAAACTCTGCATCCAGAAAATGAGTAGATAAAGCATGTCTGGTTGGAGGAGTGTATGCTGGGCGAAGAACATTCAGAAATCTCTTCCAATACACATTTCCTGTGAGCATCAGAGGTGAACCAGTTGCATACACAGCTCGAGCAAGATATTCATCAGCATTTCTCTGACTACGTTCCTCCATTGAGTCAAAAAATGAGCTGTTGCTATCGATAAGGTGTCTGATTCATCATTTTCACCTCGAGTAGAAGTAGAGGGACTTTTGTCAGAGGTTACTTGTTGTGAGGGCTGAGGGAACTTTATGCACTTGTCCAGATGATTCTGCATCTTTTTTTGCATTCTTCACATATGATTTGGCACAGTATTTGCAAATGTACAGAGCTTGTCCTTCTACATTAGCTGCAGTGAAATGTCTCCACACATAAGATAGTGCCAGTGGCATTTTCCTGTAAAGATTAGAAAATAATTCTGGAGATTTACTGGAAAGTGTCCGACCCTTTACAACCCTAACTGTAATAGTAAAAATTATATTTGTATTGTGATATATAGCATTATTTATCAAGAACAAAAATGAAAAGTAATTAGGATGTATTGCTGCGCAGAGATAAATTATTTCAAAATTATTACAAAGGCAAAAAGTTGAGATATTTCATGATTTTCTCATTACACAGACACAAACAGATGAATTCTATTTCCAATGTTCACTGGTATAGAAACATGGAAATACAGTAGATATAATTACAATTTAGTTCAATTATATGCGTGTGTTTGTGCATGCATGCAGGTGTATGAGTAGGCCTATGTGTGTTGGTACATATGCATGTCTATATTCTCTGAAGGTCATCAGTAGAGGCAGGAGCAGGCTGTTGGTCGTCAGAGAAGAGTGGTGGGTCACAATAAAAGGTGTCAACCAGTCAAAACAGTGCCTGTTATTCCAGCCTGGGCCCAAGTGGTGGTGAAGAGGCTCTTTTCAGGCACCCTTAATGTGGTAAAGAGATCTACTTCACAATTGAGACACTCCAAGAGGCCATCCCCGGCAAACAGGCAAAAACAAACACCTCCCACCACCACCACCCCTCCAGCCTCCACCCAGCCCCCTAATTCAGACCTCATGTCCCAGTTTGCACCACTGGAGGCCCAGCCACCGGCAGACAGACCCAGATGATCCCAAATGAAACACTGTCTCCTCACAACTTCACAACACTTTGAACTGCTATGAGAGATGTTCTACTCAAAATAAAGATTACTGCTGGCACTGCGAGGAGACGCATGATCACCTTGACAGTGTCTGGAAATGTTACCTACATAGTTATGAAAGTTAGCAGTGTGGTGGGGTTTACAGAAGATATTAAATGCATTGCGATCTGCTCCAAAACTGCACCTTTCCGAATTCATACAGATCATCCCAGTGTCAACATTTACTTTCCCCACTAACCCAACTTTCTGTGTACACTGATACACCATTGTTATTACAACTACACTATTACGCACGGTATATTCCTGTCTATGTTCTAAAATCACATCTAACTTATCCAATCATCCGTTCACTCTAACCTCTCTGTCCACAGTCAGGGAACAACATAATTCTGTATAATTTAGAAGAGTATTTTCTCCTTCTCTCTTTGAAAAGGCCTAGTCTTCCTGTTCCACACAGTGAGCTGGTTCACTGGAGTTCACTGGGGTGACTTCTGTGGGTCCACATTGGGCCATGGTTATTTTGTGGAGGAGAGAGGCCTTTGAATCCATCTTATCAGGCAGAGGCTGGGGCTGGGGCTGGGAGGAGAGGAGACAGCCTGAGCAGTAACATCCCAGCCGCCCAGCTGGCCTAGTGACAATTTGGCTGACAATAGCAGGAGAATTAGCACTCACGTTTACAAGCACCACCTCAAATTACTTCTCTCTCTTTCTCTGCCACACTCACAAAAGAGAAAGAAAGCAAGTTGAAGCTGAACTTTATAAGACGCTGCAGAGGCCAGACATTGTCGGTAATAAGTAAAGGTTGCCGGGATCCAAATCCATAATCATGATCATAAAAAAAAACTGTTTACGACACAAATTAAACAATTATACTAGCTAGCTAACTCTCTCTCTCTGGCAGCTCCTGGACTGGAATGGGACTCATGGGTCTTGACTGAATTCAAAGACAACACCTTCTTCTTCTTCTTCTTCTTCTTCTTCTTCTTCTTCTTCTTCTTCTTCTTCTTCTTCTTCTTCTTCTTCTTCTTCTTCTTCTTCTTCTTCTTCTTCTTCTTCTATTTTCTCCCTGCTCCTCCATCTCCTTCTTCTTGTCTGTTGAAACATGTGGTCAGCTGTTGTGCTTCCATGTGGTCAGATGATCAAAGCTTGGGAGCGTTGGTAATTGTCCCCCGCTGAAGCGCTGCCCTGGCTGGGATCAGGCTCTCAGCAGGTGGGGGGGACAGCCATGAGAACGGAGGGAGCGGGTGGAGGAACGTGAGAGGCCCTGCCTGGTAGAAATAAAGACTTCCTAAGGGCTGCTCTCTGACAACAGATCCCCAAAGGCATAGTGAAAAATGAAGCCCAGCTTCCCACATTAGCAGGGGTTGGAGCAGGGAGGAGAAAGGGGCCGCCGATGGGGGGTTGAAGGGGAGAGATGGAAGCATAAGAGAATGGGATTATAATATTGGCTCAGAGAGGGGTGAGTGATGATTGTACGCCACATTTTGCATCAGGGCTTAGAAGTTGGTCTGTGTCGAATGCCAGGGTTTTTTCAAACCTGTTTTATGAAATATGAATGCTGTGTTACTTCTCCTCATCACCCCACGCCCCAAATCTGCTTGCTCGCAAACACACGCACACACACAACCAAATAAAGTCAGCAGTTGTTCTAACACAATACACACACACTCACACACAGATTGAAGCGGCGAGACGCATACCATGGCGGTCCTAGTGTTTACCTGAAGACAAGGGGGGAGCTGTGAAAGCTCACAAGTCGGGCTACTTCACATGTATGTGGGAGCCCGCAAAACACTTTTCACTGCTGTCCGTCATTTTGATTGCCCAGCACGGCTCCCCCACCACGCCCCCACCCCTCGGCCAGATGGCTCTTTTTAACTGTCTGCGGGCTCTTGCACCTCCATACTAAATCCCTGGGCTCTGGGCTGGGCTGGTGGGTAGAGGAGCTGGGGGGAGGGTGGGGAGGGGAGGAGAGGAGGGGGGATCTCTGTGGACAAATGGTTTCGGAGGTAACAGAGCAAATAAAACGGATTAAGGGGAGTCTTTTCACAGACACTTCAAAACTACTTTGGAGCTTGTCCGTCGACCGCAGCCTCCCCCCACACACCCACCCCAGCCCCTGATAAGAGCAAAAAAATCTGCCAATCACAGCAAGCTAGGGAGAATCTAAACTGTGTACACCAAAGAGAGCTAAGACATATATATAAAAACAAACTAACATAAGGCACAAAATGCTTTTGGAACCCAGAGAAAGCGCTAAGAAAAGTCCAGACTATTCTTCAAACCCCATGACATAACCTTTTAGAAATATAGCAGGTCCATTACGACCAACAGACAAGTGAAGCGATCTCAAAACCAAAGTAATCTTTCACTGCGGACGGAAGTTAATCAATAAATTTCATTTAGGATTTTTAAAAGCTTTAAATGTCTCTGTGTCCTCTGTTGAATGGTTCTGTTCAAGCGTAAGTGGACAGACTAAGTCCACGTAGCGTACTGTAAATAGGCCCGGAATTTGTGACTCATAAAAACCATTGGCTTGGATTGCCAAGCCAATCACTGAACATGGCTGATGTTGATTGCATGTGCTGTCCTTTCAAGTCTTGGTTATTGTTCTGAAGAATCGACAAATTGCACAATATCCACGGGCTGCTTCCATGAACCACTAGGACATGGCTGGCAAAAGACGTTAAAGCACATACTGTCCAATATGAACGGGACTCAGTTGTCACCTCTTGACTAATTCCAGCCAAAGGTTCGTTTTTGACTCCCCGCTGCGTCATGTCATTATGTTGCCTAGCAACGTGCCATGATTTATTTTTAGCGACACAAAAATTAAGATTCCCATTTTGTTAACACAAAAACACTTATGACTGTCTGGCATATATTAATTTGTATAAATTATGAGTCTAATCAAAAAGACAATTGAAAGAGGAAGTATTTGCATAAATTCCGTGACATTTTTGTATCTATTGCTCAATCTTACTGAATTGACTGTGCCACCACAGCAACCATTGTCTTTGATGAAACACCTGTCATATTTTAGAGGCATCGTTTAAAAGACGGAAAACAAAATTCCGTAAAATGAATAATTATTTACTTCTATCAGAAATAAAGACCATGTAAATAAAGCCCTCCCTTGTCACACGTTATTGTTCATCCTAGTACAATACCTGATGGTCTGCTTCAAGCATTTCCCTCCCATCCCGTTCATGGACATGGCCCAGAGGCCTGGTGTCACTTTGCACCCAGGGCAGTGAGCAGGTGAACCTCCTCCTGATGACATGTCCCCATGCATGCAGGGACCTCTGCAGGGACCCGAGGGTCACTGGGATCACTCAATTAGTGCAGGAGAATGATCCTGCCCAGTCAGGACTGAACCCTGACTTAGTACCTGCCAAACACTGTCAGGCTGCACTGCCACCAACCCCCCTGCCGTCTGTGTGGGCGGGTGGGTGGGGGGTGAGAGGGTGAGGGAGTGGGGGTGGTGGTGGGGGTATGTTCCTGCCTGCCTTTTTCTTTCTGCCTCTCTACCTGCCAGGCTCTCTATTATTCGTTTGTCTGTCTATCCGTCTGTCTACCCATCTGTGTGCATCCTGCCATCCTAACTGATTGTCTGTCTCTCCTGTCGCTCTGTGGATTATTGTGTTCTTAGCTCCCCAATGACTGTGCTTCAATGCATTGTTACAGATCCTGTGCTATTCGTGCGGAAATAAATATTTCCTACAGTGTTCATGCTTTAGTGCTGATGGTGTACAACTTAAAGAAAGAGAGTCAGTCAGTGGAGATAGCAGGAGTTTAATTAGCATGTTCTCCTTGATAGGTCCCCAACCCCAGCCAACAGATATAGGCCAATAGTAGGAAGAGGCACTGCAGTCTGCCTTTGATTCTGGAGAGAGATAGTAAACACACAGACACAAACTAGACACATACGCTCAAGTGTGCATGTACACATAGACATACACATTTGCATGCACACACACTCACACACACACACACTCACAGCAAAGAAAACAACTACTGTCCTCGGAGTAGTGAAAAGCAGCGAAAGTGAGTGTGTGTTGTCTCAGATCCCATGATGAGGGAGGGCTTCTAGGTGAGCTTCACTCTGACGGAAGGGGCTTGGAGGGCTCGATAAACTCCTTCTCTCTTTGTTGTTCTAGGAACGTATTCCCATTGCTACCTCTTGAAGATCATGGTAACCTGCTGTCAGCCAGAGAGACGGGGGCCCTGTGCCATTAGACTTAGATGTGTTCTTGAATCAAGAATATGTCTAAAACAAGAACAACAACAACAATATCAGTCACTTCCTGGGAGGCACACGATCAAGGAGTAGCAGCTGCCTGTTGCTAGGGAAAGATGATTTATCTCAATATTACTCTATTTCCTGTCTCTCTATCTGTCTTTTTTTAGTGACTACCTCAAAACTACTCAATTCAGCCTTGGGATGCAGTCCCAAACAAATCAATACAGTACTGTCTATATCTGTCCTCCAGGTTGGGAAAGATCTGTTGAGTAGTAGACACACACACACACACAAGGAATATAGGTTTCGTCCGAGACAATGTACTGGATATCATAACAACAATCAACTCTCTTACTCCCGATCCTACTAAGGATTCATTTGACCTCTAAAACATTTGACCTCTAAAACAGTGAAATGGAAGTCAGTGGAACACAACAGCTGGCACTACAATTTACAATGAGAATACAGCAACTGCTGCAGCTGCCATCACTAGGCATCTGCCGGGTAAATACTGTTATGAAAATAAACATTCCTGCGAGACCACATACACTATCTATCTCAGTCCATTCCTCAGGGGTAATGACATGCATTATCATATAGATCCAGGTATGCTAACGCATTTCAATTCCAAGTTTGTTATTTTAGAGCTCCAACTTTCCAGCTGCCCAATCACCAGTTTGCACTTCACTAATGGTGCCCTTTTGGTGCCCATTAATTGCCCAATGATGATCTTTACGCTCTTCAAACAGTCACACGTTGCCATGTGTCCTGCTGGCTGACATCAGACTGGGAAAGACCCTAACCCCAGCCCCTAGACAAGGAGGAGAGTAGAGAAAAGGTCGCCCTAACCACTGATCCCATGTCAGATGTTGTACCATCCTCTAATGCAGGGATCATCAACTAGATTTATTTCTTGAGTGGATGGTCGGGGGGGCCAGAACACAATTACTAATCATTTGTAGACTGCAAATTGACCGCAAGAAGCCCAAACAGATATAACGTTGGACTGAAACATAATTATTTCAAACCTTGCTTACATTTGTATACGATCACCACTCTCTATTAGGCATGGGAATACTTTGGAACAGACTTCTTAAAATCACTTGGAGCTGATTTCTTGGTGTTTTTACAGTCTTTTATGTCCAACAATGGAAATAATAATTAAAAAAAATGTATAATAATTTTACTCAGACAACTCTAATAAAACCACCAAATTCGGCATGCAAGCCGCCAGTTGGTGAACCCTGCTCTAATGGTTACTGATATGATCGGAGGTAGTGTAATCTGATCCTAGATCTATAGTAAAGAGCCTTCTAGTTTGAGCTAGGGGAAGGAGGAGTGGGCCTTGGTGCTGGGGGAGAGAGGGCCGTACCACACCTGTGTGTGTTGACTCTACACGTCTAGATATTTGATTAGCTGTAATCCAATTGAGGGAAATGGCTTCCTGTTAAGCGAGGTGCAAAGGGCCTAAATAAACAGGTTACAGGACAAACACCAGCCAGTCCACAGCCCACTACGGCCCATTCCACCACCAACAACAACATTGTCAAAGTGTGTGTCCTCTGCTAGAGATTCTTATGTCTGGTAGGTCCTTTTCCTCGGTTGCAGCTGCAGTGCACTTTAGGATTTATATGAAGGAGAAAGAAAGAATCAGAGTAGGAGAGGGGAGGAAAGAGAGGGAGAGAGAAAGCACAGGTTGGAAGCAAAAGCTAATTTTGACATAAAAGCTTCTTATCTTATCTAACTTTTTTTCTTATTTTAGCCCAGAGGTGCTATTAAGGTGTTTTTAGAAATCACATTTTCAAGGAAGATCAAGAAAGGGTGACTAACGTGTTTTCAACTGCAAAACAACACAAATCGGTTGTTATTAGGTTATTACGATAGAGATCTGGTCGACTTTCATCAAAGCCTTTTCCTTTGCAAACACCAGCGAGCCCAGATCCTTTGTTGTAAAGCTTTATGTCAAACGGGTTACAAACCAAGGGGAAAAACACTGGTCATTCTGTTTGGAGAACAATTGGTCGTCTCTCTGTAACAGTTGGTTCCTACAGAAGGCATGGGTTTAATGGGAATAACTAAAGCTGAATGGCCTAAATACACTGATGAGAAAAAGGCTGATAACCATGGCAACAGCCTCTTTTTCTAAATAGTTTATTGAGGCCCGAAGCACAGTAGGAACCAAAATGGTTTGGTATGTCAGCCTCCCACTAATATAACTAGACTATACCAACACCTCCACAACAAGGTCCATGTGATGCTCTGGAACAGATGTGTTTGTCGACTCTGTGGAGTTTAGACTCCCTGCCTCCCTAAAGCTGTGCCAGGCCTGTTACAAAACACAAACAGCTGGGTCTCCTGCCGCCCCATGTGCCCACCAACCAAATTACTGGCACTCACTGGAGGGGTACCAGGGATACACCAAGTCTGTGTGTATCCGTGTAAGGAGGACAACCACACTTTTCTAATGTCTCAGACCATGCGTGTGGGTAAAGGAAAGGCACAATGAAGGACGAGTCACAAAACCATACTGTTCTCATCAGTGCAAATGTCAAAAGCCATGTCCTCCTTCCCTGTCACTCACTTACAGAAACAAAAGACAGTCAGCACTCTTTCTGAGGGTTTGCAGCAGACATTATGAATTCCAATTTAATTGCCTACAATCTCATATTAATGGGGGTGGGAAAGCACATGCACAAGAACAAAAACATAGCCAAATGTCAAATGGAGAGATGAGACAGACATGGGGGTAGGAATAAAAATGAAATATATGAGTCAAAATGAAATCTAAGTTCTTTATGTTGACCTCCATAACCGTAGCCTCGCATGCATGCTTCATTTCTGTCTTAATGCTTTGCTCAAGTGTAAGGTTTGTTCAAATTTCTCATTTGAATTTCTACCTTGCTATTGTTTGTTTCTAATTCTCTCATTATTATATTGGGCCTACCATGTTTTTAGGTTATTCAAAACTTCAAACTTTCTGAGATAGAACTCTGTTATATTCATTAATTGCTTGATCATGAAACAACGCTGCGGGACTGTCCTCTATCAAAATAGACTTCGGCTATTGGTCCAGATCATCCGACATTCGAGAGAGATAAAACGAAAATATATTTTCTGACTGGACATTTTATGCTGCTTTGCTGGAACCCTTAGCTCTGTTCACATTGCTCTCTTGCGTTCTGCAAATATAACATATTTATTGAAATAGCACTGCCTGACTCGTCTTTACTGCGCTGTGCCAGTCAAGTTGAAATAGGTTAGGCATCATCTCTCACATCACGATGTTGTCACCATTGACGACGGCTGTCGATCATCCTCGATAGACAATACTATTGTAATATCGCCCAACCCTAATGACAACCATACAGCATTAAATACCACACAGCATCTAGAGTGTTCTCTAGCCAATCATAGCTAACCACCAACAAAGATAGCCAAACGGTCTAAACCCAATTAATCATCTTCAAAGTTTCTCTACAAGCCCAAAGATCAACTCAGATCAAAGAGTTAATCAAAGGTATAATTGCTGTGCTTTTCTCCATGGCTCAACACTGTTATTGTCCCTGTCATTTGTAAACACATGTAGTGTTGCCACTAATCCTCTATCAGCAAGGGTTAAGGAAGTAGTCATCGTTTTAACAGAGAGAGAACTGCTACAGTGTACTCTGTAGTGGCGCTCTGGTGGAGAAGCAGCGATGGGCGGCTGAGCCAGTCCAGATGCCCGCCGACGGACCACCTTGCCTGAGAGACGCCCGAGCTGTCTGGGGCTTCCGACAGCGCTCTTCATCACCACACTCACCACACACACACTCCCTCCACACGCCATCTGTGAACACACACACACAGCACCAGCAGCACCCACCAACCAACCAGCAGCGGCAGAAAAGCGGGGAGCCACGCTAGCATCATGGCTAAGACCGCAGCTCTGCTGACTGCTGACAGGCGATAAAGAGAGATAGAGAGAGGGAGGGAGAGAGTAAGGAGGGAGGTAGAGAGTAAGGAGGGAGGGAGAGAGTAAGGAGGGAGGGAGAGAGTAAGGAGGGAGGGAGACAGAGTTGCTGAGCCAGATGGTCGTCCTAAGCTAAGCTAAGCGCTAAAGATTGAGCTGCCAGAAGACAGCCGTCTTGGGCCGCTCTGGTGCTGCCGTGTGTGGGACTGCTGCTGTGTGTGTGTGTGCGCGGTGTGCCTGCGTGCCTATTTGCTTGCCTCTGTGTCTGTGTGTGTGTGTCATAGTGTGTGTCGTGCTTGGGGTCGTGTGTGTGAGCCGTCACGTGGTGCTTGTGGCGTGTAGGGTTAGCCCTCTCTGGTGGTGTGCGGCCCTGCACTTGCATCAATTACAGCGGATGACGGTGACAGCTGTAATTACAGTGCTGTAAGTGTGATTAACCAACGGCTCTGTCATGGAGATCAGCAAGCCACCTATTTCATCTTCAGCACCCGTCTGACCATAGCCGCGGGAAGAAGGGGTGCTGAGGGTGCTGCAGCGATCTCCAAAAGAAAAATCAAAAGGAAAAAATATATAAAAAATGTTGCATTTTTTATTTTCTTCACAAAAGTAGTGCACTGGGCCTTTACTAGTCCTGTAGTAGCTGACTGATATAGCCCTCTGTAGCGCGGGCTACATCGTTAGGGCAGAGAGCATGTTTTAAAAAAGATAAATGTTTTTATTGTCACCAGATAGATGCAGTGAAATATGTTGTTCTAATGAAGAACTACAACAGTAAGTAAATGGCAGTATTAGACTGAAAAATATAAGGTCATTCCGTCAAACTTGTGAGGCTCTCCATGCTTATTAGTTGCTCATTCAACATACAGTATTTGTTTCTACTTCACTCAATCCCGTTTTAAAAGTTTCCCTTCCTAACTGTTTTACATTCCCTGAGATCAACCAGAAATGTTTTCTTGGCCAAACGTTTTCAGAAAAAGGCCACACGTGGTTTCTCGTTTCTGCATCATCAAATTTTGGAGTAGGGGGCGCTTCGGTGCAGCGGACAGCAGTGTTCCGGAGCACACAGAGCTTCGCTCCGCCACTTCTCACAATGGTGCTCATTTAGTAAAACAGACATTTAAAAGATCATTCTTCATAAAAAACACATTGATAAAAATATAACTATATTTATATTCATAAAAACACTGACTAACTTAATATACAATTTAAGCAATATTAAGGCAAATTTGACTTCACACAAATTATATTTCAAGCTGAATCAATGTCTTAGAAGATGAATGATTCATTAGTATTCTACATAACAGAACCAAATACAGTATAATAGTATAACTTTACTGTTCCACCAAAAACACCACCTAATTTCTTATGAGATTCTAGAACGTTCAGCTGAACGGTCAAAAAGAAAATCTAATGTGGTCAAAACGCAACAGCGCACACCACTAGGCAGGGGGTGGGGATGGGAGGGTGCTGCCAAATGTTTTTATTCATGTATGCTACACTGTCCCGCAAAATCATCCTGCTGTCCCACATTTGGGAATTTTAAATATGGTCACCCTATCCCCCCCCCCGACTCTACCTCGGCAGGGAAAAGAGGCCAGGAGGAAGGCTGAGGTGAGAGGGGGATGCAGGGGGGTAAATCGACACTAAACACATAAATAGGTGTGCATATACATAGAGACATAGAGACACACACACACAACCTCTCCTGCGTTGGTGAGCTCTCCTGCTGCTCTGTGTGATAAGGGCAGCTGCATCAAGCTCCAGTGTTATTATATTCATAATAACGGACGGTTTGGTGGAAGATTAAACCAACCCTCTTCAGGAGACTGGTGTTTTATCCTGCCTCTAGTAAAAATGAAGCACATGTAAACCAATATCATAATACATTGTGAATACCTTCTATCATCTTAGTGGCAAACCATAATCACAAGTTCCTCTTTAGCCTACTCTAGCATCCTGCTTTTATCAATAATATCCCTAATCACTGTTTGTACTGCAACCGTGATACCACTGAACAGTCACACAAATCTAATGTGATGAAGTCAGTGAATCGATTGGAGATGCCAACTCGGATATGACATTAATATTTAACGATTCGTCTGGGCCAGGCAAATGCATTCCGTGATACCTTCGGGGAATCAAGACAGTGCAGATTTGTTCATAGAGGATAAGAGTTATCTCGCACAGATGAGCTGCGCAGACACACACACTTGCAGACACACACACACAGCCAGACTCGCTCGGCTCATAAGCTGTAACCCATCCAATATGTGTAGCTGTCGGGCAGCGCTCGGGAAAGCCATTCTAGACAGCCCAGTGAATCCTGCACACTACCCTCTATTCAATCATAGCCCTCCCTGGCCCAACCCGTACAAGTGGGCCAATCCGGTGCACCAGACACTGCCCCCTCCCCACCCCCCATTGCCACACACACAGTTAAAGCATCCAATCCAGCTGTGATTACTGGCCAGGAGCCAAGCTGTCGTTCTGGCCGGGGTGTGGCATGAATGGCAGGGAGATGTGGTTGTGTGTCTGTGTGATTGGTGGGGGGTGGGATGGCGTTCCCTGAGACAAATCGAACAACATCTGAACTCTGGTAGTAGATAGCGCCTCGGCAGCACGCGAGACAGACGGAGAGAGAGAGAAAGGGAGGGAGGCACAGAGAGAGACAGGGGGTTACTATGCCAGTGTGTGAGAGAGAGTAAGTGAGCGTGACTCTGGAGAGGAGAAGAGGAGCAGCCAGCCGGTGAATCATTCTCTGCTCACAAACATCTCTTAGCCCAGATCACAGAGATATAAAGCCTAGAAAGGCAGACTGGGATACTCAGACTGGGATACATTCTACTTTGATCTGAGATCTGAGATTCTAGGTTCTAAGTTCTAGGAGGTTGGATTTGACAATGGCAGTTTGATTATATGTTGGATAGATGTCCTGCTCCAATATAACACACACAGCTGTACACGCACTTAAACACAAACACGGACACACAAGGCTGAGGTATGAGTGGTAATGAAACACAGTGGGGACTTACCTGTGGTCCAACATGAGTAGTCTGTCACAGAGCCAACTGCCAGGAGTGATATCCAGGTGAAGGGTCACAAGCCAGGGGAGGGGTCATACTCAAACCAGGAGGTAGAGAAAAGAGACATTCTGAAATAGGAACAAAGAAAAATACTAATAATTTCGGGGCTGCTTATATTTGTCCTATTTCACACGTTAATATATGCATGTGTGAATTGGAAATGTGTTTATTGCATTTTCCAACTCTCCCTGAGACACCCTCAGAGACTGGAGCAATTATGCCAATATTTGGGGACCCTATTCGATTTTTTTATTCAATTCAGTCTGGTATGAGAACGGTAGCCCCTATCTGCAAAAGCAGGGTGTCTGCGGAAAGCTGAATATCTTGGCTATTGATCTGTGCCTTAAAAACTTTGGAGTGACTTTCTACTATACATGGGCATACAGATGTATAAGGGCAGGCCGAGCCGATGACCTCATTTCAAGATGGCTGCTACCTACATTCTGGTTAGCATTGTGAAGCATAAAACAAATTAAAACGGAATACATCGATACACACTGAAAGCCGGGACTCCACATATTATGAGGATATCTTATTTGTCTGCCTGTGACCTACCGTTATTGACCACCAGCCTCGAGAGCCAACATTTTTATTTTACACAACGTTTTCACCAAACAGCAAACATCTTACAAGGTAAGCTTTGATTTGGTCTGTGTTTGAGCTATAGATACATGGGGGTTATGAAATGAATCCTTAGGTTGGTAAGAACAAATCTAGCATTTTATCTGGTTATGTATGACTTAATAGCAATATTGAATGTCCACCGAGTGACTATATCTTTGTGCATCAAAAATATGACTGTCACGATCCTCGGAAGGGACAGACCAAGACGCAGCGATGCTTCCAGTATACATTTTATTATTTACGAACATAACTGGGAAAAGAACAAAATGAACGTAATGAAGATCGTGATGTTGGCCATAACTAAACAAACTACAAGCTATGCACAAACAATAACCCACAAACCCCTAATGAAAACTACAAACATATATATGGTTCCCAATTAGAGGTGACGACACTCAGCTGCCTCTAATTGGGAACCATTACCCCAACATAGAAATAGATAACCTAGAACAGAAAAACCCTACACCAAAACAAAAACTAAACACGCCAGCCTGTCTTCTCAGGCCTGGACGTGACAGTACCCCAAAGCGCGGACTCCGACCGCGCAAAAAGTCACTGGGAACCTTCTCTGGAGGCTCCGGACTGGGAACCTTCTCTGGAGGCTCCGGACTGGGAACCTTCTCTGGAGGCTCCGGACTGGGAACCTTCTCTGGAGGCTCCGGACTGGAAACCTTCTCTGGAGGCTCCGGACTGGAAACCTTCTCTGGAGGCTCCGGACTGGGAACCTTCTCTGGAGGCTCCGGACTGGGAACCTTCTCTGGAGGCTCCGGATTGTCGACGCGCACAGGGATCCTGGAGCGTGGAACAGAGACAGGACGTGCTGGACTCTCTAAGCGCACGGGGGGCCTGGTGCGCGGAGCCGGAACAGGAGGTGCTGGACTCTCTAAGCGCACGGGCACTCTGGTGCGGGGAGCAGGAACGGGCCGTGATGGACTCATGACGCGCACTGGCACTCTGGTGCAGGGAGCAGGAACGGGCCGTACTGGACTCATGACGCGCACTGGC
This sequence comes from Brachymystax lenok tsinlingensis, assembly GCA_030435695.1. Lineage (NCBI taxonomy): Eukaryota > Metazoa > Chordata > Actinopteri > Salmoniformes > Salmonidae > Brachymystax > Brachymystax lenok. The sequence continues at coordinate 14,438,935 of CM059784.1, forward strand.
ACTCTGGTGCGGGGAGCAGGAACGGGCCGTACTGGGCTCATGACGTGCACTGGGACTCTGGTGCGGGGAGCAGGAACGGGCCGTGCTGGATCCACAACACGAACAGGAATCCTGGAGAGTGGAACAGGGACAGGTCGTGCTGAATCCACAACACGAACAGGAATCCTGGTGCGTGGAACAGGGACAGGACGTGTTGGATCCACAACACGCACAGGAGATCTGATGCGTATAGCCGACACCCCTCTCCCAGGTTGTTCACTCATCCTGGCTTCACCGATGAGGGGAGCTGGAATGTAGTGCACCCGGGCTGTGCTTGGCGTGAACAGGAGACACCGCACGCAGAGCCAACGCAGGATATTTCGGTCCCAACAGGCACACTGGAGACCTGACGCGCAGAGCCTGCACCACTCTTCCAGGCAGCACACTCACCGTAGCCTGACAGATGAGTGGAGCTGGAATCTCTCACACCGGGCTGTGGACACGCACCGGAGACACAGTACGCAGAACCGGTGCAGGATATCCTGGTCCAAGGAGGTGCACCGGAGACCAGGATCGCTGAGCCGGCACCACTCTTCCAGGCTGCACACTCACCCTCCCCTGACAGATAAGCGGCGCTGGAATCTCTCGCACGGGGCTGTGAACGGCACTGGAGACACCGTGCGCACAACTGCATAGCACGGCGTCTTACCAGTGCGACGCTCCCTCCGACGCTCCCTCCAGAGAGCACGAGGAGTTGGCTCAGGAGTCCATCCTGAACCGGCCAAACTCCCCGTGTGCCCCCCCAAAAAAGGCTCCCTAGCCCGGCGAGTTCCAACAAACTTTTCCTTCTCCGGGTTCCATACTCCATATAGATCCTCGTAATATCGCCGCTCCGCTATCGCTGCTTCCAGCTCCTCTTTTGGACGGCGATATTCTCCAGGCTGAGCCCAGGGTCCCCCTCTAAGCAATTCCTCCTCCCAAGTCCTGAACTCCCGGGTCTCTCGCTGCTTGGTCTTCTTATGGTGGGTTATTCTGTCACGATCCTCGGAAAGGACAGACCTTTTCCCAACGTAACTGGGAAAAGAACAAAATGAACGTAACGAAGATCGTGATGTTGGCCATAACTAAACAAACTACAAGCTATGCACAAACAATAACCCACAAACCCCTAATGAAAACTACAAACATATATATGGTTCCCAATTAGAGGTAACGACACTCAGCTGCCTCTAATTGGGAACCATTACCCCAACATAGAAATAAATAGAGATACGCTTTCCAGGGATATGCAGTTGACCTGGGTGGGACAAAGCAAGACCTAGAACCTTTTATGCGTAATGCGAACTATTGCTACTTGGCTCAGAGACGAGCTGCACAGAGCACGCTACATTACATTGTAAATGTAATCATCGCTTTAATTTCATCGCTTTAGCATAAAAGATGGCTACTCAAGGGGGGAAAAAAGGTAAAAACGAAGAATATCGAACAGGAAGCTAAAAAGAAGGCAGCTATGAATAAGTATACCGAATAAAATACTGGTCGGACTCGGATCAGGGGGAGCGATTTGGACAATGAGGATTTTGACTCGGCCGACAAAGATTGCATTCTAGAAGGATTGGATCCACTTTTAGATATGTAAGTCAATTATTTTCATGACTTTATATAGCTAATTTACTGTACGTATGTCACGTCCAGGCCTGAAATGACAGGCTGGCGTGTTTTTGATTTGGTTTTGGTGTAGGGTTTTTATGTTCTAGGGGTTATATATCTATGTTGGGGTAATGGTTCCCAATTAGAGGCAGCTGTGTGTCGTTGTCTCTAATTGGGAACCATATATATATTTGGGGTTTTCATTTAGGTTTTGTGGGTGATTGTTTGGACATAGCTTGTTTGTGTTTAGTGTGTTCATCTTCACGATCTTCGTTACGTTGACTTTTGTTGTTTTACCCAGTTACGTGTGTTTCGTTTTCTTAAATAAACATGTATACTGGATGCCTCGCTGCGCCTTGGTCTGTCCCTATAGAAGATCGTGACAGAATCACCCACCATAAGAAGACCAAGCAGCGAGAGACCCCGGGAGTTAAGGACTTGGGAGGAGGAATTATTTAATGGAGGTGCGTGGACCCAGCCTGGAGAGTATCGCCGTCCTAGAGAGGAACTGGAAGCAGCGGCGGCGGAGCGGCGCAGGTATGAGGATCTATACGGAGCATGGGATCCGGATAGAGGAGAGTTTAGTAGACCTCGCCTGGCACGGAAGCCCGAAAGACAGCCCCAAAACTTTTTTTTGGGGGGGCACACGAAGAGTTTGGCCGGTTCTGGAGGGACTCCTGAGCCAACTCCTCGTGCTTTGTGGAGAGAGCGTTGGAGGGTGCGTCGTACTGAGCAGACACCGTGCTATGCAGTTGTGCGCCGCGGTGTCTCCAGTGCGCATGCATAGGCCAGTCTTGCGAAATTCCAGCGCCACTCATCTGTCGGGCTAGGGTGAGTGTGCAGCCTGGAAGGGTGGTGCAGGCCCTGCGTGCCAGGTCTCCAGTGCGCCTGATGGGACCGAAGTATCCTGCGCCGGCTCTGCGTGCTGTGTCTCCGGTCCGCGCGCACAGCCCGGTGCACGACATTCCAGCTCCCCTCATCGGTGAAGCCAGGGTGAGTGAACAACCTGGGAGAGGGTGTCGGCTATACGCATCAGGTCTCCTGTGCGTGTAGTGGATTCAGTACGTCGGTTCGGCTCACGCGCGCAGGCCCCTGTGCGCTTAGAGAGTCCAGCACGTCCTGTTCGGCTCCGCGCACCAGGCTCCCCGTGCGCTTAGAGAATCCAGCACGTCCTGTCCCTGCTCCACGCTCCAGGATCCCTGTACCTGTCGGGAACCCAGCACGTCCTGTTCCTGCTCCCCACACCAGAGTGCGGCGTCACGAGCCCAGTACGGCGGTTCCGCTCCCGCACCAGAGTGCGGCGTCACGAGCCCAATGCGGCCGGTTCCCACTCCCGCACCAGAGTGCGCGCGTCACGAGCCCAGTTCGGCCGGTTCCCGCTCCCCGCACCAGAGTGCCAGTGAGGGTCCCCAGTCCGGCGCCGCCAGTGAGGGTCCCCAGTCCGGCGCCGCCAGTGAGGGTCCCCAGCCCGGGGCCGCCAGAGAGGGTCCCCAGCCCGGGGCCGCCAGAGAGGGTCCCCAGCCCGGCGCCACCAGAGAGGGTCCCCAGCCCGGGGCCGCCAGTGAGGGTCCCCAGCCCGGGGCCGCCAGTGAGGGTCCCCAGCCCGGGGTCGCCAGAGAGGGTCCCCAGCCCGGGGCCGCCAGAAAGGGTCCCCAGCCCGGGGCCGCCAGAGAGGGTCCCCAGTCCTGCAAATGGCCCAGGGCCTCCGGTGTGTGACTTCGGACCAGCACGGCCAGCACCGGAGCCGCCACCTGGGACAGAGAAACCCACCAAGACCCCCATGGACTTTTGGGTGGCGCGGTCGAGTCCGCGCCTTTGGGTACTGTCACGTCAGGCCTGAAATGACAGGCTGGCGTGTTTTTGCTTTGGTTTTGGTGTAGGGTTTTTATGTTCTAGGGGTTATATATCTATGTTGGGGTAATGGTTCTCAATTAGAGGCAGCTGTGTGTCGTTGTCTCTAATTGGGAACCATATATATATTTGGGGTTTTCATTTAGGTTTTGTGGGTGATTGTTTGGACATAGCTTGTTTGTGTTTAGTGTGTTCATCTTCACGATCTTCGTTACGTTGACTTTTGTTGTTTTACCCAGTTACGTGTGTTTCGTTTTCTTAAATAAACATGTATACTGGATGCCTCGCTGCGCCTTGGTCTGTCCCTATAGAAGATCGTGACAACGTATTTCGTTTTTTACAAGTTGTCTGCTTTTTGTGCTTTGGATTTAGTTTACATAGGCCTATGTAACAAGTCATTTCAATGTTATATCATTCCAAGGTAGTTATTGTCTATGTTTCATATTAGTTCACTGTTTGTTGTTCTACGTTTCATCCTTGTAACTTTGGAGAGGCCACTAAACTCTCATGGCCATTGTTTATTTGTGGTTGTCACCTCTGCCGTTGTCTCCAAAGTGTTACTGTTTGCATTGTGTGTCTGCTTCACACCTTCTATGTGAGTCAATGTACAGATAAAGTTTAGGCTTGGTGTTTTTACTTTACAGTAATGACGTTTAGTAAATTTAGTCAACTGTAATTCTGTGTGTTTTACAACAATATATCCCTTTATTTTATTCACCACAGAGTGGAGGACGCAGAGGATTTGGATGATGATGTTTGGGAGCCACCCATCCCCAGCAAGCACCCCGCCGGTCAAGGTCTTCACCTCCCGCTGCTATGTCAATCACCCTGTCTGATGGTTCTACATCCACTATTCATAGACCTCTTGAAAAATAAAATAGGGGCTTGTGGCACTATTCGTCCTAACAGAATCGGTTTCCCCAAGACCAAGGTAAACAACATGACAAAGACAGCGGAGAGGGAGCAGGACTAACAAGCTGCTTTTTTGTGCTCACCACACAGCATAAGGCATTCAATAACAACCATGTCTCAAGGAGGGTGAAAAAGGAAGAATGTCCCCATTCCTGTTTCTGTGAAGGACTACAATGCCAGCATGGGGGGTGTCGACCTATCTAATGGTCTGATAGGCTACTACCAGGTCCTCCACAAGACCAGGAAGTGGTATAACACTTTTTTTTACCACTTTGTGGATATAACAACCATGTTAGATAATTCCAGTGCTATTCCATATTTGCAATCCCTAAATTCTATTTGTTAGCATAGAAACACAATTTCTACAACACCAACCTCTCTCCAACATTGTGGTGGTGTCGGGGGACGTACAGGGGATATCCAAGTGTTTTTTCAACCTCTCCAAAGTGCCATATTCAATGTATTGGCCACACATACAAATGAACTGTTCACAAAAAAACAATATAAAAGCAACAGATATACATTTTAAAAAATTGCTAAATGTCATATCAAACACAAACTTGGTTACACACGTGTCCTTCACTATAAAAATAAGCAGAACTATTTACAACTATTTAACTACACCTGGGATGTAAATGCTTTCATTCTCCACAAGCAGATGGCCAAAGCAAAAGGTCAAACCCCTCTCTCCCAGTTGGCCTTCCGAGAGCAGCTGGTGTTGGAAATGGCTGAATTGGGGGCCCAAAGCAACCCACAACCATCACAAGACCCCCATTCAAGGTGAGCCCCACTCTCCAACACACCTGCCAAAAGACAAAAGGAAGAACTGCAAGCATTGCATAAAACACAGGGGGGGTGAAATGCCAGATCTTCTGTCCGAAATGCCAGTTCGCTTTTTGTTTCCTGGCAGAGAGGGACTGCTTCAAAGACTATCACAACATTCACAAGCTATGGTGAAAGTGAAATCTAATCATCTACACCTAGGATGTAAAACCAACACAAATGCCATTTGTAAAGGACACGTGTTTAACCAAGTCAGTTAAGAACACATTCTTATTTACAATGACTGCCTACCAGGGAACAGCGGGTTAACTGCCTTGTTCAGGGGCAGAATGACAGATTTTGACATTGTCAGCTCAGGGATTTGATCCAGCAACCTTTTAGTTACTGGCCCAACACTCTAACCACTAGGCCACCTGCCGCGCCAAATAATAAAACATCATCATGGCTGCAGGTGAAAAGACCATAAAAGTGTGCATTTCCTGATATTTTTTTGTTTCACGTTGGACATTCCTCTCCATTGCTATCCCCATTATTTGGTGTTTTCAAAAATATTTTTTCATATTTCCATCGCTAAATATGTCCCACAGTTGTTATGTAAATGCAGACAATGTTACAGCACAGTGTAGAATTTGCCAAAACAAAATCTCATAAAAAGCCGGTTCAACGCACAACCTACACCGGCATATGCGAACTGAGCACCCAACTGTGAAGCTAGCTGTAGTGGAGCATCGACAAACTAGCGGGCCTGCTAGTGATAGTGGTGGAGCCAGCACTTCCACAGGACCAGTTTATGCCAAACGTCTATGTCTGTAGCAAAACAAGGCCAAATTGATATTGCATTGGCTAAAATGATTGCCACCGATTTCCAGCCATTTTCGATCGTGGAGGACAGAGGTTTTAGAAATTATAACAATAGTATAAATCCAATGTACACAATTCCAAGCAGGAAAACCCTTTCAAAATCACTTATTCCACAATTGTACGAGAGCACACAGGCTTCAGTGCGGGAAAGAGTCCAAAAAGCTACTGCAGTTTGCCTTACCACTGACTGCTGGACATCAAGGGTAACCACTTCTAACATGTTGGTTACATGTCACTTCATTGAAGATTTTTCGATGTCTAGCTGTCTTCTGGACTGCTTTGAGTTCAGCGACAGACACACCTCAGAGAACTTGGCAGAGGAACTGTTGAGAGTGGCCAGAGAACGGCAAGTAGAAGGAAAACTGGTCTGTTGTGTTAGCGACAATGCAGCTAACCTAACCAAAGCCATTAAAATTGTCTTGCCCACACAATCAACCTGATTGTAAGAGATGCTCTGAAGGTGATGAAGCCCACTGTGGACAACGTGAAAGCAGCTGTGGAATACTTCCACAGGGGCACAGTAGGTGCTGAAAAACTAAAGTCTACACAATGCCAGATGGGGATGCCTGAGCTGAGGCCTAAACAAGACTACACTACAAGGTGGAATTCTAAATTGTATATGTTGAAGTGGTTTCTTGAGTCAAAGGATGCCTTCTTCTCTTCCCTGGCCATTGTCAATGCACCTGTTGATGCTCTGACCCAAGAGGAATGGGAGGTGGTGGAGGAGGTGTGCAGAGTCCTGGAACCCTTTGAGCAGGTCACTGTGGAGATCAGTGGAGAGAGATACAGTAAGCAGTTATTACTACATCATTAATACATCCAGTATTATACATGTATAGATGAGATAGATGAGAATGTAGTATCAGTAAACAAAACACGAACCTGAACTAATAAGTTACTGTTCTCTCTTTTCAGCTATGTGACAGCCTCAAAAATGATACTCCTGTCTAAGGATCTGCAGCGAATCACAGCCAGCCGCCACAGAGAAGAAAATGGAACCACAGGACATGTGACAGAGTTGATGGACACCCTATGTTCATCAATGGGCAGAACGTTCCACAGAATGGAATATAATCACCTTGCTATCAGAAACCGCTGCACTTGACCCCAGGTTTAAGAAGTTAGCCTTCAGTGATGCCAGAGCGATTGATGAGGCTCTTCAAAGAATAACCTCAGCAGCAGGGAGGGACAGCCCCAGCAGTCAGCTGGCTCAGGCACCAGGGCAACAGGAAGAAGAGGGATCAGATGGAGCAGAAGCACCAGCAGTAGTGCCACAAACGTCTGCTGTTTGGATGCTGTTTGACGAGAGAGCAACTGGGGATGCAGCAAGAAGGAATCCCTCAGCAGATGCCATAAAGGAGGTCCAATCCTATTTGGAGGAGCCCCTCATCCAAAGATCTGCAGATCCTCTGAGCTGGTGGAAGAACAAGGCCTCTGTCTACCCACGGCTTACTAAAGTCATGACAGGGAGACTCTGCATAGTGGCCACATCCGTTCCCTCTGAGAGGGTCTCCTCGAAAACGGGACAAATAATTACTGAGAGAAGAAACCACATCAGCCCCTCGAAAGTGAGGCAGCTTGCATTTCTGAGTGCAAATCTCTCATAAAAGCAAAATATGGTCAGCATTGCTGTGTGCTGCTGTTTATAACATGGCAATAAAGAAGAGAGAGAAAAGAGGGACCAGTTTAATGTTTTAAGTAGGATGCTGCAGTTTTGCACATTGTTATTTATTTTTCTTTGATATGGTGCAATATTCTATTATTATGTTGTTCAGATTGTATTCGTTTTGAATTGTTACATTTATATGCACTTGTTTATATACATTAAAAAGTTATACTGTAAATGCAAATGTTTAATAGCATTCTTTTTCATAACAAACCAATGCATTTTTAAATAAATGGTGGTTAAGGTAGAGTATGATTTCATTTAATAATTTAATTAGAATTGTTTTAACACCAATCATAGTCAAACTATCGCAAAATGTTTGACATGAAAAAATACAAAACGTTATTTTTTTAAAGAGCCGTTTGGGAGCCAAAAGAGCCGGCTCTTTTTGGTGAGCTGAGCCGGACGAGCCTGGAAAGAGCCGGAATGCCCATCACTAGACCACATAGTTACGCGCCCATTACAATGTTCTATGGTGAGGATGGGGTGTTTTCCTAATATCTTTCTTAGTTTCATCTTTGTGATATTATTGGCCACATTGATATGAAAACTATTCAGAATCATTTTTTTATTGAAAGACATTTTTATTGATGAAGTACCTGTTTATTTGCACTCTGGATTCCAGGGTTCCAGAGGTTGAGATTTCTGTGCACTGAGTATGTATAGAACCTGTTCAGTGTGCTTTTGAACGAATGAGAGGTAAATAACAGTGTTGTAATAGGTTTTTGGATTGTCTAAGTCTGGTCTCTAAACCACCACTCCATGCTTCAATTCAGACTGAGGCTTTACAATATTGGGCTGCGTTTTTTTTAGAACCTTAAATACTTATTGATTTCTGTCAAAGCGAAAGGGGCTTACTTTTTTTCACACTCCAACCCTCATTTGTGTTTTTTTTGTTGCCGGCGTACTCCCTTTCTTCATCTTTATTGTGGTCATACAATGAGAAATAACTGGTTTTCACTTGTTTAGGGGATATACTAAAACACTCAAACAACTCTCTTACTAAGGCTGAGTGTGTTGCTCTGTGTTTAAAGGCAGCCTAGTTATTTGTCCAAATGGGTTAAAGGCATAATGGTGTTTAATCCCCATGGGTCTCCCCCACCCCACCCCAGCACACACACACCAGCTCTCACAACGACCTCCCCCCTCAGCAATCAGCTGTCAAAGTCCCCTGGCTTTCCAATCCTGATTGCCAGCCCATTGTCATACTGCCTATCGACTTGTTAGATTAAACAACATTTCACATGTCAATTAAATGTGTTTTGCCCTGGTGATTAGCGGATCCCACTAATTGTCTCCTCCCTCCTCCTTCTCTCCCAGATATTTTCCACATGGAAGAGCAGGAAATGGGCCTTTGTCTTGACGGGCACCAGTAGACATGTCAAAGATGGCTTCTCTCCTCTTCAGATACCCCCCTCTCACTGCTCAGGGTATGAAGGAGGGGCAAAGACGGCTTCTCTCCTCTTCAGATACCCCCCTCTCCCTGCTCAGGGTATGAAGGAGGGGCAAAGACGGCTTCTCTCCTCGTAAGATACCCCCCTCTCCCTGCTCAGGGTATGAAGGAGGGGCAAAGATGGCTTCTCTCCTCTTCAGATACCCCCCTCTCCCTGCTCAGGGTATGAAGGAGGGGGCAGTATTGGGAGGGGGTAAGTTCATACATAGCGGGATATAGGTTTGAGTTGATAGGAGAGCCCTCCCCACTTGCCTTTGGGCCGTCGATTCATCCATTTGCATGATGCAGTGAGAATGCAAACAGACAGACAGACAGCCAGCACTAGCTAGCCAGACAGAGAGCACTAGCCACTCAGATAGCCAGCCAGCCAGACAGCACTAGCCAGCCAGACAGACAGCCAGCACTAGCCAGCCAGCACTAGCCAGACAGACAGACATACAGCCAGCCAGCAAGCCAGTACTAGCCAGCCAGTCAGCACTAGTCAGCCAGCCATCCAGCACTAGCCAGACAGCTAGCCAGCCAGCACTAGTCAGACAGCCATCCTGCCAGCCAGCACTAGCCAGACAGACAGCCGGCACTAGCCAGCCAGCACTAGCCAGCCAGCACTAGCCAGACAGCCAGCCAGCACTAGCCAGTCAGCCAGCACTAGCCAGACAGACTTCCCAGCCAGCACTAGCCAGACAGCCAGACAGACAGCCAGACAGCACTAGCCAAACAGACAGACAGCCAGCACTAGCCAGACAGACAGACAGACAGCACTAGCCAGACAGACAGACAGCACTAGCCAGACAGACAGCCAGCACTAGCCAGACAGACAGCCAGCACTAGCCAGACAGACAGACAGCACTAGCCAGCCAGACAGACAGACTTCTACACACACTCTCCTTCACACTCCCACACACTGGGCTAATAATTACCCAAGCAGACTCTGGAGACCCAGACACCCACACGGGGCCCCTAGCGGCTTTAGACAAGGGCCACGGCACTCACAAGACCCTCCCTCTTTGTCTCTTTCTCACTGCCCATGTGTTTGTTTTGCTTAGCTTAATGAACTTGATCTCCAGATCATCCTCCCATTTGTTCCGTCTCATCCCAAGAGGTGTTGGGGAAATGCTAAGTTGGGCCAGGGAGCATCTTTTGAAGTGTCACTTGAAAGGCGTGAAAAACAAGGCGTGACTGGTAACAAATGTGTTATTCTTTTTTTCTTGCCTCAATGTTAGGGAAAATTCGGATGCAAAGTTATGCATTCTTAATACTGCTAAATTATGCACGTGGAAGTAATTCAAAAGAAGAGGACAGTCGCTGGGAGAGTCTACACACACCCTAACCACTCTGATCATCTTGACATCCCTCTTATCTTGACACCATCTGAAAAACGTCCACACAAAAGATACCAATCCGGTCGCTCAACAAGCTCCAGAAAAAAACGTCTGTCTGCTCTCCTCCTCCAGTCATAAGGAGCCGCCCAATCATCCCACTTCACAATTAACGGCAGTGGACAGCAGCTCCAAACACTGGGGAGACATCTTTAACCAGTCCTCAATGGTCCCAACGCCCAGGCCCTCCCTAGTCCCACCCCAGTGTTCAGCACCAACCAAGCATTACACAGACCTACATTCACAACACACACGACCGCTTCCTTCATAATGGAGGACACAACCCCGGGGCAGACCAGCCCAGATCCTAGACGGTTTAGTCCTCACTTTATCAGACCTTACAAAATGCCGATGCCCCATTGAGCCTACAGTACATTGGCTGGTGGTTTCCTTTAAGAGCAGCACAATGAATGGGCCAGGCCTGGTCTTCCCTTTGTGCCTGGGCAGCGGACCAGAGACGACACACTACACGGGCCTGGTGGATGAGGGATGGATGGAGAGGTGAAGGAAGGATGACAGGGACCCTTCCTCCTAACAGGAAAACACTCCATACAGTTTTAATATATAGCTCATGTAGTAACATCAATTAATACAGCACACCAATGCAACTCTCCTTAGCATGTGTAACAGTCTATACGCAACTAGTAGTAATGACTTTTCCTTGGGTAAAATGTTGTTTAAGTGCAGGCTATAAAATTGGCTTTTGGGGTTTCCCTGTTAGTCCTCTTCCATGCAATCCCTCTCTGGCTCTCTCATTCTCTCGTTTTTACAATGACCGTGATACTAGCAGCGCGAGTAAGCACGAGCCTTGTGTGAGTATGCGTGCAGTCATCCGTGAGCTAGTGTGCATTAGAGATCGTGCGGTTGGAGTGTGTGGATGAGTGCTCTAGTGTAGTGCGTGTGTACTGTGCACACACAGGCAGACAGTAGTATGCGAAGCCAGCCTCTACAGTCAGGCTATCAGACAGACCAGTCAGTGATCAGTATGAGGAGTTAACTTTACAAGTAGAGCTATTATGTCAGCTTCTATTCATCTTTAACCACAGCAAAACAACCAGATGACTTTAACTACTTCTGCTATTCTGAACCACCCCAAAAAAAGATCCCTACTGAAGCGAAACGGAATCTACTGTAAACAGATTTAATAATCTATGTTCTGCAATAACATTAACAAATCCACAATCTGACCTGGTTTTAAAGACAGAAAACACTTACAGAAATCATTCATTATATAGAACGTATTTGGTACTAATGTGTTCCTGGTTGTAGAGTCACTACATGACATTACATGCCCCTAAAAAGCCCCTCAGCCCACGGCCATTACTGTGCTGAGCGAGCCACAATGGTGGGAGGGGCATTGGGGAGGAGGGGGAAGTGGGTTTCCATGACAACGGTAAAGTTCAACTCCTGGCGGGTAGGTGGGGCAGGGGGGGCTTAACTGGTACCCATACTCTACGGTCACTCCTATTGTTATGGACTGGGGTCCTCATAAGACAGGGTGGGCGTTGGCTGCCTGACTGTAAATAAAGAACGAAAACAGAGGGCCACCGGGACAGCTCCCACAGATCTAGGATGAGCTTACCATCCAACCCTAACCTTGTCCATAATAATGAACAAAAAACATAAATGACCTTAGATCAGTGTCTAGGGTTAACTTCACCATACTCCACCCAGAGAGGGCAGTGGGCGGAGACCAGGCCTACTACTATGTGGGGCCCCTCTGTGGTCTTAAAGGAGAGGTGATGTTGGACTGGCACTAATTGAAAGTGGCGAGGTCATCCGATGACACTGCGGGGATACTCTGGTTTGTCACAATGTGTTTGGGCTTGGTGTTCAAGGGTGGCTGCTCTCACAGCAGAGTTAATGAACGACCCAGCTTAACACAGAGTGTTCAGGACACAGCACAGCGGAGTGCAGCGGCTGGTCTAGAGGGGACCTGAAGTTCACTGGCCTCACAAACTGAGCTACATGCTAAACTATGCCTAGCTATCAGTCAACGCTATCATCATCACTAGATGAAGGACATGCAAAGTGACGTTTTTCTTTTAATCTAACCTTTAGCAGACCACTTGATATAGTAGCTGTTGAAGAGAACATAAACATGTATAAGCGGCGCATTAATCCTGGTCTGAATATTAGGGTAGAGAGCAGGGTTGATTTTCATGGGTGTCATGCATGTCCATCCAGCACATGATATGCTGTGTCAGCCAATGATATGACATGATATGCTGTGTCAGTTTTCTACATTAGACATGGTGGAAAGGAAGGATGACAAAAAGTGGCATTCTGGACTGGACGGCAACAGACACACACTCTCAGACTAACACCTTCAGCGACGGCAATACACTGTTAGTGCCACGTTGGAGCCATCACACACACACTCGCACACAAACCGAATAACAGCTAGCCTTTACGGTACACTTGTAAAGTTGTGATTTACACTTGTGTACTAAAAACAGCTTGACACAAACAGACACATTAAAAGTGCAGACGGCTCAGGCCTTCAAAGTTGTGCCAGTGTTTGGGAAAATGTACTAAGGTAGACCTAAACCTAATAGCGAGACAAAATTGAAACCATAACATTTTTCCGCGCAAAACAAAGCCAACGCAGCAGTCTGGTAGCTGCCTAACTGAAGCAGCTAAACAAGATGTCTCCTAGCCTTATGTACACTCTAAGCTCTGGCCCTGTCTATCTACACGGTGTGAGGCCTGCCCTGGGATAAGTCTCCAAATCAAATGAAGAGGGAGGGAATCCATTTACATTGTAAATACACCATGGATGCAAATCCTGTTTAGCTTGTTGGTTGGAGGGCTGATGTGGAGCTAGAGTATGGAGAGACACACTGACAGATCTAGGAATCCCCTTGGACCTGGACCACCCTCCCTAGTACTCCTCTCCCTCTCTCCCTGCACCCGGCCACCCAGCCACCCTACTCCCCCGACACACTGCCCCCCCTGTGGGGACATCCTACTCCCTGACCTCCTCCTCCAAGGGGGTTCAGTGGGAATTTAACACGCAGGTCCCACATTCCTCCAAGGTGATAATTGCCCTGGCAGCAGGCAGGGGGCCATCAGGAGCAGGGTAAACAGGCAGAGGGGTGTCTATCTACCCCTCTCCCCTACAAACACTGGCCCCCACTACCTCCTCCTACCCCCTCCCCACTCCTCAATGTCATGTATGGCTGTTGCCCCGTGAATTATGGCATCAAGCACGTCGGCCCCTGACAGCGCATGTCGCCCGTGACGCCCATCCAACCGGTTGCAAGGTTTATTTAGTCGCTAAGAGCCCACAGCTGTTCACTAGATGAGCCCTACTACAACGCCAGAGCAGGCCAGCTTCTTCACACGTTATACTGTAGATCCTATTCAACCGACCAGGGCCAGGCTAATACCCTTTAAATATACTCTTAAGAATCTAGCTAGCTGGGAGTTATGGAGGAATCACCACGGCTGCCATCGCTCCCACAAACAGCCGCTCAGCTTATTAATCACCCCCCTCAATCACCTGTCCACCTTTCCCCCTGGTCGGTGGAGAAAGAGCAGAAAGAGTGGTGTAAACAGAGAGTGATGGATGGAGCTGGCCTACCACAAGTATGCCACTGTTACTGTGGAGCTGCTGCTCTCTCCTTTATTCAACTCATCCATCAAACTAGAGTCAAGCCATCATCACTCCTTCCTAGGCTTATATATTAACGGCCAATCAAAGGCGTATATATATATATAAACGGCCAATCAAAGGCTTATATATTAAATGTTAACTGTTTATATGTGACGTGGTCAGGGATGGGCAACAACTGCAAAATACAATTACAAAATACCATAAAGATCAATGTATCAAAAGAAACTACAAAATACTTGTATTTTCAAATGTATTTAATTAAAATACATGTACAGTGGCAAGAAAAAGTATGTGAACCCTTTGGAAATACCTGGATTTCTGCATAAATTGGTCATAAAATTTGATCTGATCTTCATCTAGGTCACAACAATAGACAAACAGTCTGCTTAAACTAATAACACACAAACAATTATACGTTTTCATATCTTTATTGAACACACTGTGTAAACATTCACAGTGCAGGGTGGAAAAAGTATGATTTAATAACTGGTTGGCTCTTTTGGCAGCAATATCCTCAACCAAAGGTTTTCTGTAGTTGCGGACAAGACCTGCAGTCAGTCAGGAGAAATTTTGGACCATTCCTCTCTACAAAAGAGATTTCATTTCAGCAATATTCTTGGGATGTCTCGTGTGAACTGCTCTCTTGAGGTCATGCCACAGCATCTCAGTCAGCTTGAGGTCAGGACTCTGACTGGGCCAGTCCGGAAGGTGTATTTTCTTCTGTTGAAGCCATTCTGTTTTTGATTTACTTCCGTGTTTTGGGTCGTTGTCCTGTTGCATCACCCAACTTCTGTTGAGCTTCAATTGGCGGACAGATAGCCTTACATTCTCCTGCAAAATTTCTTGTTTAACATGGGAATTCCTTTTTCCGTCGATGATAGCAAGCTGCCCCAAATCATGATGCTCCCTCCACCATACTTTACAGTTGGGTTGAGGTTTTGATGTTGGTGTGCGGTGCCGTTTTTTCTCCACACATAGTGTTGTGTGTTCCTTCCAAACAACTCATCTGTAGTTTCATCTGTCCACAGAATATTTTGCCAGTAGCGCTGTGGAACATCCAGGTGCACTTCTTTCATCTTTGCAGGACGGCCACTCCTAGGGAGAGTAGCAACAGTGCTGAACTTTCTCCATTTATAGACAATTTGTCTTACCGTGGACTGATGAACATCAAGGCTTTTAGAGATACTTTTGTAAACATTTCCAGCTTTATGCCAGTCAACAATTCTTAATCTTAGGTCTTCTGAGATCTGTTTGAGGCCTGTTTCACATCAGACAATGCTTCTTGTGAATAGCAACATCAATTTTGTGAGTGTTTTTTTATAGGGCAAGGCAGCTCTAACCAACGTCTCCAATCTCGTCTCATTGATTGGACTCCAGGTTAGCTGACTCCTGACTCCAATTAGCTATTGGAGAAGTCATTAGCCTTGGGGTTCACATACTTTTTCCAACCTACACTGTGAATGTTTAAATGATATATTCAATATAGACAAGAAAAATACAATAATTTGTGTGTTATTAGTTTAAGCACACTGTGTTTGTCTATTGTTGTGACCTAGATGAAGATCAGATCAAATTGGATGACCAATTTATGCAGAAATCCAGGTAATTACAAAGAGTTCACATACTTTTTCTTGCCACTGTATTTTGTATTTTAAAATACAGAAATACATTTGCAAGGAGCCGGCCCTAACAGCAATAACATTCTCAGTAACGGTTACAAAAACGTTTTACTTGGTATGACTGTGATATGTTGTTGTTATTTACGCTAATTCAATACACTGACTTTAAGTCACTCACTCTGGATAACAGCGTCTGCTAAATGACCAAAATGTAAATACTGTATATACGTGAATATGAATATGCCAAAATGTAAATACTGTATATACGTGAATATGAATATACCAAAATGTAAATACTGTATATACGGGAATATGAATATACAAAATTTTTAATACTGTATATACGTGAATATGAATATACCAAAATGTAAATACTGTATATACGTGAATATGAATATACCAAAATGTAAATAGTGTATATACGTGAATATGAATATACCAAAATGTAAATACTATATATACGTGAATATGAATATACAAAAATGAACTGCAAAGCACACTGGGTATTATCATTGGCCTTGTTTAGGGGTAATGTCTAGATGGGACACAGCTTAACCTCATTCTCCTAACCTGCTTCGGTAATTCTCCTAACCTGCTTTGTTAATTCTCCTAGCCTGCTGTGTAAATTCCTCTAAACCTGCTATGAAAAGTCAATTTTGACAATAGTTGAATCATTCCTAGACAAAACCTTGTTTCGTGGCAGAGCTTATTCGAATAATATTCAGGATGCTTTTCAATTGTACATTTGTACATACACATTTATATGTAGTTCATTTAGCAGACGCTCTTATCACACCATAGTGCTATCAAACTTCTCTTACCAATGCAGGGTCAAAGGGGACCACAAAATGGTGAACCGCTATAAAAAAAATGGTATAGAAAAGTATTTTGTATTTTGAAAATACAAATTACAGCTCTCGAAAGTATCTTGTTACAAAATACATTGGATTATAATTCAGCCCAGTGTAATACATGTTTCAAATTGTCACGACTTCCACCGAAGTCGGTCCCTCTCCGTGTTCGGGCGGTGTTTGGCGGTCGACGTCACCGGTTTTCTAGGGAGTATGATGGGACAGCAGCACGGTGCCAGGGGTTTTTACTACAATTGGACCTATACCTGGCCACCGTGCATCCAGCTCCCTCAGGAAGGGAGAGAGTGTCCGCCCTTGTCTCCTGTCTCTCGGGGAGAGCGCTGGAGTGGGCTAACGCCGTGTGGGGTGAGGGAGAAGCGGCGTTGGACCATTTTGAGGAGTTTACCCGGGGGAACAGCTCTTCCATTTGAGACAGGGGACAAGGAGCGCACAGGAGTTCGCCCTTGAGTTTCGGACGTTGGCTGCAGGAGCGGACTGGAATGAAAGGGCCCTCGTCGACCATTATAGGTGCAGCCTACGTGAGGACGTCTGGCGGGAACTGGCCTGCAGGGATGCCACTGTGACTTTTGACCAACTGGTGGATCTGTCCATCCGGTTGGATAACCTGCTGGTCACCCGTGGACGTCCAGAGAGGGTCCTGTCGGCTCCACCTTCCGGTATCCTCTCTTCGGAGCCCATGGAGCTAGGATGTGCTGCGCATAGGGAGGCTGGAGGAGGGGCTTTCACCTGCACCATCTGTGGCTGCAGAGGGCACACTGCTGGTTGGTGCCGGGTTGGTCCTTCTGGGAGTAGAGGCAGCAGGCAGGGCACTCTGGCATCACCCCAGGTGAGTCTGTTGACCAACTGTTTGTGTCTGTTTGTTTCCCAGATTTTTCCCCGCATTCCCAGCATAAGGTGCTCGTCGATTCAGGCGCAGCTGGGAATTTTATTGACAGAGCGCTCGCTCTTAGTTTAGAGATTCCCCTTACCCCTGTGGTCAGACCTTTTCCTGTTCATGCTCTGGATAGTCGACCAATAGGGTCCGGTATAATCAGGGAGGCCACCATCTCTCTCACCATGGTAACGCAGGGGAGGCACAAGGAGAGAATCAGTCCCTTTCTCATTGACTCTCCTGCATTTCCTGTGGTATTAGGCCTTCCCTGGTTAGCCTTACATGACCCCACCATTTCCTGGCAACAGAGGGCTCTCATGGGGTGGTCGCGAGAGTGCTCGGGGAGGTGTGTAGGGGTCTCCGTTGGTGCGACCACGGTGGAAAGTCCAGACCAGGTCTCCACCGAGCACATCCCTCCAGAATATGCCGAATTGGCTCTCGCCTTCTGTAAGAAGAAGGCGACTCAGTTACCACCCCATCGACAGGGCGATTGTGTGCGATAAATCGCTGCGCTTTCCAGGAGTCACGTGTATCCCCTGTCGCAAGCGGAGACGGAGGCTATGGAGACTTATGTCTCCGAATCCCTGTGTCAGGGGTGCATTCGGTCCTCCACTTCATCCGCCTCCTCGAGCTTCTTTTTTGTGAAGAAGAAGGATGGAGGTCTGCGCCCGTGTATTGATTATCGAGGTCTTAATAAAAGCATGGTGAGGTACAGTTACTCGCTGCCTCTTATCGCCACGGCGATTGAATCAATGCACGGGGCGCACTTCTTCACAAAACTGGATCTCAGGAGCACGTACAACCTGGTGCGTATCCAGGAGGGAGACGAGTGGAAGACAGCGTTTAGTACCACCTCAGGCCATTACGAGTACCTCGTCATGCCGTACGGGTTGATGAATGCTCCCGCAGTGTTACAATCTTTTGTAGACAAGATTTTCCCGGGGCCTGCACGGGCTGGGTGTAGTGGTGTATATCGATGACATTCTGATATACTCCGCTACATGCGCCGAGCATGTGTCTTGGTGCGCAAGGTGCTTGGACGACTGCTAGAGCATGACCTGTACGCCAAGGCTGAGAAATGCTTGTTCTTCCAGCAGGCCGTCTCCTTCCTAGGGTATCGCATTTCCACGTTTGGGGTGGAGATGGAGAGTGACTGCATTGCAGCGGTGCGTAATTGGCCGACTTCCACCACGGTAAAGGAGGTGCAGCGATTTTTAGGGTTTGACAATTACTATCGGAGATTTATCCGGGGTTTTGGTCAGGTGGCAGCTCCCATTACTTCACTGCTGAAGGGGGGTCTGGTGAGTCTGCAGTGGTCAGTGGAGGCGGACAGGGCTTTTGGGCACCTGAGGGCTTTGTTCACTTCGGCTCCCGTGCTGGCTCACCCTTCTTTGGCGTTCATAGTAGAGGTGGATGCGTTCGAGGCTGGGATAGGAACCCGTGCTCTCCCAGCGCCATGCTCTCCCAACGCCACCGAAGCTCCGTCCCTGTGCTTTCTTCTCGAAAAAGCTCAGCCCGGCGGAGCGGAACTATGATGTGGGGGACCGGGAGTTTTTGGCTGTGGTCAGGGCCCTGAAGGCGTGGAGACACTGGCTTGAGGGGGCTAAACACCCTTTCCTCATCTGGACTAACCACCGCAACCTGGAGTACATCCGGGCAGCGAGGAGATTGAATCCTCGTCAAGCAAGGTGGGCCATGTTCTTTACTCGTTTTGTGTTTACCATGTCTTACAGACCAGGTTCCCAGAATAAGAAGGCAGACGCGTTGTCTAGGCTGTATGACACAGAGGAGCGGTCCATGAATCAGACTCCCATACTCCCGGCTTCCTGTCTGGTAGCACCGGTCGTGTGGGAGCTGGACGCGGACATTAAGCAGGCATTACGTACAGAGCCCACTCCTCCTCAGTGTCCCGTCGGGCGTCTGTACGTTCCGTCTGCGGTTCATGACCAGCTGATCTATTGGGCCCACACGTCACCCTCCTCTGGTCATCCGGGGATCGGTCGGACGGTGCGCTGCCTGACTGGGAAGTACTGGTGGCCCACTTTGACGAAGGACGTGAGGGTTTATGCTTCCTCCTGCTCGGTGTGCGCCCAGTGTAAGGCTCCTAGACACCTACCCAGAGGTAAGCTACATCCCTTACCCGTTCCACAACGGCCTTGGTCACACATATCAGTGGATTTCCAAACGGATCTCCTTCTTTCACAGGGACACACCACCATCCTGGTCGTTGTGGATCGTTTCTCTAAGTCCTGTCGTCTCTTCCCTCTGCCCGGTCTTCCTACAAACTGCGGAGGCCCTGTTTACACATGTCTTCCAGCACTATGGGGTGCCCGAGGATATTGTGTCTGATCGGGGTCCCCAGTTCATTTCGAGAGTCTGGAGGGCATTCATGGAACGTCTGGGGGTCTCGATCAGCCTCACCTCGGGTTTTCACCCTGAGAGTAATGAGCAGGTGGAGAGAGTGAACCAGGATGTGGGCAGGTTTCTGCGGTCATATTGCCAGGACCGGCCGGGGGAGTGGGCGGTGTTCGTGCCTTGGGCAGAAATGACGCAGAACTCGCTTCGTCACTACTCAACTAACCTCTCCCCTTTCCAGGTTGTATTGGGGTACCAGCCGGTTCTGGCACCGTGGCATCGGAGTCAGACCGAGGCTTCTGCGGTGGACGAGTGATTCAAGTGCGTGGAGGAGACCTGGGAGGCCGCCCATGGTCACCTTCAGCAGGCCACGCTCCGTCACCGCAGTGAGGCTCGGTGTTTGCACCGGGGAACTGGGTCTGGCTCTCAACCCGAAACCTGCCCCTCCACCTGCCCTGCCGTAAGCTGGGTCCGCGGTTTGTGGGGCCATGTAAAGTCCTGAGGAGAGTGAACGAGATGTGCTACCGGTTACAGCTTCCCCCCGATTACCATATTAACCCCTCGTTCCATGTGTCTCTCCTAAGCCTGTGGTGGTTGGTCCGCTCAGGACTCTGAGGTGCGGGAGGTTCCTCCGCCCCCTCTGGACATTGAGGGGGTCCCGGCGTACTTCAAGGGGGGCCTTCAATATCTCGTGGAGTGGGAGGGGTACGGTCCAGAGGAGTGGTGATGGTTAGAAACACGAAAAAGGGGAGCGGTGATGGTTAGAAAACCGGTGACGTCGACCACCGAACACCGCCCGAACAAGGAGAGGGACCGACTTTGGTGGAAGTCGTGACAGTACCTCCCCTTGACACGACGGACCATGACGGACCATGAACTACTGCGGGAGTTTCATCGTCGCCGGCCGGATCGCCCTGCGCCTCGCCCTCCGGGTCATCCCAGAGGCTGGTGTTGGCACACCGCTGGAGCCGCGTGTCAAGGGGAGGTACTGTCACGACTTCCACCAAAGTCGGTCCCTCTCCTTGTTCGGGCGGTGTTCGGTGGTCGACGTCACCGGTTTTCTAACCATCACCGCTCCCCTTTTTCGTGTGTCCTTCGGTTTTGTCTTTATTGTTTACACCTGTTGTTAATTATTCTCCCAATCAAGCTCCTGCATATATTCCTTCCTTCCCCTCCTTCCCCTGTGCGTAGTTTCCCAGTCTGTGTACTGTGGGCTGGTATATGTTTGTTCTCGTTGGTTCCGGGTTGTTTGTTCGCCCGTTATTTTTGATCGTGTGGGTATTTTTCCTCACAAGCGTGTGTTTGTACTATTGACTGGTGGCTTTATTAAATTACCTTTTCACACGCATTTCAACCTCCTGCTCCTGACTCCTTTCCACTACGGAACCACTGCCTTGACACAAATACATGTGAATGTTTTTTTATAGGGCAAGGCAGCTCTAACCAACGTCTCATTGATTGGACTCCAGGTCATTTAGCAGACACTCTAATCCAGAGCAATTTACAGGAGCAATTAGGGTTAAGTGCCTTGCTCAAGGGCACATTGACAGATGTTTCATATAGTCGGCTCGGGGATTCGAACCAGCGACCTTTCAGTTACTGGCCCAACTCTCTTGACCGCTTACTTTGAAGATGTAAATAATAGGACCCTGCAGTAGGAGGTTACCAGCCTATTCCATGGAATTCAGCTCTCTACAAATGGTAGTAGAGAAATCCATCTATTAATACTTTACTAATCTCTCTTGACACTCCCAGCAGGATCATAGAAAAGAATGTACTCAGTTCCCTTCTCATAAGCATCAATCAAATGCAGCAGAACACTTCTCACTGTGCCCTTTGCCTATTGTGTTCAGCCCACTGAGCTTACAGAGCCCAGACTGTAAGTTCTGGGAGGCGGGGAGGGAGGGCCTATTCTTGTGGGCCTGTGTTTCCTGGTCTGTGCCCACATGTGGTTCCCTCCCTGCAGCCACACATTGAAGCTCAGGGAGGTTATAAAAGCCTAGGTGGTGATTAAGAAGCCACATAATGGCCTCCACAAAACCAGGAATGCGTTTAACTGCTACAGCGGCTCGGGAATCATTCTAAAGCAGAACGCCGCCATTAATATTGAGAATGATGCCACTATTCCCAGCCAGGATTGTATTTTCCTGAATTTAGTGTATTGACTGTATTGACTGTATTGACTATATTTACTGTTATTAGCGCATTTACTGTTATTAGTGTATTTACTGTATTGACTATATTTACTGTTATTGGTGTATTTACTGTAATGTGGGTTTTGAAATTAGGGTATAAATGAGTATTAGCATAGTTTATAAAGAAAAGGGGCATGGAAGTGCATGAGAGGCATAACCAGTATGTAGTGTAGTATGATTATTTCTCCATGGCTTGGAGGGTGAACCGGGAAGATTTGAGCTCTACCTCCAGTGGCTGTGCTGAACTAACTACCAGATTTACATTGTTGGAAATGTGTGTATCCTTCCAAATCCAGGATTAGAGGAGTCAAGCGTGCACAAACTCTGACTTCCACTCTCTCTAACCTCCTCCTCCTCACACAAACACACACACACACATGTACACACACACACACACACACATGGTGTTGGCTTGTAGCGGCCTTATGCTCCACAGTTAGCAAAGGGGAGTGTAAGTACACACACACACACACACACACACAGTAAACCTCCACTATCTCTTTCTCTCTTCACAGCCAAATACACACACACACAGTGTGTCCTTGCTGCCTGCGTGCTCAACACACCCAAACCCCATCACTTTCCTCATTACAGGAGCGTCATGGCTTTTTAGGGGCTCTGCGCTTTATCAGGGGATTTCACATTTCCCAGCCTGCCACTTGACATGGCTCACCCAGCTGCCAGCAATCAGACCAGGCTGTAGAGCAGAGGGCTACAGAGGGGAAGGGGCCGCCCAGCCTCCCTAGACTCCAGGCTGCACCTTGATTTGAACCAAGTGCCAAAGAGTCACTGCTCCTGCTAAGCCCCCATAATTACAGGTCACAGATCCCCTCCTGCCTTCCACCCACATCACACACTGACCTGGCCTCATGGGAGGACTAGAGAGAGAGGAGAGGGACAGCAGTCCAGGGGATTGTATCTATTTGCTTGCTAAGTTGTTGAGAGACAGTAAAACAAAGTGTGTGTGCAAGTGTGCCCTCATGCACGTATGTGTGCGCGAGTTGCATAAGTGTGTGTGTTTATCTAATTGAGAGGTAAGCAAAAAAATGTTGCCTTTAAAGTTCCCAATAAATATCCTTCCCGTAATTTTAAACACCTGCCCGTAAACCCTGAAGGAATGCTAAATGAAACCAAGTTGCAGAGCCAGTCTCCTGTCTGGAGTCTCACATCATGACAGCAGGATGTGTAACGGCTTTAACCAGGATTAGGGAGTTCAAGCAGAACAGCCAGGGAGAAAAAAACTGCACATTAACAATATAGTACTTTTGTTCAATGCCGAATCCAGCAAGACGAGTAGCCTTAATAAGCCTTTCAACTTCACCATCAAACTTCAAGTTATGTACTTATCGAGGATTATAGCAAAGAACAAAATAACCTGATCATGTATGGAACTGGAACAATATGTGAGATCATCGCATGTATGAAATCACGTCAAATAATTGTAATCACTGGGATTGGAGCATTTGCTTTGGTGAGTAATGGAATGGCATGACTTGCTTTCACTTCGGACCCCACGGGATGGGGTTGTTACTAACTGACCCCGGGGGCTGGAGACACTAACCCTACCTCGGCCCATCTCTGGTTTTGATTCCCCCGGCTCCTGTCGCCTTCCTCCCTCTTGCACCTGTCGGACGCCAATAGACCCCCCGCCTGGGCCCTTTCAGCAACCCTGAATATATGTCCCTGCTCGCTGGCCCTGCCTGGATAATTGCTGTTGGCCCCAAAGGCCACACTAGGCCCAGGCGCTTAGGTACTACAGCCATCGCTACCCTTAGCTAGGGCTGTGACGGTCATGGAATTTTGGATGATGCTTATTGGTCAGCCAAATAACCGCAGTCACGTTATAACCGTTCAAATAGCAAAAAATGTTAAATAAATGCACATTATCTCCGACCCTCTGTTCCTGACTGCATGTGCTGCTGCTTCAGGGAATGGGCGTTGCTAGGCAACCAAAGACAAATTTGCTACAACACCTTGTATGTTTCAGCAAGAAGCAAAAAAGTTTCATCACGTTGTAGAGTCCATGTCACAGCAGAAATGAGTGATAGCTTTATTATTCATGGCTTGCGTGTTATTATTATTATTTTTTTATTATGGTTATGGCGGGTATTTTATTTTCATGACGGTCTTCATCCATAACCATTGGCTACATGGTTATACTGTAATTGTGCCAGCAAATAGCCTCCCTCCCTCCTCCTGGCCAAGCCTGGTGCTCAGTGGGCTGACCTGGGCTGGCCTCCTAGCTACGTAGGCACACTGAGCCACGAGCTGCCACAGCAAACCTGGAGATTAAGCACCCTGTCTACACGCAAGCCATGAATAATAGAGTGATCACTCCAGACGAGCAGGCAACTGCAGTTTAAGTCATACACACTCCTAATCCCATAGGTCGCTGCACGCACGTGTCACACACAAGCTACATTCATATACAGTGGTATGAAGGAGGCGATGCACGTTCTTGTACAGTTATGGGAATGGATATTTTACTTTATTCACACAGCATCAGTAGTCAGGATATTCCATAAAATACAAGATATTCAATTAAATAATAGATGCCATGCATGCAAATCATGAGGGTATCCCTCCCTATAGTATACATTCATGTGAATTATGTTTCCATTTTCAAAATACTTTGAAATTATTAAACATTTATGTGGAGAAAATGTATTCCATATGATCTGCGTATCACTTTATTATCCAATCAAATGCTTGCCCTGATAGTTAGCATTATCCATAATGTATCCATAATTTGTGCAGTGGTGCATCCCAATATTTCACTTGAGTGCTATTAAATGAACCGCTCCCCCATACACTGTAGCCTACCTCACTTAAGAGTGCGGACAATAACAAACACCACGTGACTGACTGCAGTACTTTGAGTCTAGACGCACGAAAGAGTCCGGCTCAGAGCATCCTCGCTGTCCCGCGGAGAGGAGGAGAGATGCATCAACTCATCTCAACACGGGCTGTTTCTTTTCCTAACACTAGTTCATAAATTCACCAGACAAGCTTAGGGATTCAAGACGATTTTTAACAAATAAATAATATCGCTCCTACATATGTATTAACGTTTATAGTAGCCTACACTCAGAACAGTTAAGTAAACTGTTCAGCTTGTCAGTCTCGTCTCCCCACCTCTGTTTTCTGCTGATTGCACCTGCCATTCAAGCCGAGGTGAGGTCTGAACCTCGACAATGTACCCTTTCGATGTACGTACAGTACATATATTGTCCCCCTTCACATTACAGACCAGTCCGTGACTATAAAGTCAGTGCGGAATCCATGGATGTTATTTGTCTCCATAACACCTCTGGTCGTTTACTGCGTCACCTGAGTCAGACAGAAGGGGAACGTGTGGCATCGCATCTGAACTTGTGAAAGTACTACGGTTTTAAAAAGCGCTCAGTCAGCAAGCGACTCACATAGCTTCCTGTGCACCTCCTGCATCCTCCAGCGAACATCACATGTCTGGACCCCACTGCGAGGCAGCATCCTCCAGGGTTCTGGACATCATAGACAGCCTGTCCTGCGACATATTTTTAGTTTGGACCCGGTGATGTCACATCCTGTCTGGGTAATACATAACCAGCCCAAGCATATCGAAAGAAAATATGAGAATTGGCATTTATTCGGGTCACACGGATGAGTTCACAGGGTCAAGCAGGAAATAAGCCGAAAATACGCCGTCCTGAAAGAACATTTAAAGTGATACCCGACATACCATTTCGAGCATCTATGTGGTGGTGACACGGGCGCATTATACTTTTATATAATCATCTGATCCACTTCCAACGTATGCCTTGCAGATCCGCACTCGACTTTTAATTTCCTGGTACGATGTGCGCATTTTACTTGAGGCGTAATGACAGGCAGCATAAACACCTATTGTTTTAACCTATATGTCGTTTTTTATCCAGAGGCTCTATTGACCAACTGGGGGACTTTAAAGGAATAGTTAACTGGGGAATGGTAAACAGCAGTTGATAGGAAGTTCTTGGAGAAAAAGAGACACTTGTTACATCATACAGACCAAGTCTTGTCCATAGTCTCAAATTACATTCCAAATTAAATCACTGACCTATTTTCACCCTTGTAGAGTTGCAAAATGTTACACAATGTGATAATTGTTAAGAGGCACACTTGAATTACTGTTAGAGGCTGACATGTTGGAGACAGGGCTGACTTGTAGAGGCAGGAGATATCTCCCTGAGGGAGGACTGTTTGAGGTTACTGATGAAAAGGGTGTAGATTAGACACTTTTAGGGGGGCAAAGGGGGGTTTGGGTGATGAAGATTGGTTTGGGTGTGGCCTCCTGCGTGGAGCCGGATCCTCTTTCTTTAGCCCAGGTCTCACATGTTTACCTTTGAACCCTGGCCCAGCAGTCCCTCTCTGATCTACCAAGGGGCTCCCCTTATGGCCCGTACCCAAGCCGGCCCTGTGATAGATTGGCCATCGCCATGCCAATACTGCACAATATTTAAATGTCCTGCCCAGGCGGAGGTATTCGGCGGGGTTGACTGGAGTTCAGCTGCACAGTGTGGAGCCTGCAGCCGCCTGCCACCAGACCCACTGGCCCCGCTCTGCAGCATGGAGACCCAAGACCCAAACATTCAGCTGGGAACATTCCAAAACCCAGACCCTCTCTCTCTCTCTTTGTGTTTGTGTATCAGCAAAACAGCCACCTTCACCCGCGGTTCCGCTGTACCTCAGCTTAACAGACAACAGAACAGTCTATGACTGGGGCTCACTGAAACCTGGGTGAGTATAGGAGATATAGCCTGGAGTATTACAGTAATAATAGCCTGGATTAATTTAGTAATAATAGCCTGGAGTAATATAGTAATAATATCCAGGAGTAATACTGTAATATTAGCCTGGAGTAACACAGTAATAATCGCCAGGAGTAATACAGTAATAATAGCCTGGATTAATACTGTAATAATAGCCTGGAGTAATAAGCAAAACATAAATGTGCCTTTTTATAATAAGAACACACTCTCTCCAGGTAATGTTGAGTTTTGTTTAAAGTGTCTTCTATTATTTAGACTGTTTATTCCACATCATTGTGTTACCATGAATGATACATATTTTTATATGTATTTGTCTGTACAAATACATTGATGGACATAGAGGAAGATATTTCACTTTTTCCTGGCGAATAGCTGCATGGAAAATATTTCCCTTTTATCTGGTGAATAGCTGGCAAATATTTCACTTTTATCTGGCGAATAGCTGGCAAATGTTTCACTTTCATCTGGCGATTAGCTGGCAAATATTTCACTTTTATCTCTGCTACTGGGAACTCATGCCAGACATTTCTGCTAGGAGAAAAAACAAGATTGTTAGAAACACAAGCAGGAATGAGGCCATGGATCAAGTTTGACATTACTATTTGGGTCAGTTATATTTATGTTACATGGTGTTTCAAGCAAACAGGATTATGTACATTCATATCTACGTATGTGACTAAAGCGGGCAAATATCCAGTGTGTGTATAAGTGGGTGTACAATAGTGGTTTGTGATTTGTGGAGGCTGCAGTGTGGCAGGGTTTTGGAGGGTGGTGATTGGCTGGCGGGAGGGGATGCTATGAGGCAGGCAGTGCAACCTAGTGGTGGGAGAGAGGGACGGGGGTGTAGCATTGACAGTTCATCACACACACACACACTCTGACACACACACGTCTAGAACCAGTAGCACCGAACCATGCACGTTCCCCTCCCACAACCCACACACATGCAAACACCCTGTACAAAGACCATTGAAAATTGTCAGCGTAGAGCATTATTTTACACTCTGTCGTATTTGTCACCCCCCTCCCCACCCCCCAAACTAAACGGTGCTAATGGCAACTTCAAAGTCAATAGCTCTGTGGCTGTTCAACCTTCACAAAACAACAGCCAGAAAATGCAGACATTGTTTGGTTGCCTCCACCAGTGGACATTATATATTGGAAGTAATGGACCATACCGTTTAGCCAGACCCACGGCTGAACGGTAACTAAATGCAACATCAGAGCTCCAACCTTGATACTGTCAGAGAGCGGTCACCCCACTGTGTGTCCCCCCCAGGATCAGCCCCTCGCCCCCCTACAAAATTATAGCAGATTATCCCTCCTTCCAGGTGTTTTATGGGAGAGATTGAAGGGGCGTTATGAAGGGGGGTGGCTGATTTGGGTGGGGTGGGGGTGTACAGACCAGCCATAGACAGAGACCCTAAAGTAGAGTTTAGTAGCAGCCCAACCTAGCCCAGCCTAGCCCAGCCCAACCTAACCTAACCCAGCCCAGCCTAACCCATCCCATCCCATCCCAGCCCAGCCCAGCCCAACCTAACCCAGCCTAACCTAACCCAGACTAACCTAGCCCAGCCTAACCCAGCCCAGCCTAACCCAGCTCAGCCTAACCCAGCCCAGCCTAACCCAGCCCAGCCTAACCTAGCACAGACAACCAATCCCAGCACAGCCTAACCCAGCCCAGCCTAAAACCCAGCCAACCCATCCCATCCCATCCCAGCCCAGCCTAACCCGGCCCAGCCCAGCCTAACCCAGCCCAGGTAGCAACAGCCCTGTTTGTCAGTGAGGGGATTAATAATGAATTTAGGCATCCCCCCTTTCAAAAAGATATTCATGCATGCTAATGCATCCATTATTTATGGTGTGCATACAGGCTTGCTAGTGGAGGCCGCATGGGGTTCCAAGGCTGTGGCGAAACATTCGCCTATTGTTGTTGTGGCTATGGCTGCGGGTAGGGCTGGGACTGGGGCTAGAGCTGGAGCTATGGCTGGGGATAAGGCTGGGGCTGTGGCTGGGACTGGGGCAAGGGCTGGGGCTAGGGCTGGGACTGAGGTTAGGGCTGGGACTGGGGCTAGGGCTGGGGCTAGAGCTGGTGCTATGGCTGGGGATAAGGCTGGGACTGGGGCTAGAGCTGGAGCTATGGCTGGGGATAAGACTGGGACTGGGGCTAGAGCTTGGACTGGAGCTAGAGCTGGCGCTATGGCTGGGGATAAGGCTGGGACTGGGGCTATGGATCGGGCTAGAGCTGGCGCTATGGCTGGGGATAAGGCTGGGTGGGACTGGGGCAAGAGCTGGAGCTATGGCTGGGGATAAGGCTGGGTGGGACTGGGGCTAGAGCTGGAGCTATGGCTGGGGATAAGACTGGGACTGGGGCTAGAGCTGGAGCTATGGCTGGGGATAAGGCTGGGTGGGACTGGGGCTAGAGCTGGAGCTATGGCTGGGGATAAGGCTGGGTGGGACTGGGGCTGGAGCTGGAGCTATGGCTGGGGATAGGGCTGATACTGGGGCTGGGACTGGGAATAGGGCTGGGGCTAGGGCCAGGGCCGGGGCTAGGGGCTGGTGATAGGGCCAGGGGCGGGACTAGGGATGGGGCTGGGGATGGGTGGGGACAGGATGGGGACTGTATAAGGACGAGGAGGGGAGAGAGGGGGCTTCTACCACCAGACAGCCAGTGCATGGGGAGTGAGCCCACCAAGTATTGTAGGGGGAAGGGTGGATTAAACAAATAAATACATGATAAGAAATAGTCACGATTGGGAGGTAGGGCTCAATGGAGACAAGAGGCTAAGGGGTGAGCAGGGGGGCGGTGTGGGGGGGCGGGCGGCGGGGTAGGGTAGTTAAGTCAGCATGGATTTATACTGTTTGGACGGTCCCATTCTGGCCTGAAATAATGTTGGGGTCACAACCACTTTTTTATCCCTTTAATTCATCTGTCGGGTTTAAGTTAATTCACACTCGCACAGTCACGCTCTGGGGATAGAGTT
This sequence comes from Brachymystax lenok tsinlingensis, assembly GCA_030435695.1. Classification (NCBI taxonomy): domain Eukaryota; kingdom Metazoa; phylum Chordata; class Actinopteri; order Salmoniformes; family Salmonidae; genus Brachymystax; species Brachymystax lenok. The sequence continues at coordinate 14,468,771 of CM059784.1, forward strand.
AGCCAGTGGTGATCTGTAGAAACAAGGCCATCTCTTTATCTACAGGATACAGGCTAAATAGATCTGTCTGAATTTGAGTTTGAATGATCGGGCCATGTTTAGCACTGTCTATGGCTGCTCGCCAACAGACCATGACAATCAAACTATGGTATAGTTTTAACCACAGATGTAGACATACACAGAAAATAGGAATGTTGCCAGAAATACAGAGAAATGCAGCGAAAATATGTAAGGCATCGACAGAGCCCGTGTAATGTGCGAATAAGAATAAGGGAAGAGAGGCAGAGAGCGAAGCTGAGAGACAGAGAGGAGGATGAGAAAGCTTGTGGAGCCAAGGCATCCTATGAGGCATGCCAGGTATGCAATGAGGCAGAGGACAGAGAGGACAGAGGGGGCACATCCTAACAACACTCTGTGATTATTCAGAAACCAATGAAGGTCACTGAGTTCACTCTCTACATAGAGACTGTTGACAGAGTAGTACTAATGCCGTAGACTACTTGCACACAGGCTTGGAAAGGCTACTGAGAGGTCAATGTGTTTGGGGTCATACTCGCTCTCTCTTGCTTTGATATCTGGGGTAAGAGGTTATCAGTGTGGCTTTGTCAAATGTGTCCCATAGGATGGATGGATAGATAGATAGAAAATACTGCTGAATAATTACTCCTAGTAAGTACTGCTGAGGGGGCGGCAGGTAGCCTAGTGGTTAGAGCGTTGGACTTGTAACCGGAAGGTTGCAATTTCGAATCCCCTAGCTGACAAGGTAAAAATCTGTTGTTCTGCCCCTGAACAAGGCAGTTAACCCACTGTTGCTCGGGCCCCGAAGACGTGGATGTTGATTAAGGCAGCCTCCTGCACCGCTCTGATTCAGAAGGGTTGGGTTAAATGTGGAAGACACATTTCAGTTGAAGGCATTCGGTTGTACAACTGACTAGGTACCCCCTTTCCTTTCCTGAGTCTGTCATTGTCTAAATAGTATATTGTCAAAGAACAGAATATTTGACCAAACGGTTATAGTAGGAAAAAAATACTTGCATGGACAGTTTTAGGAATACAGTTTGATGAATGGATTAAATATTGTCTCTTAACCAAGCCATTCCCATCAGAATAAGGATCCATTAGTAGCTAGGTTTAGTTTTCGGTAGGTAGTCACACAATAGGTAGTCACACATAATATGGTTCTCATGAATTAGCACTGGAGGCTAAACCTCCCTGAAGGTAGTCAACCTTTATCCCCCAACAAACACCACTTACAGCTTTTACACATCCATCTCACCACACACAGGAAAATCCATAAACGTTGAAATGATGTCAAAACAACAATGTGAGGTTTTTGACAAGATTTCATTTTCCACTGTTCAAAGTGAAAATGGCTCCTGCTACATTTCCTGCCCCACCGCCCCCTGATTTTTATGACAAATACAACAGCACCGTAATTACAGATGCGACCACCGCCTAAACACCATATCGTTAACGAACGTCTTGTTAGCATGGGGGGGACCAGCCCAAAAGTGCTAGTGTGACGCTTTCTAATCCTTCCTCACTGCTGCTGTCTGCTGCTTGGCACAGTTCTAAAGGAAATATAAACATTAATGTGGCAGAACATGCACACCTACCCACACACCTCGTGTTTGGGCTGGGGCTGGTTTGAATGAGCCGTGTAGGGCTGCCTGTTGGGACTCAGATGGATCTGCTGTTGATAGACACACTTTGAAAGATGTAGGGGTGCCTGTTGGGACTCAGATGGATCTGCTGTTGATAGACACACTCTGAAAGATGTAGGGCTGCCTGTTGGGACTCAGATGGATCTGCTGTTGATAGACACACTCTGAAAGATGTAGGGGTGCCTGTTGGGACTCAGATGGATCTGCTGTTGATAGACACACTTTGAAAGATGTAGGGGTGCCTGTTGGGACTCAGATGTATCTGCTGTTGATAGACACACTCTGAAAGATGTAGGGGTGCCTGTTGGGACTCAGATGGATCTACTGTTGATAGACACACTCTGAAAGATGTAGGGGTGCCTGTTGGGACTCAGATGGATCTGCTGTTGATAGACACACTCTGAAAGATGTAGGGGTGCCTGTTGGGACTCAGATGGATCTGCTGTTGATAGACACACTCTGAAAGATGTGTTATAAAGCTTCTGTAGAATTTCAGCCAGTAGTTTTGAAAGTAGCGCTCATGAGCCCAACAATTGTGCACAATTGTGTACAACATCATCCATTTAGAATGATTTGTTACGTCCTTCAAAAATAACACAACATACTTTACATATACTGCAACCGAGGCCGAAATACACTTTAAACTCTTAACCGGCATACATACACACTCTGACACACTTTAAACTCTTAACCGACATACACACACTCTCTGACACACTTTAAACTCTTAACCGACATACACACACTCTCTGACACACTTTAAACTCTTAACCGACATACACACACTCTCTGACACACTTTAAACTCTTAACCGACATACACACACTCTCTGACACACACTTTAAACTCAGACACTCTCTTAATCGGCATCCACACTATAACTGACACACACTCATTTACACACACACTCTCTGACACACACACTCTCTGACACAGTCAACACAACCTCCAGCTGTAGAAAAGAGTCCAGCATGTCTGTGACCTGCCCCGGGGAGTCAGGGGGGAACTCTTTGAGTCTCCTAATAATGATGAACCTCCAACCTCCTCCCGAAGAGGCTTTCATTAGGTTTCAAAGGCTTCCTGGGTTTTACATTACAGACCAAACACAGTGCAGCTGGACACAAGAGGTGACCAGTCTCAATGAGACACTATGGAAGCAGAGAGAGATCGGAGAGGGAGTAGAAGGAGCAGGGACGTCCCGTGACGTAACCGAACATCCCAATCAAAAGGCCTGCAGGATCAGGAGGAATGCCATTGATGCTGATGTTTGGTGAAACAGGTCACAGTGGTCCCTAATGACAGGTGTGATATTACTCACACAGTCCAGTGGTGGAGGGAGGCTGCCTGGCTGTTTATGGTGTTGTTGAGAGTGATGAGTTCAACCTCTCTCTGACTCTCTGTCTTCTACAAAGGGGAGTCTTGGTTCATAGAGTATCGGATGATAATAAAAATGGTGAGAGGTCATGGCAATGTTTCAGCATATTCTACTGCAATCTCATTTACCTCAAGCCCATACACCTCCACTGGCGGAAAGCTACCTACAAGCTGCCTGTCAATCTCTACATGAGAGGTGACCCCAAAAACCCACAGCACACCTCCTCAATAGCAACTCCTTCAAAGCTCTCTTACTACAGAGATATACAGTATATATGACCCTATGTTAAAGGGTGAATAGGCAGAGAAAAGATACCCTCCTGAATCCTATTATAACTCAACCCCATTGTCTCTGGGCCATGCCGTATGCCCCTCAAAGTGGCCCTTAAAAGACAAGTTGAGACAAAAAGGCCCTCTGTTTCGGAATGGGCCCAAATCAATTATCATAGCAACTGGCGGTTGCTCTTTAACATGTCAATAGTCCTCTGGCTACATGCATAATTATGCAGAGTCATTGTGGTGGCCTCTGTGTTGCCTGCTGACAAAAACCACAGGCACGGGGTCCTATTGTCATGGGCGCATCCATCTGGATCAAGGCCATTAGGATGGAGAGAGGATATTTGCACTTCCTCTGTGGCTCCTGGCTTCTTTTTGACATGCGGCAGAGGGACCAGGCTTTGACCAGGCTTGGTCCACCTCCCTTGGGCAGTTTGAGGTATAGATTTGGCTGGGGGTACCTGTCAGGCTGTGTGATGGACAGACACGGGGGTGGATGGGGGTGGTTGTTGGCCCGAGGTCCAAGAGGACCAGGGGAGATTGATGGGACAGGATGAGGGAGGGAAGCGTGGGTCACAGTGGACGTTGCGGGGAGGGGGGTTGGAAGGTGTTTTGGTATGTCAGTTTATTTTGGGGGACACAGCACACTTCTGTTGTCGAGCAGATATACATTATACAACTACCTCCTGCCTTTGCTCACAGATACTGTATACACACAAACACAAGTACAGACACTAAAAAGCAGTATTGCAGAAGGCTGGCAGTTCTTGGAAAACAGATACACAGAGTGTACAAACATTAGGTACACCTTCCTAATATTGAGTTGCACACCCTTCTGTCCTCAGAACAACCTCAATTCGTTGGGGCATGGACTCTTCAAAATGTTGAAAGTGTTCCACAGGGATGCTGGTCCATGATGACTCCAATGCTTCCCACAGTTGTGTCAAGTTGGCTGGATGTCCTTTGGGTGGTGGACCATTCTTTAAACTGTTGAGCGTGAAAACCCAGCAGCGTTGCAGTTCTTGACCCACACGCTCAAACCGGAGCGACTGGCACCTATTACCATACCCCGTTTAAAGGCACATAACTCTTTTGTCTTGCCTGTTCACCCTCTAAATGGCACGCATACACAATCCATGTCTCAATCGTCTCAAGGCTTGAAAATCCTTCTTTAACCTGTGTCCTCCCCTTCATCTACACTGATTAAAGTGGATTTAATAGGTGACAACAATAAAGGATCATAGTTTCCACCTGGTCAGTCCATGTCATGGAAAGTTTTGTACGGTCAGTGCAGCTTACATCATGACAATCACAACACTGAATATGAAATATGGGAAATGGATAGCCCTGATGTAACTATCTCTCAATCTCACATCCTTGTCCTTAGTGGAGGCCTCAGATGCCCACTCAGGGAGTGTGAGTGTGTGTGTAGTGTGTGTGCACAGATGAGAGCAACTCAAATAAAACAGCATTTACCACGGCGAAACACCCTAACACCAGGAACCATCTTGCATGAAAGTCCCCTCAGTTCTGCATGAACACATAAACATGAGAGCCTGTCAATCTGCCCACATGAAACATATACGCTGCACTCTCCGCACTCTGCAGCTCACAGTGTTGTGTTGGAATGCTGATGGCAGGGAGATAAAAATCTTGATTTGATTAAGCGCCAGGGTGTAGGGGCTGGGTACTGCATGGGGCCGAGGTACAGGGTGGGTGTTCAGGTGGACCGGTGAGGGGGGAGAGAGGGGACTAGGTGATGGGGCGGGGGGGTACCTGTGGGCCCGGCCCCTACTGGGAGTAATTTGGAGCAGACTGCTCCCAATGTGTTCATTAGGTTGTGATTGGGAGCCGAGCGCAGGTGGGGAGGGCTCGCCCGGCTGACGCTGAATAGTCCTGATTGTGCTCAGCATAAAACGCCATCTGTTTCGGCGGGGGGAGAGAGGAGAAGCGCGGGGGGTGCTACTACCAGGGAAAAAGTCAGCTCTTTTTTTGACTTCATTTTTGACAAATTCGGTGGGGTGCAGAGAAATAGGGAGAGGGAGATACTAGAGCTAGAGAAAGAGGGATGGAGGGAGGGAGGCAGGGCGGGATAGAGGGAGGGAGGGATGTACTGTTAGTGTTTATGATCATGGTGTTCCTCTACATGAATTGTCTGATAAAACATTTTATTGAACAATATCCCTACCGCCAAAAACGATGGCTATAAATGGCCACAAATGTCCACACAGAAATCATCCTCCTATCTCTTGTAAACCACTGGCCGGCCATTTCAGCCAAACGTGATTGATTGAGGCGGCAGACAAAATGGAGGGCGTTTTGGAGTGATCCTGTTGAGCTGTGGTTAGTCTCTCTGTGAGGAGAGGAGAGAGATGAGAGGGGGGGTTGTCGATCTGGTTCCAGAGTTCATTAATAGGTCACCAGCCTTAAAGCGGGGGATGTTTTTGGATAATCCTTTACTATTCCCCAAAAACATGCGTACACACACTAATGGATAGCTTATGTACACATTTACTCTCTTTCTGCCTAGTTCTCCTCAGCAACACATGGTCATGTATATGCACAGGCATAGAACGCAAATACAATAAAAGGAAAATGTAAATAGAATATTATCTTTCTTTTTCTCTCTCTTTTTTTCTGTCACTCCGGGGAAGAAAGAGAGGGAGAGGTGGAGGAGAGGAGGGCTCAACTTTTGAAGCATCTTTATCTGGCAGCGAGGTCCTACATGTCCAAGCCTCCAAGCGCTTTTCATCCATTGTGCCGTCCAAGGTGTGTCCAATGCACTGGGGCTTTGTGTTGGCGAGGGAGACGACACATCACATTCTGTCTTCTGTCTCTAGTGGGGGGGGACAAAAAGGCAACTTATAGAGGACCCCGGCGCTTCAAAGCTGAGATGCACAAAGGACTATAAAGCCTTACTTCATGCAGAGTTGTGCCAGATGTAATTGCGGGGTTCCAGGAGATAGGGAATCACATGCAACGCCTTGGCCCCGCCCCTGACACCATGAAAGGCCCGCGGCTAAGAGGCTTCGACGCCGAGCGAGAAGAAGAAAAAAAAAGGAAAAGTTTGCCTCACTTTGATTCACCATAAACAAGTGAGTAAATAAGCTATCCTTAAGGCCCTGTTACAAATCCACCACTTGCTGATGTGAAAAGGCAATTTCATGCATGGAGCTTGATAGATGCTTGGTGTGAATGGCTGCCTCCGCCACGACTCAGGAGGGGTGGAAGCTCCGCCAAGCGACAAGTGATACCCCCTCTCATATCGGAGCGATCAGCTTCCGTAGCAACCTCTTTCAAGTCCAAATTGGAATTTCTACGGAAAATGATGTTGATTGGTTGTTGATAATGGTGGCGGTTGCGACGGTGTGGCGCGTCACTCAGGGAAATGTAGGACGACAATTTCCTAATCAACCTGCCTGCATCTTCATCTGTTTCCTGTGGCCTCCTGCGGAGATTTAAGGGTGTGGAAGTGTGCATCTTGAAATATGTTCCTGGGCGTAAACAATTGGCGTAGGGGGGCAGGCAGGTAGGTTTGCGCAAGCTGTGCCTTTGTGGTAGTCTATCTATATGTGTGTAATTGGGGGTGAACGCTAATGGGTGTGGAGGAAGGGGAGGTGCCACCGCCACCACGGGCCTGCAGATGGGGTTCCCACAGGACAGACACGCCCCTGCTGTCTCCGAAAACACGGAGATGATGAGCGTTTTATGTACAAGCAAATATGTTGGTGGCTTCGTCTTTGACTCTCCACAGAGCTCATCTCCACAGGCCTGTTGGAGCCATGGTAACCCACACTCAAAGGGTCAAGAGTCAAATCTCTGACAGGATCTTGTCTTTTTTTTTACCCTTATCTCTAACGCTATGGCACAGTAAGTTCTGAAGTTAAAACGTATTCTATTGTGATGGTGCACCGTAGCTGTTACCTCTCAAGGAAGAGTTTGGCAGCTTGTGGCCTACTAGATGTGGATAATGTGGAAGGGCCAGGACCTAGCCTTAGGGGACGCTACCCTTAGTACCGCAGATCCCATCTCAGGTTTACAACTCTTACTCAGCCATGGGAAAGAACTCTGTATCTTCCTCCTCTATGGGCCGGTGGAATTACAAGGGCTCTGTATGGCGGAATGCAATCTTCCCCCTGATTAGAGTGGAAATTAAGGATCCTGTGTATATCCACTTGATATTAAATGGTACCTGGCAGAGCCGGGGCGGTAACGCCGTGCCTGGTTCTCCTTTGCATATCAATGAGCTGTACAGCGGCCCTATGAAACAGAATAATCCATCCCTTGTATCACCCCACTAACGTCACTTTCAATGGGGGAGCCGTAACCCTGCCGCACTGACCCACGCTGAAACAAAATGGAGGGGCAGAAGCCATGCCGAGCCGCTACAGAGGTCTGCTGGACGCGTGGAAGGAGACAGAAAAGGACAACCACGCCATGTTTCATAATTGCCTTCGGCCGCCCATTAATACAGACGGCTAAAAATGAGGACGAAATTGCACTAGAGGTATCGAGTACGATATCTACATAGTACATTTTGAGCTTCCATTATCTAAGTTGCCGATTGTCTAGAGAGGAACGGTGTCCAGTAGAAACTGGTAGGTCAGAGCCGTGTCAAACTCAGTGGGTGGGTTCGTAGCTCGTAGCCTCACTGCTACAGCAATAACAGCACATGTCCAGATGAATATTCCTGCCCAGCTACAGGGCTGTATATCACCAAACACACCCTGGTTCAATGAGGTCACAGTACAAAGCACCAGGGTTGGCTAGCAGGTCTAGAAGGTCTCAGGGGTCAGGGGTTAGCCTATCCCAAGGGTAACGCACCTCACTCCCCACTCATCCTCAAAACTAACTCAGCCCCCCTACCAGCCAACCTCGTTCAACCCCTCATCACTAAAGTGCCCCCGATGCTCCCATGCGACCCCATGCCCGTCTTTGGTGGCAGCCGGGGGGCAGGGGTTGGAGGGGGCATCAGGCTAGGTCACCTGGAGCCCCTGGTACATAACAGCCAGGCTGGCTCTCTCCCAGACCCAGCCAGGGACACAGTAGGGGGGAGACAGTAATAATGCAGACGGGCAAAACACATCCGGGGGTAGCTTCCACTTCTTCTGTATTTCATAAAAAGCTGTTCTCACATTTTGGTGCGATTCAAAGATTAACGAGAGAGGAGTTTACCCCATGAGAGACAATTATCCATAACCCAATGACCCTGCTACTACAGTTCATACACACTCAAACACAGTACGTCCTATCTCCTCGGCCAGCTCTGCTTTCCACAACAAAGGAAGCTAAAATAAGAAAAATGTCCTGTTTGTTTTGAGACAAAAAGGTTATCCACCATTTCAAATCAACTCAAGTTGTATTTGTCACATGATCCGAATACAACAGGTGTAGAACTTACAGTGAAATGCTTACTTAACCAACAATGCAGAATTTATTTTGAAGTAAGAAAATATTTGCTAAAAAAAGTACTTTTTAAGAAAAAAAGTAACCCAATAAAATAACAATAATAAGGCTATATACATGGGATACTGGTACCGAGGCAATGTGCGGTGGTACAGGTTAGAAGAGGGAATTTAGGTAATATGTACATGTAGGTAGGGGTAAAGTGACTATGCATAGTAGCAGCGTAAAAAAGGGGGTCAATGCAAATAGTCTAGGTAGCCATTTGATTAACTGTTTAGCAGTCTAATGGCTTGGGGGTAGAAACTGTTTCATTTGTATTTTAATGTTTTTTATTTCACCTTTATTTAACCAGGTAGGCCAGTTGAGAACAGGTTCTCATTTACAACTGCGACCTGGCCATGATAAAGCAAAGCAGTGCGACAAAAACAACAACACAGAGTTACACATGGAGCCTTTTTAAAGAGCCTTTTGGACCTAGACTTGGCGCACCGGTACTGCTTGCCCTGCGGGAGCAGAGAGAACAGTCTATGACTAGGGTGGCTGTAGTCTTTGAAAATCTTTAGGGCTTTCCTCTGAGGGCCTGGATGGCAGGAATCTTGTACTGGGCCGTACACACTACCCTCTGTAGTGCCTTGTGGTCGGATGCCGATCAGTTGCCATACCAAGCGATGATGCAATCAGTCAGGATGCTCTCGATGGTGCAGCTGTAGAACTTTTTGAGGATCTGAGGACCCGTGCCAAATCTTTTCAGTCTCCTGAGGGGGAATAGGTGTTGTCGTGTCCTCTTCACGATTGTCTTGGTGTGATAGTTTGTTGGTGATGTGGACGCCAAGCAACTTGAAGCTCTCGACCCGCTCGGCCTTCCTTTTTCTGTAGTCCATGATCAGCTCTTTTGTTTTGCTCATGTTCAGGGAGAGGTTGTTGTCCTGGGACCACAAGGCCAGGTCTCTGACCTCCTCCCTGTAGGCTGTCTCATTGTTGTTGGTGATCAGGCCTACCACCGTTATGTTGTCGGCAAACTTAATGATGGTGTTGGAGTGCGTGGCCACGCAGTCATGGGTGAACAGGGAGTACAGGAGGGGACTAAGCACGCACCCTTGAGGGGCCCCAGTGTTGAGGATCAGCGTGGCAGATGTTGTTGCATACGCTTACCACCTGGGGGCAGCTCATCAGGAAGTCCAGGATCCAGTTGCAGCGGGAGGTGTTTAGTCCCAGGGTCCTTAGCTTAGTGATGAGCTTTGAGGGCACTGTGGTGTTGAACGCTGAGCTGCAGTCAATGAACAGCATTCTCACATAGGTGTTATTTTTGTTCAAGGGAGAAAGGGCAGTGTGGTGTGCAATGGAGATTGTGTCATTTGTGGACCTGTTGGGGCGGCATTCGAATTGTCAGGGGTCGAGGGTTTCTGGGATTATGGTGTTGATTTGAGCCATGACCAGCCTTTCTAAGCACTTCATGGCTACAAACGTGAGTGCTATGGGGCGGTAGTCATTTAGGCAGGTCATGGCTCACAAGGACTATGGTGGTCTGCTTGAAACATGTAGGTATTATAGACTAGGGATAGGTTACGCGTCCTGAGTACGCATCCTGGTAATCCGTCTGGCTCTGCGGCCTTGTGAATGTTGACCTGTCTAAAGGTCTTACTCACATCGACTTCGGAGAGCGTGATCACACAATCATCCGGAACAGCTGATGCTCTCATGCATGGTTCAATGTTGCTTGCCTCAACTTTTGACCAAAGTGGGTCAGAAGCTTCCCACTGGGAACAAACTGGTTGAGTCAACGTTGTTTCAATGTGATTTGTCAATGTATTGTGATGTGGAATCTACATGGAAAATACATTGGATTTGAAAAACCTGTTTTGAGGGTGGAATTTCAAACACAGGATTATGTTATCATGGTAACAACATTTCAACATAGACAAACCTTGTATAAAATATATTGAATTTGTAACTTTAAAACAACGTCAGATCTATATCCACTATCAGAAAAGGAAAACAATATGTGGGGCAGAGAATTGATCTATCTACAGCTAACCTTTGGTCTCCCATCCAGGGTTTTAACCAAGCCCAGACCATTTTAGCTATGATAATTGTCACTGACTGTTACCAATGTGCTATCATGAGAATGTTGAGAGAAACTAAATAGATTCACCGTTGCTATTGAAGTCATTCCAAACGGTAGGTTTAACAGAGCAAATGAAATGTGACCCTACTTTATCACTAATACAGTATATTATCAATGATGCTATTTAGGTCTATATAGCATTTGTAAAGTCTTCAACAGGTATTGTTTCAATTCAACCCAGAATTCAACTAAGAATAGACAATACAATACAATACAACACGGCCTAGGGTTTCAAGCTCTGGTTGATTTCAAATGTAATGATATTTAGTTATATTGAATTGTGTTTGGTTGTCAACACAACCAAATATTAATATTTGAAGGAGATTTCCATCTGTGCCACTGTCTCACAACCAAAAATACAAGTTAAAGAATAGGACTAAATCAAATCATTAAAGTTTGATTTGATTTAGTGCTATTCTTTAACTTAGATTGTTGGTTGAGATGGGGATGTGAATCCAACATATATTTTTTTGTGTAGACAAACTGGAATTAAAGTCAATGGCACAGATGGAACTATCCAAGCAGAAGGTTAATTCTCCTTCAAATGTTGATATTTGGTTGCGTTGACAACCAAATAAAATACACTATCACTTTTGAAGTACAATAAATTGCCTATTAACTTGTCGACAAGTTAACAAATTATATGTTGAATTCACGTCTCCAACTCAACCAAACATAACATTTAAAGAATGGGATTAAGCCAGTGGCTCAGATGGAACTATACTAACAGTAGCTACATCTCCTTTAAATGTTGATATTTGGTTGTGTTGTCAACCAAATACAATTCAATGTTACTTTTGCAATACAGTAAATACACTAAAGTTAAGGCTATCTTACAAACTAATGTCACATTCAACCTTAAACTGAGTAACACATCCATGGCCACATTGAGGTTACTGTAACTATACATGTCTTCTTATGTAATCCTATAAAGCGTGCATGTTCAAGATAGCATGCATAGGTTGTTGCAGGTCTGTGGAGCTCTTCACAACTGCTGTAACAATCTGTGCAGAATCTCTAATGGCATTGATCAGTTGGACCATGTACTTTTAATGTAATCTCAACTGCAATCCAGGTCATTTGGTTCTGCTATTAGATGAAGCACAGTGATAACACATTCATCTGTTGTTTAAATAAACAAAATATCTGTATGACTGTTTCAACTTTTCTGTGCTTTTAAATGGTTGAAAGCGCAGTGATATACATTTAGGGTGACAAATACACCAAAAATCCGACATTGTTTTTGATAACGCATTGGAAATTATGATAACACATTGGAAATAGTGACAGTGATAACACATTGGAAATTCAACTAACTTTTCAACTATCTTTTTGAGTGGGTGAATATACTGTAAGTTGCAATCTCATTGATCAACGTCTCAACCAAGTATTATCCAATTATCCACGTTGAACGAAGTGATGTGCCCAGTGTGTACATTCAAATCGTTGAGAGGATATACTAAGGAGTTTAATACTGCAGCACAACACAACAGCAATGAATGGATGGTAGACTGGATTAGTCTTCTGCTACTCTCAGCCTGATCTGTCTGCGAATGTGTTTATTTTGCTTGATAAAGACAAAGCGATGGGGTTACAACCATTGATGCAGCAAATCCAAAACCTCCTTCCCCTTGTCCGCCCAATCAACCATTGATAACGTCTCTCTTCCCTCTCTCTCTGGCCCTTCTCTAGAAACCCAGAAGGCTGGGCCCTAGCCCTACACAATGACGCCTACTCCACGGATCCCCATAAGGCTATATGCACAAGGTTAAGGAACACAGTTACACAGATATTCAAAGTTCTTTTACCTCTGCATTTGATTTGAGAGGAAGAAATAGGGAAAAACAGCAAACTGCAATCCACACTAAATACCTCAACGGGAGAAAACTAAGACGTTTTAGTGTGGGCTGCAGTGGTTAAACATATGCATACATAACATGTTGGGGCTGGGGACCCCCTGCCAGGGACAGGCACGCCAAAGCCTCTCTAACAGGAATACCTCTGGGATCGCTAATGATTCATTAGCTTGTGTCATTAAGTCAGGCAAATGTCACCCTAGCTTCCTGGAGCAGAGCCCCGTTAACAAGGCAAACTCTGACATCTAGTGGTCAAGTACTAAACTACACCTGTTTCTGCCAGCTCTCATTCATGTAGCGCTGTAATATGGTTACTTGCAGTCCTCCCTTTTCCTACTACATAGAAATTCTACAAAATGTCAAAACTACAAACCATATTCTCTACAATGCAACAGCAAGAGAGACACAGCTGCACCCGCTGGACTAATCTGGTGTAAAGAGGCTCGCTACAGTTAACATGAGGAGCAGGTGACCTTTGACCTGGAAGCGCCACTCACCCAGACAGTGACACATTATTACTGTCAGACTGAGACCAACAGACACATGATGTGGTGAGCCTGGCACTATCATAACATTAATAATACATATTACTTATACACTTAAGCAAATCTGTCTGGATTTTTTTGGGGTCTAAAGCTTAAATCAATTAATGGAATAAAAACAAACACATATTTTCTGTTAAATTAAAGTAATGTTATATTTAAATCCAGAGCTTATACTGATTGTTCTTGAAAGTATTCTTACCAGGTCTTACCAGCTTGGTTTTGAAGCTCTGCATTTGAAGACTTATCCAGGGTCTGAGTTTAACTGCCAGTGGACCATTTGAAAAAGCTACCGATATTCATGCATCTTTCTTTCCATCTATTAGCATGGGACCTGTTTCAGTCTGTCTGCTCTACCCATTGTATCCCTATGTCCCTATGAGCTAGACTGCAGGCCGGTGCTGGCCGTCTGGCCTGTTAAGACTGGAGTCCAACAGAGTGTGAGAAGATGGCCCCTCGTTTCTAAAACATGGTGAGGGGTATGAGGAGGTAGCTAGGGAGAGGTATTAAACACACAACTTACAGAAGCTTAACTAGGGACACACATACGTCCATGCCCACGCATACACACACACACCACTCCCTCTCACTCACACACAAAACACACACACCTCTCTCTTTCTCACACACACACACACACACACACACACACACACACACACACACACACACACACACACACAAACACCATTCTCTCTCTCACACACACACACTGCATTCTCTCTCTCACACACACATGCCGCATGAACACACATGCACATACAAAGGCACACCTGTCAGTGCCTTTCCACTGCGTGAGCACGAGCAAAGAAGTCTGGCCCTCCCTCGGGCCCTAATCTGTTTTATATAAGAAGAGCAATTCAACCCCCCTTCCTCATCTACAACCCTAAAATAATGGCATGAGCAATTTCACATTTTTGCAATGCATGTGGGCATGTATTGTTTCTCTGTTTCTCTCTCTCATGCTTCTCTCTTTCTCTCTTTCCCTCTCTCGTCTCTCCCTCTCTCTCGCTCTCTCCCTCACTCACGTGCACACATAAGCTAAGAAATGCAGGAGCCTGAATCTGACACACGTGGCTTCAGTGAGGCCACAGTCCCCGATCTGTCTTTGTGGCTCAGGGAGTTTAAAGCTCTACCATGGGTCTATAGATGCAGAGAACGGGACATCCTTACTCTTTCTCTGTCACAAATGTGTTGCTGCTCGTAGTCTAAGAGACCTTCTGAAGTCAGGAAGCGTGAAGTGGAATGTGTTTCGTCAGTGTGCTGCTTGTGTGTGCTGCTTTCCATGATAGACTGACCAGATGAATCCAGGTGAAAGCTGTGATCCCTTATTGATGTCACCTGTTAAATCCACTTCAGATGAAGGGAAGGAAACAGGTTAAAGCAGGATTTTTAATACTTGAGACAATTGAGACATGGATTGTGCATGTGTGACATTCAGAGGGTGAATAGGTGCCAGGCGCACCAGTTTGTGTCAAGAACTGCAATGCTGCTGGGTTTTTCACCCTCAACAGTTTCCCATTTGTGTTACGAATGGTCCACCACCCAAAGGACATCCAGCACAACTGTGGAAAGCATTGGAGTCCGCATGGGCCAGCATCCTTGTGGAAGACCTTCGACACCTTGTTGAGTACATGCCCTGACGAATTGAGGCTGTTCTGAGGGGGAAAAGGGGTGGGGGGGTGCTGTGCAACTCAATATTAGGAAGGTGTTCATAATGTTTGGTACACTCAACGTATATCCGTGTTAAGTCTAAGTCTCAATGTGTCTCAATGTGTGTTTCAATGTGTGTTTGTCTCAATGTGTGTTTCTTGTGTGTTTCTTGCTCAAGGCGGGGGGCCAGGGCCCAGAGGCCAGGGGCCAGGAGACTTCTTGTTGTGCTGGTGTGTTCGTCTGTGACGTCCATTTCCAGGGAAGTCTGTCAGATAGAAAGATTTAATTAAATAGCACTTTGCTCCAGAGTGGTCCTCTCTTTGGAGCCCTTCCCCACAACACTGCTTGTCTAAAATTAATTAGCTTGGGGCCTTTGGTGGTGGAGCGGGCGGATCCTTAATGGTCAATGGGAAGAATCGTCTGTCCGTGATTGGAGGCCTCCCATCTGAGAGGACACTTTATTTTTCTACACTTGAGGTTTGTTGTCTTTTGTGACCATTATCCCATTCACTGTTTGCTTTCATGTAGCTGTGGCCCCAGTCAAAAACTCTTTGTGCTTGCTCCATGAATACAGCGAATGTGTCCATGGCAGGTAGCCCTTATAGCAAGTTAATCTCCCAAAAGAGTCCCATACAAGTACTTTTAAATTCTCCCTTGGCCACTGAGGGCCGTCATCAATCGGGCACTTCTCTCCTTTGTGGGCCGGGCCCACTTGCGTGAATGTGAAGCGCGGCCGTTGACAATGGCTGCCAAGTGTGGTGAAGTAATCACCTTCTGGGGAAAACACAAGTAATTACTTCTAAACTGTTTGGGCTCTGGAGACAAACGCCATTGTGGTGAGCAGAAGAAGTGAATGGGTCCTTTTCAGGGGCAGTGGTGTGACGGTCGCTTTGTGAATCTCCTGATTATCTGTTTGCTTATAGATACAGCTCTCTTTAGCCACAGCCACAAGCACTGCAATGTGTGTGTGTGTGTAATGGGGTCATTTAAGATGACTTAAGTTCATATTTAGTTTAGAGTGATCAACACAATGCTTATCCCATGTGTAACTCTGTGTTGTTGTTTTTGTCGCACTGCTTTGCTTTATCTTGTCCAGGTCGCAGTTGTAAATGAGAACTTGTTCTCAACTGGCCTACCTGGTTAAATAAAGGTGAAATAAAATAAAAATATATATAAAAATTGTATTGATGAATCCTGTGAACACTGTGCGATTCTGTAGCAGCTGACAACGTCACTGCCTTTTGATTATACAGAACAGTTGGCACTGTCTGATTAGGATATAAAAGGCCTGTCTCCAAGAGGCTGGTGTTTACAGAGCAGTTGGTACTGTCTGATTAGAATATAAAGGGCCTGTCTCTAAGACGCTGGTGTTTACAGAGCAGTAGGTACTGTCTGATTAGGATATAAAGGGCCTGTCTCCAATAGGCTGGTGTTTACAGAGCAGTAGGTGCTGTCTGATTAGGATATAAAGGGCCTGTCTCCAAGAGGCTGTTGTTTACAGAACAGTTGGTGCTGTCTGATTAGGATATAAAGGGCCTGTCTCCAAGAGGCTGTTGTTTACATAACAGTAGGTACTCTCTGATTAGAATATAAAGGGCCTGTCTCCAAGAGGCTGTTGTTTACAGAGCAGTAGGTGCTGTCTGATTAGGATATAAAGGGCCTGTCTCCAAGAGGCTGGTGTTTACAGAACAGTAGGTACTGTCTGATTAGGATATAAAGGCCCTGTCTCCAAGAGGCTGGTGTTTACAGAGCAGTAGGTACTGTCTGATTAGGATATAAAGGGCCTGTCTCTAAGAGGCTGGTGTTTACAGAGCAGTAGGTGCTGTCTGATTAGGATATAAAGGGCCTGTCTCCAAGAGGCTGGTGTTTACAGAGCAGTAGGTACTGTCTGGTTTGGATATAAAGGGCCTGTCTCTAAGAGGCTGTTGTTTATAGAACCATAGGTACTGTCTGATTAGGATATAAAGGCCCTGTCTCCAAGAGGCTGTTGTTTACAGAGCAGTAGGTGCTGTCTGATTAGGATATAAAGGGCCTGTCTCCAAGAGGCTGTTGTTTACAGAACAGTAGGTACTGTCTGATTAGGATATAAAGGTCCTGTCTCCAAGAGGCTGTTGTTTACAGAGCAGTAGGTGCTGTCTGATTAGGATATAAAGGGCCTGTCTCCAAGAGGCTGTTGTTTACAGAACAGTAGGTACTGTCTGATTAGGATATAAAGGGCCTGTCTCCAAGAGGCTGTTGTTTACAGAGCAGTAGGTGCTGTCTGATTAGGATATAAAGGGCCTGTCTCCAATAGGCTGGTGTTTACAGAGCAGTAGGTACTGTCTGATTAGGATATAAAGGGCCTGTCTCCAAGAGGCTGATGTTTACAGAGCAGTAGGTACAGGCTGTTGTTTACAGAACAGTAGGTACTGTCTGATTAGGATATAAAGGCCCTGTCTCCAAGAGGCTGTTGTTTACAGAGCAGTAGGTGCTGTCTGATTAGGATATAAAGGGCCTGTCTCCAATAGGCTGGTGTTTACAGAGCAGTAGGTACTGTCTGATTAGGATATAAAGGGCCTGTCTCTAAGAGGCTGGTGTTTACAGAGCAGTAGGTGCTGTCTGATTAGGATATAAAGGGACTGTCTCCAAGAGGCTGGTGTTTACAGAGCAGTAGGTACTGTCTGGTTAGGATATAAAGGGCCCGTCTCCAAGAGGCTGTTGTTTACAGAACAGTAGGTGCTGTCTGATTAGGATATAAAGGGCCTGTCTCCAAGAGGCTGTTGTTTACAGAGCAGTAGGTGCTGTCTGATTAGGATATAAAGGCCATGTCTCCAAGAGGCTGTTGTTTACAGAGCAGTAGGTGCTGTCTGATTAGGATATAAAGGGCCTGTCTCCAATAGGCTGGTGTTTACAGAGCAGTAGGTACTGTCTGATTAGGATATAAAGGGCCTGTCTCCAAGAGGCTGGTGTTTACAGAGCAGTAGGTACTGTCTGATTAGGATATAAAGGGCCTGTCTCCAAGAGGCTGTTGTTTACAGAGCAGTAGGTGCTGTCTGATTAGGATATAAAGGGCCTGTCTCCAATAGGCTGGTGTTTACAGAGCAGTAGGTACTGTCTGATTAGGATATAAAGGGCCTGTCTCCAAGAGGCTGGTGTTTACAGAGCAGTAGGTGCTGTCTGATTAGGATATAAAGGAGTGCTCAGAAAGGACCAGTTAGATTTGTAATAAACGACTGCTCTCCTTTTTGTTCACCTGGAAATTCCCATTACAGTGTGTGTGTGTGTGTGTGTGTGTGTGTGTGTGTCTGACCCCCGACGAACAGAAGTTCATTGAATTTTCCAAGATGAATAAAGAACCTTTGCAATTCCCTACCTTTAAATGTATGGGAAGGGACTTTACCTACCTTAAAATGTATGGGAAGGAAGGGACTTTACCTACCTTAAAATGTATGGGAAGGGACTTTACCTACCTTAAAATGTATGGGAAGGGACTTTACCTACCTTAGAATGTATGGGAAGGGACTTTACTTACCTTAAAATGTATGGGGAGGGACTTTACCTACCTTAACTTGGATGGGAAGGGACTTTACCTACGTTAAAATGTATGGGAAGGGACTTTCCTTACCTTAAAATGTATGGGAAAGGATGTATGGGAAGGGACTTTACCTACCTTAATAAAATGGATGGGAGGGGACTTTACCTACCTTAAAATGTTTGGGAAGGGACTTTACCTTCGTTAAATGGGATGGGAAGGGACTTTACCTACCTTAAAATGGATGGGAGGGGACTTTACCTACCTTGAAATGGATGGGAAGGGACTTTACCTACCTTAAAATGGATGGGAGGGGACTTTACCTACCTTAACATGGATGGGAAGGGACTTTGCCTACCTTGAAATGGATGGGAAGAGACTTTACCTACCTTAAAATGTTTGGGAAGGGACTTTACCTACCCTAAAATGTATGGGAAGGGACTTTACCTACCTTAAAATGTCTGGGAGGGGACTTTACCTACCTTACAATGTATGGGAAGGGACTTTACCTACATTAAAATGTCTGGGAGGGGACTTTACCTACCTTACAATGTATGGGAAGGGACTTTACCTACATTAAAATGTCTGGGAGGGGACTTTACCTACCTTACAATGTCTGGGAAGGGACTTTACCTTCCTTACAATGTATGGGAAGGGACTTTACCTACATTAAAATGTCTGGGAAGGGACTTGACCTACCTTATAATGTATGGGAAGGGACTTTACCTACCTTAAAATGGATGGGAAGGGACTTTTCCTTAATTTAAAGGGATGGGAAGGGACTTTACCTACCTTAAAAGGGATGGGAGGGGACTTTACCTACCTTAAAAGGGATGGGAGGGGACTTGACCTACCTTAAAATGTTTGGGAAGGGACTTGGTTGTAACTTGTAACTTCATACCATACTTTTTCATTTGTTGTTTGGCTCAGTTACAAGAGCAGTGAGTCTGAATTGCTTTTCATAATTATATATTATATTTTTAGTTGTCCTAATGAATTGTCAATGTAAGATGTAACTTTGCATATATGTTGTATGCATGTATATCAAAGAGCTCTCTAAGCTATATGTATACTAGATATAATTCTTAATATGCCTAATACATTTATGATGAAGCAGCACAGTGGTAGATTTGACCCAATTGTTGAATCTTGTCATGTAGTTTGATTCATTAAGCATGTGGATGGGAACATGAAGGGAATGCTAATCATGATGATTTGGATATCAATGGTTTAGAAACCGAATGATGTGTGGGCTGAAGTGTTGTGTAACATTGTCACACACTTCACATTATTAAATCATTTAGTAAGTGCTAAATTAATATTCATGGTTATATGAAATCTATAGATTTCATATAACAGACAGTTTGGCCCATCCAAGTTTGTGGTATATTGCCACGGCTAAGGGCTGTGTCCAGGCACTCTGCGTTGCATCGTGCATATGAACAGTCCTTAGCCGTGGTATATTGGCCATATACCATACCCACTATGGCCTTATTGCTTAATTAGACCGAGACATGGTGTGTATGTATTGATATGTAGGCTATGTGTGACGTTTTAAATGTATGTAATTCAGTCCTTGACAAATAATGTTCTGTACTACGTATTATGTCATGTTTCATGTGGACCCCAGGAAGAGTAGCTTATGCTTTTGCAGCGGGTAATTGGGATCCTAAAAATACCAAAAATACCCACATCTGATGAAATGTGTCAATCTCAGCACTAGATGGCGGTATAAACCCACTCTGTTATGACGGTTCAAAACCGGTAGTATCACTAAATGAATGGGGCCCTCAAAACCTGTTCCTTCTTTCCAACTGTAATAAGAGATTTCCTCACATACTGCCCACTCACATGGGTGTAATGTTTGACAAGTCATTACTACACAGAACCTTTGGGGGAAGGGCCTCTGTGACCAAACAGAGTCCTTGATCCACTCCACACGTACAGGAGAGGTGGATACATGTTTTATTCACTCACCTATTTGTTCTTCACACCACCAAATGCACCCGCTGAGCCTGGTCTGAAGTACCATGAGTGCCCAACCCACAATGCAGTCCCTCTCCCTAATACAGCTCTACCTCATCAGACCGGTTCACATGACATCTTGATTTGATGGCTGATCAATGGGAACATTAGTTCTTCAGATCAACAGTATGCATGTTGGGGACTAAATATATGATTCATCTCCTCTCGCTGCAGTTCCCTCTTCAAGGTTATTTTGCAACACTGTGACTTTCTCCTTTGAACCGCTTCCTCACTGCCAAAGGTTATAATGAGCACTAGTTAACAGCCTGTGCGTGAGAGAGAAATAATTTCTAGGGGCCCCACAACTGAGTAGTATTGGCTGGGGGGCTCTAGGGAAAAGGGGGCCCTTCCTACCCAGTGTGTGTCGGGCTCCTGAGGGTGTCCCTGACAGGCACAGGACCAGGTGTGTAATTCCACAAGCCACTGCAGGGCCCCCTTGGAACCAGGGGCCATGAGGAGGAAGAAGAGAAACGTCTTCCTATGGCCACCAGCATTCAATATGCAGTCAAATCTAACGGAGTGCTTACTCAGCACTTCAAAGGACTTTTTGACGCCTTAGATTCTGCAGACTGGTAACAAGAGCGCTCGTTAGTTACAGATGTGGAGGAGGATGTTGCTGAGGAGGCTACAGTTTAATTGGATTGGGCAGAGGATCTTAGCAGCTTTTGTTTCTCCACGCTTTCAACTGCAAAGACTTTCAGATGATAATGTAATTAACACATTCAATCTAGGATTGTTCCAAGTCATCACAAACCTATTTCTGTTTCTGCAAGTCGATTGGTCTAAAAATTGGCAAAGTATTTAGTCAGCCACCAATTGTGCAAGTTCTCTCACTTAAAAAGATGAGAGAGGCCTGTAATTTTCATCATAGGTACACTTCAACTATGACAGAGAAAATGAGGGGAGAAAATCCAGAAAATCACATTGTAGGATTTTTAATGAATTTATTTGCAAATTATGGTGGAAAATAAGTATTTGGTCACATACAAACAAGCAAGATTTCTGGCTCTCACAGACCTGTAACTTCTTCTTTAAGAGGCTCCTCTGTCCTCCACTTGTTACCTGTATTAATGGCACCTGTTTGAACTTGTTATCAGTATAAAAGACACCTGTCCACAACCTCAAACAGTCACACTCCAAACTCCACTATGGCCAAGACCAAAGAGCTGTCAAAGGACACCAGAAACAAAATTGTAGACCTGCATCAGGTTGGGAAGACTGAATCTGCAATAGGTAAGCAGCTTGGTTTGAAGAAATCAACTGTGGGAGCAATTATTAGGAAATGGAAGACATACAAGACCACTGATAATCTTCCTCGATCTGGGGCTCCACACAAGATCTCACCCCGTGGGGTCAAAATGATCACAAGAACGGTGAGCAAAAATCCCAGAACCACACGGGGGGACCTAGTGAATGACCTGCAGAGAGCTGGGACCAAAGTAACAAAGCCTACCATCAGTAACACACTACGCCACCAGGGACTCAAATCCTGCAGTGCCAGACGTGTCCCCCTGCTTAAGCCAGTACATGTTCAGGCCCGTCTGAAGTTTGCTAGAGAGCATTTGGATGATCCAGATGAGGATTGGGAGAATGTCATATGGTCAGATGAAACCAAAATAGAACTTTTTGGTAAAAACTCAACTCGTCGGGTTTGGAGGACAAAGAACCACGAGGAAACAGAATCAATAAATCTCTTTTGGTGATGTCCTTCGGTGGCTCGTTTATAGAGTCAGGTCCAGGAGTGGTTGTTAAGTTATAATGTCTGTGTTCTGATGGACCTACAAACAGTACTGTTAGAGGATCTGAAAAACCACCATCAATCAATGGGAAATAGGATTATACTCTTAGGTAAAGTATTTATTTTAAGGGCAATCTCTGTAGAAATGGTACAAATAGAGAGGTTCACGACCCTCATAAAACATCACAGTAAAATAGAAGGATGAATTACAAAAGGAAATAGTTAAATGGTAGTGTATGGGAAAGATGGACATCTGAGGGTACTTAGCAGCAGAAGACGTGTTGTTTTCCGTTAGGTTGCTCCAATCAGGGGAAGGGTGGTAGGGTTGGGAAATAAAAAAATACAAAAAAAAGTGGGAGATTAGAAATTATGCAAACAAGTAGTTTGATAGATTTTGCGTTCTATCGGCAATATTGAAGCTGATCTATGCAGGATGCACCTGTGGATATTCCAGAGGGGTGCAGGTTTAGTAGTCCTTTATTCCAGAAAATTACTTTCGTTTAATTAAATTACTTTCGTATAATTTGGTCGCAGGAAATTTACATTTCGAGTATAACGCTCAATGAAACACTGAACAACAACACCAGGGAAAAGCATGTTCGATACATTGATCTAAATCAGGATTGCATTATGAATGTTGGAGTTATAGCATTCAAAAATAGCCCACAGTGTAACCAAAAGTCTTTGCATTTTTAACAAAGAGAACAATTGGCAAATAAATTTTGTTTACAGATGAGCAGCTCTCACAGCGCAGGTGTCGTCCGTTTTATGACAAACTCGAATCGACTGTGTGTAGGCTAACCAGTATTTAATAGTCCGTTACCCAAGGAATGCTTGATTTGTCATGAAAATAAACGGTAAAGGGCAGTGGAGATTATTCTTGTCCAAATAATCTGCGCCCGTTGAGTGATGACAAGAAACGTATGCCGCTTGAGCCGTGGGGGGGCTGCTGCCATTGACGTTACAGCCTTGCCTAAAATGGGAGCTCGGCGAAGCGATGTCAATCGAACGGTATCAATGTGGGAACCAGCGCTCTGGTGCTGAGGAGAACAGAGCATCATCACCGACCAAAACACAGCAGCCTTCAGCTTCTCAACCGAACCCGCCCCCAAACAAAGGAAAGATGGCCATTTCAAGGTAAAACGTTTATTCTCACGGATACAGTTGTTTCTGTTTTGGCAACAGTGAAGAGTAGATTATACAAAATTAATTGATTGGGAGCACCAGTGAGCAAGGATGAACTATGGTATTTTGGAAGGGGTTGTTTGAATCCCTTTCCTTCTCAATTTCAAGTCGTCTCTATGTAAAATACTGTATATGTTTATTTGCAATGGAAGTGGGGTATCAAAGAATAATACTGTCGTTAATTTTGTGAAAATGTGTTTGGCGACAGGTTTCTGTTGATAGATAATGAAATGCACAGACACTGGTACTCTACTGGTCTAATGCAGCTGTTACAAAGATCCATTGCCATAGGTATACCATGTATGCAATGGTTTTGCAGCTACAGTGGGGGTCTGAAATGATTGAAACACTTGATAAAGATGAGCAATAAGGAATGTATAAAATAGATTATTCAAATACTTAGCTATATTGTATGCTCCAAAAAATTGGGAAATTATATTATTTTAAACTAGATGTTGTTTAATAAGTCGTTATAAAACAATTAAATAAAAATGTAAATGAAGAATTCATAGTGAAATTAATCAGCCTCAACAATGTAGTCCTCTAGAATTAGAGCGTACATGATGTTTGAAAGCAGACAAACCTCAGTTTTTAGCTTGTGCTTTTGTCTTCTCTCATCCTTTCATTCAAGAAGAAAACCGACTGACAGAAAAAAGGACCTGTGAGATATCGGGTGGAAACGGTGAAGGCTGTCAGAGCTACAGTCACGCATGCTGTCTCCCCCACCCTGCCAGCTTCAGCATGTCCACCTCTGAGGCGCCTGGTGTGGGCAGTAACTCCAGCACCGTGCCCTGGGACCCTGGTTCCTCTGGTCCTCCTGGCCCCACAGACTGGTTGTCGGTGGCCAACAGCGTGGTGAAGATGATGCTGATCTCAGCCATCGTGTGTGTGTCTCTGTTTGGTAACGTGGTGGTGTTGTTGGTGTTCCAGAGGAAGCCTCAGCTCCTCCACGTGGCCAACCGCTTCGTGCTCAACCTCCTCCTGGCAGACCTGCTCCAGACCGTGCTGGTCATGCCCTTCGCCATCGCTGCCACCGTGCCTGGTGTGTGGCCCCTGGATGCCCGCTTCTGCCAGGCCCTGGTAGTGCTCATGCACCTGTTTGCCTTCGCCGGGGTGAACACCATCATCGTGGTGTCGGTGGACCGTTATCTGGCCATCATCCACCCGCTGTCCTACCCCACCCGCATGACCCCTCATCTGGGCACCAACCTCATTGCTTGCACCTGGGTGTTGAGTCTGCTCCAGAGCACGCCGCCCCTCTACGGCTGGGGGGCCATAGACTTTGACCGCAGGCATAACGTGTGTTCTGTGGTGTGGTCCTCCAGCCTGTCCTACTCAGTCCTGGTTGCCACCTGCTCTTTCTGGCTGCCGGTGCTCATCATGCTGGGCTGTTACTGGATGGTATTCAGGGCAGCTAGAAGGCAGAATGCCTTGGTGCACCCCATCCAGACCCACTCTAAGTCCCAGCCCAACCTGCCTCCGGATCCCCAGGCCCCCTGCCCCGGCAGCCCCCAGCGCCCAACCCAACAGGCACCCCCACCCCTGGACTCCTTCTCGGCCGGGGGGTACCCCATCCGGGGCAGGCACAGACGTTTCCACTACCACTGCAAGGCAGCTCGGGTGGTGTTCGTCATCATGGCCTCGTACATCCTGAGCATGGGACCTTACAGTGTTCTCAACACGGTCTCCATTCGCTCCAGTGCTGCTGTGCCTCCATGGCTGGCCTCCCTAGCCCTGGTCCTCTTCTTCTTGCAGTGCTGCCTCCACCCCTACATCTACGGCTACATGCACCGCAGCGTGAGGAAGGAGTTCCTGGCCCTGCTGTGTGGTCCACTCTGCAGGCAGGGCCGTCCCTGCCACAACTCCGCCCAGGACAGCTGCTTCACCGTGACCGACGGACGCTCCACGCACCCCAACCTGCCCAGTCTGGCCACCCGTGTCTGCCCCCTCCGCACCTGGGAGGAGGGCACCACTACAGAGGCTACCTCCTCCTCCCCCACCACGGATAGGAGGTCCAGGGACACCCGCAAAGAGACCACCAGCCTGAGCTCTGAGAGAGAGCTGACCGTCCACACCACCCCCAAGTAGAACAATCTACAGAGAAACAGCCTGGGAGATGGGTTAACTTGTCTTTCATGTGGCTGTTTTCACCTCCAATGAAGACATCATGGTTATTCAGCATGGTTAAACTTGAGCAGATCTGCCTTCTAGTCTACAGGGTTATCCATTCTGACATTGTCTGTTTGTTGTGATTCGGCATTGTTGTATTGTTGATGGCTAGATTGACCAAGTAATGCTTATTTGCCATATACATGCTTCCAGGAAAATAATTGCAACCTGAGTTGCAGTATTTTCCTTGAAAAGTCATTGTTGGTTCTCCTATTGTTAGGTCATGGTTGACGCGTCATTGAAAAACACATATCTACTGTTATGTCTACGAGAGTACTAGACAGGGTCACCAAAGTGTATGTATTGATCATGTTGTACATTCAAAAGTATGTTTCTATATGGCATTAGCCATAAAGGGAAGGGGGAGTGTTTCTAGATTGAATCTCTGTCAAATTGCCACGAAATAAGATCACATATCATATAAACTTGAAATATCATGCCACAAATGTATTTGAGTGTTGTAGTGTTTCCCTATGGTGACGGCTTCTGTTTATCTTCTGTGGGGAACATTATTAGAATGTGTTAAACATTACCACTCACCCTGCCCATAGTGTATAACACATGATGTCAAGGAAGAGATGGCTGAAAGGGATCAACATGACCAGTGATTCATAAGTCTAGATCACTACTTTAGCACCAGAATCATGCTGCCTTTCCCAAACAGCATCTCATCTAGCTAATATCCCCCATTTATCTGTGCCCCATGATTCAGTCAGTCTGTCCTCAAAGCCTATTGAGCGGCTGAACCGTCTGGTTCCCTTGCAAAGCACCTCGTCAGTGAGCTGTGCAGTGTCTCATTGACTGTTCCCCTCCATTACCAAGTGGATGGCTCTACCAAGCCTTCTGAAAGCTACACTGTTCATGTTTGCCTTAGCCAGTTTGGCCCTCTCATCTCTGAGTTTCAAAGGAGGCCGAGAGCTCTCACAAACTTCCGTTACCTGTATGTGGCAATGCATCTTGGTAGGGCTCCACTGACTCAATATCCGCTCACTTAGCCGCTTCTGTAAAGTGTAGATAGTTTTAGTATACCAAATCAGTATTGGTGTTACTTTATTAGTCGATATGAAACAGTTGACAGAGTACTGTAAACCCAGTACTATAGCCAGATTCATATTGAGACCTATGAAAATACTGATGGTCTAAAACTTTCAATATAGTAAATGTACATACAGTGCATTGGGAAAGTATTCAGACCCCTTGACTTTTCCACATTGTTTTCTTACAGCCTTATTCTAAAATGGATAAAATGTTTTTTTCCCCTCATCAATCTACACACAATGCCCCAAAATGACAAAGCAAAAACAGGTCATTATTTACATAACTATTCCGACGCTTTGCTATGAGACTCAAAATTGAGCTAAGGTGCTTCCTGTTTCCATTGATTATACTGGAGATGTTTCTACAACTTGTTTGGAGTCCACCTGTGGTAAATTCAATTGGTTGGACATGATTTGGAAAGACACACACCTGTGTATATAAAGGTCCCACAGTTGACAGTGCATGTCAGAGCATAAACTGAGCCATGAGGTCAAAGGAACTGTCCGTAGAGCTCCAAGACAGGATTGTGTCGAGGTACAGATCTGGGGAAGGGTACCAAAAAAATTCTACAGCATTGAAGGTCCCCAAGAACAGTGGCCTCCATCATTCTTAAATGAAAGAAGTTTGGAACCACCAAGACTCTTCCTAGAGCTGGCTTCCCAGGCCAAACTGAGCAATCAGGGGAGAAGGGCTTTGGTCAGGGAGGTGACCAAGAACGCGATTGTCACTCTGACAGAGCTCTACAGTTCCTCTGTGGAGATGGGAGAACCTTCCAGAAGGACAACTATCTCTGCGGCACTCCACCAAATCAGGCCTTTATGGTAGAGTGGCCAGACGGAAGCCACTCCTCAGTAAAAGGCAAGACAGCCCACTTGGAGTTTGCCAAAAGGCACCTAAAGACTCTCAGACCAAGAGAAACAAGATTCTCTAGTCTGATGAAACCAAAATGTAACTATTTTGCCTGAATGCCAAGAGCCACATCTGGAGGAAACTTGGCACCATCCCTACGTTGAAGCATAGTGGTGGCAGCATCATGCTGTTTGGACGTTTTTCAACAGCAGGGACCGGGAGACTAGTCAGGATCGAGAGAAAGATGAACAGAGCAAAGTACAGAGTGATCCCTGCTCCAGAGTGCTCAGGACCTCAGACTGGGGCGAAGGTTCACCTTCCAACAGGACAACGACCCTAAGCACACAGCCAAGACAACGCAGGAGTAGCTTCAGGACAAGTCTATGAATGTCCTTGAGTGGCCCAGCCAGAGCCCGGACTTGAACCCGATCGAACATCTCTGGAGAGACCTGAAAATAGCTGTGCAGCGACGTTCCCCATCCAACCTGACAGAGCTTGAGAGGATCTGCAAAGAATAAATGGGAGAAACTCTCCAAATACAGGTGTGCCAAGCTTGTAGCGTCTTACCCAAGAAGACTTGAGGCTGTAATCGCTGCCAAAGCTGCTTCAACAAAGTACTGAGCAAAGGGTATGATTACTTGTGTAAATGTGATATCAGTTTATGTTTTATACATCTGCCAAAAAAATCCAAAAACCTGTTTTTACTTTCTTATTATGGGGGTATTGTGTGTAGATTGATGAGAAAAAAAAACAATTTAAATCAATTTTAGAATAAGGCTGTAATGTAACAAAATGTGGAAAAGGTCAAGGTATCTGAATCCTTTCCGAATGCTCTGTAAATACAAATGTGCACATACCGATTCGGAAATGTATTGCTCAAAGCCATGGGATGAATGTACATTCAGGCCCAATTATAATTATTGGCACCCTTGATAAAGGGCCGCCTGGAGTTTGATAAACGGCATTGGCACTTGGATTGGAACCGGTGCTATGGCCAGATGACATGAAAATAGAGCTATGGTTACGCACACCAGTGGTAGGTTTGACGTTGAAAAACTGAAGTATATGTAGAAAAGTAGGGTAAAATATGGTGGTGGATCTTTGATGTTATGGCGCTATTTTGCTTCCACTGGTCCTGGGGCCCTTAAGGCTAACTGCATCATGAACTTGACCAAGTAGCAGGACACTTGACTGCAAGTGGATCTTCCAGCAAGACAATGACCCCAATCAGTAATCAAAATCTACAAATAAATGGTTAACTGACCACAAAAATAAAAAAATTGCAATATCCGTACTTGAACCCCATTGAAAACCTGTGGTTTGAATTCAATAGGACAGTCCATAAGAGCAGATCTAAGGATATCAAGGATCTGGAAAGATTCTGTATGGAGGAATGGTCTAAGATCCCTCCCAACGTGTCCTTCAAGCGCATAGAACATTTTACAAAATAGTATGTTGTTATCCTCGCAAGAGGAGGGTGCTAGTTTATTGAAAACGGGTTCCAATCATTTTGGTAATTGTATTAGTACAAAATAATTTACCAATTGTTTTAGCATACAATATAGCTCAGTATTGTATTACTGATTTGATACAGTCTCCCTTTATCAAGGGTGACTGTAGAAAGAGCAGTCTCCGCCCCAGGTCTTAAGGAACCAATACTTTTATTTTTTAAATAGTACTTCAAGTGTAATTGTTCAATCTAAAGCAAGCTCATCTGAGAGCTCATCACAGAATTGTTGGCTAACAAACTGAAACACGGTGCCGATAGTATTATATTTTCAGCAGTGGTTCATCTCTGCTCTGAGTAGAAGTCCTTCAGCAAGTGTGATCTGTATGCATGTTGTTGAGAGCCTGAAGTGTGGTAAGTATGAGTGAAAGAATGAGTGCTGAGAATCTCAATTTTCAGCCATTTTGTTTAAAGGTAATTGACCTGGAGTGCTAGTTGACAATCAAACATTATTGTGTGATAGGTTTCCTGTTGAACATGTAATATAGTGACACTAAAGTAAATAACGTAGAAGGTTTTATATGCAGTACTTCTTTAACAACTATACATTTTTGAACATTTCTATATATATTTTTTTTTTTTCCCTCAACATGGTCTGAGGATGCTTGTGTACAGTTCATTTATAAAAAAAATTATAAAGTGTGAGTATCAACAATGCTGATCAGAACTCCTTCCATGGAACGGCAGTGAGATTGATGCTTTGCCTTTAAAAGGGCAATCCAGCGGTCACACCGCCACTTATTTTGGTAAACAGCCAGGCATGTTATATTCTTCAATAATCAACAGCTGCATATGATTTAAACAAATGATTAAACAAATGGATGTACCAATCCCGGTTTGTCCCTTTTAAAAGGTGGGAAAAAGTTCCATCTGAGAGTATAGAGTATGTGAAAATGAATTAGCTTTAGTTTCCAGTTAAATCAAAATGTATTTGTAAAAACGTTATCACCTTAGATAATGACCCCGCACTGCTAAATAGAAAAAGCATGATTTTATGCATCTAGTTCCAGTAAGTTACCTAATAAGAAATAAACATCTAAATGGGGTATAGTGTAATGCATATTTGTATTGTCATCATCCACCAAGTTGCATTCTCCTGTGCAGTGTGAGACATTACAATCCCCCAAAAAAAAACATAGCTATGAGTCATAAGCTTTGGCTTACATTTCCACTGTTATAGCAAAATTAATCTACGATAAAGATGTGTTTAACTACATATTCTTATTTTCATAACAAAATATAGCCATAAACATAAGAACAGATTATCATGGCAGAGTCAGTTGTAGATATTTATACAGTATCCATTACTGTAAAACAATTGTACAGGTCATTAAATGGTTAGGATTCTACAGCCCATCTTCACCTCACCAAACAGATATAAAAAAAACTAACCGAAACATGGTTGTAAAGGACAGATCCATATAGGTGACATTCTTTAAGTATCAACACTTATCTTCTGAATACAGCAGAGTTGGTGAACAAAATTTAAATAGAAGTTTGGGTTTCTGAGAATATAAAAAGCAAAATAAAAGTAGTTTTTTTTTTTTTTTACATTAGAAATGAAAAATAAAAGCATTTTGGAGCATCCTTCACCTCACCACCCTCCCCTAACCAGTCACCCACTAACTTACATCTTTGGAACTCACCTCGCAGGTCAAGGTGCAAGTCAAATCAAAATGTCAATTAATCTTAGACGGTA
Source organism: Brachymystax lenok tsinlingensis (assembly GCA_030435695.1). Classification (NCBI taxonomy): domain Eukaryota; kingdom Metazoa; phylum Chordata; class Actinopteri; order Salmoniformes; family Salmonidae; genus Brachymystax; species Brachymystax lenok. The sequence continues at coordinate 14,499,388 of CM059784.1, forward strand.
AAAGCCAAAATAATTACGATAGCAACATATCAAGTTTGAGGGCTTCACCTCTCCAGATCTTTTCTGAGATATGTGATGTTTCAAGTCATTCAAAGGGCTTCCTTTCCTCAAAGCGGTCACTGTAAAAAGCGCTGCACTGGGAGAGCAGGGAGTCCGGCCCTCCTTCCGTTAGTCCACCTTCACCACACTGTAGATTTTATTTACAAACCAGAAGCAGGCAAAGAAGCCAATGGTGCCTGAGGAGGAAGATAAGGGGTGGGGGGGATTAAAGACAGTACTGCTGTATACAAAATAAACACTGTACATTACACACTCAGTATAATACAGTGCCTTCAGAAAGTATTCATACCCTTTGACGTATTACACATTTTGTTGTGTTACAGCCTGAATTCAACATGGATTAAATATTACACACACAAAAGTTTGGACACACACTCATTCAAAAGGTTCTTATTTTTTACTATTTTCTACTTTGTAGAATAATAGTGGATATCAAAACTATGAAATAACACATATGGAATCATGTAGTCACCCACAAAAAGTGTTAAACAAATCAGAATAGATTTTTCAAAGGTAGCCACCCTTGGACTTGACAGCTTTGCACACTGTTGGCATTCTCTCAACCAGCTTCATAAGGTAGTCACCTGGAACACATTTCAATTAACATGTGTGCCATGTTAAAAGTAAATTTGTGGAATTTCTTTCCTTCTTAATGCGTTTGAGGCAATCAGTTGTGTTGTGACATGGTAGGGGTGGTATACAGAAGAAGCCTATTTGACCAAGAAGGAGAGTGATGGAGTGCTGCAACAGATGACCTGGCCTTCAAAATCACCCAACCTTAACTCAATTGAGATGGTTTGGGATGAGTTGGACCGCAGAGTGAAGGAAAAGCAGCCAACAAGTGCTCAGTCTATGTGGGAACTCCTTCAAGACTGTTGGAAAAGTATTCCAGATGAAGCTGGTTGAGAAAATGCCAAGTGTGTGCAAAGCGGTCATCAAGGCAAAGGGTGGCTACTTTGAACAATCTAAAATATATTTTGATTTGTTTAATACTTTTTTGGTTACTACATAATTCCATATGTATTATTTCATAGTTTTGATGTCTTCACTATTATTCTACAATGTAGAAAATAGTAAAAATAAAGAAAAACCCTTGAATGAGTAGGTGTCCAAGCTTGACTGGTACTGTATATATAATTATATTAATTTTACCCATCTACACACAATACCCCATAATAACACATTTATTGAGAATTAATTAAATAGAGAAATATCTAATTTACATAAGTATTCATACCCCTGAGTCAATACTTTGTAAAAGCACCTTTGGCAGCGATTACAGCTGTGAGTCTTGGCCGGTGTAGGCCGTCATTGTAAATAAGAATTTGTTCTTAACTGACTTGCCTAGTTAAATAAAAAATATAATTAAAGTCTCTGAAAAGCTTTCCACACCTGGATTGTGCAACATTTCTCCATTATCCTTTTCAAGTCACCTTGGCCTAGAGAGATTTACACAGTTATCAAAACGTCACGCCAGGGTAAGTCTACAGTTGTGGCCAAAAGTTTTGAGAATGACACAAATATACACATTTTCACAAAGTCTGCTGCCTCAATTTGTATGATGGCAATTTGCATATACTCCAGAATGTCACGAAGAGTGATCAGATGAATTGCAATTCATTTCAAAGTCCCTCTTTGCCATGCAAATGAACTAAAAAAAAACATGTCCACTGCATTTCAGCCCTGACACAAAAGGACCAGCTGACATCATGTCAGTGATTCTCTCGTTAACACAGGTGTGAGTGTTGACAAGGACAAGACTGGAGATCACTGTCATGCTGATTGAGTTCGAATAACAGACAAATCTTCAAAAGGAGGGTGGTGCTTGGAATCATTGTTCTTCCTCTGTCAACCATAGTTACCTTTAAGGAAACACGTGACGTCATCATTGCTTTGCACAAAAAGGGCTTCACAGGCAGGGATATTACTGCCAGTAAGATTGCACTTAAATCAACCATTTATCGGATCATCAAGAACTTCAAGGAGTGGTTCAATTGTTGTGAAGAAGGCTTTAGGGCCCCCAAGAAAGTCCAGCAAGCGCCAGGACCGTCTCCTAAAGTTGATTCAGCTGCTGGATCGGGGCACCACCAGTACAGAGCTTGCTCAGGAAAGGCAGCAGGCAGGTGTGAGTGCATCTGCACACACAGTGAGGCAAATACTTTTGGAGGATGGCCTGGTGTCAAGAAGGGCAGCAAAGAAGCCACTTCTCTCCAGGACAAACATCATAGACAGACTGATATTCTGCAAAAGGTACAGGGATTGGACTGCTGAGGACTGGGGTAAAGTCATTTTCTCTCCCTTTCCGATTGTTTGGGGCATCTGGAAAAAAGCTTGTCCGGAGAAGACAAGGTGAGCGCTACCATCAGTCTGGTGTCATGCCAACAGTAAAGCATCCTGAGACCATTCATGTGTGGGGTTGCTTCTCAGCCAAGGGAGTGGGCTCACTCACAATTTTGCCGAAGAACACAGCCATGAATAAAGAATGGTACCAACACATCCTCTGAGAGCAACTTCTCCCAACCATCCAGGAACAGTTTGGTGACGAACAACGCCTTTTCCAGCATGATGGAGCACCTTGCAATAAGGCAAAAGTAATAACTAAGTGGCTCGGGGAACAAAACATAGATATTTTGGGTCCATGGCCAGGAAACTCCCCAGAACTTAATCCCATTGAGAACTTGTGGTCAATCCTCAAGAGGCAGGTGGACAAACAAAAACCCACAAATTCTGACAAACTCCAAGCATTGATTAAGCAAGAATGGGCTGCCATCAGTCAGGATGTGGCCCAGAAGTTAATTGACAGCATGCCAGGGAGGATTGCAGAGGTCTTGAAAAAGAAGGGTCAACACTGCATATATTGACTCTTTGCATCAACTTCATGTAATTGTCAATAAAAGCCTTTGACACTTATGAAATGCTTGTAATTATACTTCAGTATTCCATAGTAACATCTGACAAAAAAAATCTAAAGACACTGAAGCAGCAAACTTTGTGAAAATTTATATTTGTTTCATTCTCAAAACTTTTGGCCACAACTGTACACCGTGCCCTTATTTTAAGTGTTTCTAAAATACTCTATGGGAAAAATGAATGGTGAAAAACAATTGGAACCATTTCCTTGTTTGACCGCTAGATTTTATGGGTATTATGACTCATACTGTGGTACTCTATAGATGGCCTTCTTTGCGAGACATTGGAAAACCTCCCTTACAGATAATTGTATGTGTGGGTTACAGAGAGGAGGTAGTCATTCAAAAAGTAAAACACTATTATTGCACACAGAGTGCAAATTATTAGGTGATTAGTTAAGCAAATTTCTACTACAGAACTTATTTAGGCTTGCCATAACAAATGGGTTGAATATTTATTGACAGCTTTTTATTCATTTGTGAAAATGGCAAAATAAATAATTCCACTTTGACATTATGGGGTTTTGTGTGTAGGCCAGTAACCAAAAACAATTCAGGCTGTAAGAGCAAGATGTGGAAAAAGCCAAAGGGTGTAAATACTTTCTGAAGGACTGTACATACTTGTACATTACAGTTTGTATGACATGGGTGTACATGTTTTTTACAGCCACATACAGGTAGCTGCCAAAATAATGGAAACACTTGAGAAATGACAGATACAAAGCAGGTGTTTCCACACAGGTGTGGTTCCTTAATTAAGCAATTAGCATCCCATCATGCTTAGGGTCATGTCTAAAAATGCTTGGCAGGCCATTATTGGCTACCATGGCTATGTCCCCCCATAGGATGACAATGACCCCATCCACAGGGCACGAGTGGTTACTGAATGGTTTGATGAGAATGAAAATGATGTAAGCCATATGCCATGGCCGTCTCAGTCACCAGATCTCCAACAAATAGAACATTTGTGGGAGATTGTGGAGCGTCGCCTGAGACAGCGATATCCATCACCAACAGCAAAACACCATATTATGCAATTTTTCAAGGAAGAATGGTGTCACATCCCTCCAATTGAATTCCAGACACTTGTAGAATCTACACTACATGACCAAAGGTATGTGGACACCTGCTCGTCGAAGCTGGTCGAACATCTCATTCCAAAATCATGGCATTAATATAGAGTTGGTCCCCATTTCGCTGCTATAACAGCCTCCACTCTTCTGGGAAGGAACATTGCTGCAGGGACTTGCTTCCATTCAGCCACAAGAGCATTAGTAAGGTCGGGCACTGATGTTGAGCGATTAGGCCTGGCTCGCAGTCGGCGTTCCAATTCATCCCAATGGTGTTCGATGGGGTTGAGGTCAGGGCTCTGTGCAGGCCAGTCAAGTTCTTCCACACTGATCTTGAAAAACTATTTCTGTATGGACCTCGCTTTGTGCTCGGGGGCATTGTCATGCTGAAACAGGAAAGGGCTTTCCTCAAACTGTTGCCGCAAAGTTGGAACCACAGAATCGTCTAGAATGTAAGAGTTTCCTTCACTGGAACTAAGGGGCCTAGCTCAAACCATGAAAAACAGCCCCAGGCCATTATTTCTCCTCCATCAAACTTCACAGTTGGCGCTATGCATTCGGGCAGGTAATGTTCTCCTGGCATCCGCCAGACCCAGATTCGACAGTCGGACTGCCAGATGGTGAGGCACGATTCATCACCCCAGAGAACGCGTTTCCACCACTCCAGAGTCCAATGACGGCGAGCTTTACACAACTCCAGTTGACACTTGGCATTGCGCATGGTGATCATAGGCTTGTGTGCGGATGCTCGGCCATGGAAAACCATTTCATGAAGCTACCGACGAACAGTTATTGTGCTGACGTTGCTTCCAGAGGCAGATTGGAACTTGGTAGTGAGTGTTGCAAACGAGGACAGACGTTTTTTTACGCGCTACGCGCTTCAGCATGCGGCGGTCCCGTTCTGTGAGCTTGTGTGGCCTACCACTTCGCGGCTGAGCCCATGTTGCTCCTAAACGTTTCCACTTCCCAATAACAGCACTTAGTTGACCGGGGCAGCTCTAGCAGGGCAGAAATCTAACAAACTGACTTGTTGGAAAGGTGGCATCCTATGACGGTGCCACGTTGAAATACACTGAGCTCTTCAGTAAGGCCATTCTACTGCCAATCTTTGTCTATGGAGAGTGGCTGGCTGTTTGCTCGGTTTTATACAGCTGTCAGCTACGGGTGTGGTTGAACTAGCTGAATCCAATAATTTGAAGGGGTGACAACATACTTTTGTATATATTGTGTATGGCAAGGTGCATTGAAGTTGTTCTGTCTCAACGCCCTATAAAGACACTTTATATTAGTGCTTAATTTTGGCTGTTACCTGTACATAAAGAATACATACACTGAGTATACAAAACATTAAGAACACCTGCTCTTTCCATGAGACTGACCAGGTGAAAGCTATGATCCTTTATTGATGTCACTTGTTAAATCCACTTAAATCCACAGACTTGGGCCTGTGGCTTTTGAACGTGCTGCGGTTTCATTTACACAGGGATGATTTCAGCAGTGAGGCACACGTGGACCCGTGCAGCGCGGGGAGGAGGGGACCAGAAACAAATGAATAAAAACCTCAAACTACTGAAAGAGCATAGGGGCGAGGCACTACGGGAGGACAGGCTCCCAAAATAATCCTGTTTTACAGCCGCCCGGCTCGCCATCACACTCAACACCACCAAATTGAGCTCATTTTAAAGGCTAATAAACTCCTATTGAAAGAGGAGGCTGGAAACAAATCAGATGAAGCCACAAGTCTGCCAAGGCAGTAGGCAACAACCACCATTCAGTTTGTCAGAGGAAAGAGCAATTTAATTGGGCAAAATCCTGGGAGAAAATGAATTTTTAAAACTTTGAACACCCATATCTGACGGCTCAATGAGATCTGAGACGAGGCTCAATGAGACGAGGTGAAATGGGAAGGCTAGGATTGGGTAATGTCTTGTTAAAAAGAAAAATCTGAAATGGGGCAGATTAGGATTATTCCGATGAAGCCCCTTTTTGTTGGATTGATCAATCTTCTGCCAGCCCATCCTAATATTGCTTATCACAGTCTTAAGATAGGGTCCGACTCTGTTTCGGTGATATAGGCTACATCTGGCCCTTAAGACGGTAAATGCCTATGATTTTAACTTGATTTATTAGGATCCAGATGATATGAGAATGTCACCATAAGATCATAGGTCTATATTATATTTTGGGAGAGAGAAACTCATTGCTTCAGGGGTAGTTTTGTATTGACTTTCCTTAAATTGTGTCCTAGGTCACGTGTGTGTGTGTGTGTGTGTAAGCAAAGGCCAGACGGGGCTGAAGAGTGTCGTTACCATGTCAACCCTGTGTCCATTTCTACCCGTTCCACATCACAGTAAGGACAGAGGGTGGGAGGCAGGCCTGTTCATAGCGGCATTGTTGTTGTGAGTATTGATACCCAGTAAATCGCCCACATTGCTCTCCTCCTGGTACACAGCTATATAATTTGAGTGCCGGCGAGGGGAAGTTGCCATAACAGCCGTAGTCAGGGATGCTGGTGCATCTATTAGAATCCATGGCAACCGGTAAATCGGGCGCTGCCTCACGTTTATTTTCTAGGAGATGAAAGCTACCCTCTCTCTAAAACCAACACCTATAGGAGGGCTAACCATTGATCAACTAAAACCAACACATATAGGAGGGCTAACCATTGATAACTACTACAAGCAGCAACTCCCAAATACGTCCGGTATTCGTTTGTTTAAAACGCATGCTCGGTTTTAAAGGTGCTATTAATAGTTAAAGTCCAGTCAAATGTCTCAGTCATCACTACAGACGAACATATAGAATTTAAGAGTAGGAACATGGAGAGGTGGCCGGAGAGCAAGGCTGAGTGCTGTTCCGCCACAGCTCTTATGACCAGCTCTTTTCCATGAAGTAGAGTGGGAGGAGTTCACTGTGTGGAACAGAGTCCGTCTGGCCTTTCTCCCTCCTCTCAGCATATGAATGAGCTGCTCAGTGCCAAACTTGGCACAGGAACCAGGAAGAGGGGAAAGTCACTAAATGCAACCCATTTAGAAGACTGGTTTGTATTCCTCTGCAGTATAAAATACCACATTAAGACTACAAGCTGCACACCGTGATCAAGCAAAAATAAAGACAAATACAATTTTAAAAAAAGGTTAAAAAATAATGAGTTTTTATTTGGTCTCAGTTTCAAGGATGCACTCCAGCATCTCCAAGGAGACTTGTTTAAAATGTTCCCGTAAATAGGAAACATCTGGGGTAAAAGTCCATGCATTTAGCAAAGTGCAGCTGTACTGCCAGTAAAACTAGAGGAACCAGAGGTGTGACGCCTGTTACTTGCGCAACACTAGTGGATTCCTTGGTCTTTGTTGTCACTGGAACAGGATAGGGTTCCTGCATCCTAGCAAATGTGTAGAGGGACGGGCGGAGCAGTCCCTTTGATGTTAATCAACCCGGCTTCTTCAAACACTTAGCAATTTCCATTCCAATCCCCACCTCCTTCTCCCTCTTATAGTCTTTACAACACAATGCCTCTGGGACAGATCGCTACTCCAGAGGATTTGTCACCGCCATTCATAAAACTGCAAGCGGCATGTGTTGAAGGATGGGTGGGTTAATGCCTCTTAACCATAGTCCATGAACAAACAATAGGACAGGTCTTTGCAAATAATACAAGCTAATGGTTCATTGAGACGCACACCGGCCTGTTTTAGTATCACATTCATAACCCTTGCTTACGCAGTGTTCCCAGTCCACTCACCTGTGAAGAGGAAGAAGATGAGCACCATGATGGAGGTGTAGCCAAAGTAGAGGATGGTGCTGGCGGCTCCTACGATCTGCAGCTTGGAGAAGAAGTAGTGGAAGGCGTAGACGAACAGGTAGGCGGCCGTGAAGCCGCTGGTCAGGAAGGAACGCCACCACCAGTGGTAGTCCTACAGGAAACACAAGGTTAGGCTACAGACATTCTGGATTTTAAAAAGAGTTATTACTTTTGTTATTATGGTTGAAACAGTTACCCTGGAAAATGTTTAATGGTGTTTCCTAGTACACCGTCATCCACATTACAGTAATGAACACCTATGCGTTTCAGTAGGCCATTATTCTGAAAGAAGGCACTGAATAGAATGGTTTCCTCTCACCTCTGCACACAAGTGGAAGTAGCATAGCAGGATGGTAGCCTCAGAGCAGGTGATGAGGAGGATGATGAAGACCAGGAAGAGGAAACCAAACATGTAGTACATCTGGTGTGACCTGGAACAGAAGATAAAACATTGAACTATTACATCAGTCAAACAAGTCTCCCAGCAGGCAAGTTGCTTCTACCAGAATGATCAGAAACAGACAGACGGTCGGACAGGTGACAGGACACACAACTGTATTACAATTGTTTTATATAATAGAAATGGATTCCTACCAGATGCTATTGAGGATGAAGAAGAGCTGGATGAAGATGCAGCCAAAGGGCAGGATGCCCCCCATGACGATGCCGGGGACAGGCTTGGTGAAGAAGGACTGTTCTGGGATCTGTCTGGGGATCTGGTTGGTTCTCACCGGCTGCTCAATGGCCTGTAGAATGGAATGAGAGAGAGAGAGGTGGTGGCAACTCATCAAGAAATGGAAAGTTGTACGCCATATTAGAAAGGGCTGGCTTTAACATGGACAAAATATCAGGGCCCGTATTCATAATCCATCTCAAAGTAGTTGTGCTGATCTAGGATCAGTTTTGCCATTTAAATCATAATGAATAAGATTCCACGGACAAGGGGTAGGGGATCGGATTTGAGACTCACAGGTTTCTTGAAGCCGAAGTAGGCACCGATGAAGGTGAGGGGCACGGAGATCCCAAACCACAGAGCTAAGATGGCCACCAGCGTGCCGAAGGGGATGGCAGCCGACGAACCTTCCACCCACAGGATCAAGTTCATCAGGAAGAAGTCTGCAAACACAATCCTGGGGAAGGGAGAGACAGACGTGAAGCCTCTGTACATATCTCCCTGTTAAGGAGAATATCAAATGAATGCAGGTTTGGATGTTACAGTATATACAGCGAACAGCTGACCTACCCTGGACACAACAGCGCTGTCAACAGGACATTGGTCTTCCATTTTTCACCACCGAAAGCTGAGGACACATGGGGAAATAAGGGTTCAAATCATAAGCTATAAGCAGGGCATAAAGAATATAGACTAATCAGGCAGAAATACATATCTAACTGAATATCATACTGTCCAGATCACTGTAGCCCTGAAATGACAATGATCTGATTTGCATTCATATCGTTCCCTTCTCAAACTCAATCTTATTAAATGAATTCACGTGTGGTTCGTTGAAGAGCATGTAAAATGGGGCTTACTCTTGTAGAGGCGTGCTGAAACGTATCCTGCAGGGGTGCCCAGCAGAACCCACAGCACCACAGAACAGGTCATCAGAGCCCCTCGGTTAGCTGGAGACAGGAACCCCAGGCAGGCCAGGACTAGAGGAGTCAAACCGATGTCACCATCAAAACAGAGAATACTACCACTACAGTAATACTACCACTACTACTCTAGTAAAAATGTCAATAAGAGACAATGATTATTACTCCATTAAAAACTCTTCCCTATAGGTCATGTAGACTTGAGTTCATGTTGAATAAACCATCTTCTGAAGATGCTGTAGTGCATTGTGATTTTACGTTGCTTATTAACCTCTACGGGATCAGTGATCCCATCACGAGATGGTTGAGCTAACGTAGGCTAATGTGATTAGCATGAAGTTGTAAGTAACAAAACAAATTCTAGGACATAGACATATCTGATATGGGCAGAAAGCTTTAATTATTGTTAATCTAACAGCACTGTCCAATTTACAGTAGCTATTAGATTGAAAGAACCATGCTATTGCTTGAGGAGAGTTCACAATTATGAACTTGAAAATGAATTAATAAACCAATTAGGCACATTTGGGCAGTCTTGATACAACATTCTCAACAGATATGCAATGGTTCATTGGATCAGTCTAAAACTTTCCACATACACTGCTGCCATCTAGTGGCCAAATTCTAAATTGAGCCTGGGATGAAATAATACATTATGGCCTTTCTCTTGCATTTCAAAGATGGTACTACAAAAAACTAAGAAAAAAAATACATACATGTTTTTTCTTTGTATTATCTTTTACCAGTATATAATTTTATGGCGAAAATTGAAAAGAAAGGGCCAGATCCTTAAGAGGTTTTAAAGCATCTGAGGAAGAGTAACTTACAGAGGGTGATGAAGGTCATGATGAAGATTTGGGTTCCCTGGCCGAGGAACACAGAAAGCAGCATGCCCTTCCTGGGAGGCCTAAACACATCCCCATGCACCTGCTTCCATCCAGACTCCTCCTGGGCATCCTCCTGTTGGGTTAGAGTGCACCACAACCAATCAGAACCAACGGAAAGGTCAAAGTTATGCATATTCAAATTGCTTCGTTACGGATCAGCCAAATCACCAAGAGTGACTCATTAGCCCATCTTCCGGCTCGTCTAACACCTGCTACTGTAGCAAAAACCACACGACCATGTTAGCCAATGGCTGTAAAATATGGTGTAGACAAGAACTCTCAGCATAGCCCAAAAGGTGGTTAAGATACATTTTTTTGTTTTATTCAAAGGACTGTTCAGCTGTAAATGATGGCCTGCACTACACTACATTTTAAAAAGGTTTACAAGTTATCTGACACTTCAAGAAGTAGTTTCCAGAAATCCCACCAACAATCCCCAGTTTGTGCTCAAATGGCTTTCGATAAGCTTACATAGAATATGGATTTTCCTTGTGGTGGTGGAGCCTTTATCAAGTCTTCCTGTGAATATGAAATGATACAACCAAGGTTGCATGCTTGTGGTTCGGCAACATACAGAACACATTCACTCAAGTGAAGGATTCCTTTGCATACAACACAACTGAATAATCCAGTTATGTTTCGCTGCATGTTAACTTGGTTTCATACGATCCTATAGTTTGACAGTCAGAGAAGTGAGATGGTGAGTGTCTCAAAGAGCTGCTGTGTGTGTTTCTTTACCTGGTCCACCTGGTTGTACCTGGCGATGTCCTTGTGCAGGGTCCTCAGCATTATCATAGCCACCATGCCAGACAGGAAGAGCACGATGACCAGAGAGTTCATGATGCTGGAAAGAACACAAGCCATGCACCATTAACAGATGAGCACCATATTCTAATCTACTGTATAACAGCACTGGAATGGGAATATTTAACATGACTAAGGTTCCTATTACATTTAGAGTGATCAACATAATGTTTAGCATATTTGGGGTTTCTGTTAGACATGATTTCTAGTGTGCAGGTTGATGGTCACGAGACTAGACGCTGTCTGTTATAGATTAAATTCATATCTGTTGATAGTGATTGACTGGAAACAACGTCACTGCCTTTTGGTTTTGACTTCATACAAGTCTCTCAGGCTGGTGTTTACAGAACAGTTGTCTGCTGATTAGGATATAAGGAAGGGCCTTCTCAGAGAAGGCCTGTTAGACATTTTCTCTACTTCTGTGCTGTAAGTCGTCCCTTATCAGGGCTGAGTGTTGCAAGACCTAACTTACCTGAGACCTAACGTACCTGAGACCTAACGTACCTGAACCATTGGATGTTGGTGTGAGGCATGGAGACCAAAATGTAGTCCCATCTAGAAGCCCACTTGATGGCATTGTTTTCCTGTGAAGTAAGAAATTATTATTTATGAAAGAGAATACTTTAATGCTTCTATGAACTATGCTGTTGACCAAACACATGGTGTACTTGTATGTGTAAAACAAATACTTTTTTGTGGTTAACTGTTCTAATGTACCTGGAAGGTGACAGAGTAGGTGTAGGTGATGTTCATGTCACTGGTAAAATCTCCAGGAACCTCCATGGGAGGGCCTTCACATGTCGGTTTGTCAGCATCAGCATTGTTGATGCTGTCAATCACACAAACACACATAAGACCACTAGCTACAACACAAAACCATTTCAAAAAGTAGTATAAAGGTGGGGGCTTTCCAGTGCTTCATATGAAACTCTGCTTGTCTATACCACATGCGTGCTGCAGTGCAAAAAGTAGGAGTTTTGGCCTCTGGTGAAATGTGGAAATGACACTGATCAACAATAAAATGAAACAAACATACGTGGCAAACAGTTGTTCATCGAGTATAGAACAGAGCATATTCATGGCCACCTACGGAAGCACCAGCAACAAGAAGTTCAAGTGCGGCTAATAAAAAATGGAATAGATATGCTCATACATCACCTGATTTACACGCAGTCTGTCCGTCTGAAATTCTTACCTCTTAGGCTCCAGTGTGGCAGCCACCAAGCGAGCTCCACTCCACCCCTTCCCCTCCCCATTGTGGTAGGTAATTTTGATGTCCACGTGGTTGAAGACGTAAAACGTGTCCTTCTTGTTGAAGTCGGACTGAAAGAGATAAAAGATTCCAGTCAATTACCCCAGATTACATAGTGCATACTAAACACAATCATATCCAAAGCAGGTTATCATTAGAGCTATTATAAAACAGCACGGCTCAGTCATGGTCCAACCTAATGATGGTGTTACTACTGTATATTACCATTTCACAACACAGCCTGCCCTGAACTAGAATTGGCATAGCTACAATCTCTGGTTTTATCAGATAGATATTGGGCAGCCATCCTGTGTGAGAGATATTGTAACAGTATGGCTCACATTGATGACACAGGCATCTTTAACGCGCCCGTCGATGGTGACAAGGCAGCCAATGGGGAATCCAGGATTGCAGTATTTCTGACTGTCTTCCACATCATAGCACCAGGTGACTGGCATGTTGTCAACAATCCTGAAAACAAACACACATTTTGTTAAACCCAATTTTTTAAAAACTCACTCTAAATAAACTCGAAAAGCTCTGCAAGTGATTTAGTTGACACAAATCTGTTTCCCATTCATCTACTTCTGTCTAACCAAACGCTGTGCAAAAATACAGTGTTGACCTGTTGTATAGGATTCATATCATGCTAAGGGGCCCTACTATGCTTGGGGGTAAGCAGACCCATTTTCTGTAGAATTACCTACAAGTATTTCAACCTATTCATGAGAAGGAGATTGATTAGCTCACCAATGGTGCTGGTAGTTCAACTGCATTCCTCTCTTGAGGAAGTCCAGCTTGTCCTTATCCTCATTTTTACCCTTCACATAGGTTTTGGTGCACAATTTATGGCATTTCTCTTCTTTTTTGAATGAGAACTGAGGGAAAGAATAAAAACTCTTGACACTGCCATAAAGAGTAACACATAATGGGTATAACAGGAAGAACAGGGCAGCTTGAATAGCCGGTCTTGCCTGGAGTGATTGAGCAACACAAAACAGAGGAATCCATTATCTGAAAAGCTGGGCACAGAGGACCATTAGGGTAATTAAGGTCTGGTGGTACATGCCAGACTATCAAGGAAACCAGTGATGATAGAGGTGCCCTACCTTGTATGGCGACGTCTCAATTCTCTCGCCAAATAGCACCTGGCCCAGGTTTTCAGACGGTCTCCTCTCGATGTCATCTTTGCAGAAGTCAAAGCTGTGAAATAAATGTGTTGACAATATCTCTTTCATCGTCACTCTATGCACAGGTTTACCCCCACTGTATTCACGTTCTACCATACCTTAGTCTGTACATTTTGCCTTGAATCTATTCTTCCGTACCCAGAAATCTGCTCCTTTCACTATCTGGTCTGAAAATACTAGACGACCAGTCCTTTTAGCCTTTAGCCGTACCCTTATCCTACTCCTCCTCTGTTCCTCTGGTGATGTGGAGGTTAATCCAGGCCCTGCAGTGCCTAGCCCCACTCCCATTCCCCAGGCGCTATCATTTGTTGACTTCTGTAACCGTAAAAGCCTTGGTTTCATGCATGTTAACATTAGAAGCCTCCTTCCTAAGTTTGTTTTATTCACTGCCCTAGCACACTCTGCCAACCCGGATGTCCTAGCCGTGTCTGAATCCCGGCTTAGGAAGACCACCAAAAACCCTGACATTTCCATCCCTATCTATAACATTTTCCGACAAGATAGAAGTGCCAAAGGGGGCGGTGTTGCAATCTACTGCAGAGATAGCCTGCAGAGTTTTGTCTTACTATCCAGATCTGTACCCAAACAATTCGAGCTTCTACTTTTAAAAATCCACCTTTCCAGAAACAAGTCTCTCACCGTTGCCACTTGCTATAGACCACCCTCTGCCCACAGCTGTGCCCTGGACACCATACGTGAACTGATTGCCCCCCCATCTATCTTCAGAGCTTGTGCTGCTAGGTGACTTAAAAATGGGACATGCTTAACACCCCGGCCATCCTACAATCTAAGCTTGATGCCCTCAACCTCACACAAATGATCAATGAACCCACCAGGTAGAACCCCAAATCTGTAAACACGGGAACCCTCATAGATATCATCCTAACCAACGTGCCCTCCAATTACACCTCTGCGGTTTTCAACCAAGATCTCAGCGATAACTGCCTCATTGCCTGCATCCGTAATGGGTCTGCGGTCAAACGCTCCCTAAAACACTTCAGTGAGCAGGCCTTTCTAAATCGACCTGGCCTGGGTATCCTGGAAGGATATTGACCTCATCCCGTCAGTGGAGGATGCCTGGTCATTCTTTAAAAAGTGCCTTCCTCACCATCTTAAATAAGCATGCCCCTTTCAAAAAATGTAGAATCAGGAACAGATATAGCCCTTGGTTCACTCCAGACTTGACTGCCCTTGACCAGCACAAAAACATCCTGTGGCGTTCTGCATTAGCATTGAATAGCCCCCGCGATATGAAATTTTTCAGGGAAGTCAGGAATCAATTTACACAGGCAGTTAGGAAAGCTAAGGCTAGCTTTTTCAAGCAGAAATGTGCATCCTGTAGCACAAACTCAAAAGAGTTCTGGGACACTGTAAAGTCCATGGAGAATAAGAGCACCTCCTCCCAGCTGCCCACTGCACCGAGGCTAGGAAATACTGTCACCACCGACAAATCCACTATAATTGAGAACTTCAATAAGCATTTCTCTACAGCTGGCCATGATTTCCACCTGGCTAGCCCTGCCCTCCCCACAGCATCTCGCAAAAGCCTCCCCCATTTCTCCTTCACCCAAATAGCTGATGTTCTGAAAGAGCTGAAAAATCTGGACCCCTACAAATCAGCCAGGCTAGACAATCTGGACCCTTTCTTTCTAAAATGATCTGCCGAAATTGTTGCAACCCCTATTACTAGCCTGTTCAACCTCTCTTCCGTATCGTCTGAGATTCCCAAAGATTGGAAAGCTGCCGCGGTCATCCCCCTGACCATCCTACTGATCCTCGACTTTGGCGATGTCATTTATAAATTAGCCTCAAACACTACTCAACAAATTGGATTCAGTCTATCACAGTGCCATCCGCTTTGTCACAAAATCCCCATACACTACCCACCACTGCGACCTGTACGCTCTCGTTGGCTGGCCCTCGCTTCATACTCGTCGCCAAATCCACTGGCTCCAGGTCATCTACAAGACTTTGCTAGGCAAAGCCCCGCCTTATCTCAGCTCACTGGTCACTATAGCAGCACCCACCCGTAGCACGCGCTCCAGTCCGGTATATCTCACTGGTCACCCCCAAAGCCAATTCCTCATTTGGCCGCCTTTCCTTCCAGTTCTCTGCTGCCAATGACTGGAACGAACAACAAAAATCACTGAAGCTGGAGACACTTATCTCCCTCACTAGCTTTAAGCACCAGCTGTCAGCGCAGCTCACAGATCTCTGCACCTGCATATAGCCCATCTGTAAACAGCCCATCCTACTACCTCATCCCCATACTGTATTTATTTATCTTGCTCCTTTGCACCCCAGTAACTTGCACATTTATCTTCTGCACATCTACCATTCCAGTGTTTAATTGCTATATTGTAATTACCTCACCACCATGGGCTATTTATTGCACTACCTCCCTTATCTTACCTCATTTGCACTCAAAGTATGAAGACTTTCTACTGTATTATTGGCTGTATGTCTGTGTATTCCATGTGTAACTCTTTGTTGTTGTATGTATCAAACTGCTGTGCTTTATCTTGGCCAGGTCGCAGTTGTAAATGAGAACTTGTTCTCAACTAGCCTAACAGTTTAAATAAAAAATACATTAAAAAAAATATGACCTAACAAAAGTAAGATAAGGTAGAGACAGAGGTATGTACCAGTCAGAGCTGCTGCCAAAGTTAAAGTAAATGAAAAATGAAATTAATCATGAAGAGACAATTTTGTAAAATGAAATAATGCACAAACTATACTCAAACTATTAACTATGACTCCAAAACTAACTAAAATAAAAACAGCCATGAATTATGATGTTCAGTTTTAGTATTTTTTTCTTCTAAACTGCAAAAACGAATGGTGTTTTGAAGCTTTTGGGTGGTTGTTTCACCATTTCGGGGCCTTTTAAGAAGTGTAATTTGGTCCCAAAGAAATATTTCACCTAATTTTAACATTCTGTCAAAGAGCACCTGCTCAACTCCATTTTAAAAAGTCCCATCACAAGAGGTTATATATTATTTAAAAGGCTAGCAGCCTAAGTGCCTATAAAGAACCAAAGTAACAGGGTTGATGAGTTAATCTTCAAAATAAGTCAGAAATCCCACTGGAAGCTTATTGTGTGGAACAGTGAGTTGCAATGGAATGTTAAGCTTCATAAACATATATACAAATTGTTAAAACATTCTATGGGTAACAGGGGAAACTTATGCTCGACACGCTTAGTTTCCCACCACAAAATGGCACAAAAAAAAAGAGAAAAAAAAAAAGAGTAGCACCGGTTTTCACACAATAACTGTACTAATATTGACAGTTCAGTTCACGTAACAAGGTTGACCTTAAAATGAGGGACAAACGTAAATGAATAAGTAATCAAAAGAAAGAAATAATAACTTTTAGAAATGACTGTCAAAGCAACAAAATAACTAGGGCTTTAGAAAGATGGTGTAAACTTGGAGAAATGTTCGGTTTATATGGGTTAAAATCTTCCTAGAATTCACAGAGGGTGCATAGAAGGACAAGTCAAAATGCTGAATTTTGGCACTTTAGCAAGTCTTTATTCATATTAAAAATCTATTTTATTGAATTCTCCAGTCTCAGGTTGCGTGACCTTCGTAATGTTACATGGAAAATACAACTAATGGGACGCAGAATTAAATGTATATCACACTCGCACAAATGCGACCAGTTATTTTTCGTATTTGCATTTCATTTATTACACTAGCAAATAAGAGTGAACGTCTGGCACTTTAGAGCCCACTGAACGTTCATCTTATATTCACTAACGTTAGCTTGAAACAATTCGGGTTTACCTTTCCACAACAGAGTCAAAAAGGGATTTGTCCATGTGTTTACGTACAGCTGACAGTCGGCAAACTCAGCATCACAACAAACAGGAGGAGGGGCAGACACGGGGTAGCTACGTCCAATAATGAGGTATACATCTCCATGTCATCAAGGCAAAGGGTGGCTACTTTTAAGAATCTCAAATATGTTTTGATTTGTTTAATACTTTTTTGGTTACTACATGATTCCATGTGTTATTTCATAGTTTTGATGTCTTCTATTAATCTACAATGTAAAAAATAGTCAAATAAAGAAATCCCTTGAATGAGTAGGTGTGTCCAAACTTTTGACTGGTACTGTACGTACGTATGAGGTATTAATGCACGTATGTATGTGGTATTATGGTACGCATACACACACACACACACACACACACACACACACACACACACACACTGCATTCAGAAAGTATTCAGACCTTGACTTTTTCCACATTTCGTTACAGCCTTAATTTTAAAATGGGTTAAATAGTTTTTCCCCCCTTATCAATCGACACACAATACCACATAATGACAAAGCAAACACTGGTTTAATAATGTTAGCACATTTACAAAAAATTCTAAACTGAAATAGCACATTTACATAAGTATTCAGACCCTTTACTCAGTACTTTGTTGAGGCACCTTTGCAGCAATTACAGCCTCAAGTCTTCTTGGGTATGACTCTACAAGCTTGGCACACCTGTATTTGGGGAGTTTCTCCCATTCTTCTCTGCAGATCCTCTCTAGCTCTGTCAGGTTGGATGGGGAATGTCGCTGCACAGCTATTTTCTCCAGAGATGTTTGATCAGGTTCAAGTCTGGGCTCTGGCTGGGCCACTCAAGGACATTCAGAGACTTGCCCGGAAGCCACTCCTGTTGTTGTCCTGTTGGAAGGTGACCCTTCGCCCCAGTCTGAGGACCTGAGCACTCTGGAGCAGGTTTTCATCAAGGATCTCTCTGTACTTTGTGCCGTTTATCTTTCCCTCGATCCTGACTAGTCTCCTAGTCCCCGCCGCTGAGAAACACCCACACAGCATGATGCTGCCACCACCACGCTTCACCTTAGGGATGGTGCCAGGTTTCCTCAAGACGTGATGTTTGGCATTCAGGTCAAAGAGTTCAATCTTGGTTTCATCAGACCAGAGAATAGTGTTTCTCATTGTCAGACTCCTTTCTGCCTTTTAGCAAACTCTCAGCAGGCTGTCATTTTCCTTTTACTGAGGAGTGGCTTACATCTGGCCACTCTACCATAAAGGCCTGATTGGTGGAGTGCTGCAGAGATGTGAGTACCTTCAAGAAGAACAACCATCTCCACAGAGGAACTCTGGAGCTCTGTCAGAGTGACCATTGGGTCACATCCCTGACCAAGGCCCTTCTCTCCCGATTGCTCAGTTTGGCCGGGCGGCCAGCTCTAGGAAGAGTCAAACTTCTTCCATTTAAGAATGATGGAGGCCACTGTGTTCTTGGGGACCTTCAATGCTGCAGCCATTTTTTTGTACTCTTTCCAAGATCTGTGCCTCAACACAATCCTGTCTCAGAGCTCTATGGACAATTCCTTCAACCTCATGGCTTGGTTTTTGCTCTGACGTGCACTGTCAACTGTGGGACCTTCTATAGATAGGCGTGTGCCTTTCCAAATCATGTCCAATCAATTTAACTTACCACAGGTGGACTCCAATCAAGCTGTAGAAACATCTAAAAGATGATCAATGGGAAACAGGATGCACCTGAGCTCAATTTTGAGTCTCATAGCAAAGGGTCTGAATACTTCTGTAAATAACGCATTTCTGTTTTTAAAAGCCTGTTTTCACTTTTGTCATTATGGGGTATTGTGTGTAGATTGATGACGGAAAATGTTTATTTAATCCATTTTAGAATAAGACTGTAACGTAACAATATTTTGAAATCGTGAAGGGGTCTGACTACTTTCCAAATGCACTGTATGCCTTAATTTCACATAAGAAATACAGTGAATTGACTCTTAGCTATCAATTGACACCAAATTTGACATGCTCTTATGTACTGGAAATGACCTCCCATGCATGCTTTTGGTCCCTAACAATAACACAAACGAAATAATATAAAAATGAAATATTTGTATACAACTGAACTAAATAACAACTAGCCAATCAAGTCTGAAAACTGAAACTAAGAATTTCAAATAAAAATCAAAGATCTAATAGAAATAAAAACGAACACAAAACTATAATAACTTTGGCTACTACTTACACATCATATTCATAGGGCAGAACTGATTCCACTGAGTCCAAGCGATTCACAAACAGCTGGATGAGAGTCTAAGGAAGGAGAGAGATGGTCATTCGGGAATGTTGCCTAATACATCAGTGCGATACCACTTACTGGTATACAGTCAAAGCACTGCAAAACCCTGGAAGATGAACTTACAATCAAAAGTGTTGAATACAATTATAATTTGAATTTACTCCAACGATTGTCCATGGGGTTGATCCTTAAAATGGTCGAACATTTTGACAAAATATTATTTACCCAACTTTTTTGAGCGCCGGTGCAGAAGCTGAGATTTAGATCACCGGGCACATGCACTAAACCTTGCAAACACCTGCAAGACTACGGTTAGTATGCATGCATCGGTCATGTTAATAAACTATTATTTAATCACATTATAAGAATGTTCGGTCCATACTGCAATTAGCGTGAATACACCTTTGTCAAGGGCACCGCACATGCAAGCGGATGTGACAGAAAATATCCGTAGAAAGAGGGGAGATCTAATATGCAACTACTAACATGGGTTGTTATTATGACAGATGATACGAATATACTGTACACACGCATGTAACTTAGGTCATGAGACCTGTGTTTTGAAGTCAGTTTAATAATACAACAAGCACTGAATAGAGTAGGGAATCATTGTACCATCTAAATTGCTGTGAACTATCTTTTCAGTAACAACAAATATCATTTTTACAGATGTTTGAAGCCGGTGGACAAAAACGAAAGTTGCTTTGGTTTGGTCCACCAGTTTCAAACAGTGATTTTCAAACAGTGATCATGGCCAATCACAACACTGGCGGTTAAGTAATACTGTGAAACACTAACGTTCCACTATTAGCGGCAGATATATTATGGACATTTTCAGAAATTACAAGGCAAAAATAAAATAAAAATGCATAGCACCTTTATTAAGTACATTACTGTGATTGTTTTTAAACAAATAGTCAAAACTAGCTTCTTAGTTAAGAGTAATTTCTCAAGCAAGAATTTTGCTAGGACTGTCTGGGAGAAGTCTGAGTTGTGAGAGGAAAACTGATAATTTTCTGTTTTTGCCAAAGGTTAGGAACAGCTCTTACTTACACTAAGGGGCATTATCATTTTCACAATATTATTCCAACCTCAGTGTGGAGATAAACACAGGGAAATCACGTTTCTGACTGCACTGGGTCTTTAACACGCATATTTTGCTGTACGGTTTTGGAAACAAAATGAACTTATATTTCATATCAGCCAGAAATAATTTTCTAAAAACAAAATGTTAAATTACTACACACCCTTTATAGGGATTAGGGTTCCCACATGGTCATACCTCCATGTTATAGTTCTTGTTTAAGTTAGACAGAGAGGCGACCGCCTGTGTTAATTAGCCATCTAGAATGTTCCCCTGTTCCCTTAGAATAACTGGGGAGGAAGTGTAGTTCGTCGGCTGGACGTAGAGTCATATGGATCTGTTCAAACCTGCTACAGTAAGTGTATATTTTTTATTTTTAAGATTATCAAGTACAAAATATAAATTCCATATAAGTTCCATATGTTTCGAAAACAGTATCGCATGTGGTGATTAACGTTTCTAAACGTTAAAACAGTGTCGGGATTGTAGTTAACATGGTCATACTGATAAGCAGTGCTTATAACAGAACCTTGCTTGAGATAAGGCAGAATGCCTTGAGTTCTCAAGAGGAAATGTTTTGTAGATATATCTTATACTAGCCAGCCGTGACGCACACGTTCCAGACTAGCTAATAATGTAAACAACTTCAAATCAAGACTAGTTAGATAGCAAGCTAGTAACAACTGGTAAGGTTTCGCTAAGGTTTGATAGTTTAGCTAGTGAATAGCTTTGGTAGCTAGAGCAGCAGTATGTCACTTGACTAGCATGCAGCTAGCTAAATAACGTTAGGAACTAACCCCCTAACTAGCTAGCCAGTCTGAAGGAAATCAACTAAATACAAATGTAACATTAAACGTCAATCTGATGCACAAACTAGTTAATTTAACCACGTGGGACCATGTCAGTCCGTAAAAAAAAACACCAAACGTGTAAATTTACCTGACAGTCATCGCCTCCTTTACCGTCTTCACAAAAACTCACTGGGGCTAAACCCGGAAGGTAGAATCCTGAACAAGTACTGAAGGCAACTAACATGAACACAAGTACAAAATCAATGTCTATCCGCGTCTTCATTGTCCCGGTTTTGTTTGTAATTTAAATTCACTCGGTATGTAGCTAGTTCCGTTTTTGTTTCTGCGATGAAAAACAACGTTAGCTAACCAGCTTGTCAGCCAGTTGAGCTTAGATAATTAGCTAGCGTCCAACGCTTCTTCTATGATATAATGCGGTCCGCAAACCAACGTTAAATGTGTGCATGCCGCCACCTACTGTGCTGGAGTGTGTTGTCGATTACGATTTACAACATTTCTAAATCCTCCTACCTAACTCCGTTCTTCTGAGAAAATAAAAAAGAGCCCTACAAAGTTCTAATGGTCCTCCCCCATCGCCAAAATCCCTTCCAAACCCCCTCCAACCTCAATGACCCTACACTTCAATCTTTCCATCTCTTCAACATACTTACAACAATATAACAACACATGCTCCACCGTTTCATCAACCATACACTCCAGACGCAAACCATTCACTTGCATGGCAACCAGATGTAATGACAAGTTCATTGTACAATGTCCCAAGCACAATCGAGAAAACACCACCTCTTTCTTCTGAATCTGACCTTTGAATCTTGGTCCACCAACCTTTCTTTGGAGGGCATATAAATGCTGGCCCTTGTGCTCAGTCCCATCTCTTCTGCCACACATCTATCAAAATGGCTCTGATCTTACATTTGGCCTAACCTCTACCCATTATCAATTATATCTTTTCAAATCTGGTCTAACTGGTCTACAATTTCATTCCCTTCCACAACCGAATGTGCTGGGACCCAGCAGAATCACCCATTCTCTCAATCCTCCATAATAACATTAGTACAGTACCCGTCAAAAGTTTGGACACACCAACACATTCAAGGGTTTTAATTTATTTTTACTATTTTCTACATTGTAGAATAATAGTGAAGACATCAAAACTATGAAATAACACATATGGAATCTTGTAGTAACCAAAAAAGTGTTAAACAAATCAAAATATATTTTATATTTGAGATTCTTCAAAGTAGCCACCCTTTGCCTTGATGACAGCTTTGCATACTCTTGGCATTCTCTCAAACAGCTTCATGAGGTAGTCACCTGGAAATCATTTCAATTAACAGGTATGCTTTGTTAAAAATTTATTTGTGGAATATCTTTCCTTAATCCGTTTGAGCCAATCAGTTGTGTTGTGACAAGGTAGGGGTGGTATACAGAAGATTGCCCTATTTGGTAAAAGACCAATTCCATATTTTGGCAAGAACAGCTGAAATAAGCAAAGAGAAACGACAGTCCATCATTACTTTAAGACATGAAGGTTCATGAACTTTGAGAGTTTCTTCAAATGCAGTCGCAAAAACCATCAAGCGCTAAGATGAAACTGGTTCTCATGAGGACCACCACAGGAAAGGGAGACCCAGAGTTACCTCTGCTGCAGAGGATAAGTTCATTAGAGATACCAGCTTCAGAAATTGCAGCCCAAATAAATTAGTTGCAAAGGCAAAGAGTGGGTACTTTGAAGAATCTCAAATATAAAATATATTTTGATTTGTTTAACACTAATTTGGTTACTACATGATTCCATATGTGTTATTTCATAGTTTTGATGTCTTCACTATTATTCTGCAATGTAGAAAATAGTAAAAATAAAGAAAAACCCTTGAATGAGTAGGTGTGTCCAAACTTTTGACGGGTACTGTACTTCCTATAGTAGGCCACTCCTATTAGATTTACCAGATGATAACCTATTCAATATAGAGAGTACTATAAGTCTAACATGTTGTACGTCCTCCACCCACTGGAGAGAAACAATTATCGCTTACAGTTCAACTGAGTATACTGACAGTTCATCTGTTAGCCTTCTACATATCTGCACATCAAATTCAGGAAGTAAACTCCTGCTCCTGTGCGCCCACTATCTGGGTCCTTGGATCCATCAGTGAAAAGTGGTAAAAACGCATAACTTCTACCAATGTAACTGTCAACCTTTCCCTATATCACTGACTTCTAACCAGTTTTTCCTTTTCTCTACCAAGGTTAGATCAACAACAGGATCTGACAGTAACCATAGAGGAACATCCCCTATCACCACAGAAAGGCCATCTTCCAACTCCCTCAAACCACTCTCATCAGCAAGCTTTCCAACTGTCCAACCAAAACCACTGTATTGTCTACTAGCACACATCCAACCCGTCGTTCGTTTGGTTGTCATTAATAAGTGGGACGGACGATATTGTTCTATCTGTGCTCTTGGTCTTCTCTAAAGTCATGTCATTTGAAATGTTGTGACCTACCTCTAACATTATTACTGTTCAGTGCTGTCAATGTTCTATATTTGTATGCCCATTCGAATAATAAAATAGAAGAAAATAGAATATGAAAAAAATATATCAGACATGCACATAAAAAAGAGGCAGTGGTTTGACTCTTTGCTATGCTGGTTTTTCAGACCACAATAGAATAATATGCATAAATTGCCAGCTACTTCCGGATGCGTGCCAGCACGTGATCATTAAAAATCGTCAACCATCGTTTCGCAGTTTTCTTGAGGCGCCAGCGCGTTGTGGAAATCGTAGAGGTAGGTGTTAAGCACCGGTCAAATATGGTTTGTGCACAATGTTTTGCAGATAGTAAACAGCCAACTCACGTTAATGTCTGATAAAACCCCATACATTGATGCATGCACGTATGTTTTAACATCCGACTAACAGCTAGCCTCAAATCAACTAGTCGCCATTTTGAGTTTTGTTGAACGATTCCACAGTTTCGTCCTGTTATTATTTATTGTTAAATGCACGTTTTAATGTTAAGTTAGTAATAATGCACTTGGACTGACATGGTCCCACGTGGTACTTTTGCTGTAAACTAAGGTTTGTAAATCAGCCTACTTGCCAGGTAAGTTGAGCTAGCGTGATTGATGTCCTGGCTGCAGGGAATTGGCAGAGATACGTTTGGTTTGGAAATGCTAGCTAGCCATTCATTCCACTTTCGACGCCATTTTGTGCTGCATGTTAAAGTTTAATGAAGATACAATGGCATTGTACATTAGAAAGTTAATCGCAATTAAGTAGTTAACGTTAGCTACATAGCTACACAAAACTTGCTAGACACCACGTAGACCCGAATCAAATATTAAGCTAACCAAAATGGCTAACGGTAGTTGGTTAACGGCATGTTTCGAACCCGAGGTCAGGAGGGAGGACTAATTGTTTTCCACAACATGCCTTAGTCCAAGCATGCTCATTTGTGTTGCACAAACAGTCGATCTGGTGGCTTAAAACTATTTTCTCCTGTCAGGTTAAACCGACGCAAATATGGCAGAGGCTGACCGACCAGGGAAGCTCTTCATCGGAGGCCTGGACACTGAAACTGACGAAAAGGCCCTTGAGAAGTATTTCAGCAAATATGGCAGAATAGTAGAAGGTACATTATTTTTTAAAGATGTGGGATACCTATCAAGAATATTGGATTGATGTTACATTGCGATAGTTATGTCCCAATAAAGACATTACTCTTGCTATAGTATGAGGACAGTTGGATTCTAGAGTACATAACTTATTTATATTGGAACCTATTTATATTGGAACTGCTTGTATCTCAAGAATGAGCATTTAAGTGAATAACATAATGGTTTTGATACGAAATGAGCTGGGTGAAAAAAACACCAATACCTCAATTCTGAGCATCAGTTCAGATTAATATTTTGTAACCTAGTAGTCATCATGTGTCTGCATTAAATATATATTTATTTCTTTCCAGTTCTGTTGATGAAAGATCGGGAAACAAACAAGTCAAGAGGTTTTGCTTTTGTGACCTTTGAGAGGCCTGCAGATGCGAAGGATGCTGCGCGTGAAATGAATGGGAAGGTAAAGTTGTGCGTTTTTGTTTCTACTTTAAATGACTCTAGCGTCTGTAGCTTGTGTACATTCCTAATGTTAACTTCAATCTCTTTAAGTCGCTTGATGGTAAGCCAATCAAGGTTGAACAAGCTACGAAACCTACTTTTGGACGCGGCCCACCACCCATGCATCCACACAGCCGTGGTCCCCCTAGAGGCTTTCGAGGATCTAGAGGAGCACCAAGCGGAATGAGGGGTCCACCATCCAGAGGTAACTTTGCGGAAGTACTCACAGGAGTTGTTTTGGGCATTTATGAATATTATTATTGAAGAACCACTTACATTGGGATATGTATGTAGGCTATGAAACTGTCATTTGTGTCTTTTGAATTGACTTTTTCCACATACATTGTTTTGTAAGTGCTGAGTTTGCCAGTAATATTTGCGTTTCTTGTCTGCCAAAAGACTACTATGATAACGTAGGAATTGTAGAACCCTTTTTCAAAGGGATTTCATCCAGAGGTCCCCCATCACTGAAGAGAGGACCTCCGATTCGTAATGGAGGCCCCCCACCCAAGAGACACGCTCCTTCTCCTATGGGTAGAAGTAAGTGTGAATACCTCTCAAACGTATTGCTGCAAGGACTGACTAAACACGTAGTGCCACAAAGACTTATGTTCTCCTGATAATTACCGCAGGATCTTGTTTTCTTTAGCTCCCATGTCCAGGGACAGGGACCCCTATGGCCCACCGCCTCCCCGCAGAGAGTCGATGTCCAGAAGGGATGATTACCCATCACCAAGGGATGAATATTACAGCACAAAGGACAGGTCGGTTTGCCCATTCAACAAATATCTTACTATTCTGTTTGTG
Organism: Brachymystax lenok tsinlingensis; assembly: GCA_030435695.1. Lineage (NCBI taxonomy): Eukaryota > Metazoa > Chordata > Actinopteri > Salmoniformes > Salmonidae > Brachymystax > Brachymystax lenok. The sequence continues at coordinate 14,525,866 of CM059784.1, forward strand.
GTTCATTACACGTGCTTAATGTTACTTTTAAAATTTGTCACATTGCTTATTTACACAAGTGGCATGTTTTGACAGCTATTCTAGCCGAGACTATACGAGTTCCAGGGATACAAGGGACTACGCACCACCACCAAGGGATTATCCCCAATCCAGTTCCCGTGATGACTATGGATCAATGTCCAGGGGCTACAGGTATGTTTATGACTTGTGACTCTAAAGATTGGTTAAGATTTCTGTTGACATATGTAACGTTACACCATTCTTTTCACCAGTGAGCGTGATGGTTATGGTGGAGGCCGGGAACCTAAAAGCTATATGGAGCGCCCTAGTGCAGCCGCCTATCGAGAGCCCTACGGTGGTTACGGTAAGATTGACCACTTAAGTGTAATGGACAAAAGTTGCTCTAGTCTCCCACAACCTGCTCCATGTCCCCCTGGGAGCTGGAGACCTTATATGCACCACGAGTCGAGGGAAACGTCCAAAAAGCCTCTTAACCATTCAATGTTCATTCTACAGTGTCACAAAATACTCCCTCAAGGAGTCATGCTCAAATCTGTTTTTGTAGGGTGAAACGACCCTCACAAAACCATCAAGACCTCACTGAAAAACTGTGACCAATGTGCGATTCTAACAACTGGAATTCTAAAAGGAAAAAGCAGCTACTCAACAAAACCATGGCATGCTCAAAGGGCTTTCATTGCGTAATTTATGTTCCCCCAAGCTTGGATAAATAATCGCTGAAAGCACCTAAATGTTAAGTTTAATTCAGATCCCTATCATATTGGGAGATTTAAGCGTGTAGTTGCCATTGATAGTTTTTAAGAAATACTCACAGAAAACATTGGCTCATAATTCAGCAAAGTGTGTGAAGTGAAACTTGCCAATTACCTGACCCATTGACCCTGCAGGTAACTCACGCAGCGCCCCACCCTCAAGGGCCCCCCAACCATCCTACAATGGCAGTGGCGGAAGCAGTCGCTATGACGACTATGGCAGCAGTTCCCGGGATGGCTATGGCGGTCGTGAAAGTTACCCCAGCAGTCGAAGTGACCCATACCCCCCTAGCCGTGGTGAGCGAATGGGCAGGCAGGAGCGGGGGCCAGCGCCCCCAATTGAGAGAGGCTACCCTCGTGAAGCGTACAGTGGCTCAAGTCGTGGGGCACCCCGTGGTGGCCGCGGAGGCACCAGAGTTGATAGAGGAGTTGCCCGCAGCAGATACTGAGATGGACTTGGACATGACGTCAAAGCGACCGCTACGTAATGCGTGCTCATTCACTACTTGTATAAGTGGGTGGAAAGTTGGAGAGGGCAAAAAACTAGGATGTCAAATTCCATGGACAAGCATAGGTTTTGAGATGTTTATCTTCAGGCTGTCAATTTCATTTTGTTTTAAGTGTTAAAATTTATTTTATTTCCCCAGCCCTTGTGATGATATCATTGCCAAGTGATGCGTGTTTAGTTTTTGTACATTTAGTGCTGTTAAGTCCTGCTATGCCCTTGGATATGGCTTTCGTATACTAATAAAGTTTTTAACCAAAGTTCTTAACGCAACACTAGTGGATGTTCAGAAAGTGACAAACTATTACATAAATGTACACCGATTGCCCAGAGCACATCAACAAGTAGAGCTCATTTGAGATGCAGACCTTTCAACTGTGACGCTTGTAGATGACACTTAACAGTCCTGTACTTTGCATTGTCCAACCGGTTGTCGGAGGACAACGCAAATGTCAGTGTAGTTTTCCCTCAGTGGAAATGGAGTCATCGCCATAAAGCCAAACAATGCTGGTTTGCAACGACCTTACCAAAGACCAACAACCAAACGCCAGAGTCTTTTCAACCCGACTGATAGTGTCAACAGCTGGTAAGCAAAGCAAAACTTTTTGTTTCTCGTCTGTTAACTGAATTTCTCATTACCGTGAATTGCAGTCTGCTCAAATGGTTAGTGTGCAAGAGACTGGATGCCCCAGGGAATTAAATGAATCAATGTAGTTCAATTGAAGTAGATTTTTTTTTTTTTGTAGTCTTTTGTCTACTAAATTTAAATTGCAGCAACTTAAGAAATTGTATTTTGCTTGATAAACAATGAATTAGCCACTGAACCTACGTTACGGGTCAACATCTAACTTGTCAACAATGCGCAGAATCACAAGGAGATCACCTTTGCCGGGCACTTATTTTTCTCAACTCATCCCAAAAAATGTTTGGCAATTTTTTTTACTGAGGGGCAATGTTCATAATAAGGAATCTTTTTTTTTTTTTGTGTACAGTGGATTTCATTTTATTTTTCTGTGCCATAGTCAAAGATCAAGCTTGTCTCAAGCATGCCAATTCTCAAATGGAGACCACTCGGAAGAGCAGCCATGTCCTAACAACCAAGCTGGAAAGTGAATGGGAGCGAGAATCAAATCGGACCATTGCGTTATTTGGAAGGGATACTGGAGGATTGGGTTATCAATTTTATGTAATCCAAAAGAAATGGTGGGATGTTAATTTATATTTTCTTGTTTCAGGATGAGCAGTCTAGTAGAGCAATCTTCTGGAACTATTGCTGATTAAAGCCATCCTGTTGGATCCAAGGGGATGTTGGACCACCGCACAGAGAACCGAAAGTGTATGACCACCACCAATTCAGTAATCAAGAGTTTAATAACTCTTAATAGCTATATGTTATTTTCAGACTTAATAGACTGTGTTTTTTTCCCTGTTCCAGGTTCCTGTGCTGAACCAAGAGTGGCGGGCAGATCCATGAACAGAACTCTGGCTGAGAAATAAGCCTCGAAGTCTGTCTTTTTGCCAATAAAACATTTTTTTTACTTGGAATTGTTTGGTGTAGTTTAGATTCTTGTTTGTCATTTGCAGACAGTGATGGTTAGCCACGAAGTGGTTGATTATATGTTGCCCAAAAGCAAAATAACTTGATTCCTGGAGTTTTTGGGGTCAATTAAGATATTGGACTAGAATTGTATTGCAGATTTCGTTCTGTTTGCTGAACCACTATTGTGGTTGCCACTTTCTACTGCATTCTGTTGAATATGGAATGTGTCCCTTCAGATAACATGATTTCTCTGTTTCCTGATGTTATTGCAGTGGAATTGGAGGCACAAAACTCAACCATAGCTCAGAATTCACCTACAGGTGTGGACAGGCAAACAATTATTGCATAGGATGGAAACCCTCTTCATCAATATAGGTATTGCTACAGTGCTTGTTGTTAACCAGTAGGGGAACCCAGTACTAGTACAAACGGCGTTTTTACAGGCAGAAGTGTGACACGGATGTGGGGTAACATTTTGATACGGAGTTGTGTAATTTGGCGCCTTCGGTGGGGATGCATAAGGAGGGTTAATTGGAACCATGAACCCAGAGGAGCAGACAGTAACGTGGCTGATATCATTAGGGGTGCTTAATTCACCCAAGAAGAACATAGCTGATCCAGAAGAATTTCTGAAAACTTCTCTGAAAGATGGGGTCGTCTTGTGCAAACTCATGGAGCGGCTCGTGCCCGGTACTGTTCCAAAGGTAAGCACAACATTGTTACTGCACTTATCAGTGCAACATTGTAACTGAGTGATAACGGAGAACAGTATTATTTACAAAGTCAACAACTCTCTTGAACCGTGAGAAGAAAAACACTGGCAACGCCTCTAGGACAAGGGAGAGGTTGTTTGAAAAATTACCAATCTCCGTTGGCGTAATTTAACTTCAATTGTCTAAACAAGTTTGGAATACATGAATATGCAACTTTACGATGAGAAATGTATCAATAATGTAAAAGAGTGCTGAACTCCTATGGGTTTGCATGCATTGCTGACTTCCTGTCAATTGAAGTGTTTCCGCATTCTGAAAATGACGAAACATGATGTTCCAAAACGCATATAATTATGTAACCAAAGATGCTTATATATTCAGGTTAATGCACATTATACTATGCAAAACCTGTGCATTTTTACAGTTCGGGTACCAGACAGTCATGTATTTTGTACAGATCCGCTGAATCCCAGACGTAAAACAAGGAACACACAGCCTACTTGGTTAATTTAACAGGCTACATTAGGCGAAGGCATTCTTCTAAATTAATTGTGGGCTATCCAATTCAAAACTGATGATTGTCACTGACTAGAAAAAAATGTTGTGCTCTGCATTTTCGATCATGCTGAGCCGAGGGGGCACAGGTCTATGGCCCGTGACGTGAACAGGGAAAAACGGTGTAGGAGGAGCGCCTTGTCAAATCGAACTGGAATCAATTGCGCCGCTCCGTCAAATTGTCAATAAGGCAGCGTGGTGAATGGTCCAGAAATAGACATGTCTTTAACATAAAAGCAATCACTTTTACATTCGAAAAGAATCCTACTCATTACACCACGTGCTTAATTAGGTCACTTATGTTTAGTGCCAACTTCGCCGTGGGTTTTGACCGGGGCACCTGGCTCACGCCCGGAACGCAGCCCGGTTCCAAAACGAATGCAATCAACTTTTACACAGTGAAAAAACACCCCTGCCCGGGCTAGATAGGCAATGTACTTTTATAATCTCCCGGCACAGCCAGAAGAGGACTGGCCACACCTCAGAGCCTGGTTCCTCTCAAATCAAATGTTATTGGTCACGTAAACATGTTTCGCAGATGTTTATTACGGGTGTAGCGAAATGCTTGTGTTTCTAGCCACAAGTGCAGTAATATCTAACAAGTAATATCGACCAATTTCACAACAATACACACTTATAAAGGAATGGAATTAAGAATATATACATATTTGGACGAGCAATGTCAAAGTTGCATAGACTAAGACAATAGAATAGAATACAGTATATACATATGAGATGAGTAATGCAAAATATGTTAACTTTATTAAAGTGACTAGTGTTCCGTTATTAAAGTGACCAGTGATTTCAAGTTTATGTATATAGGGCAGCGGCCTCTAATGTGCTAGTGGTGGCTATTTAACAGTTTGCTGGCCTTGAGATAGAAGCTGTTTTACAGTCTCTTGGTCCCAGTTTTGATGCACCTGTACTGTCCTTGATGATTATTTTGGCCTTCCTGTGACATCGGGTGCTGTAGGTGTCCTGGAGGGCAGGTAGTTTGCCCCCGGCGATGCGTTGGGCAGACTGCACCACCCTCTGGAGAGCTCTGGTTGTGGGAGGTGAAGTTGTCGCACCAGGCGGTGATACAACCCGACAGGATGCTCTCAATTGTGCATCTGTAAAAGTTTGAGGGTTTAGGGGGCCAAGCCACATTTCTTCAGCCTCCTGAGGTCAGGGTTAGGCATAAGGTTATCTGTGTGGTTAAGGTTAGGTTTAAAATCACATTTTAGGCAAAATCAATTGTAGAAATAGGAGGGGTTTATGACTTGGAAACGAGGGACGGCCCGGATTAATCGAATCTCCTCATTTGAGGAATATTCGAGAGGCGAAGCGACAAGTATAATGGGCCAAAAATCTGTCTTCTCCAGGTGTTTTTTTCCGGCTCATCAAGTGAGGAGTTTTGTATGGAGGTTAATGAGTGTCGATGTTGGTCAATAATAAAAGAATGCTTATTTGCTACTTGCGGCTTATTTGATCGAATAGAAATTTAGAAGGTTGTTACGAGTGTATATCCCGGCAAATGAGAAAAAACACTTCATATCAGAGTTGTGTCTGTTGTTCACGCACGTATCTGCTGGTCCCACTTGAACTTGCCTACTCCCAACTGCCTTACATTTTTTTAAAGAAATGTATTTTCATCGTTAGAGCGACCAGCTCAGTATCTGGTCAATATTATGGCTAATCTGTGGGTATTTATGAAATGCAGCGAGAGGTCGTCGTCACTTCCTCCTCAAAGGCTTGCTTCCTGGTGCACCGCCCCGTTGAGCGAGTGGTTCAAGACAACTGGGAACTCGGAGGGGGGATAGCAAAAACGTGACGTCCGAGATATTTAGGTCGACAAGTCAGAGTTCTAGGAAGATGCCTGAATTTCTGTCTTGGAATTCCAACTTTTGTAAGTCTAATATTTTCTGTTATTTTTCTATTGTTTATTTCCCATTTGTTTATTATCTTTTCACTTGTTTTGGCAATGTAAACATATGTTTCCCATGCCAATGAAGCCCCTCTTACATTGAAATTGAAGTTGACCGTTCCAAACAATTTTTCTCCCCAACCAGAGCTCGTTTTTTCGAGTTCCCAGTTGTCTAGAACGCACAGAAGTTCGATTTAAAAATGTCCGAGTTCCCAGTTGTCTTGAAAGCGACACAATATGCCTGGAAGAGAGACGTAGGAAGAGTCCACCGTTACTTTGTTAAACTGTAAAATATCAACATACGAAAGGATACAGTGGATTGTGACTTTGTTTCTTTTGCCCACCTTGAGTTGTCATTTGCGTCAACACCTATAATAGTAAACCAAAAAAATAACCCGTTATATCTTCAACTCCAAAGTAGACTATGTTTTTATATATTTATTTGATGTCTGTTTTAGTACTGTCAGGAACCGAGAAACGAAGCCGACTGCATCGCCAATATCAATGAGTTTTTGAGAGGATGCACATCCTTGAAAGTAGAGGTAAGTCTTGTCAAATAACTTGGTTGGTGGTGGTTGTTTCATCTCTTCTATATTTACATGTTTTGTTTTATGATAATGTGTTTGTTGTTGCTGGACATTTTGACTTGAGTTCCTTGCTGAATTCTTGTTTCTAGCTTTAGTAAACATTTTCATACAACCAACAATACGTTGCCGTAAGGGTTTTATTATTTGAGGACTGGTCTCCACGATGTACATATCTGTCAGTTCAGCAATTCGAAGCAGTGATTAGAAAATAATACTACGTTATTGTTGCAATAAAGTCAACTCAGGTTTCAGTCAACAAAATCTTAACTTTACTAGAATTGTTTTGCTGTGACTTCAGCATATATTGTTTTCTTCTGCAGGCATTATTTTTGTGAAACGTCTCTTGATTGCCATGTGGAGTGGGTTGCCCTCTTAAGCAACCATGCTGTCAGTCACTCCCACAGAACACACAGACAGATGGGGTTGATGATGGGTCTCAACTAAGACTGCTTGTCTTAAATAATGCCTCGTTCAAGTGCTAGTCGGAACTAGTAAACTTGAACATTTCCGACTGGTTGAACGTGGCACATGATAACTACAACCATTTAGCAATACGGAAATTTCTGAGTTTCCTAGTTCTGACTAGCACTTCAACACGGCATAAGGCTCCACTGTCTACTAAAAAGTCCTCAACAATCTATACACAATACCCCACAATGACAAAGCGAATACAGGTTTTTACATTTTTTAGCTAATGTATATAGAAAATTAAAAACAAGTACCTTACTTACATATTCAGACCATTTGCCTTGAGACTTGAAATTGAGCTCAGGTGCATCCTGTTTACATTGTTCATCCTTGAGATGTTTCTACAACTTGATTGGACATGATTCGGAAAGGCACTACCTGTCTATATAAGGTCCAACAGTTGACCGTGCATGTCAGAGCAAAAACCAAGCCATGAGGTTGAAGGAATTGTCCGTAGAGCTCAGAGAAAGGATTGTCTCGAGGCACAGACGGGGGAAGGGAACCAAACAAATTCTGCAGCGTTGAATGTCCCCAAGAACACAATGGCCTCCATCATTCTTAAATGGAAGAAGTTTGAAACCACCAATACTCTTCCTAGAGCTGGCTGCCAGTCCAAATTGAGCAATCGGGGGGAGAAGGGCCTTGGTCAGGGAGGTGGTCACTCTGACAGAGCTCCAGAGTTCGTCTGTGGCATTGGGAGAACCTTCCAGAAGGACAACCATCTCTGCAGCACTCCACCAATCAGGCCTTTATGGTAGAGTGGCCAGACGGAAGCCACTCCTCAGTAAAAGGCATATGACTGTCTGCTTGGAGTTTGCCAAAAGGCACCTCAAGTATCTCAGACCACAAAATTCTCTGGTCTGATAAAACCAAGGTTGAAATCTTTGGCCAGAATGCCAAGCATCATGTCTGGAGGAAACCTGGCACCATCCCTACGGTGAAGCAGGGTGGTGGCAGCATCATGCTGTGGGGATTTTTTTCAGCGGCAGGGGACTCTGAGACTAGAAAGATTAACAGAACAATGTGCAGAGATCCTTGAAGAAAACCTGCTCAGGACCTCAGACTGGGGCGACAGTTCACCTTCCAACAGGACAACGATCCAAAGCCCACAGCCAAGACGACGCAGGAGTGGCTTGAACCCGATCGAACATCTCTGGAGAGACCTGAAAATAGCTGAGCAGCGACGCTCCCCATCCAACCTGACAGAGCTTGAGAGAATATACAGAGAAGAAGGGGAGAAACTCCCCAAATACAGGTGTACCAAGCTTGTAGCGTCGTACCCAAGAAGACTTGAGGCTGTAATCGATGCCAAAGGTGCTTCAGCAAAGTGCTGAGTAAAGGGTCTGAATACTTATGTAAATGGAATATTTCCGTTTTTTTATAACGTTTAATACATTTGCAAAAATAAATAACCTGTTTTTGCTTGGTCATTATGGGGTATTGTGTGTAGATTGAGGTGAAGAAAACAATTTTAAATCAATTTTAGAATAATGCTGTAACGTAACAAAATACGGAATACTTTCTGAATGTACTGTATGTCTACATTTAGAGTGTATTCAGCAGAAACCACAGCAAAGTCTCTCCCTCAGGCTTAATAACATATTTCCAGCACTATGAGTGATGATGCACATAATAAGAGGGTGTTGGAAGTCCTTTCCCTTCCTATGCAAATACCTAGGTGTCTGGTTAGACTGTAAACTCTCCTTCCAGACTCACATTAAGCAGCTCCAATCCAAAATTAAATCTTCCTATTTCGCAACAAAGCATCCTTCACTCATGCTGCCAAACATACCATGGTAAAACTGACCATCCTACCGATCCTCGACTTCGGCGATGTCATTTAAAAAATATGACATCGTATGACAAAGCCCCATATACTACCCACCACTGCGACCTGTACGCTCTCAGTGGCTGGCCCTCGCTTCATACTCGTCGCCATATCCACTGGCTCCAGGTCATCTATAAGTCTCTGCTAGGTAAAGCCCCTCCTTATCTCAGCTCACTGGTCACCATAGCAGCACCCACCCGTAGCACGCGCTCCAGCAGGTATATTTCACTGGTCACCCCCAAAGCCAATTCTTTCTTTGGCTGCCTTTCCTTCCAGTTCTCTGCTGCCAATGACTGGAACGAACTGCAAAAATCACTGAAGCTGGAGACTCCTATCTCCCTCTCTAGCTTTAAGCACCAGCTGTCAGAGCAGCTCACAGATCACTGCACCTGTACATAGCCCATCTGTAAATAGCCCATCTAACTACCTCATCCCCATACTATATTTATTTATCTTGCTCCTTTGCACCCCAGTATCTCTACTTGCACATTCATCTTCTGCACATCTTCCATTCCAGTGTTTAATTGCTATATTGTAATTACTTCGCCACCATGGCCTATTTATTGCCTTACCTCCCTTATCCTACCTCATTTGCACATACTGTATGTTTACTTTTTCTACTGTATTATTGACTGTATGTTTGGTTATTCCATGTGTAACTCTGTTGTGTCAAACTGCTTTGCTTAAAAAAATATATATATATATATTCAGCCAGGCTCGCTACTGCAAGTCAAGTTGTTCGGGGGGAGAAACGCTGGCTGGTCTGTTGTGGTTTGGGATGTCCCTTCTACTTTCATGCAGCGATTGCACTTCTCCATAATTAGAGGCTTTGGGGCAGCTCAGGAGCTCACGACCATAAGGATTTGGAAAGCCCCTGTACAATGTGTCATCTTGACTTTTTCCGGACCATTGCAGTTCGTACTCTGGCCAGTCACCCTCTCTCACTCCATTTTTCTTAACCACAGTCATGGGGCTGTCATGTGACTGGACAAAGACCACATTCACACAACTTTCACTTCTGTTCCTAGATGCAGAAATGGGAAGCAGCAGCGACGGCTTGAGTGATGGCTAACTTGACGAGTTATGGTCGACTACAGTATAGTTGAATTTATAGATCCCGAGCCTACAGTATTTTTTATAGACATCTACAGTAAAATACAGTTGTAACACCTGTGAGTCACATACTACCCTGGCCCTGCTCAAGGCTTTTTGACAATCAAGTTTGATTCCTGTGTCATATCTTTGCTTCAGATTGTTTAACTTTTATGTCACTGTTTTAATGTTTTTACCCGTGCTTCGTTTCTCTGTAGATGTTGTCAAAAATGAACAAGCAACAGATTGATACATATCAATATCACACGCTGCCTCAGTTTTCGTCTTGACATGGTTACCAGATTGCTAAATGTATTGTGATAGGCCACGCTTCAGCTTTGAAAAGACTATGCATGAGTCAGTCAGTCGCGTTGGCTCTGAAGGGCTAGATAGTGAACAGATGCCTCGTGCCCTGCTACCCTCTATATTTAAGATGTTTTATTTCAAATGTGAAACCATAGCCGCTAGAGGAAAGTGGATAGCTGGCTGTCTGTGAGGCCGGGAGACAGACAGACAGAGCCAGCGAGTGCTCGACGTGCATCGAAGGACAAATTTTGTATTATAAACATTTTATTTAACTAGGCAAGTCAGTTAAGAAGACATTTTTATTTACAATGACTGCCTAACCCGGACGATGCTGGGCCAATTGTGCGTGGCCCTATTGGACTCCCAATCACAGCCGGTTGTGATACAGCCTGGAATCGAACCAGGGTCTGTAGTGATGCCTCTAGCACTGAGATGCAGTACCGTAGACAGCTACGCCACTCAGGAGCCCCCCAAATGAGGGAACCGTCTGTTTCGTTACCAAAACCACTAGGCCACAAAAAATATGGGTCACATTCAACATGTCTGTTTTTATCTCCGTCTTCTTGTGTGTAAGTCACAATCCTTTGTGTGTTGTTGCTGGGCTGCAGTCAGGATTCTCTCTGTGTGATAATCAGCCAAGCAGTATCTCCTACATCTTTGTTGCTAATGATTTTATACCTACTTCTTTTCCCCTGCTGATTTTAGTCAGTCATATGAGCAGCCAGGTATTTTGTTTTTGAATTGAAAGTGTCTTTGTGTCGGTCTCCTCTCCTGACAGGGATTTGAACCAGAGTGCCTGTACACTGGCGAGAACTTTAACAAAGTGCTGACCACTCTGCTGGGAGTCAACTTCGCCACCCAAGGTAAGTCTAATGACTGTATTTATCTGCTGGGCCGTATTCAGGAGGATGCAGAGCTACAAAACAGTTGGATAGAAATGCACTGGGTAAAACAGACATTCCTACTCCACACGTTAGCTCTATATTTCTGTTTGTTGTAAACATTGTACCCCACTGAATAAGACCATCATGAGCTTAAGGTTTGGGCCCAAATAAAATGTACTCACCTGCCTTCATTATCATGCAATGCAAAATTGTAATCATTGATGTGTATGCTACGTTTGCATGACTAACCCGTCTGCCCTCACACGCTGTAAGCTGTAGTAGAAACTGAATCATTTTATAGCTACATGTTAGTGTGTGAACTGTGCAGTGCTGAGAATCACAATGACCACATTCAGCGTTGTGGTTTAAAATACACTCTGTCGTGTGTGTGTAAAATGAATATGCATGTGTCATTTTTCGCTGGATTGGTCCCAGTAGGCCTGGTGTATCTTTAAAGGAATTAGCAGCAAAAGCTTTGCGCTAGCAGAAAGACAAACCATGTATCGATTGGTGTGACTGTGGCAGCTTGCTATTTAGCACGTGAATGTCTTATAGCCTAGCTGCACTTTTGCTTTGACATGAAATACCATTTTATCATATTGACAATGAGCTATCTGCATTGTAAATTCCCTTCCTACAACAGTCTTATTCAAGCTGAGCCAGGTGTCTTCTAATGCACTGTTACAGAAAAGAGCCAGGCATGTTCAGTAGGACATGAGAGCCATGGTAGTCATCACAGTAAATATGGTACTCCGCAGGAGGCCCTTAGAAACAGAGACACAGCCATGCCAGCTGTCTGTGAACAGGGCACGAAAAGCCATCGCTTGACTGTATCCATTAGTGTCGTTATCTGTTGGAAGTTGCCTTACCGCCAATCCTCATCAGAGAGCATCGATGCTACAGGCCGGAGCATGACGATTGGACCAGAATCTCTCGCTCTCTCAGCTTGAAATTGAATAGTCTTAAATGTCTAGTGCTGTTGATTTGGCCTGGGTTAGTCACACGCTCTTTAATGGGTTCAAGAAGAGGCATCTCTCTCTGTGTTTCTGCTTATCATGATCCTCTGACAGGCCTCAGTACTGTGTCTCTCTCCCTGTGTTTCTGTGTGATTGTATGCACCACCTCCCACCCCCTCTTATCTGCAGTTGTAAAGGGATGGGGAATGAGGGTGATGTCCAGGTTGGCACTGACTCTTGGCGCTGCCCTATAAATAGTTGGCTGAACCAGTATGGATATATGTATGGAGTGCCCTCCAATTGTTAAAGGACAACTCTGAACCATCAAGGCACACCGGTCATTTTATCTGGACAGGGTTTTCCTGTAGCCTACATGGCCAGATCTACCTTTTAAAAATCTCTATTCTCGGGTTTAAAAGGTTGAATAAAAACATGATCCTGGTGCTTTTTCCAAACTGTAGCAATACCTCTGCCAATCTCTCTTTTATCAATTCTCATTATAATGGTCGGTGTGACTAATAGGATATATAGCTAATCCTGTCTTCCAGATGGTTGGTTCTCTATCAAAACATGTGTAAATAGCTTGGTGATGATCTGCTCCAATACTGAAAGGTTAAATGAAGGTCTTACTCCGGGACACTTTCCCTCCTTGGTTAGTGGATGTAGACTCGGTACCAGCCGACAAGGATGACAACGTTTCATGTAAAATCACGTGTTGGTTCATTCAGAAAGTATTCGCTGTCACCTCCCGACATCGATCCAAGTATTGATCTAATAATGTGTTGGCTCCGTTGTAATGGATGGCTATGGGTCCACATACACTGAACAAAAATATAAACACAGCATGCAACAATTTCAGATTTTACTTTGTTACTGTTCATATAAGGAAATCAGTCAGTTGAAATAAATTCATTATGGCCTAATATATGGATTTTACATGACTGGGCATAGGCCCACCCACTGGGGAGCTAGGCCAAGCCAATCAGAATGACTTTTGCCCCACAAATAGGCTTTATTATAGACAGAAATACTCCTCAGTGTTTGAGAGAAATAAGCTTTTTGTGCATATGGAACATTTCTGGGATTTTTTTATTTATTTCAACTCATGAAACGTGACCAACACTTTACATGTTGCGTTCTTATATTTTTGTTTAGTGTAGTTGTTGACTTAGGTTTAGCAGCTGGCATTGGAAGAGGTTGTGGCAGAGACATGCCCAGCTCTGTTGGTACTGCTGGGGCTAGAAACTAATGCATCACTGTGCCTGCAAGGGAGTCCTCTCCCAAGACGACTGCTGCCAGAGAATACTGAGAAGAGTTTATTAGTCAGCTCTTTGAAGATTTTGTCTACCTGCCAGTGTTATTGTCCAACTCGAACTACCATCCACGCCATCTGTTTACTTGAGCACATTTGAAGTGTAATGAGCCATTACGTCATTGATGTTGGTCAATGATAATATACGTCAAGGTTTCTCAGCTTGTCTTTGTTAGATGGCTGGTCTGGGATCAGTGTGTGCTAGTTGAGGTGATTCTGTCAGCTAAACACTGCAGACATGTGTGCCCACTGTCCCTTGGGGACTCTGCAGAGCCAACAGCCTGCACTGAAACACATTGTCATCAACAAGCTGCTAGCACTGCACAGCCCAATGCTTCAACAGTTAAAATCCATTTAACCTGACGACTGAAGTGTGTGTGTGTGCTTGCGAGAGACCAAGTATTTCTGTCATCTCATCTGTTATGAGTAGTATAATTGTAGAAATGAAACAGTGATTTTGTACTTGATTAAAATAATTATGTAAGTTGTCGTATTCAAGGATAGACTCACAAACATTTATATAACCTCCGAGTCATTTGCAGTCACATTACTACATGGTGGATCATAATTAACTATTTAAAGTGTGTGTGTGTGTGTGTGTGTGTGTGTGTTTTCCTCCACAGACTGTGGCACTGAGAGGTCATGTCCCCAGTCTGGCACACCTGCTACTAGCCAGTCTACCACCTCACACACACACGCCTCTTCCAGGTCCCTGCGCAGACAATCCAAACCTGCGGTAAGGTCGCACGGACACACACTCGGTCACATTAGTTGTTTGTGTCATTCCGTGTTTGTAAAAGGATGACCCTGACAGTGAAACGGACCTAATTGGAACCTTTTTTTTGTAGCATGTGCTGTTAACCAGTAATTACAAATATATTCACACTCCTGTACGCCTGTCCTGAACGGCTTGTACACTCGGCTCACAAATTACATAAATGCATAATAAATCAAACCTTCCTGATTTTAGTTAGATTGTATACGAGTCAGTAACTGACAACTATTCTACGCCACCAGGAGATGTCGGAGAATGGAGGAGGCGGGCTGGTGCTGGTGAAGGCGCGCTTCCAATTCAAGCAGAACAACGAGGATGAGCTGTCCTTCAACAAGGGAGACCTGATCCGTGTGTCGCGCCAGGAGGAGGGCGGCTGGTGGGAGGGCTCGCTCAACGGCAAGACGGGCTGGTTCCCCAGCAACTATGTCCGCGAGGTCAAGCCCTGTGGTGAGTAGGGCTGGGAAAGAATCTGTGGTACCATGCTGGACAAACCCCAGACTAGATGATGATGCTTAGCAGAACACCACCACTCATTCTGTGTGCTGTTTGCTGCTCTGTAACTCCGCCCCCTACTACCTTACGTCCTGCAGATAAACCTGTGTCTCCTAAAGCATCTCAACTGACCAAGAACTACTACAGTGTGGTGAGTGGGCCCTCTCCCATTGGATCTCCCTTTTCTACAGCTCCATATGCACTGGGCCACTACAGCTTTGCTTAGGGGAACAGTTTAGGCTGTGTCAGCGTTTCTGTCTCGAATAGGATGTGGGTTATTTAAATGATCTTTCTCAGGTGGTGCAGGACATCCTGGAGCATGAGAGGGAGTTTGTCAAGGAGCTGCAGACAATGTTGAGCTGTTACCTACGACCCCTAAAGGCCAGCGACAAGTAAGCTCAGGGAACAAGGATGGGGGTCAGTTCATTCAGATGCAAACTGTTTAGATATGTTTTGAAATACCAGTTACTAAAGAGCCTTGTGGCATTGTGAATCTATCTGTTCTACTCATTGTAATTCTATGTTCTCTGCTGTGTGCTGTCTAGGCTGAGCATTACAGACAGTGGCAGTCTGAGTGGTAACCTGGAAGAGATCCTCACCTTCCAGCAGGGTCTGGTTCTTGCTCTGGACGAGTGCACCAAGTAAGTGTACAGTGCATTCAGAAAGTATTCAGGCCCCTTAAAAATTTTACGTTACAGCCTTATTCTAAAATGGATTTACTCAGTACTTTGTTGAACACATTTGGCATCAAATACAGCCTCAAGTCATTTTGGGTATGACGTTACAAGCTTGGCACGCCTGTATTTGGGGAGTTTCTCCCATTCTTCTCTGCAGGTACTCTCTAGCTCTGTCAGGTTGGATGGGATCTCTCTGTACTTTGCTCCGTTCATCTTTGCCTCAATCCTGACTAGTCTCCCAGTCCCTGCCGCTAAAAAACATCCCCAAAGCATGATGCTGACCCCACCATGCTTCACCGTAGGGATGGTGCCAGGTTTCCTCCAGACTTGACGCTTGGCATTCAGGACAAAGAGTTCCCATCTTATTTTTCATGAGACCATAGAATCTTGTTTGTCATGGTCTGCAAGTCTTTAGGTGCCTTTTGGCAAACTCCAAGCGGGCTGTCATGTTCCTTTTACTGAGGAGTGGCTTCCGTCTGGTCACTCTACCATAAAGACCTGATTGGTGGAGTGCTGCAGAGATGGTTGTCCTTCTGGAAGTTTCCCCCCATCTCCACAGAGGAACTCTGGATCTCTGTCAGAGTGACCATGGGGTTCTTGGTCACCTCCCTGACCAAGGCCCTTCTCCCCCGATTTCTCAGTTTGACCGGGTGGCTAGCTCTAGGAAGTGTCTTGGTGGTTCCAAACTTCTTCCATTTAAGAATGATGGACGCCACTGTTCTTGGATACCTTCAATGCTGCAGACATTTTTTTTGGTACCCTTCCCCAGATCTGCACCTCAACATAATCCTGTCTCAGAGCTCTACGGGCAATTCCTTCAACTTCATGGCTTGGTTTTTGCTCTGACATGCACTGTCAACTGTGGGATCTTACATAGACCGGTGTGTGCCTTTTCAAATCATGTCCAATCAATTGAATTTACCACAGGTGGACCAATGAAGTTTTAAAAACATCTCAAGGATGATCAATGGAAACAGGATGCAACATAAAATATATATAGTATGTATAAGCTTGAAATACAGGCCTAAGCGTTGTTGTTCACTAGTTTGCTCCAATTGGGAGAGGGGTGGTAGGGTTGGAGGGTAATAAAGGAAATATGAGTGTGTGTGTGTACCGTTCAAAAGTTTGGGGTCACTTAGAAATGCTCTTTCTATTCTGGTTAGCCAGTTTGCGCTGTTCTGTGTAGGGAGTATTACACAGCGTTGTACGATATCTTCAGTTTCTTTGCAATTTCTCGCATGGAATAGCCTTAATCTCTCAGAACAAGAATAGACTGACGAGTTTCAGAAGAACGCGCTTTGTTTCTGGCCATTTTGAGCCTGTAATCGAACCTACAAATGCTGATGCTCCAGATACTCAACTAGTCTAAAGAAGGCCAGTATTAGTGCTTATTTAATCAGAGCAACAGTTCAGCTGTGCTAACATAATTGCAAAAGGCTTTTCTAGTGATCAATTCGCCTTTTAAAATGAACAATCACACAGGAGTGATTGTTGCTGATAATGGGCCTCTGTACGCCTATGTAGATATTCCATAAAAAATAAACTGTTTCCAGCTACAATAGTCATTTACAACATTAACAATGTCTACACTGTATTTCTGGTCAATTTGATGTTATTTTAATGGACAAAAAATGTGCTTTTCTTTCAAGAACATTTCTAAGTGACCCCAAACTTTTCAACAGTACTGTGTTCTTGTTTTTAAAGTTTAATACATTTGAGAAAAAAAATGAAAAACCTGTTCGCTTTGTCATTACAGGGTATTGTGTGTAGATTGCTGAGGATTTGTATCCATTTTAGAATGAGGCTGTAAGGTAACAAAATGTGGAAAAAGTCAAGGGCTCTGAATATTTTCAGAGGGAGCTGTATGAGAGCGTAGTGAGGACACAGTGGGGGCACTGCTCATTGAGGCAACTGAATTGGTCCAATGTCTAATCTGTGTCACTACACTTTCTGCCTACTCAGCTGTTTCTATCAGATATTCTGGGGATAATTGTTTTTGTTGTGATGTACTCGTAACTGATAAACTAATGGAAACACTCGAGTGAATGAGGAATACAAAGTATATTGAAAGCAGGTGCTTCCACACAGGTGTGGTTCCTGAGTTAACTATGCTATTAACATCCCATCATGCTTAGGGTCATGTATAGAAATGCTGGGCAGGCCATTATTTTGGCTACAATGGCTATGCCCCAAAAGGATGACAATGACTCCATCCACAGGGCACGAGTGGTCACTGAATGGTTTGATGAGCATGATCACGATGTAAACCATATGCCCTATTAAGACACTTGTTGGTGTTTCCTTTATTTTGGCAGTTACCTGAAGCTTTAGATTGTATGGCCTCTGGATACTGTGCTCCCTCTAGTGGTCAATATGTAGAATGTAATCTGAAACTAAACATACAGGAACAACCTATCTTTTGTCCTAGTAACTAACACACTCACTTCTGTGTGTTGCAGGGTTCCAGAGAGCCAGCAGCGATTGGCTGCCTGCTACCTTAACCTGATTGGTCAGATCAGGAGGCTGTACCGGTCATACTGCTCCAGTCACCCCTCGGCGGTCTGCGTACTCACTGACCACAGGTCAGTCCTTACTGGCATCTCAGTTCTGCATGACATGCATTTGATTGACATTTCATGACATTTCACTGCAAATTAACATGTCCACCAGTATACTAATGCAAGTAAAATGGAATGTCTTTGTGGATAACCATAAGCTGTAGAAGAGTAGTTGCAGTTTCTCTTTGACCCACTAGGTGTCATACTTTCTCCAGAAATGTAGAGGCGCAACAAAGCGGTCTCAAATCAAATGTTAGTCACATGCGCCGAATACAATGAAAGTGAAATGAAATGTGAAATGCTCACTTACAAGCCCTAACCAACAGTGCAGTTTCAAAAAATATGGATAAGAATAAGAGATTAAAAGTAACAAGTAATTAAAGAGCAGCAGTAAAAAATAATAATAACAATATATATATACCGGGGGGTGCCGGTACAATGTGCGGGGGCACCGGTTAGTTGAGGTAGTATGTACATGTAGGTAGAGTTAATTAAAGTGACTTTGCATAGATGACAACAGAGAGTGGCAGTGGTGTGGGAAGGGGGTGCAATGCGAATAGTCTGGGTAGCCATTTGACTAGATGTTCAGGAGTCTTATGGCTTGGGGGGTAGAAGCTGTTTAGAATTCTCTTGAACCCAGACTTGGCGCTCCGGTACCGCTTGCCGGGTGGTAGCAGAGAGAACAGTCTATGACTAGGGTGGCTGGAGTCTTTGACAATTTTTAGGGCCTTCCTCTGACATCGCCTGGTATAGAGGTCCTGGATGGCAGGAAGCTTGGTCCCAGTGATGTACTGGGCCGTTCGCACTACCCTCTATAGTGCCTTGCGGTCGGAGGCTGAGCAGTTCCCATGCCAAGCAGTGATGCAACCAGTCAGGATGCTCTCGATGGTGTCTTTCTCATCAGTTGTGAGTGACCTTTTTTAGTTTGTAGCTTCCTCACTCATATTCCCTCACTACAATCAGCCAGGCCCTGCGGCTCTGTGAACGGTTAATCACAGCGCTGTCCATCACACGCAGGGTAGTTGAAACGAAACCGAGCAATGAATCAAGCGGTTGTGTAATTTATGTTAGTTACGCAATTAATCATCTACACTATTGTGGAACTGGTGTTTTTTTCCCCCTCCTTGGTCTCTTGCTGCACAATTGTTAATGTGAAAACATGCACTACAGAGACAAGAGAACACCGTCATGACACACACACACACACACACAGGAAGCTGCACACAGGATATCTAAAGTTGTGGTTATGTTCCAGGCAGGTGAGGCACTTTTGATTTCACACTGAACTAATTAGCATTTTTCATTCTGTGGGATCCTTTTCAGCTTTTTTCTTTCACTGCCAAACGCATTCAACAAATCTAGATTTTTTTCCATGGTAGAATATTTTCTCTATCTCTTTACATGGTCACCCATCAGTAAAACTGTGTGTGTGTTGTAGTGAGGAGCTGGGTACGTTCATGGAGAGCCAGGGGGCCAGTACGCCAGGCATCCTGACCCTGACCACCAGCCTGAGTAAACCCTTCATGAGGCTGGACAAGTACCCCATCCTGCTGCAGGAGCTGGAGAGACATATGGAGGTACATTAGGCCTCATCTGGAGCCAACATGGAGGGCAGTTGCTTAACTCTCTATAAGCCCAGCTATGGATCTGTATGCAACTGAGATTTAACTCTCCTCCGCTGTTCCAGATAGCACTCCCCTACAATGCTCAAAAATACCATTGATATACCATGTATTGATATCCCTCCCAAACATCTTAATGTAGTTTGATTTATATATTTGTAATTGGGTATTGTGTATAAATTATTTAAATGTTTATAATTTGTTGACAATCTTGCAGGAGGCCCACCCGGACTACAGTGACATCTTGAAGGTTACGGTGGCTTTTAAAAGCTTGGTGGTAGGTACAGAACCCCTGTGGTTCCACATACAATGTTTAGGCAGACATGGTCCATAGAGATTAGCTGTGTACACTGAGTACTGTATCAACTCACTAGTCTACAGTAGCATCGTCTAGTCTATATTACCTAACACACTACCAAGAATCCTCACTGTCTGTCTTGATGAAAGCACACTTAGCGATTTGAAACTACTGAAGGCTGTCCTTCTCAGAAGATTGGAGATGTTGCTTGTATATTATAATATATGTTGCAGCGTCACTACTCTGGACGGTTCTGTCTTAGATTATGTGGACAACTACAAATACCTAGGTGTCTGGTTAGACTGTAAACTCGCCTTCCAGACTCACATCAAACATCTCCAATCTAAAATTAAATCTAGAATTGGCTTCCTATTTCGCAACAAAGCTTCCTTCACTCATGCTGCCAAACACCCTCGTAAAACTCGACTTCGGTGATGTCATTTACAAAATAGCCTCCAATACTCTACTCAACGAATTGGATGCAGTCTATCACAGTGCCATCCGTTTTGTTACCAAAGCCCCATATACCACCCACCACTGCGACCTGTACGCTCTCGTAGGCTGGCCTTCGATTTACACTCGTCGCCATATCCACTGGCTCCAGGTCATCTACAAGTCCCTGCTAGGTAAAGTCCCGCCTTATCTCAGCTCGCTGGTCACCTTAGCAGCACCAACCTGTAGCACGCGCTCTAGCAGGTATATCTCACTGGTCACCCCCAAAGCCAATTCCTCCTTTGGCCGACTCTCCTTCCAGTTCTCTGCTGCCAATGACTGGAACGAACTTCAAAAATCCCTGAAATTGGAGACACTTATCTCCCTCACCAGATTTAAGCACCAGCTGTCAGTGCAGCTCACAGACCCCTGCACCTGTATATAGCTCATCTGTAAATAGCCCAACCAACTACCTCATCCCCTACCGTATTTATTTTTATTTTTTTATTTATTTATCTTGTTCCTTTGCACCCCAGTATTTCTACTTTGCACATTCATCTACTGCACATTTACCATTCGTGTTAAATTGCTATATTGTAATTACTTTGCCACCATGGCCTATTTATTGTCTTACCTTCCTTATCCTACCTCATTTGCACTCTTTGTGTATAGATTTGTTTTTTTTTCTACTGTATTATTGACTGTATGTTTGTTTTACTCCATGTGTAACTCTGTTGTTTGTGTCAAACTGCTTTGCTTTATCTTGGCCAGGTCGCAGTTGTAAATGAGAACTTGTTCTCAACTTGCCTACCTGGTTAAATAAAGGTGCAATAAAAAAAAATATTAAAAAAAAAAAATATATTTATGTGTGTGTGTTTCCAAACTGAGATGGAGCATCACATAAAACAGTCTTCCATGAGAGCAATTCTCAAAATGATCCGCCCATCTCCGATGTTTTAATGAAGAAAAATAAGATATTGCTTCCTGTGTAATATGTCCTCAGTGAAAAGCTTTTTCCTATGGTGGGTTGTGGACTGAAATAGCAGCATGGAACACTGTTTTCTGTTGGAGCGGTAGTTTGAGAGGCAGTTTCCACAGTGTGGCTGAGAGTTTAGAGTTTTTGGGGAAGCGTTGACTCACACACACTGTAGTAGTAACTTGAGCTGTGTGTGTGAGGTGTGTATTTGAGCATTTCCATTTTTTGGTCCACCAGCCCTATTTACATGAACCTGGTTGGTGTTGCTTTGTCATTTTGTCTTTGAGAGATGGGGAATCCCCCTTCTGGTCCCGGTAAACTGTTCTCTGTAACTCACCTTTTACGATGCACAGTTCTTTTATACCTGTTGCAACATTGCCATATCATGGACATTTGTACATTATAGAGTGGAAATGCTTACTAAACCAGGCTTAAAACAGCTATTATCTTATGGTTAATCTATCCACCACACACTAACAGTGTTTCAATTTCTCATATGAACTCCACAGTAATGGACACCTCTCCTTTCAGACCCATTGTCAGGACCTGCGGAAACGTAAGAATTTGGAACTACAGATCCTGTCAGAGCCAGTGAAAGGCTGGGAGGGAGACAGCATGAAGTCTCTGGGTCACGTGGCCTACATGTCCCTGGTCCACATGCAGAACGGGACCAATGAGGTGAGAGCAAGAGATACAGGTGTCCCCCAATATTAAGTGGCAGGATCTGGGGAAGGTAAGCCTATCCTAGATCTGTGTGTAAGGGCGATTACCCAGAGAGAGTACTACAGACCACCTCCGAGAAGGTCAAAGTTCAAAATACCAATGTTTTTAGCAGTATGAACGTGTGGTTGGGCGAATAACGAAAAAAGTGAGGTAGACCATTGTTATCGTTTCTCTGCTTGACAACCAGGAAATACAATTGTTGCCTCTTTGTTCACTCCCAGGCTTAGCATTGATACAAGGACCTATTTTCCCAGCATTGTATTATTTCAGCACCTGTGAATAGCATTTCCAAATGACTGAACGTGCCATTGCCACATTATTTGGCACAGATAAGATTGTTTCCGTCGAACTCACTCTGGAGATCAAATAAAATGTTATTAGTCACATGCGCAGTGAAATGCTTTCTCACGAGCCCTTAACCGACAGTGCAGTTTCAAAAAACCTATGAATAAGAGATGAAAGTAACAAGTAATTAAAGAGCAGCAGTAAAAATTAACTATATATATATATATATACACACACACACACACACACACACACACACACACACACACACACACACACACACACACACACACACACACTAGGGTGTGCCGGTACAGAGTCAATGTGCGGGGGCACTGGTTAGTTGAGGTAGTATGTACATGTAGGTAGAGTTAATTGAAGTGACTATGTATAGATGACAACAGAGTGGTGTGGGGGGGGCGCAATGCGAGTAGTCTGGGTAGCCATTTGACTAGATGTTCACAACCCTCCGTAGTCCTATAGATGAGTCCTATATGCTGATTACCACCCCCTCTCATACATTATGCCTATGTTAATCAAATATCTAAATTCATTATGAATCAGACACCCCAGACGGGCCAAATATAGAATGGAAAGCCAGTCCCCCTTCCCCGTAGCGTGGTTTCTGTGTAGGGGTCGACTATGAGGATATGAAAGCTGAGAGGAACAAATATCTGGCTGTGTTTTGGTCTGATTGAAGCACCACCTAACGGCAATCTAACATCTTTCAAACCTATTCCCTGTTTTATATACCTTTTTAACTTAGCTGAAACATTGTGATTTGGGCTTCACATTCGATGTCAAATCAAAAGTATTCGTCACGTACACCGTTTACAGCAGGTATAAAAGGTGCACTGAAATGCTTATGGGCTAGCTCCCTCAACAATGCAGTACATGTGACAGTGGTTTTCATGTCCCATTGCCCGAGTTCCCAGACTCTCACCTGTGTCCATGGGTGTCGTCGTGTGACTCTGTGACGCTGCATGTGTGTTCCCCATAGGAGAAGGAGGAGCGTTACCTTGTGATGTTTCCCGGTGTGCTGGTCCTGCTGTCTGCTAGTCCGAGCATGAGCGGCTTCATATACCAGGTAACCTAATGTGTCCCAGTTATTGCACTCAATCTGGGGAAGTGTGTCACCACCCCCTCTCTCTCTGTCCACCCAGGGAAGGCTTCCACTGACAGGCTCCACAGTCTCCAGGCAGACGGAGGACACAGAGAACGGCCACTACACCTTTGAGATCACAGGTACCGTAGGTTAGCGAGGGAGTTTTTTTTTTTTTGTCGTTTAGCAGATGCTCTTATCCAGAGCGACTTACAGTAGTGGGTGCATACATTTACATACGCTTTGGTGTAGTCTGCAGTTCTACCAAATAGATGAATTCTAGTGATTTGCAATCAGTGCCAAGGATTGGGTTTCCTGTGAAAGGCCTATATCTTAACACACTGGTCCTGTTGAATAGATTGGAGGTCACTGGTCCATTACACTCTGCACATCAGTGGGTTGCAGGTCAGTAATGCAGTTGCACCTCATTTTAGTGACTCCATGGTGGATTTCTTACATGGCATCCCCTCTGATAAAGCAGCTTCCTATCATTTTAAGTCATTCCAATCCCTTCAGTACGAACGCTGGCTGTGTAAAACCTTGATTCATCTCCGTTTTAATGAAGCAGTGACTCATGCCATTCACTGAGGGAAAGGGAAACGATACTACATCAATGAGTTATGTGAACTATGCATTCTAGAGTTTATGCTATGGTATCCTTAACATGGCAGGGCTGCAGGGAGAACCTTACTTGCCGCATAACACAGGCTATGATTGGCTAACAGTTTTTTTTTAACCATGACATAATCCAGTTTTACATCCAGTCGCGACTCGCCAGCTGTCATGGTGGACGTTTATGATTCATGACAGGTTTTACCCACACCTAACTCTAGGTAACCTAGCCTGAAACTTCCCTGCAAAGTGCAACCCGCTGAAGTGTGTGTGTGTGTTGCAGGAAGCACGATGGATCGTGTCACAGTGTTCTGCAGTAACCCCCAGGAGCTGCAGGAGTGGCTGGATCATCTCCATGCCTACAGTGAAGGAGCCAGCCCCGTGGGCATCATTGTCAAGGTAAAGACATGGCACACTGTTCATGATTTCTTTTTGAAAATATGCAGAAAGTGCCGTTGTGTAGAGAATGTTCCCTAAACTAAATGGCCGTGCTGTATTTCCCTCTAGACATAGTATGAAAACATCCACACCACGTCACATGTATCTAGAACTCGCATTGCACTGAACCATTTGAACATCCACTGTACTTCACACATGGCTGGCACTTGCATTAAACTTGCATTGAACCTCACACATCCCATCTCTCTGACTGAAAGCCGGTCAGTATGGTGGGCACCCCCACTCACCAATCCCACCTGCCCAGCTTCAGCACCCCCAGCCAGGTGAACCGGGGACCCCTGGAGCCCCCCAAGACCACCAAGCCCTGGTCCCTGAGCTGCCTGCGCCCCGCCCCACCCCTCAAGCCCTCCGCTGCACTGGGCTACAAGGAGGTAGGCCAACCCAGACCTACAGTATATCCATCTATCTCTTTGTTCTTCAGTCTTGATACTGGAGAGCTGCAGTGTGTGCAGGGGTTACTTCCAGCCCAGCACTAACCCTCTAGAGTCTGGAGCTATTCAGGTTCTTGATGAATAGCTGATTTACTAGAATCAGGATATAGTGCTGGGTTAGAACAAAAGCCTGCAACACACTAAGTTTATTCAGAGCCTGGGGTAAAGAACACTGCTTTAAGTCTTACTGTGACATGATTTTAATGGGTCCATGGAAAAACCCTGTCAGATATAGCTGTTTGTGTGGGCAGAGCTCTTACCAGATGAATAGGCAAACGGTGGTCCGGAATCTCTATAAAAAGCGTGTATAGACAAGGTGGGGGGGTTGTGTTGGTGGTAAGTAACTACATTAATTCCGGTACAGACTTGTCTTGAATGGCGTTTGTCTGGCAGTCAGGTTGACCTGGTGGTGGGCTGCACCAGCTGCTACTCCACAGGGTTGGGAAGTGGTCAGTGTGCGGTGGGGTCGAGCTAGGTCACTGACTGTTTATTTTGCCAGAATAGTCCTCTTAAAAATGGTTATCGTTTTGCAGATTCCTGAGATCCATGCAAACATTGACAAAAAGACGTTACGACGTAGGTTGAAAATAGGTCATTTGTGGTGATATTTCACAATATTCTTAAAGCTAGTGTGCAGCATTACCCACTATGCTCTCTGCCCCCAGGGTTAAAACAGCTATTAGCTGGGGTCTCGTCTACCTCTCTGGAGAATGCATCTCCCCTTTCCCTCTCTTTTTCTCTGTGGAATCATCACTCTGTTTTCTTCATACTGCAGGATGAAGGGTCGAGGGGGTACTGACATTTTCACCGTTCACCCTCTTCTAATTTCTCCCACCGTTTTTTTTTTTCTTATGCCTCTCTCTCTCTCCCTCTCTCTCCATACTGGCTGCTGTAGAGGATGTCTTATATCTTGAAGGTGAGGCTAGATCTATCGCTCTCTTTCTGTGTGGATGTGTGCGTCCATGTGCTGAAGTGGCATGTCATTGCTCTGTTTGCCTTTTCCTCTGCTGAAAGCTGTTGGTTTCCTGTGTTCTCTGCTGCCTTATCTGTCTTTTATCCCCGTACTCACCAAGAGCCTCTGGCAGACGTTCTGTTTTCTAGGTAACACAAAGCTATTTCTAGGTAACGGATACAAGTAGAATTTGATGCAGAAACACTCATTCCCCAGGTTTTATAAAAAATCATTGTCAGTCCCGCTTTTTAATAGGTCTGTTAGGGAGCTTTATTGAGATGGACACATTGTGCATAAATTAGTGTGTGTGTGTGCATTATTTTCAACAAAGCAGCTTCTTGTTGCACTTTGGCTAGCATATGATCAAATAAGAAAGAATAAATGGCAATTTACAGGTTTGAAAATGGGAGGGGTTACATATATGAGGGTTTTAAAATTGTTCATTATTTTAATCATGATCTCGCTAATCGTGAAGGTGATTCATTATAGCAGACGTGATGGCATCATAGGCCACGCAGTTAGCACCAAGTGTGTGACATGGTTGTGCTAAAAACAAAATGTGTTAATTAATGACTCGGAGGGGACAATTTTTGTTTCTAAAAGTAAAATGTTAAAAAAATACCAGGGTCGTGTTCATTAGGCACCAAATGGAAGAAACCTGACTGAAACGGGGAGTGGCTACTTAAATTGGCCAATAAGAAATTATTATTTTATTTTCCTGTTGCGTGCCCTAATGAACATGACCCAGGTTTCTTTGGTTACTGCTGTCCCATGCTTGTGGAGCTTCTAAGACTTTGTCACTGTGTATGTTTTCGTCTATGGATGCAGTGTGTGTGTGTGTGTGTGTGTGTGTTACTGTAGGCTTGCATTTACCGTGATGTTTTTCCCCTTGGCTTGAAGGTGTGTGTCACTGTGTTGGCTATGACTCTGTGTACAGTACCCTCCTAACAGTTCTGTCACACCTACAGGACTCCAGTAAGAGCTCTGGGCCCATTAAGAATTTCTTCCCAAAACGCAGAGCAGAAAGAAAACATTCCGACGAGGAGTTCCTCTTACGGAAAAGTAGGTTTGATCATTAGACTCTAGGAAATGAAACCATAAATGTGTTGCCACCAAGGAAAGCACAGATTCACACTCTGCGTGGCAAAATACAGTCGCTGCCTAACCAATGAACTTGTTTCTCTCACTGTGAGTCGACACTCCAGTGTAATTCACTGCACATAACTCAAACGCATGTCTCACGTGGTTTATGGTACCTCACACATTCTGTGTCATCGCTAGGTGAGAGTGAAAATCAATTGCTTTTCAAACGCATACAGATCCTAGTAACTGTCACGACTGTCCAGTAAAATCTCACTTTAAAAGTTAATTGTCTGTTAACTCATACCCAAATGTTGTTGACTCATCCTAAACTCCTATTTGTGGCCAAAGTGTAAATAAAATAAAAACTTAAACTAAATAAAACTCTACCTTGTATCTCAAACAGACTGTTTAAAAATGCTTGATGTCATTTAACGTGATGTCAAGTTGGCTGAGCTGGCCAATCAGCTTTTTACTTGCCATTCATATTTTTAATGACGGTATACGCCCACACCATTCTGTTGTACGCCCTTACCATTCAAACACAGAAAATCTGCTTTTAAACATACTTAATTACCATTTATTGGAAGGGAAACTATTTCACTCATATTTTAATTAATTGTAGGACATATTTAATAGAAATCTGTAAAAACTAGACCGTTACTTTAAATTACCTAGAACAATTAGAGGGAAACCGACCGTCTGTAGCGGACACACAGACAGTTACCATACAGATGAAGCAGCTAAATCAGTTGTTCCTGTGTGTCTGTGTGTCAGTTGAATGTTGGAATTTAAAGTCTGTTTTTGTGGTTCAGAAGGCTCCTGACTCCCGGTTTCCCCTGTGTGCCTTTGATTGACAGGTACAGCTGCTCTGGAGGAGGATGCCCAGATTCTGAAGGTGATCGAGGCCTACTGCACAGGGGCCAGCCAGCATCAGGCCAGCACAGGTGAGCCGAAGAGCGTGTCTGTGTGCACGCGCCCTTGTATGCATCTGTGCGTGAGTGATTATTTTCAACCTGTCATAGATGTACGAGTGTGTATGTCAAATTTAATGGCCCATAGATAGGCATGGCAATGACTCAGAATAACACGTGTGTTATTGTGTCTGTCTGCAGCGGTGAGGAAAGTGTGTGTCCCTCAGGTCCTGCTGCCGGAGGAAGAGAAGATCATGGTGGAGGAGATGAAGAACAACGGTCAGACAATCATAGAGGAAAAGTAAGATGGCCATCACTCAGGAGAACAGACTTTTATTACAACACTGTATTATGGCTTGGCGGTATACCGTCAGAATGGAGAAAGACTCATTTGAAATCACTTATAATTTGTTGCCCCCTAAGATCATGAACTACTCAAAGTATATTTTAGAACTTTTTTTTATTATTATTAAAAACATAAAATACTGTCAAAATTTGAAAAATATCATATGATATTTTGGCCATATTGCCCAAAATTCAAAAGGGACTTGCACATCTGAGCTATCTTTGTTGAAGGTGCCTGGTAACAGTTGAATAAGTTGAGAAAAAGAAGAAACCCACACACTGCTCTTGATAGTGTTCACTGCTCTTGATAGTGTCAAGACACTGCCTTGGCACCATTATGGAAACATAGCTCCACCCACATCCGTTCCACGCATCGAATGGGGTTGAAGTCGAGAGAACAAATAAGTGCTACCAAATATAACGTGCATTTCATAAGTATTTCAAATAAAGTGTGTACATAAAACTTATTAAACACAATGAGGACATCGACCTACCAAGCAAGTTTTTATAAATCCTCGGGTACAGCGCAAGAAAAACGTCAGAGTAATCTGAAATGGGGGCATAATTCATGTTCACATTTACAACATACCATACATAGGCATTTCATCCTGAAGACCTCTAGGAAATAATGTCTGGAGTGTGAAAATCCCAAAACATTCTCTTTTACTCAGAGTATTATATATATCACCTGGCCATATCGCCAAGCCCTACTATGTATGCACATTGGTCTGCAGTTTTGTTTAGGTGGTTGTTTCAACACATCTAATAAGATGCTATTTCAAGTCTGTGGTATTTATTGATCCAGTTAAAATCAAGACATTTATTTATTTAGATAATGACTTTAAGGTATTAGCAAGTGGGGGTTTTGCCTTGAACATTGAGAAGCAAGAAATTGTCTCGTCAATATTTATGAAATTATGTTCGACTGCCTGGAACACTCAAATTCCAAAGCCTTTGTCAAAGAACATAATGTGACATTAAAATATGCTGTTGTCCCACTTTCTTAAAACCTTTTGTTTCTGGACTGGCAGGAGTCTGGTTGATGCAGTATATGCTTTAAAGGATGAGGTCCATGAATTAAAGAAGGTAAAACAAGAATTGTTCATCTAATGTTCACTCTGAGAAATGTAAAGGCTGACAAGCCATTTTGTTCAGTAGTGTTGGTGTAGTGGGTAATTGTGATTTATGTGGGTTCATACTTGTAGGTGTGTTCTCACACATCTGTGCTGTGTAATATTTAACTTGCATGTGTCTTGTCAGGAGAATAAGTGGATGAAGCAATGTCTGGAGGAGGAGCAGAAGTCTCGTAAGGAGCTGGAGAGAGTGGTCAGGAAGCTGGCCAAGCAGAAGAACGATTGTGCCTGGGAGGATGGAGGGCACTGAACAACTCCCCATACCTACCCAACTACCTACCTACCTATCCCTTGTGTGTGTGAACAGTGTGTGACTGTGTGTGACTGTGTTCAATCCCTACAACACAGAAGGGTTGGATTCATGTATCTGGACATTGGTTAGAGCAACTCTCTGTTCTGATGCTTGGAAGGGAGGCAGGGTGAATAACCAGAACCAAATATTCTGATTGGTTGCCTCCCGTCTACTGGCATTGTGATTGGTCAACGCCAATGGAACCATTTTGGACAAAGGAGAAATAACTACTGCTCTAGTGTCACCAGCTGCATCGCCACTGTGGACTACTGTGTCTACATTTTCAATAGAACATCTAATGGGAACGAGAAGCCATCTTTCGGTTCAATGGCTGTTCTCTTGCATGCACTTGTTTCAGCAGGAGAGCGACTCCCTCAGCCATAACTAGGGCTCATCTGTCCCACTCTACGTCTGTTACAGCATTGTTTGTTTATTTTGGTGTTGAGGACACCCCCTGCAGCCTTGTCGGGAAAGAGCGAGGCTTGCATCGAGCTTTAGTGAACATCATTGGTATTTTGAGATTGCACATTCTAGATGTGAGATTCTGTGTCTCCAAGCTATTTCATAGTCCTCAAAGCATTAGCTTTTCATTTCAGATGGGTGAGACCTATCCATGGACTATCAAACAGTCCTCTAGCTCATAGTAAGTGGATTTCAATACCGCTCATATCCAAGCGGGTGTTAACATTAGCGGATAATGTCTTTGACTGTGTTTCTTACAATCTACATGGATGTACAGTATTTTTAAGATATTGTTACACATTAGATGTGACGATCAATACATAGGCCAAAGCTATCAGGGATATAGATATATAACAAATAGAATACCCGTATATGGTGTATTGAGTATAAAATAGACACGTGAAGATGACAACGGTGTGGCCTATACTTTCTTACCGAAACGATATAACAATTAAATACATGTACTAATAATACATAGCTTTGCTTTATTCGGGGGTTAAAGAATATATATTGCTTATTTATTTTCGATTAATACATTTCATTATGTAGAAACGTGTGTATTGTATGTAGGCTATATGGTACTGGGAACCCACTTGGGGCGGTCTCTGGGTTTCTGCTCTAAACCAACCCGCACTGCAGAAACCACCTCTACAGAATGATAACCTAAGGAAAAAATGTGGCATTGTCCATTTGGGAAGACAAAACACAACCCATTTTGATTTTAAGAATTTAGTACCACAGGAACAATGTTATTTGTATGTCGTAAACTGTGTTCCACAATGTGAGTTAGGGTTACATTCCAAGAAAGTCTCATTGCATCAGTGTCCTGCGCGCCCGTTTTCACAGCGCATCTGAGAAGGACTGCTGTTCTAGGATCAGTGTCCTGCGCCCCATTTCAGAGTGTCTGAGTAGGACTGCTGTTCTAGGATCAGGACCCTTCTGTCCATTTTTATCTTAACTAATTATGGCCTAAAAGGGAACAAAGATGATCCTTTTCTCGGACGGTTTATAAATATCATCCCTGGTCTGTCGTTCGTAAGCTTCTTTCTCATGAGCTAATGCAGATGGAGAGATGTCCTCACTTTGATTGTGTTGGAGAGTGTAAAGTATGAGTAGTGGGATCAAGGGCCTCCTGATCATAGTGGATTAAGTTATGAGGTACAGAGGAAGTGGCAGGGATTTACATGCACAGGTTCTGTCATGTTTCACATTTCAATGGGACTGATGGCACTGTTTTTAGACGTTCATGGGGACAGGTAAGGGTCGTGTAACGATTCAATGTGGAAACTGTATTTGATGCCTTATGTCAAGGCCTTCGGTGAAAGATTCAGTTGAATCACAGTACTTCCTCCCAGGATGACATGCAGTGCATGCACTGTAGAACCTGATGTCAACCTCATACTGCAGAGTGGCAGCAGGAACTTCATGAAAATGCAATGTGTTTTTTACTTTAGTGTCACTCTGAGACAGTAAGTTGGGCAGTAGACCAGAATGTATAAAGAAACTTCTCTGTTAATGTACAGTGATGATACCCCCTTAACCAAAATGTGGCTATTGCCTTGGCCTTGTTTCCTGGCCACTGTGTGTTCTCTGTAGTCCTGATGTATAGTAGTATACTGTTACAAGCTGTTCAGGTCCCACGGTCTATGTCAGGTCAGCTCCACATGTTTTGTCACCTGTACAAATGTCCTTCAGTATCATTTGTTCATGTTTTATTACTGAGATTATTTTTGCCATCTATTTTGATCAATGCATTTTTTCTTCATAAAGTGTCTTATAGTTTTCAATGCCTGATAGCCTAAGCGAGCACTTAGACTGTTCGTGACGACTTGTCGGCAGACCACTCTGTGTATCTTTTGAAAAAGTAGTTTGATGCAAAGTCTTTTTTTTATTCTTCTAGTGGCTGCATACTTACATGTTTTCAGTATGGTCATTATTTTAATAAAAATATAACTTGATCCATTTGTTATTAATCAGTTTTCATTCATGCTGGAAAAGTCCATTGGTAAACTGTGTTCCACCTGTTTTCCACTTCTGAGTGATTGCACAGGTACATAGAACATGCTACAGTGACTAGTGTATGTTGAGAGAGTCCCATGACGGGATGGAATGACTGAGTAAAGATTACATCCTGTGAAAGCCACTTCTCTCTTGACAGGGTATGCACTGTAGACTTACTCATTCCATGCTGCTCAACAACTCCCTCTACCTCTGTAGTGGAATGGTCTATATGACGGCAGGGCTGTGTGGAGTTTGTTGCCATACGTGGAAACAAACCGTTTGTACTGTTTTTATAAATCCGATAGTCATTGAAAATATCACTGAAATTCCAATCTAGACCTGGAAGCCAGTTTCACTGCTCTTTTCATTCTTCCCCTCTAAATCAGGACTGATTTAGACCTGGGACAAGATGGTGCAATTCATTAACCGGTAGAACAGAAAGACAGCAGTACGCCGGACCTCGTGGGGCAGAGTCTCCCGAACTCGGTTCTGGGTCCCCAAGTGGTGCATGTTTTGTTAGCACTACACATCTGATTCTTTTTTTAAAATTAATCGGCTGTGTAATGCTACAGACAAAAATAAAACGTTCACACCTTGGGGTCCCCAGGACCGAGTTTGGGAAACGCTGTCGTAGGGTAAGATTTGAATACCCCTGGAGTAGATGTTACTACAGTATAGAAAATGGCTTACAGTCTGCACTGTGTGAAGACCTCATATTGCTGTCACAGCATCATCATAACACGCACTGATTTTCATTAGACCCGTCTGTGGTTTTCCTCTAGAGGTTACTGCATCATTTGTTGTGAGGGGATGCAACATTGCTGCAGAAGGTTTGCGTGAGCCACTTTTTTTCAACTTGGTTTCATAAGCATAAAGTGCATGACATTTGTCTGTGGTGATGAGTCAAACAACAAACCATTTAATAAATATGCTTAGCAACCCACGGGGGGGGGGGCGGCGGCGGCATGTGGAAATAAAGGTTTTGCGGGTTGTGTCAGTTCCAAGCACTGAGACGATACTGTATGCAATAAACCAAGTGGAAACTTACCACAGAGAGATATGGTTATTTTTCATTAAATAGTCAAGCATTTATTTTATTAAAATATAATAATTTAACTATACAGACACCATCCGTCACAATAAATACACAGTCATTGCCATATTCTTAGAAATTCATATTTATATCTAACATTGGGGGCAGGGATAGCAGGTTATCCAATCAACAGCGATAAGTTCCAGTTCCAGGGATTCCTTTCACCATGGGCTTTTTAGAAAGATGTTCAAATTGGTGTAGTCCATGAGTAGATCCATTTAGCAGATCTGGTATCAGTCCTGTACCAAATCCAACCGCACGCATGGCCTTGATTCCACCCATCACACCAATACAGTAATAATCCAAAGTATTACAGTCCATCTTCTCCATACTATAGGTAGTGTCTAGCCTACAGCTTGTATAATCCAAAGGTGGTAGTCCCCTCCTCATAGTCGACTAAGCTGGGGTCCATCACCCACACAGAGATCTGGTCTTCAGGCTCCAGACTGAACACTCCTCCCTGGAATGCCGTACACACGTCTGTACGATTCTGGTCCCCCAGGCTGCAGTAGGTTGTCATCAGGTTCTTCTCCTCTCCCATCTCCCCCTTCCTCAGCTTCACCCGGCTGGCCAGAGGGGTTTTGGGGTGCCGTTTGGAGAAGGCCACCTGGGAGTAAATGCCGTAGTCTCCAGGCTGAAGAACCTTCAGCCAGCTGGACTTGAAGTACTGGATGTTCCTCAGCACTGAGTGGCCTATGTTCCACTCCAGATACTTTGCTGTTCAACCAAACAATTTATATTTTAATTATTTGTGTTTATTATGGATCCCCATTAGTTCCTGCCAAAGCAGCAGCTACTCTTCCTGGGGTCCAGCAACATGAAGGAAATGTACATACAGTTCAAACGTTACACTTCACAACACATAACATGCTACTACAAAATATCTACAATACAAAATCTATGTGTATGTGTTAGCGTGTGTGTGTCCACTGTTGCCGCTGTTCCATAAGGTGTATTTAATTTTGTGTTTTTATCCGATTTTACTGCTTACATTATTTAAGAGTTCCATGTAGTACCTTATACTGAAACACTTATCTTGAATTGAGGCTACAATTCCATAGGAAAAAAACAAAACGAATGTTTGTGATAAGTAACATCTCTTACATGAAGGGAGTGCACCAACTACAGGTTGCTTGACTATCATGCGTGCCATGGCTCGATTCGAGGGCACACCCCCAGTGAGTTTGACAGCTGAAACGGAGAACACACTAAAGTATTTCTCACTCATCATTATCCACGATTCATTCAGGATTGTCTGTAATCATGGTAGCCTCCACATTAATGCAGAAGTGTTTACATATTCAAATCTTATTTACCTTAAAAGAAACACAATACATTATTTACCAGGAATTTCTATTGGGCACAGTGTAATCTGAAACACAACCAAAACAAACAGCAAATGCATCCTACAAATGTGTAGTCACAAGCTTGATGAAGTCATTGCGTGCTATGAATATGGGACCAAATACTTCAAATTGTACTACTTTCATTCACATAAGATAATTTGTCCCAATACTCTTGGTCCCCTAAAATGGGCGGACCATGTACAAAAGGTCTGTCATCTCTAAACAGTTCACCCGATATGGATGAAAATACCCT
This sequence comes from Brachymystax lenok tsinlingensis, assembly GCA_030435695.1. Lineage (NCBI taxonomy): Eukaryota > Metazoa > Chordata > Actinopteri > Salmoniformes > Salmonidae > Brachymystax > Brachymystax lenok. The sequence goes on from CM059784.1 coordinate 14,560,604, forward strand.
CAAATTAAAGCTGACAGTCTGTACTCCAAAGTGCTGGAGTACAGCAAAGTGCTGGAGTACAGAGCCAAAACAACAAAAAATGTGTCACTGTCCCAATACTTTTGGAGCTCACTGTATGTAGTTAAATATTTAAACATACCTTTTCCTTCCACTTGTGAGACCTTGAGAGGAGAGAGAGAGCATAGCATTGCTTAATTATCTGTTAATACTGCATATTTTGTATTCTCCAAATGTACTCCTAAAACCTCTAAGATGTCTTAATTTGAGTCTCAGAAACCTTGGCCTACCTTTGCCATTATGTTTTTGTATTTCTCCACAAGCTTCTCACAGTCCAGCACTGACTGGCTGTCTTTCTCACACTCCCCAAGTCTCCTCAGGACGATCATGTCATCCAGGTACTTGTGTTCAAAGTCCTCGTCATACTGAGCCCAAACAAAGCAGGAATGAATGTTAATCCTATATTTAATATCAGCACTGATTAAGGAGGATCCCACGTGTCTTTCATGTTCACATCAGGACAAGCTCATGAAGCATGTTAGGACTAAGCAGTTGTTTTGTATGGGCTGTTTTTAAATGTTTCTGTTGAATGTTTATTCTGATCATGGAAAATGTTCTCATGAACCTATTTTAATTGTTTTATAACAGAGGTTGTGTTTCCTGTGCTTGAAGAATAGTAGGCCTAGGTTGAAACGGAAATACTTCAGATGTTGAAAAGACGCTCTTACTCTGTAAATCACATTGCTCTTTGAAAAGACACTATACTGGCTCATGTATAGCCGACGGCTGTCATATTCAAACAATATCTCACTCTCTAGCAGGATAGAATTCAGATATAAAATAATTAAACGTGTGACACTTTCTTTGGATAGTTCGGATAGTTCATCTGCAGATGCTCTACAGGTGGTCATACTATCAACAATATGTTGATAAGCAACTGCTGGTCAGGTTTAGAATAAAGGTTAGGATAAGGACTAGTGTTTGTAGACAGTTAGTTGAAATGCTACTGAGAGTCTGTAGAGCATTCACAGATAGACTTATCCAATTAAAGTGTTACCAAAAATAGACTTGTATCCATGATCTATGATAGTTTTGAACGTGGCACTAAGAAACAAATAAATGTATAACCATATCTAGAAAGGTGAGTTCTTACCTTGTTTTCCTTGTGGTACAGGTAGGTGAATCCCCCCAGTAGCAGCAGCATTTGGAGCACTATCATACCAATGAGGAACCCGAGGAGAGGTTTGTTGTGGCCCGGTCCTGGTGCTGACTTGACAGAGCCTAGCCGGGGGGGGATGGGTGGTGGAGGCAGGTTGGTCTGGTACATGTTGATCATGGTGGTGCAGAGAGATTTACACTGGGGAGGTCTGGCTGCCTTCACACACCTTTCACTTCTGAATGGCTGCTATCAGTCGACTGTCACTAGCAAGTGTGCACTTCTGAGGCCACTTCCCGGAAGCTCTCAACTTTTAGGTGTGTGCCTTTGAGTGCATGTCTGTGTGTGTGTGTGTGTGTACCTTGTGTCTGAGTTTGATTTGAATGCATCAACCTCTCTAAACAATCCCATTTTTACCTGTTGGCTTCTCTAGTCCACGTTTACCCAAGGACTGATTCCAAAAGGTTCCTTTCTTGAAGTGATTGGGGTGTCATATGATAGAGCATAGTAGAAATGCTAATGGAAATCACCTAAAGAATAGTTTGAATGTTGCACAATCAATGCATTTGCTGACCAAGGCTTTGTGGCCAAAATTTGTCCATCTGACAGAAAAAAATGTAACCAGATTTACAGCACCTAGAGATGCATCTATATATTTCTGTTTAGAGTTGGGCATGTTAGATTTTTCAATTGAATCAAAAGTTTTCACAAGTTTACAGTTGAAATGATGCTAAGAGAAGAGACTGAAGTACCTGCAGCACAGAGACTGAGAAGTGTCTCACATCAGTCAAAGAACAAATGCTTCCACAACTTTAGAAAACATTACCTTAAGAGTCTTATTAGGTCGTTACATAACGTTTTCATTAGAATGTTCCAGTGATGTGCAAGGACTGTTTCCAAGAGACCATTCCCTTAATGTCCAACACAACTTACCCAGAAGGTGGTTACCATCTTCGCAGAATATTATATATTAATGTTCTCGCCACGTTTCATTAGAACATTGCAAGAATATTCCAGTGTCCAGTTTTCTGAAGGTTAGAAGAATATTCCATCAATGTCACACCAAACATACACAGAACATGGTTGCCATGTTCTCAGAATATAATGATGTTATAGACACGTTTCATGGGAATGTTGTAAGGACATTCTTGTGTCCAATGAGGTTAAAAACATAGGACGTTCTGTCCCTTAGAGGATTTTGTCAAGTTCCCAGCTTGTTCTAGGGATATCCCTAAATAAGCTTTTAGGACGTCGCCTGACGGTCCCAAATATATATATTTTTTACTGTTTCAGATTCCATCAAGGTCCTGATTGGTGAACCACTGATCCATTCACAGCTCTTTGTCTTTTGTAAAGGTTAGGGACATCCACACAAACAGTGCTTTTAATATACAATGTTTTCAACTTACATATTTAACACATGATTACATTGTTCGTGTTCATTTATTCGGTTATTATTCCACACGTCCTCACCTAAGACTCACAACCTCTTGGTTCATCTGATCTTCCTGCTATGCCACCACGTTTGTTTTAAACGTCATTGGTTAGGCATGTTCTTGCAACGTTACCATGAAACGTGTCTAGAACATTAATATGGGATATTCTGAAAACATGGTAACCATGTTCTGTTTGACATCAACTTGTTCAGAGCACTTTGAATAGGAAGAAGTACGAACGCTTCTTTTTAACGAGACTGTCCTTGAAAGGGAATGTTTTCTGAAGTCTAATGCCAAAACATGCTAAATAAGTTATGAGGTTTTTGCTAACATACATAGAATGTTCCCATAACTAAAGGAAAAATGGACACAAACATAAGAACATTACAAAAACGTTCTCCCCCTAGAATTGTTAGCTGGGTTGTTGATCACACACTGCACCCTGTGAAGGAAGAGGAAGTGAAAATTGGTGTCTAACCTTTCTGACCGTCTCACACAGGATATGATTCACAAATGTGTCATTTCTCTTCTATACTTCCACTGAATCATTTGATCCAAAATAATAGAGCAAAGCAATGGATATAAATCAAATCACATTTTATTAGTCACATACAACAGGTGTAGACCTTACAGTGAAATGCTTACTTACAAGCCCCTAGCCAACACTGCAGTTTAAAAAATACGAATAAGAAATAAAATGGAGGGTGAGGGAGAGCTTTGTATGTGTCTCTGTGTGTGGAGTAAAGGTGGTCTAGAGTTTTTTTCCCTCTGGTTGCACATTTAACATGCTGATAGAAATTTGGTAAAACGGATTAAAGTTTCCCTGCATTAAAGTCCACTAGGAGTGCCGCCTCTGGATGAGCGTTTTCCTGTTTGCTAATGAGGGAATACACCTCATTGAGTGTGGACTTAGTGCTAGCATCAGTCTGTGGTGGTATGTAGACAGCTATGAAAAAAACAGATGAAAACTCTCTTGGTAGATGGTGTGGTCTACAGCTTATCATGAGATACTCTACCTCAGGTGAGCAAAACCTCAAGATTTCCATAGATATCGTGCACCAGTTTACAAATATGCATGTCGTCGTTCAGCCACTACTCTGAAGCATAAAATATTACAGTTTTTATTGTCCCGTTGGTAGTTTGATCTTCCTCGTAGGTCGTCGATTTTAATTTTCCAATGATTGCACGTTAGCTAGAAGAACTGAAGGCAGGGGGGGTTTATTCAATCACCTACGAAATCTCAGAAGGCAGCCCGACCTCCGTCCTCTTTTTCTCCATCTTCTCTTCACGCAAATGACTGGGATTCGGGCCTGTTCCCGGGAAAGCAGAATGTCCTTCACGTCGGGCTCGTTAAAGGAAAAAAGCTTCAGCCATTTCGTGGTGAGTAATCGCTGTTCTGATGTCCAAAAGTTATTTTCAGTCATTAGAGACAGTAGCAGCAACATTATGTACAAAATAAGTTAAAAAAATTTAAGTTACTAACAACACAAAACTAAGAACACAAATGTTTAGGAGCACGTAAAAACGTCAGCCATCTTCTCCGGCACAGAATAAAATACATTTTAACTGCGTCATCAAAGTAGTTTTAAAACCTCTGATAAGTCCACTGTTGAGGCTGATGTTTAGATCAAGAAAGATCTTTAGAAAATATGCACATTTTCTCCATTCGGAAAGTATTCAGACCCCTTGACTTTTTCCACATTTTATTATGTTACAGCCTAAAATTGATTAAAATGCTTTTTTACTCATCAATCTACACACAATACCCCATAATGACAAAGCAAAAACAGGTTTAGACATTTTTGCACATTTATTTAATTAATAACAAAAAAAATGGAAATAGGACATTTACATAAGTATTTAGACCCTTTACTCAGTACTTTGTTGAAGCACCTTTGGCAGCGATTACAGCCTTGAATCTTCTTGGGTATGACCTCACCCGTATTTGGGGGAGTTTCTTCTAAATTGATTTGCATTTTAATGAGGAAAATAAATATTTGACCCCTCTGCAAAACATGACTTAGTACTTGGTGGCAAAACCCTTGTTGGCAATCACAGAGGTCAGACGTTTCTTGTAGTTGGCCACCAGGTTTGCACACATCTCAGGAGAGATTTTGTCCCACTCCTCTTTGCAGATCTTCTCCAAGTCATTAAGGTTTCGAGGCTGACGTTTGGCAACTCGAACCTTCAGCTCCCTCCACAGATTTTCTATGGGATTAAGGTCTGGAGACTGGCTAGGCCACTCCAGGACCTTAATGTGCTTCTTCTTGAGCCACTCCTTTGTTGCCTTGGCCGTGTGTTTTGCGTCATTGTCATGCTGGAATACCCATCCACGACCCATTTTCAATGCCCTGGCTGAGGGAAGGAGGTTCTCACCCAAGATTTGACGGTACATGGCCCCGTCCATCGTCCCTTTGATGCGGTGAAGTTGTCCTGTCCCCTTAGCAGAAAAACACCCCCAAAGCATAATGTTTCCACCGCCATGTTTGACAGTGGGGATGGTGTTCTTGGGGTCATAGGGAGCATTCCTCCTCCTCCTCCAAACACGGCGAGTTGAGTTGATGCCAAAGAGCTCCATTTTGGTCTCATCTGACCGCAACACTTTCACCCAGTTGTCCTCTGAATCATTCAGATGTTCATTGGCAAACTTCAGACGGGCATGTATATGTGCTTTCTTGAGCAGGGGGACCTTGAGGGCACTGCAATCTCAGCTTGTTACCTGAATAAAAGACACTTGGGAGCCAGAAATCTTTCTGACTGAGAGGGGGTCAAATACGTATTTCCCTCATTAAAATGCAAATCAATTTATAACATTTTTCACATGCGTTTTTCTGGATTTTTTTTGTTGTTATTCTGTCTCTCACTGTTCAAATAAACCTACCATTAAAATTATAGACTGATCATTTCTTTGGCAGTGGGAAAACGTACAAAATCAGCAGGGGATCAAATACTTTTTTCCCTCAGTGTATATAGGCAGCAGCCTCTTAAAGCTCAACCAAATTCCAATGGAAAAATATCTCATTTTTGGTTTAGTTGTCACCAAAATGTTTATTAATGCGCTATCAACCATTCAAAAGAACAGCATAGTAAATGGGAATTCAATGTCAGATTTGTCTATTTATAGGACAGATTGTGTTACCACTGTGTTTAATCTAATAGCAGAACTTAATGACCTGCATTACAGTTGAGATTACAATAGAATGGTGCAAATGATCAATGTCATTCAACCGTCTGCACAAATTATTACAGCCATTGGATAGTTCCATCTGTGCTACTGATTTAGTCTGGCTTTAATTCCAGTTTGTCTACAAATGAATCATTTATGTTGAATTCATTTCTCCATCTCAACCAAAAATCTAAATTAAATAACAGGACCAAATCAAACTGTATATGCACTTTAAATAACTTTCTTTGATTTAGTACTATTTTGGTTTACTTAGATTGTGAATCCAACATATCAATTATAAATTTGAAGACAAACTGGAATTAAAGCCAGACTAAGTCAGTGACACAGATGGAACTAACTAAGCAGAAGATACATCTTGGTTTGTGTTGACAACCAAACACAATTCAAAATAACTAAATACCATTCCAGTTGAAATCAACCAGAGTTTGTTGAAACCCTAGGTCTATTGTATAGTCTATTCTTAGTTGAATTCTGGGTAGAATTGAAACAATAGCTGTTGATGACTTTACAAATGCTTTATAGTATTTAGTTTCTCTCAACAATCATTCTCATGATACCACATTGGTAACAGTCAGGACTCGGCGCAGACAGAGATGGCAGCCTCGCTTCACGTTCTCAGAAAGCTATGCAGTATGTTTTTTACTGTATTACTTCTTACATTGTTACCCCGGGAAATCTTAAGTTTTATTACATACAGCCGGGGGGGACTATTGGATATAAGAGCAACGTCAACTTACCAACATTACGACCAGGAATACGACTTTCCCGAAGCGGATCCTCTGTTTGGTCCACCAACCAGGACAATAGACTGGATCCCAGCCGGCGACCCAAAACAACGGCGGCGCAGGAGAAGGGGCAGACGGGGCGGTGTTCTGGTCAGACTCCGTAGACGGGCATATCGCGCACCACTCCCGAGTATACTACTTGCCAATGTCCAGTCTCTGGACAACAACGTAGACGAAATCCGAGTAAGGGTTGCCTTCCAGAGAGACATCAGCGACTGCAACGTTCTTTGCTTCACGGAAACATGGCTCACTCAGGACACGCTATCAGAGTCGGTACAGCCACATGGTTTCTTCACGCATCGCGCCGACAGAAACAAACATCTATCTGGTAAGAAGAAGGGCGGGGGTGTGTGCCTTATGATTAATGAGTCGTGGTGTGATCATAACAACATACAGGAACTCAAGTACTTTTGTTCACCTGACATAGAATTCCTTACAATCAAATGCTGACCGCATATTCTACCAAGAGAATTCTCCTCAACTATAATCACAGTCGCATATATCCCTCCTCAAGCTGACACATTGACAGCACTGAAAGAAATTCATTGGATTCTATGTAAACTGGAAACCACATATCCTGAGGCTGCATTGATTGTGGCTGGGGATTTTAACAAGGCTAATCTGAAAACAAGGCTCCCTAAATGTTATCAGCATATTAAATGTGCCACCCGGGCTGGCAAAATCCTTGATCATTGTTATTCTAACTTCCGCGACGCATACAAGGCCATTCTCCGCCCTCCTTTCGGCAAGTCTGACCATGACATTTTGTTGATCCCAGCCTACAGACAGAAACTAAAACAGGAAACGCCCGTGCTCAGGTCTGTTCAATGCTGGTCCGACCAATCTGATTGGGCGGCAGGTAGCCTATAACTCTATATTATGATTTTGGAGTGAGATAATACTTTTGGTCATGTAGTGTATTTTTATTTTGTCTGTTGAAATTCAGTTACCATGATGACATAATCCTGTGGTTGAAACTGCTCCCTCAAAATTACATTTTTCTAATCCAATGTATTTTCCATGTAACAAAACGTTGAAACTATATTGAAACAATGTTGTTTCAACCAGCTTGTACCCAGTGGGAAGACGTTTTTGGAAATTTGTCCCTCTTTCAAGTATAGGTGCCCAAAAACCCACACTGGTTACAGAAAGAATTAGTCAGTGTCAACCACACCAACGCTTGTGAGGCCAATGTTATCACACAAATCAACCGCGGGGATGGTTGGTTTTCATCAGAATTCTGTAGATTGCTGTAAGAGCCACCCCCAGCCTCCTCTCATAGTAAAGCGTTTGATTTGGACCACAGGACGAGCGAGAATGGAAAGACTGCTAGCTTTAAGGCATGTCAATATACATAGGGTTTTACTGAAAGTGGAACAGTGTTCCACATTCGCATGCAAAATCACACAGGTGGGTTGTGGGCACAAAGTCATCCCCTGTGGCTTGCCTCGAAACAGACCCCAGAGATAATGTAACCTTTTTGCTTGAAGGTGCACTATGCAGAAATCACTCTGCCATTTCCTGGTTTCCTGGTAAAATACTAATAGTTTGCCTAATTTCAGGTTGTGACGAAACAAGCAAGTATAGTGTAGAGAATCATTGTACCATGTTTAATATGTTTTCCATAACAAAGAGTATTTTCAGCTGGTGTACAAAACCGAAAGTAAAAGCAAAAACTAAACTTGAGAACTGGAAGCACAGCAATAGTGCACATAGAACAGATCTACTGCTTCTTATTTAGACTTGCTTTCAATGAGTGACAGATCTATAACTCACATTTCTATGTGCATTTGGTCAGGTCGCCCAAAAAGTTACATATTGCCGCTTTGAGGGACTGCAGTTCTTGAAGCTTTTTAACAAATAACATTTCATGATACAAAGACACTCGCTCGTATCTCCATTCTTTCACTTACACACAAACACTTCCATTTTACTGTATGAATCTTGTACGCTCTGTCTATGCGGAACTAATTTCATTAATCTGCTTTTAAAATAATATTTTTTAATATATTTTTTAAAATATATTTTTTAATATTTTAACACCAGCGTTTCTGAGCATCTTTTTTTTTTCCATTTGTGCTAATTCAAACCTTATGTAATTGAATTCTTTTTTGGGGGGGGGATGCTCTCCTGGAGTTAAATCAGCCATTTGTTTGGCCCAGTTGCAGGAGAAAATATGACTTTGCTTGCACTCCAGGCACCATAAGAGGTACTTGAAGCACTCTCAAGTCTAATAGCCAATACAAGCAGAATGCTAACAACTGGGTCAGTATCTGACATCCCCCATGGAACCAAAGTTAAAAGACAAATAAAAAAATAAAAAACACCAACTGGTTCTCCCTGAATTTTTACCCCTGGGTGCAAAGGAGAAGTAGGTCAGCGCGTTTGAGTGGTAAGGCTACACTAACCGACTGTAAACGAAAGTCAAGGAGGTGCCTCTACGACAGCCAAAAGTCAGACACTAATCTGGTTATCCAACAAGGCTCAGAGTAACATGGTAGGTTTGCCATTGTTTATAAGTTTCTTTGTGATGTAAAACAAAACAAAAATGAAAAACATCTCCCAACCTCATCACACACACACCCACCAACTGAAATCCTGCATGTACATGGTATAATCAGCCTCAAATATCACATACATTTGTAGCCAATGTATAAATCTCGGAAAAGTTCATTTTTCAGTCTGGTCACATTTGCGTCAAAACCAAAAAACACCCTAACGATTAGGGGACAATAGAACCTCCCACTATGCAGGCGATGGCTGCAGGATGAAGTTGGTGAAGAGAAACTGCAGAAACCTGTAGTCAAACCTTAATGACCTTTGATCACATGAGTTTTGTAAAGTTCTTGCAGTCGACATGTAGGCACAAGTCTGACAATTTATCACCCTAACGCAACACACTTTGAAAGGCGGTAATCAACGATGGTCACCAACTTGATGCCAGATCTTACAAGCCTGGATAGGTATTTTACATATCAGTTAACCACATGTTGCAGGGCAGTCTTAAGGGGCCAAAACACTTATTGTTTTCATTCTCTCCTTCTACTCAGACATGGGACACCAGGTGAGTGCAATTAACTACCAGGTAGAAAAAGAAAAAAAGTGTTTCAGCCCTCCTGGATCAGAATTGGAAAGGCTGTTAAATCTGGTGCCCGAAGCCACAGTCGATGAAGTGGCAAGCAACCATTGATTGATGCATGCAACGTCTGAGCATGGGAACACGCACCACAACACACATGGTAGAGGAATCACAAGGTGGAACTCAGAGCAAGGGAAGAATATGGTCAAGTCGGGGTTTCTCAGTAAATGGAAAGATTCTAATTTAATCCTATTGAGTCAAGCAGTTTCCATAGTATTTCATCAGCAGACTCATTTAGAGTGGTAGTCTACTTCCCGCAAATTTCACCCTAGTCACTTTATAGTGCACTACAAGAGCCACGTTCAAAGGTAGTGCACTATAAAGACAATAGGGTGCCATTTCGGATTACCACTGAATGTCTTGGGTTAACCTTCACTCTGCACTAGCAGTAAAATAGGACCTAACTAGGGAGAAAAAAACCCCAGAAACTTTCATTTTCATAATGCACATTGCTGAACAGAGAAATGGCACACAGTTTGAAGTGTTCCATTATTAAATGCAGCCTTGACAACAGTTTTAAAAAACTACAAAAACACGCTGTTTTGGCATCAGCTTAGTTTCCTTGAATCTAAAATATATGAACAATGACATACATTACAACAATATAGAAACTAATACAGCACCATATTAACATGACTGGCAAGCTGTCTAGACAAAGTTCATCAATACAAAACTGCCAAAGCACTAAATTCTACATTATAGGCATAAGGGAAATACACATTTCTATTTAGTGTGGTGATCAGTAACATAGACCAGGGCATATATATGAATCTCTCTGTTGGTATGCCCCTTGAGATCTATAGTATGTGTTTAGCTGATAAAGGGGTTCAAATCCATGTATAGACCTCAAGTTAGGATTCAGCCATAAATGCAGTAGAACAGTCTGATTTAAGGCCGTCTTTGGTTATGAGGATGAAGATGCAAGGCTAACGCTAAGAACGGAGCAGGAATGCTAACACTCAGGTTGGAGCTGGAATTCACAATCCAAAGCAAGTCAATGGTACCCATACTAACATTTTTTTGCGCTTCATGTTCAAATCTATAACTATTGAGTTGTCCAAAAAATAGATTGTATATGAAGTGCGAAAAATTCTAATACGGGTAGCTTACCATTGACTCGCTTTGGATTGTGCAATCAGTGCTAAATGTTAGCATTTGAAACAGTGGCCAGGTAAACAAAACCAAAGCACAGATTTGTCATATATTGTCCATATATTGTTAACATAGTATTTTACTTTCAAATGGTACCAATAATATGCATATCCTTGCTTCAGGGCCTGAGCTACAGGCAGTTAGATTTGGGTGTCATTTTAGGCGAAAATTGAAAAAAAGGGACTAATCCTTAAGAGGTTGATATTTCACACCCTGTTGTAAATCAAGGAGAGAGAGAACATCCCTCCCAAAATTCACACAGGAATGTTCCTTTGTCTACACCAACAGTTTCCAGCAGAAACTCTTAACATGTTCTAAAGCGAATACTGGGACAATATTTCTAACATAGAATGTGGGGAATGGCCAGAGTTGATCTAAAGAATGTAATTTGGGTTGTTATTTTGTGATGCCATTAAAAGTGTTATGAAGGAAATACTGTAACTTGAAAAGTATATACACACTACAGGTACAAAATCTCCATCCTCTACATTGTGCATGAAATATGAACAATTGTGAAAGTATTTGTTAAAATATTTTTGGAGCCAGAGATATAATTTGTTTTCTATAAACTTTGCACATTAAATAGCCTGACAGAACCGTCCCTTTCGACCAGAGTGTATAAAAGGATTGGTAAAGAAATTAACATTTAGACCAGAGAGGAACTCTGACTATCAACACGAGGTAGAGGCGAGAAGCTCACCTCCTGGACAATCACTGGTACAGTTGATTAGCTGTCCTAAGTAAAGTATCTAGAAAAGAAAATGTAAGTGGGACCATTCTACTACTCTTCTCAAATCACCGTAGTATGCTACTCTCAGCACAGCTGGCTAGCCCATCTTCAAATAATTATCTTCCAGAATAAGTGGAAGCAGAGTGAGCTCTAGTTCTGTTCAGGACTACACGACGGGTGTACACGACAGGGGGGGGGTACCCATTTGGACAATCAGAGCATTACAAGCATGTCGCGGGAAACACCCAACCAAACCCTTTCCAAGAAGGTTTGGTTCCAACATAGATACATGGCAAAACAAAGACATTTACACGTAAATACATTCATGATTTCTTACTCCAAACGGGCGGCGGTTAGTGTGCAAAGTATATGATTACTGTGAGAGTAGTTCCTAAAATGTATCAACGATAAGTGTCTTTCTATCTCCTTTGTAACAAGCCACCATATGTTGTGTCAGTCTGCTAGGGACCTTTTTCTAATGTATTAAGTGTGTATGTTTATCCTGTGTTAGTAAGCTAGTAAATCAACCAATTTGTGTAGTACTGAATCATTAGTAAGGCTGGCATTTTGCAGATGCAGGAGGTTACAACTGTTCAGAATGACGATATGAAGGGCATGATTAATAAGTTGACTGTATTATGGATGTGATAGGTAAAGACCTTGAGTTTAACTACTTAGGGAGTAGCGGCGCGCGTTAACATGACCTGTAGGCTACTCGGGATACATGGTATGGATCCAAATAACGCTTTTGTAATGTTGGTAAATGTAGTATGGGAAGAGTTTGTCACTTCAGTTTTTATGGATTTATGCTAATGCATAAAATATGTGAGGTGCTATCCTCAAACAATCAAATGTTGTGCTTTCGCAGTAAAGCCTTTTTGAAATCTGACAATGCTGTGATATTGCCAAGACTCTAAGCTTTTGATGACTATGCAACACTTGTATATTGATGAATGTTTTATAATTCAACTTTTGGATTTTGAATTTGGCGCCTTACATTTCTCCGGGTAGTGTCGGGAATGCGGCGCTAGCGCCCCAATGATCCTTAATTCAGGATATGGTAACTCTAAAACAACCGCTCTCATGGTTCCCCAAATCCTAATGAGTTAATTGTTTACATGATTAATTTAAAGTGGGTAACAATTAAACATAAATAACTATCTGATGACTTATTTATCTAATGAAAGTAAAGTCACGACAGACCCCAGTGATGACTCCCCTTAACCTAGCATACGCAGCAGGTACATGGCTTTTAATCTTCATCCCATTAAGTTTTTCCATTTTCAAAATCTTCTCCTGCTCAGCCTGACTACCACACAATATTAACAATCTACCATTTCCAATGAAGCAAGCTAATTTCACTTCACCTACCGTTTTCTTTACAGCATTAGTTAGTCAGATAGGGTGTAAGTGAGGCCCTGTGGTCACAAACACCATCACCCCTTTCCACTCCAACACATCATTACCACTTTCCACTCCAATACATCATTACTCTTGCTTCCTACTTTGGCCCTCTTTAAGCTTTCTTTACTAGACGTTCCACCGCTCTCTCTACTTCCCATGTCTTTCCACTACCGACCATTCCTGGCTTCTCAATTTCCTCCATTTTATCCATACTACCCACCACCATTAACCTCTTACCACATTCAACAATATCAAACTCTCGCTTGTGGTCAAACAATCGGTCTCATTAGTTTCTAGTCACCTCCTTACACAGTTCAACCAAGAACGTGTCTCTCCTCCTGTTGCGGGGGGCGGTGACAGCATTCAGTCCTCAAACTTTTACGATCAGTGTATATATTATCCTCAAACAAAATCAAAAGATCAAGGAAACAGATTTGAAGTGTGTCAGATTGCATAGGGAATCTCAGGTGCTCAGAACAAGAGTTAAGAAAAGCTTGAAAAGCCTGGAGCTATTCTGCATCACCCCTCCATAAAACAAAAAGATCAATGTACCGTTTCAAAATAATAATGTTAGGCACATTTTGTTGGTGAGATGATTGATAATTGACTGTTTCTCCATGTAACCCACATACAAATTAGCATAGTTAGGAGCGATAGGGTATCCCATAGCAGTACCCTTAGTCTGGATAAAGAAATTGTTTTGAAACATTAAATAGTTGTGTGAGTACTATTTCAGCCAACGTTATAATGCAGCCACTGGAGGGTAGTTAATTTGGATCACGGTGCAAAATAAAATGTTCCACGGCTTCAATACCTCCCTCATGTGGAATATTAGCAAAGATTTTTATAACTAAACCAAGAGAACACAGCCTGTCGTTTCCAATGTGAACAAATGAGTCAGAGGGCAGAACAATCAAGGAAGTGGGCAGAGCCAAGCATGAGCTAGCAAATCAAATCAAATCAAATCAAATTTTATTTGTCACATACACATGGTTAGCAGATGTTAATGCGAGTGTAGCGAAATGCTTGTGCTTCTAGTTCCGACCATGCAGTAGTATCTAACAAGTAATCTAACAAATTCACAACAACTACCTTATACACACAAGAGTAAAGGAATGAATACGAGTATGTACATATAAATATATGGATGAGCGATGGCTGACCGGCATAGGCAAGATGCAGTAGATGGTATGGAGTACAGTATATACACATATATATGAGATGAGTAATGTAGGATATGTAAACATTATATAAATGGCATTGTTTAAAGTGGCTAGTGATACATTATTTCATCCAATTATAATTATTAAAGTGGCTAGAGATTTGGGTCGATGACCGAACGGCATAGGCAAGATACAGTAGATGGTTTAGAGTACAGTGTATACATTTGATATGAGTATGTCGGATACGTAAACATTATATACAAAATTGTTTAAAGTGGCTAGTGATACATTTGTTACATCCAATTCCTATGTATAAAGTGGCTAGAGATTTAAGTCAGTATGTTGGCAGCAGCCACTCAATGTTAGTGATGGCTGTTTAACAGTCTGATGGCCTTGAGGTAGAAGCTGTTTTTCAGTCTCTCGGTCCCAGCTTTGATGCACCTGTACTGACCTCGCCTTCTGGATGATAGCGGGGTGAACAGGCAGTGGCTCGGGTGGTTGTTGTCCTTGATGATCTTTTGGCCTTTCTGTGACATCGGGTGGTGTAGGTGTCCTGGAGGGCAGGTAGTTTAACCCGGTGATGCGTTGTGCAGTCCTCACTACCCTCTGGAGAGCCTTACGGTTGTGGGCGGAGCAGTTGCCGTACCAGGCGGTGATACAGCCCGACAGGATGCTCTCGATTGTGCATCTGTAAAAGTTTGTGAGTGATTTTGGTGACAAGCCAAATTTCTTCAGCCTCCTGAGGTTGAAGAGGCGCTGTTGCGCCTTCTTTACCACGCTGTCTGTGTGGGTGGACCAATTCAGTTTGTCCGTGATGTGTACGCCGAGGAACTTAAAACTTTCCACCTTCTCCACTACTGTCCCCTCGATGTGGATAGGGTGCTCCCTCTCCTGTTTCCTGAAGTCCACGATCATCTCCTTTGTTTTGTTGACATTGAGTGAGAGGTTATTTTCCTGACACCACACTCCGAGGGCCCTCACCTCCTCTCTGTAGGCCGTCTCGTCGTTGTTGGTAATCAAGCCTACCACTGTAGTGTCGTCAGCAAACTTGATGATTGAGTTGGATGCGTGCTTGGCCACGCAGTCATGGGTAAACAGGGAGTACAGGAGAGGGCTGAGAACGCACCTTGTGGGGCCCCAGTGTTGAGGATCAGCGGGGTGGAGATGTTGTTTCCTACCCTCACCACCTGGGACCGGCCCGTCAGGAAGTCCAGGACCCAGTTGCACAGGGCTGGGTCGAGACCCAGGGTCTCGAGCTTAATGACGAGCTTGGAGGGAACTATGGTGTTAAATGCTGAGCTGTAGTCGATGAACAGCATTCTTACATAAGTATTCCTCTTGTCCAGATGGGTTAGGGCAGTATGCAGTGTGATTGCGATTGCGTCGTCTGTGGACCTATTGGGACGGTAAGCAAATTGGAGTGGGTCCAGGGTGTCTGGCAGGATGGAGGTGATATGATCCTTGACTAATCTCTCAAAGCACTTCATGATGACGGAAGTGAGTGCTACGGGCGATAGTCATTTAGCTCAGTCACCTTAGCTTTCTTGGGAACAGGAACAATGGTGGCCCTCTTGAAGCATGTGGGAACAGCAGACTGGGATAGGGACTGATTGAATATGTCCGTAAACACACCAGCCAGCTGGTCTGCGCATGCTCTGAGGACACGGCCAGGGATGCCATCTGGGCCGGCAGCCTTGCGAGGGTTAACACATTTAAATGTTTTTCACATTGGCTGCGGTGAAGGTGAGCCCGCAGGTTTTGGTAGCGGGCCGTGTCGGTGGCACTGTATTGTCCTCAAAGCGAGCAAAGAAGTTGTTTAGTTTGTCTGGGAGCAGGACGTCATGGTCCGCGACGGGGCTGGTTTTCTTTTTGTAGTCCGTGATTGACTGTAGACCCTGCCACATTCCTCTTGTGTCTGAGCCATTGAATTGTGACTCTACTTTGTCTCTATATTGACGCTTAGCTTGTTTGATTGCCTTGCGGAGGGAGTAGCTGCACTGTTTGTATTCAGTCATGTTTCCGGTAGCCTTTACCTGGTTAAAAGCAGTGGTTCGCGCTTTCAGTTTTGCGCGAATGCTGCCATCAATCCATGGTTTCTGGTTGGGGAAGGTTTTGATATTTGCTATGGGTACAACATCACCAATGCATTTGCTAATAAACTCGCTCACCGAATCAGCGTATACATCAATGTTGTTGTCAGATGCTATCCGGAACATATCCCTGGTCGTAATGTTGGTAAGTTGACGTTGCTCTTATATCCAATAGTTCCTCCCGGTTGTATGTAATAAAACTTAATATTTTCCGGGGTAACAATGTAAGAAGTAATACATAAAAAAACAAAATACTGCATGGTTTCCTGAGAACGTGAAGCGAGGCTGCCATCTCTGTCGGCGCCGGAAGCAAGATCCTATTGTCTGCATCTGCATATTTCCGTTAGGGAACGCCACTTATGTGCACGTGCAATAACTCAATTCGCCTTTGCACTCTTAAACATCAAAAAAAAAAAAAATACAACTTTTGCAAAGGGTAGTCTACAAAACTTAGTCCACTCTGTTCATAACATATTCTAGTTTTGGGAACCTGAAAACTATTGAGATCAAACGTTTCATTGACGAGAGATTTTGCAGTATGTCGGCAAAAATCTCTTGTTCCATCTTCTCCCAATGCCAGCCAGTGGGTTTCCTCTTACTACCATATTAGAGACCTAGTGTGACACTCAAGGCCACACATGGGGAGGGGTTTCAGAGCAGGGAGTGTCATGGAATTATTCAATCAATAATAATTCTCAAATACTGGAGCATGTGCGTTTAAATAGACTTATTAATCAGTATAACAATACATAGTCAATTCATGAAGTATCTCCCTTCCAATTTTGGCACAAGCTACTTATACATTTGTCCACCTTACGTCATACTCATAGTAACTTCACTCAATGGCTTATCACCTCTGGCATTTTGCCACCGTTATCATATTCCCTTTACATTAGGACATGCAACCTGTAGAGTCTTACAGAAATAGTTTCATGCATGTAGGACCATAGTAACAGTCCGTGGCACTCTACAGGAATAACCAATACATGTCCTCCCGCTGACTCCTCAGAAAGGGGAACCCCTGTTCTGGAAAAAACCCAAGAGGTTTAACCATAGTTGGCCAAAACAATAACAGAAATAACCACGTGCATGTCTAATGGTGTCCAATGACCTAGAGCACATACACTAGTTTTGCTGGCTCCTTCTGAAATAAATAATTGCCACATATATACTGAAAAATTCCCAACAGGAGGGGTGTGAGAGGGGTGTCCCGGGGGTAGTGTTCTCTCTGCTGCTCTACTGGGTGTTGAAGCCATACACAGACTGGGGCTCCCCTCTGCACCTCACAAAGGCCACAAAACATCGTTAAACTGACACACACACACACACACACCACTTTGAGTATCAATTTCTTTCACACACACTGAAGCAATAGCATTTGACAACTCATCCATGAAAAGAGAACACACTGAACTTCTAGTATGTGTACTCTATTAACATTAGTTATTTTAAATCCAGTCTGTGTTGATACTCGACTCCTCTTCTTGGCTCAAGGGCAGCCAGAGATGACAGATGGGATGCAAGGTAGCTTTAAATCCTTCCTGCCTGAGCTCTTGTAGCTGCCAAACTATGTCAGCCAGTCCGTTCTTAAGTGTCATTGGTAGCATCTAGGAGGCAGGATTGCAGAGGGTGTTGAGAGGCAAAGTAATTACAGTGTCCTCACAATACTGTGTCCCCACAATGACAGGAGCCAGGGTGTCACTGTCAGTAGTCCTTGTGGGGACATTAGCAGTGTCACTCCACCCAGCCCCTCTCTGACAAGCACTTTAACCCCCATTGATCAACTGAGCTCTCACTAGAGACATGATGAGCCGGTCAAGCTAAAGTCATCATGTCTAGGAACCTGAACTCAAGTTCATTACAACACTGAACCTGAAATAGAGTATTTAGCAAAAACATAATGCCAGCACGATAGGACAAACCACATAAAATGATACCTCAATGATATCCACAGTATGGATTTTCTGGCCTCACATGCCAGGATGCAATAGAAGGCTGTCTAAGCTGCTATACAAGTGGCACCCCACTGCTGTAAAGGCTACACGACAGGTGAACACCATTGTCTCTCTGGTCTGTCCTCTAGCGCCTCCGCTCACCAGGTTGTTGAACAGCATGTAGATGACAGGGTTGATGACAGTGCTGCTCTTAGCCAAGACGGTGGGCACCACGCTGGCCACAGGGGTGACCAGGCCTGACCGGCCGAAGGTGGCCACTAGGGCCATGACGCCGTAGGGCATCCAGCACAACAGGTAGCGCGACACCATGAACAGCACCATGATCAGGACGTGCTGCTCTCGCCTCTGGGCCGACAGCAGGTTGATCTTAGCCACCTGGGAACGGGAAGGAGAGAAGAGTTGGACTGCCAGAAAATGTTATAATTGTTGCTATTATCAATGTGTAGCACCCACTTGTAATGCTGTAATGCTAGTCATGCATGTTGGGGGTTCAAAGGCAGTGGATTTTATGTAATGTGTGAAAGAGTTAAATGATCAACTGTGTATCAATTTCTCAGAACCTAAGTTCTGTATCATGTCTTTGGGTTAAAAGTAGCCCAGTCCTGGCATGAGACCTCCCCAGAGTTTATTTAACATTGTGTAATGTCCACTGACGCCCCGTGTCAGCATTCTAGCCAATGAGCATGGCCGACTAGGGATACCAGCCAATCAGGAGTAATAACAATGTCAGTTCCTGTAAAACGTTTCCTCCTCGTCTGTCACGTCACCAGACACCTCTTAGATGCTCAATTTGACAGCCTTGTAGCCCATAACCTGTGTTATAAACACAATGTTCAACCATGTAGAGTAGCAAGGGAAAAAAATGTGAACCCTTTGGAATTACCTGGATTTCTGCATGAATTGGTTATCAAATTTGATCTGATCTTCATCTAAGTCACAAACATAACATGCTTAAACTAATAGCACACAAATTGTATCTCTTGTCTACATTGAATACATCATTTAAACATTCAGTGGTGGTTGGAAAAAGTATGTGAACCACTAGACTAATGACTTCTCCAAAAGATAATTGGAGTCAGGGGTCAGCTAACCTGGAGTCCAATTAATGAGAGATTGGAGATGGTGGTTAGAACCACCTTGCCCCATAAAAAAAAAAAGAAAAAAAGGTTTGGAGGCTTTGAGTTTGCTATTCACAAGAGGCATTGCCTGATGTGAACCATGCCTCAAACAGATCTCAGAAGACCTAAGATTAAGAATTGTTGACTTCCATAAAGCTGGAAAGGGTTACAAAAGTATCTCTAAAAGTCTTGATGTTCATCAGTCCACGGTAAGAAAAATTGTCTATAAAACGGAGAAAGTTCAGCACTGTTGCTACTCTCCCTAGGAGTGGCCGTCCTGCAAAGATGACTGCAAGAGCACACTGCAGAATGCTCAATGAGGTTGAGAAGAATCTTAGAGTGTCAGCTAAAGACTTACAGAAATCTCTGGAACGTGCTAAAATCTCTGTTGACGAGTCTACGATACGTAAAACACTAAACAAGAGTGGTGTTCATGGGAGGACACCACAGAAGAAGCCACTGCTGTCCAAAAAAAGCATTGCTTCACGTCTGAAGTTTGCAGAAGTGCACCTGGATGTTCCTGGCAAAATATTCTGTGAACAGATGAAACTACAGTTGAGTTGTTTGGAAGGAACACACAACACTATGTATGGAGAACAAAAAGGCACAGCACAGCACACCAACATCAAAGCCTCAACCCAACTGTAAAGTATGGTGGAGGGAGCATCGTGGTTTGGGGCTGCTTCGCTGCCTCAGGGCCTGGACAGCTTGCTATCGACGGAAAAATGAATTCAAGATTATCAAGACATTTGCAGGAGAATGTTAGGTTATCTGTCCACCAATTGAAGCTCAACAGAAGTTGTCCTGTTGCATCACCCAACGACCCAAAACAAAGTAGTAAAATCAACAACAGAATGGCTTCAACAGAAGCTTCTGGAGTGGCCCAGTCAGAGTCATGACCTCAACCCGATTTGAGATGCCGTGGCATGACCTCAAGAGTGCAGTTCACACCAGACATCCCAAGAATATTGCTAAACTGAAACAGTTTTGTAAAGAGGAATGGTCCAAAATTCCTTCTGACCGTTGTGCCACAATTACAGAAAACATTTGGTTGAGGTTATTGCTGCCAAAGGAGGGTCAACCAGTTATTAATTCCAAGGGTTCACATACTTTTTCCAACCTGTACTGTGAATGTTTACAAGGTGTGTTCAATAAAGACATGAAAACACATAATTGTCTGTTTGTTATTAGTTTAAAGCACACTGTGTTTGTCTATTGTTGTGACCTAGATGAAGATCAGATCAAATTTTATGACCAATTTATGCAGACATCCAGGTATTTCCAAAGGGTTCACATACTTTTTCTTGCCATTGTAATAGGTATTCTACTGCTGCCAAGACAAAAGGTGCTCAATGTGTTTTGCCTGGTACATTCTTTAATCTATCCCAGACCCACAGTGGAAGCTGGTACTGAGGAGCTGTTATCCTGGAGGCTCAGGCTGATCTAATCAGGAAATTGATAAAAAAAAGGTCATTTGTGACACCAGGGGACTTGGCCATGCAATGGAGTAACACATTGGGATGTATTAGTAACGTGTGCACTATATTTCTAGAGAGGCACAGTTGTGGCATAATACATCACTCTCTCATCATCTCTTGCTGATGACTGGGATGAAGACAGGAGTAGGACAAGACACCCTCTGTGACTGATGACTAACATAAGGGCATGTATGTGATAGGCCTATCGGTATTATATGATTGATGGTCATAATGCGTCTTGACAGTGTCATGAAGTGCATGTCAGAGCAAAAACCAGGTTGAAGGAACTGTCCGTAGATCTCCGAGACATGATTGTGTCGAGGCATAGACATTGCAGCATCGAAGGTCCCCAAGAACACAGTGGCATCCATCATTTCTAAATGGATTAGTTTGAAGCCAACAAGACACTTCCTAAAGCTGGCCGCCCAGCCAAACTGAGCAATCGGGAGAGAATGGCTTTGGGTCAGGGAGGTGACCAAGAACCCGATGGTCACTCTGAACCCGATGGTCACTACCCTAAGCCCACAGCCAATACAACGTAAGAGTGGCTTCGGGACAAGTCTCAATGTCCTTGAGTGGCCCAGCCAGAGTCTGGACTTAAACCCGATCTAACATCTCAGAGAGCAGAAAATAGCTGTGCAGCGACACTCCCCAGCCAACCTGAGAGCTTGAGAGGATCTGCAGAGAAAAATGGGGGAAACTCTCCAAATAAAGGTGTGCCAAGCTTGTAGGGTCATACCCAAGAATACTCGAGGCTGTAGTCGCTGTCAAAGGTGCTTCGAAGTACTGAGTCAAGGTTCTGAATACTTATGTAAATGTTATATTTCAGTATTTAATTTTAAGCAACATTTTAAAAAAAACTGTTTTTGCTTTGTCATTATGGAGATAGTGTGTCGATTGAGAGGGGAAAACAATTTAAATCAATTTTAGAATGAGGCTGTAACGTAACAAAATGTGTAAAAAGTCATGGGGCCTGAATAATTTCCGAAAGCAATTTCCAGATAGCCTTTCTATTCCATTCACACTGCAAAGGGATAATAGATCAACAGGCACAAAGGCTGAGCTTGGCCTAAAGTACCAGTCAAAAGTTTGGACACACCTACTCATTCAAGGGTTTTTATTTGTACTATTTTCTACATTGTATAATAGTGAAGACACCAAGACTATGAAATAACACATATGGAATCATGTAGTAACCAAATAAAGTGTTAAATCAAAATATATTTTATTTCTTCAAAGTAGCAAGCCTTCGCCTTGACAGCTTTGCACACTTGGCATTCTCTCTACCAGCTTCACCTGGAATGTTTTTCCAACAGTCTTGAAGGAGTTCCCACATATGCTGCTTTTCCTTCACTCTGCGGTCCAACTCATCCCAAACCATCTCAATTGGGTTGAGGTCGGGTGATTGTGGAGGCCAGGTCATCTGATGCAGGAAATAGCCGTTACACAGCCTGGAGGTGTTGGGTCATTGTACTGTTGAAAAACAAATGAGTCCCACTGAGCGCAAACCAGATGGGATGGCATATCACTGCAGAATGCTGTGGTAGCCTTGCAGGTTAAGTATTCCTTGCAAAGCACCCCCACACCTCCTCCTCCATACTTCACGGTGGGAACCAACGCATGCGGAAATCATCCGTTCACCTACTCTGCGGCAGTTGGTACCAAAGGACATTTCCACCGCTCTAATGTCCATTGCTCGTGTTTCTTGGCCCAATCAGTCTCTTCTTCTTATCCTTTAGTAGTTGTTTCTTTGCATTAATTCGACCATGAAGGCCTCATTCACGCAGTCTGCTCTGAACAGTTGATGCTAAGATATGTCTGTTACTTGAACTCTGAAGAGTTTATTTGGGCTGCAATCTGAGGTGCAGTTAACTCTAATGAACTTATCCTCTGCAGCAGAGGTAACTCTGGGTCTTCCTTTCCTGTGGCGGTCCTCATGAGAGCCAGTTTCATCATAGCGCTTGATGGCTTTTGCAACTGCACTTGAAGAAACTTTCAAAGTTCTTTACATTTTCTGCATTGATTGACCTTCATGTCTTAAAGTAATGGACTGTCGTTTCTCTTTGCTTATTTGAGCCATATTTGGTACTTGGTATTTTACCTGTCTTCTGTATACCACCCCTAACTTGTCACAACACAACTGATTGGCTCGAACGCATTAAGGAAATAAATTCCACAAATTAACATTTAACACCTGTTAATTGAAATGCATTCCGGGTGACTATCAGAGCAAATGGTGGCTACTTTGAAGAATTTGATTTGTATAACACTTTTTTGGTTACTACATGATTCCACATGTGTTATTTCATTGTATTTAATGTCTTCACTATTATTCTACAATGTAGAAAAAATTTCAAAATTAAGAAAAACCCTTGAATGAGTAGGTGTCCAAGCTTTTGACTGGTACTGTACAGAACAGTGAAAAATGGTCTGGCTTGAACCATTAATATGCCTGCTGGCAGCCACTGCTTCCTGTCTGTGAACATCAAAAACAAAGCTATTTTGTAATGGATTCTAAAATTACCCATATGAACTGCCAATATTGTACAATGATTTTTATGTATAAAATGTGTTGCAGTTACCCAGCAGTAGCCTCGATGAGCTTTTGACCAGGATATACGTGTCATGTTAACTAAAGCCTAGAGCAGTACAGATCAGTCGGGCAGTGTTACTTTGTAGCTAGCTGCAGAGTACACACTTCAATAGCACTAGTGCACACTCCATCATAATCTCGTGATCTTCATCTTGAGACCCAAGAAGGCACTATACACCATCTAACCAATCACCAATAAGTAGCAGCACCAATCTTGAGTTGAGTCAATTTAGTAAAAAAAATAACTGAAAAGGACAATTTTTCAATTCATACACTTCCATTCATTCACTGAATTGATTACATTCAAACTGGACCTTTCCCCACCCGAGTCCCACTCACCCCCCTGATGGCGACCAGAATCCTGCCATAGCAGTACACCATTAGCATGAGGGGTAGTAGCAGGCAGAATATGAACAGGCAGACCACGTAGGAGACACTGGCCGGGGAGCGCTGGGTCCACTGGACAGAGCAGGAGGTCCCAGCCCCCTCCGGGCCAAAGCTGCTCCAGCCAATTAAGGGAGGCAGGGTACATAGCAGGGAGTAGAGCCAGGAGCCCCCCACACATAGCTAGGTCTTCCTAAAGTCAGACACGTCAGCCTTGGTGGAGAGCTGCACGGTGGCGTAGCGCTCATAGGACAGAATGGACAGAGACAGCAGTGATTCTATCCCTAGGAGGGACAGACAGTGTTATAAGTGAGGTGTTGATGAAGCAGATACTCTTCCAGTCCACATAAAACAAATTACATTTTCATTTAACTAGGTAAGTCAGTTAAGAATAAATTCTTATTTACAATGACGGCCTAGGAACAGTGGGTTAACTGCCTTGTTCAGGGGCAGAAACACAGATTTTTACCTTGTCAGCTCGGGCATTCGAACCACCAACCTTTCAGTTACTGGCACAACGCTCTAACCACTTGACTACCTGCCGCCCCATAATAATACATTAAATATAGAATATTGACTATTAAAAAAAATCATTTAAACCAAAAAAAAAGCATTTTGGTCAACATTTAAGGTTAGGCATTAGGGTTAGCAGTGTGGTTAAGGTTAGATTGTATGACTGTGCCCACTGTGCAGAGATTCATAACAATAAATGCCAACCTGCTCTTGTAAATTTGGGTTATGAAGACAGAATACACATTTGCTTTTAATTTAAGGTCCTATGCAAAAGTCCTACATGTAATAATTCAAACTTCCCATTCAAGTGTAAATGGAAACTTATAATGGTTGAATTTAACTGGGTGTTGCTGTAGCTTTTATACCATCATTTTCCATGAGTGTTTGACAATTTATACATTCAAATGTAGGTTAATTAAAATGTTACACAGGCGACAGGAAGGAATGGTGGTTAAAATATCAATTATATATATTAGAGAAGCCATCATAAATTGATAATGAAAAGTCTGAGCACGTCATAATTTATCCAACAGTAGGCCTAATGATCTGAAGCAGGGTTTCCCAAACTCATGGGGCTCCCCCTGTGTGCACGTTTTGTTTTTTGCCCTAGAAGTATACACTGGAGTCAAATAATCAAAGTTTGATGTTGAGTTGGTTATTTGAAACGGCTGTGTAGTGCTAGGGCAAAAAACAAGATGTGCACCCAGGGAGGGCCCCAGGACCGATTTTGGGAAACCCTGATGAAGGATCTTTATTACCTTTTGACAGTAAAGTAGCCTAGCTCTAGGCTTTAAAATCATAGGCTATAGAAATAATGTTATTAGTTAGAAACTAGTCCCTGCAAAAATATATGATGACATTGAGGTCAGCCTATAGTTCAGCCTAGGCTACATGGCTTTTTTGAAATATTAGAAAATCGCACAGAAAAACGAATTGGCGAAACCGTACCACTTGCAACCATGGTGTCCAATGAGCCATCTTCCTTGGATACTCGCCGCGAAACTGAACAGAGTTCCGAAAATACACACGAGGATGTCGCTCACGCTGATGTTCAACAGAATGAGGTTGATGGGCGTCCAAAGCAACCGAAACTTTGCTAAGATAAGCAGGACAAGGTTGTTGAGGAATCCCAATACCAAAAGGAGCCCAAGGCACACTGCCACCACCGTGTGGCCAGTCCTGCTCAGGCCGAAGGAGCCCTGGGCTAACAAGGTGTCCCCATCACTGACATTGGTGCTTAGGTTGGAAGCCCCTCTTTTAGTGGTGCTGAAATTCAGAACTGGAATGCGAACAACCATAGCGCACGCGGGCTAAACTAGAAACAACTGGGGTCGAAGCCTTCTCACTCATTCAAACTCGCGCACATGCTCGCCAACAGTCTTGGTGACAAAGAAACATTGACTCCCATTTAGTATCTCGCTCCAAACTGGGTGACCTCAGTGCATAAAAATGATGGGAAAGTGAGTGTCTTCGCGCCCCATACGTCAAACAGGTAAGGTTACTTATTCAGTGCCCCATGTCTCTGTGCATATGCTGCCATGTCTCTGTGCATATGCTGCGTTCACACAGGCAGCCCAATTCTGATCTTTTATTCACTAATTGGTCTTTTGACCAATCAGATCTGATGTGAAAATATATGATGTGATTGGTCAAAAGACCAATTAGTGGAAAAAATATCTAAATTGCGCTGTCGATCAATGAGCTAAACCCAGTTTTAGCAGGAGACAATCAGGCTGCAAATTCAATAAACTGTTAATGACACCAACCTATTAGGGGAGACCAGGGGCAATTGTAAAAATATATATAATAATGTATTTTACTCTATTGCTCAGAGACAACTTGAAGTAGGCCAGTAATTCTTTTTTAAATATTAGAAACGTACATCTGTCTCCTAATCATTCCTACCATAAATAGGTGTGTACATAAGAAGGTCAGAGCACAGTATTGATTTTCATCCTAAAAGTCTGGATGTTATATTTGCCCCTGTGACATGGGCAATTGTAAAAGCTGGGGTCAAAGGTAAAGCCTAAAAATTAACCAAATGAACTCACTTAACTTCAAAAACATGAATGTTTATGAATTATCATGTACATATGTAATAATTTTGTAAGAAATATAAGTATTTTTACATAACCAACCGTGACACCCCTATTTGCGAATGGCCATTCGGTTCCTCAAAACATGTCAATGTTTAGCCAACATGTGGTGATGGAAATGATGCTAGTTTGAAATCTTTGACATTAATGCTCAGGGAAGTTTAAGAAAAATACAGCTGGTGGAAAAAATTACTTTCACCCCTTAAAAACAAACATTTGCCCATAAAACATACAAATAGAGAGATGTTTGGCTGAAAATGTTCACGCATCGAGTGTCGTGGAAAATCAATCTTAAAAAATATGACACTCATACAAAAACTTGTGAATTCAATAAGACTTTAATACAGAGTAATTAAAGTCGAGCTGACCCGAGAAACAGCTGATCCAATTGATCACAGAGCTCTGCTTTATACCCTTACAGTATATGAGTACAGCCCATACGTAAATGCAGTACCGCCCTTTCTTATCTGCCACCATTATCTTTCACTTTGAGTCCTTGCTTGTTTACACCCAGTAACGCCCCTATCTGTTCCAAGTTTAGATTATATGGTGGCAGGCCCTTCAATGTTATAACAATAATACATTTATTGTGTACATATATTACTTGTGTTGGCCATTCTGCTGTCATCTTCTAGACCATAATGGATTAGTATTCTATCTCTACCTGATGTATAGAATTATTTCTTATGGTTTCAATGCATTGTTCTCTGTATGTGAAAATAGCTTGTCTTGACCTCTCCTCACCACATTCTCTCTATCTCAGCATTTGCTTGCTGTCGCTCACACCTGACAGCTGTTTGGGCTCTGTCTAATTTTACAGACCCTGTAACTTTAATCTATGTCTGACTCTTAACATATGTATTTATGGGTCTCAGCTTTGCAGCCTTGTCACTAGCCGAGACAACCTTTGACCTATTTTCTGCTCACAAGTGGCAAAATAGACTAAGTGGCATTCTGAGAGATGCGCTTGGTGTCACCTATATCTTGACAACTGTCCAAGTTATCTTGCATGCTTGTTTTAGCACTGAAGCCTCAACCAATATTAGAAATGCAATCTAAGTTATGTCAATCATGTTGTCTACTATCTTTGCATTAATCAATGTGTATATTTTTCCTCAGTTATGTTTTACTACCACAGGAGATAACCTAAATTGTTATGTATAGCGTGAGTTTCATCACTCTAGTCTGTTTTTGTTTGGAGAAATACAAGCATAGCACAGCATAGCAGGTAGCCTAGTGGTTAAAGTGTTGGGCCAGTAACCGAAAGGTTGCTACATCGAATCCTCGAGCTGACAAGGTAAAAATCTATTGTTCTGCCACTGAACAAGGCAGTTAACCCAGTGTTCCTAGGCCGTCATTGAAGATAAGAATTTGTTCTTAAAAGACTTGCCTTGTTAAATAAAGGTACAAAAAATATATATAGCCATTTATAGACTTTGAATCAATAATTTTTTATTTAGAAAGAAATCTCAAAGATGTCATGAAGACTATTAGGATGAGTAGACTTTTTCAGCCTTTGTTTTAAGCCTTTGTTTTATCACGCCTGGACTACTGCAACACCATTCTCTACGGACTCCCCGTCAAAACACTGGACAGACTTCTTAGCTTTTATCCTCTGTCAAGATACTTCAATTGTTAGTCTGTCCTAATGATTAGTATTCTCCATGGTCAGTCTGTCCTTATGTTTAGTGTTCTCCATGGTGAGTCTCTTATGTTAAGTATTCTCATTGGTTAGTCACTTATGTTTAGTATTCTCCATGGTTAGTCTCTTATGTTTAGTATTCTCCATGGTTAGTGTTCTCCTTGGTTAGTCTCTTATGTTTAGTATTCTCCATGGTTAGTCTCTTATGTTCAGTGTTCTCCATGGTTAGTCTCTTATGTTTAGTGTTCTCCTTGGTTAGTCTCTTATGTTTAGTATTCTCCATGGTTAGTCTCTTATGTTCAGTGTTCTCCATGGTTAGTCTCTTATGTTTAGTATTCTCCATGGGTAGTCTCTTATGCTTAGTATTCTCCATGGTTAGTCTCTTATGTTTAGTATTCTCCATGGTTAGTCTCTTATGTTTAGTGTTCTCAATGGTTAGTCTCTTATGTTTAGTATTCTCCATGGTTCGTCTCTTATGCTTAGTATTCTCCATGGTTAGTCTCTCATGTTTAGTCTCTCATGTTTAGTATTCTCCATGGTTAGTCTCCTATGTGTAGTATTCTGCATGGTTAGTGTCTTATGTTTAATATTCTCCATGGTTAGTCTCTTATGTTTAGTATTCTCCATGGTTAGTCTATTATGTTTAGTATTCTCCATGGTTAGTCTCTTATGTTTAGTGTTCTCCATGGTTAGTCTCTTATGTTTAGTATTCTCCATCGGTAGTCTCTTATGCTTAGTATTCTCCATGGTTAGTCTCTTATGTTTAGTATTCTCCATGGTTAGTCTCTTATGTTTAGTATTCTGCATGGTTAGTGTCTTATGTTTAGTGTTCTCCATGGTTAGTATCTTATGTTTAGTATTTTCCATGGTTAGTCTCTTATGCTTAGTATTTTCCATGGTTAGTCTCTTATGTTGAGTATTCTCCATGGTTAGTCTCTTATGTTTCGTATTCTGCATGGTTAGTCTCTTATGTTTCGTATTCTCCTTGGGTAGTCTCTTATGTTTCGTATTCTCCACGGTTAGTCTCTTATTTTTAGTATTCTCCTTGGGTAGTGTCTTATGTTTAGTATTTTCCATGGTTAGTCTCTTATGCTTAGTATTTTCCATGGTTAGTCTCTTATGTTTAGTATTCTCCATGGTTAGTCTCTTATGTTTAGTATTCTCCATGGTTAGTGTCTTATGTTTAGTATTCTCCATGGTTAGTCTCTTATGTTTAATATTATCCATGGCTAGTCTCTTATGTTTAGTGTTCTCCATGGTTAGTCTCTTATGTTTATTATTCTCCATGGTTAGTCTCTTATGTTTCGTATTCTGCATGGTTAGTGTCTTATGTTTAGTATTCTCCATGGTTAGTCTCTTATGGTTAGTCTTCTCCATGGTTAGTCTCTTATGTTTAGTATTCTCCATGGTTAGTCTCTTATGTTTAGTGTTCTCCAAGGTTAGTCTCTTATGTTTAGTGTTCTCCATGGCTTGTCTCTTATGTTTAGTGTTCTGCATGGTTAGTCTCTTATGTTTACTATTCTCCATGGTTAGTCTCTTATGTTTAGTGTTTTCCATGGTTAGTATCTTATGTTTAGTATTTTCCATGGTTAGTCTCTTATGCTTAGTATTCTCCATGGTTAGTCTCTTATGTTTAATATTTTCCATGGCTTGTCTCTTATGTTCAGTATTCTCCATGGTTAGTCTCTTTGGTTTAGTATTCTCCATGGTTAGTCTCTTTTGTTTAGTATTCTCCATGGTTAGTCTCTTATGTTTCGTATTCTGCATGGTTAGTATCTTATGTTCAGTATTCTCCATGGTTAGTCTCTTATGGTTAGTCTTCTCCATGGTTAGTCTCTTATGTTTAATATTCTCCATGGTTAGTCTCTTTTGTTTAGTATTCTCCATGGTTAGTCTCTTATGTTTCGTTATCTGCATGGTTAGTATCTTATGTTCAGTATTCTCCATGGTTAGTCTCTTATGGTTAGTATTCTCCATGGTTAGTCTCTTATGTTTAATATTTTCCATGGCTTGTCTCTTATGTTTAGTGTTCTCCATGGTTAGTCTCTTTGTTTAGTATTCTCCATGGTTAGTCTCTTTTGTTTAGTGTTCTCCATGGTTAGTCTCTTGTGTTTCGTATTCTGCATGGTTAGTGTCTTATGTTTAGTATTCTCCATGGTTAGTCTCTTATGGTTAGTCTTCTCCATGGTTAGTCTCTTATGTTTAGTTTTCTCCATGGTTAGTCTCTTATGTTTAGTGTTCTCCATGGTTAGTCTCTTATGTTTAGTGTTCTCCTTGGGTAGTCTCTTATGCTTAGTATTCTCCATGGTTAGTCTCTTATGTTTAGTGTTCTCCATGGTTAGTCTCTTATGTTTAGTTTTCTGCATGGTGAGTGTCTTATGTTTAGTATTCTCCATGGTTAGTCTCTTATGTTTAGTGTTTTCCATGGTTAGTATCTTATGTTTAGTATTTTCCATGGTTAGTCTCTTATGCTTAGTATTTTCCATGGTTAGTCTCTTATGTTTAGTATTCTCCATGGTTAGTCTCTTATGCTTAGTATTCTCCATGGTTAGTCTCTTATGTTTAATATTTTCCATGGCTTGTCTCTTATGTTCAGTGTTCTCCATGGTTAGTCTCTTTTGTTTAGTATTCTCCATGGTTAGTCTCTTATGCTTAGTATTCTCCATGGTTAGTCTCTTATGTTTAATATTTTCCATGGCTTGTCTCTTATGTTCACTGTTCTCCATGGTTAGTCTCTTTTGTTTAGTATTCTCCATGGTTAGTCTCTTATGCTTAGTATTCTCCTTGGGTAGTCTCTTATGCTTAGTATTCTCCATGGTTAGTCTCTTATGTTTAGTGTTCTCCATGGTTAGTCTCTTATGTTTAGTATTCTGCATGGTTAGTGTCTTATGTTTACTATTCTCCATGGTTAGTCTCTTATGTTTAGTGCTTTCCATGGTTAGTCTCTTATGTTTAGTATTTTCCATGGTTAGTCTCTTATGCTTAGTATTTTCCATGGTTAGTCTCTTATGTTTAGTATTCTCCATGGTTAGTCTCTTATGCTTAGTATTCTCCATGGTTAGTCTCTTATGTTTAATATTTTCCATGGCTTGTCTCCCTGGTTAGTCTCTTTGGTTTAGTATTCTCCATGGTTAGTCTCTTTTGTTTAGTATTCTCCATGGTTAGTCTCTTATGTTTCGTATTCTGCATGGTTAGTATCTTATGTTCAGTATTCTCCATGGTTAGTCTCTTATGGTTAGTCTTCTCCATGGTTAGTCTCTTATGTTTAGTATTCTCCATGGTTAGTCTCTTATGTTTAGTATTCTCCATGGTTAGTCTCTTTTGTTTAGTATTCTGCATGGTTAGTATCTTATGTTTAATATTTTCCATGGCTTGTCTCTTATGTTTAGTGTTCTCCATGGTTAGTCTCTTTTGTTTAGTATTCTCCATGGTTAGTCTCTTTTGTTTAGTATTCTCCATGGTTAGTCTCTTTTGTTTAGTATTCTCCATGGTTAGTCTCTTGTGTTTTGTAGTCTGCATTGTTAGTGTCTTATGTTTAGTATTCTCCATGGTTAGTCTCTTATGGTTAGTCGTCTCCATGGTTAGTCTCTTATGTTTAGTGTTCTCCATGGTTAGTCTCTTATGTTTAGTATTCTCCATGGTTAGTCTCTTATGCTTAGTTTTCTCCATGGTTAGTCTCTTATGGTTAGTTGTCTCCATGGTTAGTCTCTTATGTTTAGTATTCTCCATGGTTAGTCTATTATGTTTAGTGTTCTCCATGGTTAGTCTCTTATGTTTAGTGTTCTCCTTGGGTAGTCTCTTATGCTTAGTATTCTCCATGGTTAGTCTCTTATGTTTAGTGTTCTCCATGGTTAGTCTCTTATGTTTAGTTTTCTGCATGGTTAGTGTCTTATGTTTAGTATTCTCCATGGTTAGTCTCTTATGTTTAGTGTTTTCCATGGTTAGTATCTTATGTTTAGTATTTTCCATGGTTAGTCTCTTATGCTTAGTATTTTCCATGGTTAGTCTCTTATGTTTAGTATTCTCCATGGTTAGTCTCTTATGCTTAGTATTCTCCATGGTTAGTCTCTTATGTTTAATATTTTCCATGGCTTGTCTCTTATGTTCGGTGTTCTCCATGGTTAGTCTCTTTTGTTTAGTATTCTCCATGGTTAGTCTCTTATGCTTAGTATTCTCCATGGTTAGTCTCTTTTGTTTAATATTTTCCATGGCTTGTCTCTTATGTTCAGTGTTCTCCATGGTTAGTCTCTTTTGTTTAGTATTCTCCATGGTTAGTCTCTTTTGTTTAGTATTCTCCATGGTTAGTCTCTTATGTTTTGTATTCTGCATGGTTAGTATCTTATGTTCAGTATTCTCCATGGTTAGTCTCTTATGGTTAGTCTTCTCCATGGTTAGTCTCTTATGTTTAGTATTCTCCATGGTTAGTCTCTTATGGTTAGTATTCTCCATGGTTAGTCTCTTATGTTTAGTATTCTCCATGGTTAGTCTCTTATGGTTAGTATTCTCCATGGTTAGTCTCTTATGTTTAGTATTCTCCATGGTTAGTTTCTTATGTTTATTGTTCTCCATGGTTAGTGTCTTATGTTTAGTATTCTCCATGGTCGACGTAAATAGTCCGGGTGGCCATTTGATCAGTTTAGTTGTTCAGCAGTCTCATGGCTTAGGGGTAGAAGCTGTTAAGGTGCCTTTTGGTCCTAGACTTGGCGCCCGGTAGCAGAGAGAACAGTCTATGACTTGGGTGACTGGAGTCTTTGACAATTTTGGGGTCTTTCCTCTGAAACCTATTAGTATATACACTACTGGTCAAAAGTTTTAGAACACCTACTCATTCAAGGGTTTTTGTTTATGTTTACTATTTTCTACATTGTAGAACAATATTGAAGACATCAAAACTATGAAACAACACATATTATGTAGTAACCAAAAAAGTGTTAAACAAATCAATATATTTTATATTTGAGCTTCTTCAAATAGCCATGCATAGCCTTGATGACAGCTTTGAACACTCTTGGCATTCTCTCAACCAGCTTCACCTGCTTTTCCAACAGTCTTGAAGGAGTTCCCATATATGCTGAGCACTTGTTGGCTGCTTTTCCTTCACTCTGCGGTCCGACACATCCCAAACCATCTCAATTTGGTGGAGGTCAGGTCATCTGATGCAGCACACAATCACTCTCCTTCTTGGTAAAATAAACCTTACTCAGCCTGGAGGTGTGTTGGGTCATTGTTCTGTTGAAAAACAAATAATAGTCCCACTAAGCCCAAACCAGATGGGATGGCATATCACTGCAGAATTCTGTGGTAGCCATGCTGGTTAAGTGTGCCTTGAATTCTAAATACATCACAGACAGTGTCACCAGCAAAGTACCCCACACCATAACACCTTCTCCTCCATTTACAGTGGGAAATACACATGCGGAGATCATCCGTTCACCCACATCGCGTCTCAGAAAGACATGGAGGTTGGAACCAAAAATCTGTAATTTGGAGAGGACAAATTTCTACCGGTCTAATGTCCATTGCTCGTGTTTCTTGGCCCAAGCAAGTCTCTTCTGCTTATTGGTGTCCGTTAGTAGTGGTTTCTTCTTCTTCTTCCATTCAACCATGAAGGCCTATTCACATATTCTCTTCTGAACAGTTGATGTTGAGATGTGTCTGTTACTTGAACTCTGTGAAGCATTTATTTGGGGTGCAATTTCTGAGGCTGGTAACTCTAATAAACTTCTCCTCTGCAGCAGAGGTAACTCTGGGTCTTCCATTCCTGTGGCGGTCCTCATGAGAGCCAGTTTCGTCATAGCGTTTGATGTTTTTTGCAACTGCACTTGAAGAAACTTTCAATGTTTTTGAAAGTTTCCATATTGACTGACCTTCATGTCTTAAAGTAATGATGGACTGTTGTTTCTCTTTGCTTATTTGAGCTGTTCTTGTCATAATTTGGACTTGGCATTTTACCATATAGGGCTGTCTTCTGTATACCACCCCTACCTTGTCACAACACAACTGATTGGCTCAAACACAATAAGAAGAAGAGATTCCACAAATTAACTTTTAACAAGGCACACCTGTTAATTGAAATGCATTCCAGGTGACTACACACTATACATACACATGGATTTAGTACTGTAGATATGTGGCAGTGGTGGAGTAGGGGGCTGAGGGCACACAGTGTGTTGTGAAATCTGTGAATGTATTGTAATGTTTTTAAAATTGTATAAACTGCCTTAATTTTGCTAGACTCCAGGAAGAGTAGCTGCTGCTTTGGCAGCAGCTAATGGGGATCCATAATAAATACAAATACCTCATGAAGCTGCTTGAGAAAATGCCAAGAGTGTGCAAAACTGTCATCAAGGCAAAGGGTGGCCATTTGAAGAATCTCAAATATACAAATATTTTTTGAGTTGTAACATTTTTTTGGGGTGACTATGATTCCATATGTGTGTTATTTCATAGTTTTAATGTCTTCACTATTATTCTAAAATGTAGAAAATAGTAAAACTAAAGAAAAACCTGTTGAATGAGTCTGTGTTCTAAAACCTTTGACCGGTAGTGTAGGTGCTGGATGTCAGGAAGCTTGGACCCATACCAGGCGGTGATGCAACCGGTCAGGATGCTCTCAATGGTGCAGCTGTATAACTTTTTGAGGATCTGTGGACCCATGCCATTCCTGAGGGGCAAAGGTGTTGTCGTGCCCTCTTCACAACTGTCTTGGTGTGTCTGGACCATGATAGTTTGATGGTGATGTGGACACCAAGGAACTTGAAACTCTCGACCCGCCTCACTTCAGTCCCGTCGATGTTAATGGGGGCCTGTTTGGCCCTCCTTTTCCTATTGTCCACAATCAGCTCCTTTGTCTTGCTCATATTGAGAGAGAGGTTGTTGTCCTGGCACCACACCGCCAGGTCTCTGACCTCCTCCCTATTGTTAGTGATCAGGTCTACCACTGTTGGTTTGTCATCTAAATGAATGATGGTGTTGGAGTCGTGCTTGGCCACACAGTCATGGGAGTACAGGAAGAGACTAAGCACGTATCCCTGAGGGGCCGCAGTGTTGCGGATCAGCATGGCAGATGTGTTGTTGCCTACCCTTACCACCTGGGGGAGGCCCGTCAGGAAGTCCAGGATCCAGTTGCAGAGGGAGGTGTTTAGTCCCAGGGTCCTTAGCTTAGTGATGAGCTTTGTGGGCACTAAATGTTCTATTAAGGTATATTTACTTTTACTCAAGTATGACAACTGGGTACTTTTTACACCACTGCAAACACTCAGCAAAATGGCTCCAAAGTGGAAGGGGAAAGGTCAGACTCAGAGGTCATACTCCGAGGTAAAAAAAAGTAACCTCACCACATAGCCTATAGAGGTTATGTCAATTTTCTTTTACTTCTGGCTTTAATTTTTCCTACCTGTGACCTCCTTTTCCTGCCTTGTTGAAGTAGTGTTTCTGAGCCGTCACAGTCAGAGGTTAAAGAGGTTAAAAGGTGAAGGCTGATTGAGGAGGAGCTATGAAGGCACAGATCAGAATCAGAAAGGGGTGGAGTTATTTTAGGTTCCATCATGTCAGTAAATGCAGGTCATGGTGATAGAAGCCTTTTTCCACCACTGGAAACTGAGTTAAATGTTAGAGACAGAGTGCTGTGTCACAAAGTGCTGTACAGAGAAACCCATCCTAAAACCCCAAACAGCAAGCAATGCAGGTGTAGAAGCACGGTGGTTAGGAAAAACTCCCTAGAAAGGCCAGAACCTAGGAAGAAACATAGAGAGGAACCAGGCTATGAGGGGTGGCCAGTCCTCTTCTGGCTGTGCCGGGTAGAGATTATAACAGAACATGGCCAAGATGTTCAAATGACTGGAACAAACTACAAAAATCACTGAAGCTGGAGACTCATATCTCCCTCACTAGCTTTAAGCACCAGCTGTCAGTGCAGCTCACAGATCACTGCACCTGCACATAGCCCATCTGTAAACAGCCCATCCTACTACCTCATCCCCATACTGTATTTATTTATTTATCTTACTCTTTTGCACCCCAGTATCTCTATTTGCACATTCATCTTATGCACATCTACCATTCCAGTGTTTAATTGCTATATTGTAATTACCTCACCACCATGGCCTATTTATTGCCCTACCTCCCTTATCTTACCTCATTTGCACTCACTGTATATATTTTCATTTTTCTACTGTATTATTGGCTGTATGTCTGTGTATTCCATGTGTAACTCTTTGTTGTTGTATGTATCAAACTGCTGTGCTTAATCTTGGCCAGGTCGCAGTTGTAAATGAGAACTTGTTCTCAACTAGCCTACCTGGTTAAATAAAGGTAAATTAAATAAATAAATAATATGTCAGTTGGCTTTTCATAGCCAATCATTTAGAGTATCTCTACCGCACCTATTGTCTCTAGAGAGTTGAAAACAGCAGGTCTGGGACAAGGTAGCACGTCCGGTGAACAGGTCACGGTTCCATAGCCGCAGGCAGAACAGTTGAAACTGGAGCAGCAGCATGACCAGATGGACTGGGGACTGGTCCTGAGGCATGGTCCTAGGGCTTAGGTGCTGAGCGAGAGAGAGAGAGAGAGAGAGAGAGAGAGAGAGAGAGAGAGAGAGAGAGAGAGAGAGAGAGAGAGAGAGAGAGAGAATTAGAAAGAGCATACTTAAATTCACACAGGACACCAGATAAGACAGACTGACCCTAGCCCACTGACACATAAACTATTACAGCATAAATACTGAGACAAGGCTGAGTATAGCCCACGAAGATCTCCCCCACGGCACGAACCGGAGGGGAGGCGTCAACACAGACAGGAAGACCATGTCAGTGACGCACCCCTCCTAGGGACGGCATGGAAGAGCACCATTAAGCCAGTGACTCAGCCCCCGTAGAAATGAAGATGGAGACCAGAGCAAAAAGTAGAGCCCATTATTTAGGCCAACTGAAAAATCACAACAGTTGAGAGTTTTTAGAGAGTGGAGAAAGGCATCGTCAACATAGTTTGAAGTGATTTAGGTTAGCCCACTAGAGCATGGCCTAAGCGGTCTTTCAACACACTGTTTTGGACGCAACAATGCTAACTGGCCAATGAAACAAAGTGGTGGGTTACTAGCTCTCTGGGTCCATCAACTTTGAAGGTATCCATACGAGGTCAATCTGTAACTTCCACAAACTATCATGTTCTAAACATTCTAAACGTATTTGGGAAACTGAAATAACACATAACACTCCTCTGCTGCAGAGGAGGAATTATCTAGGTGACATTAATGAATCTCAGGGACCTTATATTTTATTGTTCCACATTGACATCCCTGTTTGTCTTTAACTAATTAGCTAAGGAGGTAAGGTATAGCACCACTGCTGTGGCTCCACCACTGCTCTGGCTCCACCACTGCTGTGGCTCCACCACTGCTCTGGCTCCACCACTGCTGTGGCTCCACCACTGCTGTGGCTCCACCACTGGCCTCCTGAGTCACTGATAAACTGTTAATGAAGGAAAAGAGTGAGCCCTACAAACTGATTGGACGGCGCTTCTGTGACAAAGGCAAATTGTAGTGAATCAACCCCTCCTCTCCTCTAAGAAAAACAAAGATGTGAATGGAATGCTTAGAATGTCTGGAACTTTGAGTAATTAGCCAGTGATGTGAAATATCAACAAAATGCATCAATTCAATAATTTTCTGGGAAAGCTTTTTCCATGTATTGAGATACAAAGTATTTTTTGTTTAGATGCTCTCAGATGTCTGTTGGTGTTGAAACTAAGGAACAAAGGCTCTTTGGTATCACCCGTGATGACACACAGTTTAACCCAGGACAAACACATAGGCCACCTCAGCCAAGCAGGAAGCTCAAGATGTTTCTATACTACAGTGCGAACCTTACAGTGTTTAGCTACTACATAGATAACTAAGGAAGGAACCACATAGGATGTGTGTGTGTGTGCATTGAGTTGGATGATGAGGGGATTGCCTGGTCCTGGCATTGCCCCTTTTTAATTTGGACCGGGGTTATTACAGTACCAGATGGGAAGGTGCTAAAATGAGTGCAGAGCCATCCATAATCCATAAGCAAGCATGTGGAGATACAGTAGTTCTTCCTCCATCTGCAGCTTTCAATGGGGGTCGTTGTGAGGGGTGGACCTCAACATGCTTGCCCGTCTGATTAGGAAAGGGTGGGTGTGGGGGAAGGCACCAGTACGTACCAAGCCCATATCTATTATGTGTTTCACAAGGGTAGCCACAATCTCATTACTAAAGGATGCAGCAAAGAATGCAGCAGAAATTGTTCTTTGAGCTTTGTTGTTGTGTTGTTCAGTTTCATCTTTTATTATTAGTTCTTTTTTGGAATGGCAGAGCTGAAGAATCACACAAGAGCTCCTCCAGACATGTTGCTTGATTGATTGAGACTGACATACTTCCATTATAATGAAGTAAACAAACATACTCACTGTGTTTCATGTACTCTCCATGAGCCTTGAGAGGAGGGAGGCAAAAATGAAAGTAGCCTTCCTATGCTACTGCCTCACCTGTCTGCCCTCTTCCTATGCTACTGCCTCACCTCTCTGCCCTCTTCATATGCTACTGCTTCACCTGTCTGCCCTCTTCCTATGCTACTGCCTCACCTGTCTACCCTCTTCCTATCCTACTGCCTCACCTGTCTGCCCTCTTCCTTCTTCCTATGCTACTGCCTCACTTGTCCGTCCTCTTCCTTCTTCCTATCCTACTGCCTCACCTGTCTGCCCTCTTCCTATGCTACTGCCTCACCTCTCTGCCCTCTTCACATGCTACTGCTTCACCTGTCTGCCCTCTTCCTATGCTACTGCCTCACCTGTCTACCCTCTTCCTATGCTACTGCCTCACCTGTCTGCCCTCTTCCTATGCTACTGCCTCACCTGTCTGCCCTCTTCCTATGCTACTGCCTCACCTGTCTACCCTCTTCCTATGCTACTGCCTCACCTGTCTGCTCTCTTCCTATGCTACTGCCTCACCTGTCTACCCTCTTCCTATGCTACTGCCTCACCTGTCTGCTCTCTTCCTATCCTACTGCCTCACCTGTCTGCTCTCTTCCTATGCTACTGCCTCACCTGTCTACCCTCTTCCTATGCTACTGCCTCACCTGTCTGCTCTCTTCCTATCCTACTGCCTCACCTGTCTACCCTCTTCCTATGCTACTGCCTCATCTGTCTGCCCTCTTCCTATCCTACTGCCTCACCTGTCTGCTCTCTTCCTATGCCACTACTGAAACACAATGCAACACTCCTCTAGATGTCGTTCCTCTCTTTTTTAGTGTCAATGGATTAAACCTTTTAGCAAATTACCGTTCAAAAACATTTACAGGACGGAAGATGCTTTGTCGTAGCCACTTTGTTCTAACCAACATTTTAACAAAAGTTCTCTGCCCAGTTCGGAGGGGGAATTTTTTTTTTTTATTTGTATTACTGAATATAATCCACTATACAAAATTAAAATATCCACACATGAAAAATGAATGAGAAAACAAAATAACATTTTAATAGTCTAATATTCATTTCAAGTGACATTTTGTACATTTGGAACCTCTTCCCTCTTCATGTTTCAGCCATATGGTGGCAGTATGGTCACACCTGTTCTAATTGGCTTGAGGTCTGTTCCTGTGAGAGTAATGTACACTTTCCAGGCAAAAGATATTTCATCTAATCCAGATCAACATGTTCTTGCACTTCATTAAGATGTAACAGATCATTTTTTTTATGTTTAATCCAAAGTTTTACAACTCAATTATTACAATAAAGGAGGTTTGTGTCAATGCCTACAGTGCAATGTAGATTGTCTACTTTGTATGCTCAGCAGCAATCTGAATAACCTTTTCATAAAACTCTCCATAAACCCCTTTCATTTTCATTGCAAACATTTATAAGGATATCAACTGCATTTCATTCATTTGCTATGAGCTAAACCTTATTAGCTGGTTCCACATCACAAATGAAAATCACATCAAAACCCCCTCCTTCAGAAGTCCACACATTGAGGGAAGCAACAGCTATTCATGAACACCAGTATTTCACTAAATGTTTGAAATTGTTAAATTGTTAAAAAAAATGACGTAGGAACTTGATGTAAGTATGTAACGTAAACTTTCTCCACAATCGAAACAGGCTATTTTTGATGTAACACTGCCCCCCCCCGACTCGTTGAATTATGATCCGGTTTGCAAACAGGTTAGTCAGAAAGTGTTTTGTTTCTGAGAGGCCGTTCCAGCTGTTGCATTTCAAGGAACTGATATCTTTCTGAGAGTGGCTGTGGAGGTGGCCTGTTTGGCAGGAAATTGTCTGATTACCAGAGGAGTGAGCACAGCATGCATGTGTTGCAGACTCTTCTCTCTCTTCCCTGCGCAGTAACACTTCATTTAACACCAGAACAGATCCTTTTTCTCCAGAACTATTCCTGAAAGAGGGAAGAATAGGTGATTAATAACTCAAAACAGACCTTTTGAAAACCAACCGAACAATCAAATGATGTGAAGTTGAGAAAAAGCACTGAAGCACAGGTACTGTGAAACCTCCCTAATCTTCACAACACCAATTAATTTTAGATGGTAGATTTTTCTGACAGTGATATAGGCTACAGTTCACTATCTAATCTATGTGTAAGAGAGAAGTCTCCCTCTTCCTACACACTGCCCCTGAACAAGGCAGTTAACCCACTGTTCCTAGGCTGTCATTGAAAATAAGAATTAACTGACTTGCCTAGTTAAATAAAGGCAAAATAAAAAATAAAAAACATGAATAGTGATAAGGGATCTGTGTTGAGGCAGCCATACCTGAGTCAGGGTTCATGGGGTCTCTGAAGACCGGGTGACCCGTCCAGCTAGGGAAAAGCTCTGGTTTGGAGCCTGAGACCATTTCTGCAGCCACCTCTGACCGGTCACTGTGGAGGAGATTGAGCAGGGAGTTGCTGTAATGCTGTCCAGTGACCCCCAGGCCCTCAGGGGACATGACATGGGGATAGGCCATGGCGGGCAGGCCCAGACCACAATGTTGCCTGGAGGCGGAGTCCCAGGGGCTGGGGCTCTCGTCTGGGGAGTCGAGGTCGAGGGGGTGGCTGGAGCTGGACTCTTTGGCGTTGCTCAGCTGAAGGGAACCAGAGACAGGGGCAAAGTGGCCTTCGGACCAGGACGGGGTTGAGACACCCCACCGACAAGACGTTAAGTCAGACTCTGAAACAGATTGAGAAAAAGTATCTAGAATTTTATTTCATTGTGTACATTTCACATGTCAGTGAACACCTGTTTTCTTGTTCGGTGCACACAGCATCAGGATGATAAACTTAATTGCACAGTATGAGATATGAGTCTGCTCACCAGATTTGACAGCTTTGCGGCTTTTTTTGCCCTTTCCGCTGGGGACCTTGTTCTTGCCGGCCTTGCTGAGGGCACGGGTGAAGTGTTGGTCCACCATTGTACCAATGTCACCCTGGAAGTAGGTGAAGATGACTCTATCGGACTGCACCTCTGTCTTTACAACTTCCTGGGGGCTACCTGAACGAACTGCCATCACTTACTCAAATCAGATTCTGGGGGAACATAGTAGAGTTCAGTGGAGGCTGCTGAGGGGAGGATGGCTACTAATAATGGCCGTAATGGAGCATATGGAATGGCATCAAACACATGGAAACCATTTGTTTGATGTATTTGATACCATTCCGCTCCAGCCTTTACCAACAAGCCCATCCCACCCAAATAAGGTGTCACCAACCTCCTGTGGTAGAGTACAATGGTTGGAAGGTAGAGAACATTGATATTATGAATAGCAAATCCATCTGTAGGCTAGGCTACTCATACAGCATGTGATTGTTTCATTCATTGGAATTATGGCGTTTTGTAAGTCCATCATTTGGGATATGGATATAATGTTGTAACGCTCTCGGTTTGGATTGGATTTCCTGACTTGGATGGATACTGTAGCATCCAGGGGGATTAACAGATCATCTCACCATGAAGTAGTCAAATAGTTATTTTTTTTATTTTGTTTTAATCAAAAAAAGGAAAGTATCCAGGTGAGCTTCACCGACAGTTGAAAAATCCCCATCAACCGTGTATGTATGACCATAATAGAATGGGCAGGATATGCTTTCCCAAACTGAAATAACATCTTTTAATTGCAGATATCTGTTATTTGAAAACAATGTCCGCTTGTCAATACACCAATTGTAGGTGCAAAGTAAATCAATGCTTATTGCTGTCCGCATGGTACAAGCTACATACTTTCTATCACAACTTTGTGATAAAAATCTGTCTTTCTTTCATTCAGTTAAATTATATCTACAACCATGTAATATTGAATGAAAAAGTTCCTAAGTGACATAAATCAGAGAATAATAGATACACCATAAATGGTTATGGTAAATTATAGTAATCAGACATGTATCTGCAAATATTGTTAAAACCATACATTACATTCACAGTATTCTTAGATGATATCAGAAGAAAGGAATACATGACATATACTCTTACCTGAGCAGGTGAGCTCCTCTGATCAAGGACCAAGTTCCTGGTTTGATTGATTGAAGGAACCTTTGCTGTTGTTGCCTACATGCAATTGCCAGAAATTACTCAAAATATAATTCCTTTGACAACAGCACTGGCATTCTTCAAATGCTGATATAACACAACCTTTGAAGATCGTCGTGCTCTCAAGTTTCCAGATTGATGGAGTATACATCAAACGCTCTGTTTATTGGAGTCAGAAAACCAGCCTCCATTCAACACATCCAGCGTTCGAGCTGCCTGCTGTGCAGTAGACGTCGGGAGGGAGGGTGTGACGTGCTATAAACTCGGTATGATGAGAATGTAACTCAACAAGTTCCTCCACACACTTGCAGCACCTTATAAAAACATTCCTTAGTGAACTACACTGCCAAAAACGTATGTTCACTTTTAGAAAAGTGTTTATGGGAACACGTTCTAGATGGAAAGTTTGGAAATATCTACCGTTTGATATTGGAAGGGTTAAAATAAATAATAGCATGGTTCTAGAATGGCTATTACTTTGTGATAATTCCGTTATCATACTTTCTGTGCACTGTGCAAGTAATAGTCCTAATGTCAATCTAAGACACGCATTGTATGCTCAGTGTAG
Source organism: Brachymystax lenok tsinlingensis (assembly GCA_030435695.1). Taxonomy (NCBI): domain Eukaryota; kingdom Metazoa; phylum Chordata; class Actinopteri; order Salmoniformes; family Salmonidae; genus Brachymystax; species Brachymystax lenok. The sequence goes on from CM059784.1 coordinate 14,603,721, forward strand.
ATGTTTTCCTATGGGCAGAATGCAGACAGCTGAGCATTTTCAGGCAGTAATGTAATTGCAATAATGCAATAAATACATATTTTATATTAGACTTGAAATTCTTATTTGAAACAGCTCTCTTTAAAAAACGAGAGCAGTATTCCATATTCATACAGAGAACCACATTGAAAGTCACAGCCACCAATGAAGATGTGATGCAGACATCTTTTCACTAGTCAACAAAAGGACACATTGCCTTGTAACCATACAGCTGAAACAACATGAGATGTTATGCTGTGATATGCTTGACACTTATCCTCGTTGTCAGATGTGTTGAACTTTCCATTGAAATGTCCCCAAGTTTACATTCGGCACCTTTTGAATGGACCACATAGCCTTATCTTTCTGTCAAAATGCAAGTGTGGGAAGAGTGCTATTCATAAGGTGTATTTAAATTGGAGAAATGGAGAAAAGACTGAAAATAAAAGATTGCTCAACAAACCACAGTCATCAACCTTCAAGTCTTTTAGAGATGGCGGTAAACATGTTTCATTAAATGTCATGGATTGTTTCCTGTTAAAATGGCGAGAAACACAGCCCAACGGGAAGGCCTTTGAAAATATATGTTTCTATGAAGTCAAGAAAGGTCGTTGACACTTTAAACTTCAAGGTTTTCATTCCTCTTCTTTATTTGTAAAGGTTTTTAATTTAACATCATGAAAAGATAAACAGAAACACACTATGAAGAAGAGAAATGCAATTTACCAAATAGAATACACAAGGTACCAACATATTGATAATTTACTACATCAATAGTCCACTTGCAATACACATCATTCATTGAATTTGTGTCCTTTAATGGACAGAACAGGCTAACACTTACACCTAGATTCTGTTTATCTCCTGAGGAAGTTGAGACTGCACTGCAGAGAGACATACGGCAGTTAGTGGGAAGAATACTGGTAGTCTTATGGTCATTTAGATAGTCCAGATACTCTACTGATTCTGTGGACAGTACAATTCAGAATGGACTGAACTCCAATGTCTACTATGATGTCCTGAGCTCTTCCCATTGTTTCTGGTGAAGGATGTTATAGCACGTTGTGTACAGTTCAGTGTCCCTGTGCTGTGAGCCAAGCTAGGCCACCTAGTGGAGCTAGGCAAGGTCCCCTGGTGGAGCTAGACTAGGCCCCCTGGTGGAGCTAGGCTAGGCCCCCTGGTGGAGCTAGACTAGGCCCCCTGGTGGAGCTAGGCTAGGCCCCCTGGTGGAGCTAGACTAGGCCCCCTGGTGGAGCTAGGCTAGGACCCCTGGTGGAGCTAGGCTAGGCCCCCTGGTGGAGCTAGGCTAGGCCCCCTGGTGGAGCTAGGCTAGGCCCCCTGGTGGAGCTAGGCTCCCTGGTTGAGCTAGACTAGGCCTCATGGTGGAGCTAGACTAGGCCCCCTGGTGGAGCTAGGCTAGGACCCCTGGTGGAGCTAGGCTAGGCCCCCTGGTGGAGCTAGGCTCCCTGGTGGAGCTAGACTAGGCCTCATGGTGGAGCTACAGTAGACTAGGCCCCCTGTTGGTAGGGTGTGCCAGTCATCAGAGATCTTCCTTGAGGAGGTGTTGACAGACTTGACAGATGGAGAGCGGTGCACCAGCTGGTTCTGCTTGGTCTTGCTGCCCATCGTCATGGAGCGGCTCCAATCTAAACCGGGTCAAAGGTAAAAATGAAGCAACTTCAGGAACACTCTCTATGAACCATATTTACATTTACATTTGAATCATTTAGCAGACAAACTGCTTGGAGGTCCCTCGACTGTACCTGAGTAGTCATTGAGCCTGAATCGGCCACAGCACAGATGGATCCTCCACTGCTTCCTCACATTCTCTTTCATCAGGCAGTGGAAGACAAAGATAAAGAACCCTGAAACATAGACAGATAGAAAGAGAGAAGCCCCATTATCTCTCTCACCGCCTGCCTGCTTACTTTGCCTCCCCCCCTCTCTCTCTCTCTCTCTCTTCCATACCTTGTACAATAGACACCATTATATTGGTCCCCTTACCTTGCAGACTGTTGAGGACAGAGAAGAGATAGAGCATAGGGACCCTGGCTGGTCCCCAGGTAAAGAAGGCTATTGGCCAGGTGAGACCCAATAGGAAGGTGAGACTGGCCACCGCTCTCAAATCATGCATGGCACAGCGCTTGTTTCCTGTTGCTGCAAGCTTATTGGTCTGCATGTGGCGGATTTGGACCAGAACCACAATGAACACGGCAACGTTAAAAACCAGGACCAGCAGCACGAACGCCACAACCGTGACGTAGAAGAAAACATTATTCTGTATCCAACAGCTGAGAAAGGGAGTGGGAGAGAGAGAGAGATAGAGAGAGAGAGAGAGAAATGATTAATAACATGGATGTGATGAACTGCCACACACTCCTATCAATAACCTGTATCAGTAACACTGGTCAACTGGTCAACTGGCCGTGCAGCACACTCACAATGGCTCAGTGCCCTGTAGAGAGTCAAGGGAGGCCTCAGATAGAACACTGCTATAGGCATCCTTCTCTATGGCCAGGACCAGGCTGACTATCATCAGAGGAATGCCTGTGTGGAGACAGAGAACTTTACCTCTCTATTCTATTCCCTCATCAAACATGGTCAGCTAATCCATTAGATCAGGGCCTGTGTAAACGTTTCAAACACTGACTACAATACAAAAGCAGCGAAAAGGAAAGTAAATCACTGTAATTTACCTTGAATTGATTGATAGGCTCTCAACACATATTTCAATGTTAATCCGACACAAGCAAATCAAAAAAAAGATAATTGTAGTCATACAATTCTTACTCTCAAAGATTATTAATACAAGTGTCCTTATTTTGCCTCAGACTGCCTTGGCTTACCCCAGCCGAGGGCACAGAACTTGTGGATGTAGAGGGGAACGTAGACGTTGAAGACCTTGACCAGAGCGAAGTACATGTGGACGGCCTCCAGGCCCATCCAGGTGAATGAGGCTAACAGGAAGTAGTGAAGCGTGGCTGCCGTGCTGATGCAGAGACCGTAGCTGCCGAAGGAGGACAGCCAGGAGTCCAGCAGGAAGACCATGTTGAGGCCCAGCAGAGCCACAGAGAGGTTGATGAGGATCTTAGATGGGTAGTCACTACGCAGCTTCCTGTGACGGAGTGTAAAGAGAGAGAGAGAGAGAGAGAGAGAGAGAGAGAGAGAGAGAGAGAGAGAGAGAGAGAGAGAGAGAGAGAGAGAGAAATTGGGAGATGAATGGAAAGATGGTGAGAATGAGAAGAATAGTGCGAGTGGCAGATGAAGCACAGGAGGAAATAAGCCAATGACACAGAGAGAAAGGAGGAGAGATGGAGCATGTGATGTGAAAGGCTACAGAAAAATAGAGAACATAGTGTGTAGTAATATCACCAAATATTCTGCCCTGTCTGTCCCATCCATTACTCTGCCTCACTATCTGTCCGGATGCTGACTTACTCAAAGACCACGTAGGTGAGCAGGCTGATTCCAAGGAAGATGGAGGACACACCACAGCCCAGGTAAGAGATGACCGTCAGGATCTCCTGGTCAGCCTCACTGATAGGAGTCCTGGACACATCCTGTTGGACACCACAGAGGTCAAAGGTCAGTAGGAGCCTCATATATTCGTCCAGATGCAGTGCACTAATGTCTTTTGTTTCCCTCAGTCTACAACAAAGGTGACTCACCAGGAGCACGCCGAAATGGGTCAGGTGGTAGCATTGGCAGGTGGTCTGATAAGCGGAGATACTTGTAAGTGTCTCACAGCCATTGCTGTCCCATCCTCCGCTCCCATTGTTCTTCTGGATGTCCCAATACACACACTCCACCTTGTCGTTTTTCTGTTGGGGAAGCAAAGGGTGTAGCTAGTCAGGCTCTAAAGCAGAAACATCACTACGCTCAGTGGTAAGATTAAGCTATTTTTCATTCCTCACCTCTTTAGGCTTGAGGTGACGAAGTGTCACCACCACGGGATCCCTGAGGTTGCTGACATTGCTGTTGTTGACACTGGCAGACACCACGTAACTATTCAGCGTCCAATTGGTTGCTGGGTCCTGTGAATGATCGTTAAACTTTAACACTGAACTGCTGTACATTTGCTGCAAGCTTTCCTTCGAAATAAGAAAACCATCCTTCCATAGTTTCCTGCAGTCAAGTGACCACATCGCCCTATATACTTTTGTTTCAAAGTAGATATCTTTAAGACTACCAAGAAACACTGTGACCCTGATTTAGCCCACTGAAGTAAAAGGTTATTAATGAATAATTAACCAAAAATCATGATGCACCTCATATGTTGTTTACGACATCAAGCCATTCTTAACCAGGTACCTTGAAAAGCTCCTGTATGCCATAGAAGTGGAACTGAACTCTCTTTTTTTTGTTTCCCTGGGGGAAGAAGTTGTGCAGGGCCTGCGGAAGGGAGATGGACGCGACTGTGCCGTCACAAGGCTGACTCAAGAATGTCTGGTTGACAAAGATCTACAACAGAAAGTGATGTACAAATAATCAAAACGTATGTACAATGATTTATTCAAGTGGACAAATATAACTCAATTTCATCATGGAACTAAAGGTCCCTGTTCATTGCGCCACAATGAAGACAATGGACACGTGTTGGAATAAACAATGTTCTTGTAAAGCAATGTTCTTGTTTCTGTAAATCGTCATATTTTCATTACTATTTGTTGTTTCAGCACAGTTGAAACTAATGCTACAGATGTAGGATCTTAATTTGATCACCCTGTTGCAGGAGAGCTTTTCTGCAATGCAGGAAATGTAAAACTTGTAATGTCCACATAATAATTCACATTTCCTGTTATGCAGGATTATTTTACCCTTTTCCATATAACATCTACATGTGTCATACATTTCTCTGTTCACTTAGGAACATGTTCTCATTTAAATGGAATAAAAACAGTCCAGTTAGTCGTGTCATTTATTTTTAGTAAGGAAGGGCTAAGTATGTCACAGGGAGGAAAAAAGAACAGGACATTTATATTGACACATTGACAGGACAGGTATTTGACTGCACTGCGCTGTATCTCTGAGTTGTGATACTCACGGTTTGCCAGTCAAATCCAGAATGTGCTTGACCAGACAATAGGGTCAATGTACTATTTTACCTCTGGAACAAGGCCAGTCGAAAACGAGGAGACACCAAACGTGAGGCCCTGGAACTGCTCTGGATCTACGTTGATCATGGAGAGGGCCAGTGAAGGGACGGTCACATTTAGTGACTCCTCAGGGAAATCCATCTGGTCCCCAATGCTGTCTGTGATACCCAGAATGCTTTTGGGAACATGATGGAAAATGTGAGTGACAGATTTGTCATAAAGAACAGCAGAGGAGGAGGAAAATACACAGGTGACATCAGAAAATGAAGAAAAATTATATGAAATCTTGCAACCATATTCCCTCTCCCCATTTCCCCTTACTCGTTGGCGACTGCTGACAGGTCAGAATTGGACACTAGGATGTCAGCAATGATGTTGACAATATCCCCACCGAGCTGAGGGGTCACCGTGCTGACCCACAGAACCTCATCCAGCTTCTGGACCACGGTGGCCAGCTGGGAGTCACTCAGGTCCCCCTCGTCACCCAGGAGGTCCTTAATCATGTCCACCACATCTGCTGAGTTGTCTGGGAGGAAAGGACGCAAAGTCCAATGTTATGTAACACACTGCACTTTGGAATATTTCAATATAATACTACTGAAAAACACAAGGGAAGAGGCTAGGGAAGAACATGCATGCCATAGCTACAGTACAATACATAACAAATGACTGTTATTTCACCAAAACCTAGTCACTGGTATTTAGACTGCACAAGGCACTTACTTGCTGTGACGGTGATTTTATCCAGATCAGAGATGGTGATTACCGGCTTGCATGCCTTCAGGTTTGGCTTAGCCCATTTGGCTTTCTCAGTCACTCCATCTAACTCACTAAAGGGAAGAAGGGGGCCAGGAGAAGAAAAGAGAGGAAGGTGAAATGAGCAGAAGACGAGAGGACCAGTCTTGTCTTGTTCTGATCTGTAGTCAATAACCAATGTGTTACTATATCTCTTTTTACAATGATCAAAAACAAAGATCTGGTGTGTTGACATTTCAGGGAGGAGGGTGGACTACGGAGGCATCATGGGAAACGTAAGTCAAAGGGCTTTCTTTCAATCAAAAGGTGATGATCCTTTTCTTTCCCTTCAATGTTTACTTCCTGCAGTAAACCTTCCCCTGGTAGGCCTAATAAACATTGACATAATGTATCACTGCTTGCATAATACACGCTAGGACAATGTTTCACTCTGACACCAGAGGCGTTCCGTTCACTCAATTCAATTGAAGGAAATTGCTTCTTGCTTGATTGCTCGCACTGAGAGATCCACCAGTGTTATCTCTGTGACTGAGTGATTGTGTGCGCATAGGTAAGAGCGTGTAGGACAGGGCTGCACTGTGTCTAGAAGACATTTGAATCCAACAGGTGATTTTACCCATAGAAATATGATTTTGCCCTCTGACTGTAGTCACAGCTCTGGTATTGAACAGGTAAAAAGACATTCTGAATCCTCAGAAAGACGTATAGGGCAAGAAACGGTTTGTTTGAATAAAGCTAACAAGATCTACCATACCATGGAATATAATGCACATAATTTTACTTCACAGTATCTACTATATAAACCACCATTTATGGTACTCCCACCATCGTCACTACAGCCAGGAGATTTTCCGACCCCAATTAACAAGCATTATTGCAAATGTAACGTTAGCTGGCCTTTCACCATTTCCTGGAAGCCCTTGATCCACGGTTCTTCTCACAGATCATAGTTTCTGTCATCTGGACCTCTGTGATTGGCCATTTATACACGCCCCAGAAACTCTCATGGGTGTCCCCAGGACAGCTCCCAGGATCTGGAGAGGGGAAAATAGGTTAATAAGTCAGGCACGTTCCGTCCTCCTTTCTCTCTTTCCTCCTTTCTTTCTTTCTTTCTCTATTTCTCTCTTTCTTTCATTCTTTCTCTATTTCTCCCTTTCTTTCTTTCTTTCTTTCTTTCTTTCTTTCTTTCTTTCTTTCTTTCTTTCTCTCTTTCTTTCTTTCTCTTTCTCTCTTTCTATCTTCTTTCTCTCTTTCTATCTTCCTTTCTCTCTTTCTTTCTTTCTTTCTCTCTTTCTCTTTCTCTCTTTCTTTCTCTCTTTCTCTATTTCTTTCTTTCTCTCTTTCTCTTTCTTTCTTTCTTTCTCTCTTTCTCTCTCTCTCTCTTTCTTTCTCTCTTTCTCTCTCTCTTTCTTTCTCTCTTTCTTTCTCTCTTTCTTTCTTTTTTCTCTCTCTCTTTCTTTGTCTTTCTTTGTCTCTTTCTCTCTCTCTTTCTTTCTCTCTTTCTTTCTCTCTTTCTTTCTTTCTTTTTTCTTTCTCTCTTTCTTTCTCTCTTTCTTTCTTTCTTTTTTCTCTCTCTCTTTCTTTGTCTTTCTTTGTCTCTTTCTTTCTCTCTCTCTTTCTTTCTCTCTTTTTCTCTTTCTTTCTCGATTTCTTTCTTTCTTCCATGCCTCCCTCCTGAAAGTATGATCTGAGAAAGTATGATTGGTGACAGCAGTAGGGTGGACACCATTCATTCACTCTAATATAGATCAGAAAATCGAATACAGATGGAGGAAAGGTCAAAAGTCAGCCATACTGTACCTATATGTGAAACGTGGACGTCTCTGCGGTCTACCTGGATCTCTTCATCAACATGGTTCCCAGACAGAAGGTCAGTGATGAGTGTTTGAGTGGTTGTGACGTTACGTGCGTCAGCATCCTCAACCTGGAAGGTACATCTAAACCTACAGACAAAATGTGGGATGAAAACCCAAAACCAACCTGGCAACCAACCTGGGGCAGCAGGTAGCCTAGTGGTTAGAGTGTTGGGTCAGTAACCCAAAGGGTGCTGGATCGAATCCTGAGCTGACAAGGTAAACATCTGTCGTTCAGCCTCTGACCAAGGCAGTTAGCCCACTGTTCCCTGGTAGAGTGTCATTGTAAATAAGAATTTGTTCTTAACTGACTCTTGTAGTTAAATAAAAGTCAAATTTAAAAAAACTGATTCAGTCAAAAAATGTTTACTGAAATGTCAATAGCATACTAAAACAAGTTGGGGAAAAAACAAAACATATTGGTATCAATATCTATCAAGTCTACATAACAAAATGTCAACTGTTTTTTTTGCCTTCTTTTTTTTATTCTCTTACCTTTATTATCATCTCTTACCTTTATTATCATCTCTTACCTTTATTATCATCTCTTACCTTTATTATCATCTCTTACCTTTTCTCATGTCTCAGCTCAGCAGTCTAACAGAGAACAATGAAATATGCACTATACATATTACTTAACCAAACACAATTCATGGATAGTGGGCAATAAATTGTTTACTGATATTGAAAGCCATGTACTTACAGTGTGGTAATAAAGATTATGCTCATTAATTTCCGCAAAAGTATAACTGGTTCCTTACTGCTGCGATTTTGATTAAATGTAGTTACACCCTGAATCAATTTCCATTGTTGATACAATATATATATTTTAAACATACTCACCATCTCCAGTTCCTGAATCTTTTTATGATCATTGGCTCTACAACAAAAACACATGGAACAAGCCACCGTTAAAAGGCACACCTCAGAATCGTGTCCACTTATGCTACACAACATGTCATAACATAGGTAATGCCAGGACTTACTTATAAGTCGAGTTTAACATTTTGAAATTTACTACGTTCATCTTGACTTTCCCAAGCTTTCTCTGAACCTGGAACCCGGACAAAAAGACGCTGTATCAACCGTTAGGCTGAAGAGAATGGTATTATACGTTTATCATCCTCCAGTGCCAATGCTGTTGTTTATGTGTTTCTTACCCACTTCTGAATGGTCTCCCCTGGGCCGTTGCCAGTTACAGTAGTTGTCATATTCAGTTTCATATTAACTCTGTAGAAAGTGGATGCAATGCCTAATAACAGCATAACAGTGGAAATGATTGGACATTTGAACAGCCTCTCAACCTAGATCTTACACCTTTGGAAATTAAACTTATTTCAGAGCCACTGATATTTTTCTATGAAAATGAAGCTTATTTGTAGCGTAAGCAGACTGTAATCAAATGTGTCATATTGGCTGACCTGGTTTTGTTGAGTTGAAGTCTAAAGATTCTCTGGTTGTAGACAGGCCAGTGGGATTTGCAGGCACTCCAATGGATGGTTGCTGTGTCTCTGTAGGAGTGCCAGGGTCTACAGACAAGAAAGGAACCAGCTTCTTCAGAATAGATTAGTGAAAATGTAATGGAAGCCAATTTCAGGTCCTCCTTAGTGCATAGCAGTTCAGCATTTCTATTTTATGAAAGAACTGTGTCACCTGATGCAGTGGTGCTGGTTGGTGAGCCAGCAGTAGTGCTTGTTGGTGAGCCAGCAGTGGTGCTGGTTGGTGAGCCAGCAGTGGTGCTGGTTGGTGAGCCAGCAGTGGTGCTGGTTGGTGAGCCAGCAGTAGTGCTGGTTGGTGAGCCAGCAGTGGTGCTGGTTGGTGAGCCAGCAGTGGTGTTGGTGTCAGTGGGAGGAGAAGCTGTTATGTTGGGGAAAGCCCCTGTGAGGAACGAGCAAGATATTACACAACAGTGTGCATAACAGCGTGCAAAAATGTGAATGTGCATTCCATTTCCATCCATGTGCATGTGTGGGCATGCTATTTGTAGGTGTATATGTGAATATGTACAGTACCAGTAAAAGGTTTGGACACACCTACTCATTCAAGGGTTTTACTTTATTTTTACTATTTTCTACATTGTAGAATAACAGTGAAGACATCAAAACTATGACATAACACGTATGGAAAGATGGAGTAACCAAAAAAGTGTTAAACAAATAACAAATAGATTCTTCAAAGTAGCCACCCCTTGCCTTGATGACAGCTTTGCACACTTTTGCGCTTTCTCTCAACAAGCTTCATGAGGTAGTCACCTGGAATACATTTCAATTAACAGGTGTGTCCTGTTAAAAGTACATTTGTGGAATTTCTTTCCTTCTTAATGCATTTGAGCAAAACAGTTGTGTTGTGACAAGGTAGGGGTGGTATACAGAAGATAGCCCTATTTGGTAAATTACCAAGTCCATATTATGGCAAGAACAGCTTAAATAAGCAAAGATAAACAACAGTCCATCATTACTTTAAGACATGAAGGTCAGTCAATATGGAAACTTTCAAAAACGTTGAACGTTTCTTCAAGTGCAGTCGCAAAAACCATCAAATGCTATGATGACACTGGCTCTCATGAGGACCGCCACAGGAATGGAAGACCCAGAGTTACCTGCAGAGGAGAAGTTTATTAGAGTTACCAGCCTCAGAAATTGCACCCCAAATAAATGCTTCACAGAGTTCAAGAAACAGACACATCTCAGCATCAACTGTTCAGAGGAGACCGCTTGAATCAGGCCTTCATGGTCGAATTGCTGCAAAGAAACCACTATTAAAGGACACCAATAAGCAGAAGAGACTTGCTTGGGCCAAGAAGCATGAACGGTGGAAATCTGTCTTTTGGTCTGATGAGTTCAAATTTGAGATTTTTGGTTCCAAGCGCCGTGTCTTTGTGAGACGCAGAGTAGGTGATCGGATGATCTCCGCATTTGTGGTTCCCACCGTGAAGCATGGAGGAGGAGATGTGATGGAGCGGCGGTGCTTTGCTGGTGACACTGTCTGTGATTTATTTAGAATTCAAGGCACACTTAACTTGAATGGCTACCACAGCATTCTGAAGCGATACGACATCCCATCTGGTTTGCACTTAGTGGGACTATAATTTGTTTTTCAACAGGACGATGACCCAACACACCTCCAGGCTGTGTAGGGGCTATTTGACAAAGAAGGAGAGCGATGGAGTGCTGTATCAGATTACCTGGCCTCCACATTCACCCATTCTCAACCCAATTGATATGGTTTGGGATGAGTTGGACCACAGAGTGAAGGAAAAGCAGCCAACCATTGCTCAGCATATGTGGGAACTGCTTCAAGACTGTTGGAAAAGCATTCCAGGTGAAGCTGGTTGAGAGAATGCCAAGAGTGTGCAAAGCTGTCATCAAGGCAAAGGGTGGCTACTTTGAAGAATCTCAAATATAAAACATATTTTGATTTGTTCAACACTTTTTTGGTTACTACATGATTCCAAATGTGTTTTTCAGAGTTGTGATGTCTTCACTATTATTCTACATGTATAAAATATATAATAGTAACAATTAAGAAAAACTCTTGAATGGCTTGGTGTGTCCAAACTTTTGACTGGTACTGTCTGTGTGTATGTGTATATGTGTGTGTGTACCCACCTATGGGGCGCACACTGAGGCTGCTGGGGTCTGCAATGAGGGTGACTTGGCCAGAGGTGAAGGCTAGAGTCAGCTTTCCAAAGATCTCATTCTGGGCCACTCCAACATCAGTCTCAGGATTAACACTCACATAGACCAGACAGCTGACACTATGGAGAGAGACACTACAGTGAAGCAACACAACGTCAGACTACAAACTATAATGTCCATCATGCATCCTCATGCTGGCATACTATTGAGTTTCCTGAGGAAGATGACATTTTCCTCGTACCACTTGTCAGAAGTTGAGTTGAACTCCATTTTTCTTGATTCCTGGAAACAAACAAATATTTATGATTTTTGTTCTAACTTGTAAGGTCTCTTAATTACAATTCTCCTACTTGTTCATGAGTTTACCTTTCCCCTCATCTGTGACCTGACAAAGGGGTTTACGATGAAAGCCTGTCTGACAGTTTCCTGCCTGTCCTATTGAATAACAACGTTATCTGGAGAGTCCTTCAGTGCTGTCCCTATCAGCACGGTGCTTCTCTGAGGATATTGCAATCTTCATTATGGAAAATCAAATTGAGGCACTGGATAGTGACGTACCTGAGCTTTCTCTGTGTCTCGCACACTAGGATTATAGCCCACAAGACAGATCTGGCTGTGTGGGAACACAGATGCCGTAGAGATTAGGCTAAGGGACATGTGTCCACACAGTGTTCATTTCAATGTTCTAGGTTGCTTCAACACACACATACACACATAATCTATACTCACACAAGATGTGATGTATGTTAAAATATCAATTGCATCCAACCAACTATTGAAAGTCTAGACAGTGTTCTTCTTCATGTTGGTTTCTCATATAGATATGGCTTCGCTATAGTGCACAAACGTACGCACGTACACACGCACACACAAACATACAAAAACACCCCCCCATTCAAGCAATGCTGTACATTATATTCCAATGGACAATTCTGTTCAATTGACACATGAAACTACCTTGGAGATGACACAAAGATGTCACGCACAGAAATGTTCCCAGGAAATATGGTCCCCAGCTGATGGAAAATGACAAAAAGAGACAAATAGGGTTCATATTCAACTGGGATTGAATATCATGGCACCTTCATGTAATGGAAAAAGCAATCCTTTATCACATTCTTCTTACCCATTTGCGTATGATGTCCTCTGGGGAATTGACAGGCTTGTCAAGAGGGTGCCGTTGTGCTATGACGGCCTTCATTTTAATTTTGAACATTGACCATGCTGAGAAAGGTGACCGAGACAATCCAACCGGAGAAGACAGGGTTTTAACCAGATATTCCATTATAGAAATCACATACAGATGTTCCCTCACATTACATACAGATGTTCCCTCACACATTATATCATGAGGATGAAATCTCCCTACTTACTCAAAGAATAGATCTTTTTTCACAATCATTTTTACCCCCTTACTGTACATTTGTTCAATAGGGCCCTTTGAATAGAATAGAATGGTGCCCAGGGCTGCCTTTCTCAATACGACTCAAAATAGAATACAGTAAAAGACAATAAGTACGGAAGCTAACCACACTGGAGGCTAGTGTCATCTTCAGGTAGGCAGCTCTGGTAGTACCAGTCGCGGGTGTCCCAGCTCACCACGTTCCCATCGGCACAGCTATGGGCCCTCAGCTCCTCAGCCGTCTGCTCCCGCCTCCACATCCTGAACAGGCTGATGTCCCCCAGAAAGTTCTTCCCGTCCTCAAACTCCATCACCCCATCTACTATGTTATGGGACACCCCCAGGGTCAGGGTGCCATTGTGGGCCAGTCGCCGGGGCAGGCTGGCGTTAACGTGGGCGTCCAGGCGACCGCTCCCGTTGATGTAGAGCCGGAACCTCTCTGAGTTGCTGGACCAGGTGAGGCAGACGTTGTGCCAGTGTTCCAGGGGCAGGTCCTCTGGTACCGACCACTCCTGCCCAAACAGCCATGCCACCAGGAGCCCTCCCCGGCCTGCAAGCCCCAGCTCTACCTGCCTCTTGCCAGGCGCCTTGTACACAAAGCCTGTCCACTCAGGCGTCGCGATCTTCCGGCACAGGTGCACACACACACTGAGCTCTTCCAGGGGGGGCATTACACGCTCCTTACCCAGCTGCCACATACATGGACGGCCCAAGAACACTGCCTTCTGACCCCACAGGCTGGGGCTCGGGGAGCCTGGCACAAACACAGAACCAAAGTCACACACTGACATTGGACATTTTGTGGACAATTGGACAAAAGCTCCTCTAGAGGAGTTCAGTCTTCAGCCATAATGCATTCTATTGATACTACTTTTACGCTAGTGTTTATACAATTGCTTCATAATCACTTAATTAAATATTTGTGTGTGACCAATACAATTAGATTTTATTTATTTATGGCCATACCGGAACATGGAAGACAGGTGGTTGCCAGTACCCACAAACACACGGTTATGAAACAGGGCCTCCTGTCAGAATCCATCACCAGTCTAAAACAAAAGAGGACTATCTCTCCATGTAAATATCATGTCAGAAAAGGGGAACAATGAAGTCTATCTGCAAATAGAACCGTTATCAGACAAGAGTACAATATACAGTACCAGTCAAAGGTTTGGACACACCTACTCATTCAAGGGTTTTTCTTTATTTGACTATTTTCTACATTGTAGAATAATAGTGAAGATATCAAAACTATTTAATGGAATCATGTAGTAACCAAAAAAGTGTTAAACACATCAAAATACATTTTTGATTTTAGATTCTTCAAAGTAGCCACCCCTTGCCTTGATGACAGCTTTGCACACTCTTGGCATTCTCTCAACCAGCTTCACCTGGAACGCTTTTCCAACAGTCTTTAAGGAGTTCCCACATATGCTGAGCAATTGTTGGCTGCTTTTCCTTCACTCTACGGTCCAACTCATCCCAAACCATCTCAATTGGGTTGAGGTCGGGTGATTGTGGAGGCCAGGTAATCTGATGCAGCACTCCATCACTCTCCTTATTAGTCAAGTAGCCCCTACACAGCTTGGAGGTGTGTTGGGTCTTGTCCTGTTGAAAAATAAATGATAGTCCCACTAAGCGCAAACCAGATGGGATGGCGTATTGCTGCAGAATGCTGTGGTAGCCATGCTGTGGTAGCCATTCTAAATAAATCACAGACAGTGTCACCAGCAAAGCACCCCCACACTATCACACCTCCTCCTCCATGCTTCACAGTGGGAACCACAAATGCAGAGATCATCCGTTCACCTACACTGTGTCTCACAAAGACATGGCGGTTGGAACCAAAAATCTGAAATTTGGACTCATCAGACCAAAAGACAGATTTCCACCGGTCTAATGTCCATTGCTTGTTTTTCTTGGCCCAAGCAAGTCTCTCCTTCTTATTGGTGTCCTTTAGTAATGGTTTCTTTGCAGCAATTCGACCATGAAGGCCTGATTCATGCAGTCTCCTCTGAACAGTTGATGTTGATATGTGTCTGTTATTTGAACTCCGTGAAGCATTTACTTGGGCTGCAATCTGAGGTGCAGTTAACGTTAATGAACTTATCCTCTACAGTAACTCTGGGTCTTTCTTTCCTGTGGCGGTCCTCATGAAAGCCAGTTTCATCATAGCACTTGATGGTTTTTGCGACTGCACTTGAAGAAACTTTCAAAGTTCTTGAAATGTTCCGTATTGACTGACCTTCATGTCTTAAAGTAATGATGGATTGTCGTTTCTCTTTGCTTATTTGAGCTGTTCTTGCCATACTATGGACTTGGACTTTTACCAAATATGGCTATCTTCTGTATACCACCCCTACCTTGTGATTGACTGAAACGCATTAAGAAGGAAAGAAATTCCACAAATGTACTTTTAACGAGGCACACCTGTTATTTGAAATGCATTCCAGGTGACTATCTTTTTTGGTTACTACATGGTTCCATATGTGTTATTTCACAGTTTTGATGTCTTTACTATTAATCTAAAATTTTGAAAATAGTGCAAAATAAAGAAAAACCCTGTAATGAGTAGGCGTGTCTAAACTTGACTGGTACTTCATTAAAACTATGACTTACCTGTGTCATCCCCCAGTCCAAAAAGCAATGTCCTTCGCCAGATATGAGAGTTGAATAAACTGTCTCTTACATGTCTATAACACCAAATGTAAGGTTAAGAGAAAAGGTTGACCTCCTGGGATAATAGTCTTTGTTGAATGAGGGAGACTATAATATCTTTCTCTATAAGAAGACCTCCACGCCCTCTCCTTTTGTACCCTGGCTTACTTATTAATCAGACACAGAGCAATAAACATAACTAAGGCAACAGAGGGCAGATTGACCATTATATCTACAACTTTAGCTCTTCAAATATGGAAATACGTATATACAAATTCTACCCAACTTAGAATTCCACACAATGTATGTGAAAGGCTTTGGGTGAATGGTTTTGGGTGATTTACTTGGTCTTGTCACTATATTCTGACTATAGTACATGTTCCTGTTGATTAGTATGGAGCCAACAGACAGACATGTCCAGAGAATCAGTAAGGAGTGTTGGGCAACTGACTGGTGCCTTGACATCTTATACAACGTGTGTTTCTAATCCTGGATGCTGATTGGTTAAAACCGCATTCCAGACGGTGTCTATTCCGCAAGTTACCACCTGCTAAATCTTTGACATTAAAATGCCTATTTACTCTGTTCCATCTGACTGCGCAATCCACTGTCTCATCAACCCAGCCAGGCAATTTATATACTAGATCTACATTATAAAAAAGCATCTAGACATTATCTACCATTTCTTTTAGACTAACATTTGGTTTTCAACAGCGGAGATTTGTAATAACCTTAATCTCTGAAATTTGCAGCATTGCTTCAGTATTGAAATTTGATCTCCGCTAGCGTGTCGTGGTACACACCTTCCACATCCATCATTATTTTCCATAGAACGCAAAGCCTCTTGTTGATCATCCCTTATGTAATGTATAGAATGTCTGCGTTTATCCCTTACCTATCTAGTCACTTTGCCCTACTATAAGTACATACGGAAAGTATTCAGACCCCTTGACTTTTTCCACATTTAGTTACGTTACAGCCTTATTCTAAAATGGATCCAAAAAAAAAAATGCAACCAGTCAGGATTCTCTCGATGAGACCCATAAGGTTTGAGTGAGAACACACTGGGAATAAGCATACAGCTAATTTAGCATGATAATTGTTGTTCTTCTTAATACTGGCTCTTCTTTTTCTTTGGTGTTTATGGTAGTGTCAGACCAATGTTGAGGTGCATTAATGCCACCTACCTGGCATAAGTGTGATAGAGACTGGATTTTGTATATAACCGGAATTCTGAAATCAAATCAATATTGGCTTCAATTTAATTCATTATGAAATCATCTGTCATTGACAGAATGTTTGTGACATTTTGTCAAAAACACCGGTTGAAAGCCTTAGAGCAGGGGTATTCAACACTTTCCTGTCTTCCACATTTAGCAGCCAAGACTGTAGGACCACGGAGGGTCTGTCTATGGAGGCCAGTGTTTCTGCATCTCTGCTGTGTTATGTTGTGGGGGCATTTCACCATAGAGTTATGCCAATAAATGGTTTGTGTGTGTTGTGTTTCTCCAAAGGCATCCTGTCTGCTGGCACCAGCTATAATCAGACACAGTTTCTACATTTTAATGGCAGTTGTGTGGCCTGTCCTGTCTGTGGACCTGATAACAGACGTAACACATAGAGTTACTGTGTCTGACTGTCTCTCTGTCTCTCTGCCTGTCTGTCTGTCTCTCTGCCTGTCTGTCTCTCTGCCTGTCTGTCTCTCTGTTTGTCTGTCTGTCTGTCTCTCTCTCTCTCTCTCTCTCTGTCTGCCTGTCTGTCTGTCTGTCTGTCTGTCTCTCTCTCTCTCTCTCTCTCTCTCTCTCTCTCTCGCTCTTCCTGTCTGTCTGTCTGTCTGTTTGTCTCTCTTCCTATCTGTCTGTCTGTCTTTCTGCCTGTCTATGTGTCTGTGTATCTGTTAACCTGCCCCTGGCTCTACACCTGTGTTTCCTGTCCCAGCACTGTGGCTATGGGGATGGGGAGAGGGGGGCTGCTGTGTGCTGTGTGCTTAGGGGCAGTTCAGTGCCTAGTGAGACCACTAGTATCCCCTCAGAGAGACCACCAGTATCCCCTCAGTGAGACCACTAGTATCCCCTCAGAGAGTCCACCAGTATCCCCTCAGAGAGTCCACCAGTATCCCCTCAGTGAGACCACTAGTATCCCCTCAGAGAGTCCACCAGTATCCCCTCAGTGAGACCACTAGTATCCCCTCAGAGAGACCACCAGTATCCCCTCAGAGTCCACCAGTATCCCCTCAGAGAGACCACCAGTATCCCCTCAGTGAGACCACTAGTATCCCCTCAGAGAGTCCACCAGTATCCCCTCAGAGAGTCCACCAGTATCCCCTCAGAGAGACCACTAGTATCCCCTCAGAGAGTCCACCAGTATCCCCTCAGTGAGACCACTAGTATCCCCTCAGAGAGACCACCAGTATCCCCTCAGAGTCCACCAGTATCCCCTCAGAGAGACCACCAGTATCCCCTCAGTGAGACCACCAGTATCCCCTCAGAGAGACCACCAGTATCCCCTCAGAGAGTCCACCAGTATCCCCTCAGAGAGACCACCAGTACCCCCTCAGTGAGACCACCAGTATCCCCTCAGAGAGACCACCAGTATCCCCTCAGTGAGACCACCAGTATCCCCAAGGACTCCCCCCACAGGTGCCACCAATCAGATGCATAAGCTCACTGAGCCATGAGGGTGAAGTGCATTCCACCTCTTTTGCATCAATGTCACCACAAACATCAAGGCCTCCCCTAAACATGGAGGTGAAGACATGGGAGGAGCAGAGGACACTCACCAGAGGAAGTACCGTATATATTGTAATGGAGAGAGAGAGAGAGAGAGAGAGAGAGAGAGAGAGAGAGAGAGAGACATTTGAAATGTCTTTATTATTTTGTAACTTTTGCGAGTGTAATGTTTACTGTAGTTTTTTTATTTATTGTTTATTTCACTTTTGTTTATTATCTATTTCTCTTGCTTTGGCAATGTAAGCATACATTTACCATGCAGAGAGAGAGAGAGAGAGAGAGAGAGAGAGAGAGAGAGAGAGAGAGAGAGAGAGAGAGAGAGAGAGAGAGAGAGAGAGAGAGAGAGAGAGAGAGAGAGAGAGAGTATTATGGTGGTCAGCTATCCTGACTTCCTGAGGTGATGTGTGACTCACCAGGATGTGTCAGTGTCTGCTTTGTTTATCAGAACGTTACCACATATACAACTTCCTTTGCCCTGTTCAAATAATACACTAATGTGGCCCACTAAAGCATTTACACAATCAATTCATGCCCTTGGATTTTTACATGAACATACAACCAACTGGATGTTTTCAAAAACTGAAATCAGGATTTCTGTGTCAAACTGTTTTCACCTCTCTATCACTGCGCTGACACCAATATCTAAGTAACTGACTGACACTGAACTCCTTGTCTTCTTGTGTTGGTCCGCTGTCCCGGCCGCGGGGTGAGGAGGCTGGGCATTTCCCTGGGTTTCTCCCCTGAGGTCCTTTCTAACCTCCATGGGTTCCAGGATCTGTTCCAGTACCAACACCCTACTGCTCCAACTGTCCCAAGCCGCCGCCCTCCTGCCCCGCCTTGACATCGTTGCTAGGATACATCGCGCTCTGGTGGCCACTCACACGGTGACGTCCAGGCCCTAGGGACATGTTGCCATGACTAAGAACCAATCCAAACAGTACCACGAGTCCTATATTGATATAACGTGAAAGACCGCTCAGCAAGGAAGAAGCCACTGCTCCAAAACCGCCATAAAAAAAGTCAGACTACGGTTTGCAACTGCACATGGGGACAAAGATCGTACTTTTTTGAGAAATGTCCTCTGGTCTGATGAAACAAAAATAGAACTGTTTGGCCATAATGACCATCGTTATGTTTGGAGGAAAAAGGGGGAGGCTTGCAAGCCGAAGAACACCATCCCAACCATGAAGCATGGGGTGGCAGCATCATGTTGTGGGGGGGGGGTTGTGCCTCTGTAACTTTCTCACACCTTAATATTTACTCAATATTTACTATACATTCATTATAATCGGGAGTCATGGTAGCATCCACATTAAGGTAGAATTGTTCAGAAACGTATTCTATTCTTATTTAAAATAAAAGTGACTCCAAAATGGCACTACATTATTTACCATTCATTTCTGTTGGCCACAACATAATCTGAAACACAACCAAAACATACTGCAAATGCTTCCAACAAGTTTGTAGAGTCACAAGCTTTATGTAGTCGTTGCGTGCTAGGAATATGGGACTAAATACAAACATTTCGACTAATACAGTTTTTCTCAGTCGCTTTGGTGCATTTCTTAGATCAAAAGTGCAATTCTTGATACTACTTGTACAAATTCCAAATCATCTAGTCACTTGTGCACATCATTAAAGCAATTTCTTATTCCTTTGAACAAATTGCAATTGCTTTTGTACGTATTGCAATTGATAATGTACAAGTGTCAGTTTTTTTCCACATTTTCAATTGGTCATGTCATGTTGATCAAAATATAGTAGATGGCTCTCTGTTGAATAGGCTTACCCCTCAAAACATCTAGGCATTAGTTCCTTGCATAAGCCATTACATGCAAAATTGTTGAACTATTTGTCATAAACTGTCAAGCATAATTTTACACATTTATATTAGACCTTTTGTACAAAAACGTGAATTGATGAATCGTGCAGGTGAAATTGACCCTCACTCAGTGTTAGTTCAACCAAAAAGTGTTAGTTCAACCAACAATCAACCAGTTGTCTAAATTGCTCAAAGGTGCACCTCATGAAGAATCAATTGGCAAGCATATATAGACAGACCACAACACAGTTGCAATTTTCCAATAATGGATGGACCAGGAAACGAGCAGGGTCAACAGCCAAGAGGAGGAAGAAGAGGAGCAAGGATGCGTGGTGGAAGGCAAAACAGAGGAAGAGGCAGAAGAGGACATAGGCGCATATCTGATGACATAAGGGCCACTATTGTAGACCATGTTGTCAATCATGGCCTTACAATGGCTGAGGCGGGTCGAAGGGTGCAGCCGAATATTGGGAGATCAACAGTGTCCTCAATAGTTCAAACGTTTCGAAGAGAGAACAGGTATGTCCACCAATGTACAGTGCATTGTTACTGTATATAAGCAGTATACTGTATACTTCCTACAATGCTTCATATTACAGTAGTCCACTTGTATTTCACAGCATACAGAAATATACTCTATACAGATACATACTGCACCTTACATGCCCCCACCTGTATGTTTTACAGTAAAATGTGTTAGCATAGTTTTTGTCTATGTGAAAGTGTGCGATGCATCACTGCATTTTTCCCCACATAGGACTGCAAGATTACCTCAAACCGGTGGCAGAGGACGCCTTTTCACACCTCAACAGGAGGAGGCTATTTGCACCATGGTCCGAGCAAACAATGCCATGAGACTCAGGGAAATACAAAGGACCATTATAGAAGACAACGATGTCTTTGAAAACATCCATACGGTTAGCATCTCAACCATCGACAGGGTGCTGCATAGAAACCAGATGAGTATGAAACAGCTGTACCGTGTACCATTCCAAAGGAATGAGGGCAGAGTTAAGGAGCTACGGTACCAGTATGTACAGGTAAAACATATATCTATGTAACTACTTTACAGCAACATTTTATAGTGATACATAGTACAGTAAGCATAAACTGCACACATTTCCATTGCTGTGGAAGGAACATGCAATATATGTACATTTTATGTCACTCTTCCTTACCAAAACAAATTCAATTGTGTGTTCTGGGATATAGCGTATAATGGAGTTGGAATCAAGTGAACCATCTCACAACTTTGTATACATGGATGAGGCTGGCTTCAACCTGACCAAATGCAGAAGGCGGGGTCGGAATATCATCGGTCACAGAGCTACTGTGGATTTGCCAGGCCAACGGGGAGGAAATATCACCATGTGTGCTGCTATTTCGGAGCATGGTGTCCTAACCCATATCCCCCTTATAGGGCCATACAACACCCAGCATCTACTCAACTTTTTAGAGACTCTCTACAGGGCTCTCATCCCTGATGATGAGAGGGGTCTGTTTAGAGAGGATTTGCCAAAGTATGTGGTCATTTGTGAAAATGTGAGTTTCCATCGATCAAACATCATAAGGCAATGGTTTGTGACCCACCCGAGGATGCTCATAGAATTCCTCCCACCTTATTCACCATTCCTTAACCCAATTGAGGAGTTCTTTTCAGCATGGAGGTGGAAGGTGTACGATCGTCAGCCACACGCACAGATGACCCTGCTGGCTGCAATGGATGCAGCATGTGAGGACATCACAGTAGACGCCTGCAGAGGATGGATAAGGCATTCCAAAAGATTCTTTCCACGTTGCATTGGAAGGGAAAATATCCGGTGTGATGTGGATGAGAATATGTGGGCTGACAGACAGGAATGTCTGGATGTGTAGAGACAGCACTAGAACAGTGCTGCGGGCAAAGTTGTGCCTTGGGGTGGTTTCCTGTGTTTCTTTCTAATTTAGTTTTTTTTTCCTTTGTGCCCCTTGGGTTGTCCAGTCTCTTTCAAACAATAACCCACATACAGTAATATGTAAATAGTACTGTTGAAATTGATATATGCCATAGAAGTGCAGCCTTGTGCATTTTCAATACAGTAACTGTCATCCAAACTGTAGCCTAAGTTTACATCAGGTAATACTGTCAAAGTACACAGTTACATTGAAAACATGCCTAAATATTTTGACGACCTTGTTCGTGAACAATGACTCAATTACTTATCATTCTGATGACACTGACATGATCATTGGCATGAATATTTACTTTTGAGAGATGTACTAAGAATTTTTAGTGACTGACTAGCTTTAGAACCATATCTATTTTATATTGCAGTTTGTACAAATTGTTCTGAGAAATGCACTTATTATTTTGCACATGTTAGGGATGATGTGAAAAATGCACTAAAGCGACTGAGAAACTGTAATAAGTGAATTTGTCCAAATACTTATGACACCTTCAAAAGGGGGGACAAGATACAGTACAGAAAGTGATTTCATTAATAAACGGTAGAACAGATATGTATGAATGAAAGGTGACATTCTGCACTGTTGCCTCATATGAACCATTTTAACTCAATTCCAAAATGCTAGAGTATAGAGCCAAATTAAACGCTTTAGCTTCACTGTACAAATAAATACGTAGGGGAGTGTATGTCACACCATGGGAAAGGAACACCAGTATAGTGCAGAGTTTGACTTGAGACTCCTGGATAATGTTCTAGTTCTGCAACTTATTGTTAGACAGTGGGGCTGCCAGCTTGTTCTGTGATATCCAATTATGTCAATGTTCCTTTACTAAAACAACTCAAAGGGAAAGGGAGCAGAACTTGACAGTTTGAAACTAGATTTCTTTGGGCTAGAAACTGCTATTGCTTGTTCACAGTGAATCCATTCAATGTATAACCATTAGATATGTAATACCCTTGAACAATTTTCTGTTGCACAAGACAGAATGGTATCATTTGTCTGCATACTGTAAGGTGTGAATAGTCAGCATTGTAATATGACCTAGATTACTTTTTCATCTGAGTCACAGGATGTAATGCACAGAGACTTGGCAATGAGGCCCTTTATCTACCTCCCCAGAGTCAGATGAACTTGTTAATAACATTTGTATGTCTCTATATCCAGTATGAAGGAAGTAAGAGGTTGTTTTGCGAGCCAATGCTAACTAGCTTTAGTGCAATGACTGGAAGTCTATGGGTATCTGTTATCATGCTTTTCAATGCGAAGCTAACTTCAACTTCCTCCATACTGGTCACAGAGACATACAAATACTATCCACAAGTTAATCTGACTCTGGGGAAGTAGACAAAGTTCTTCATTGCCAAAATCTTGAAGCATCCCTTTAACCATGTCAACGGAAGGCTATGAGCCTATGATGAATACCGGTATAGGGTTTATGGTATCTCACAGCTATACCGGCCCAACCTCTCACTACCACTTCTATTATTTGGGATGGTTATTAGTGTTAAATAACCTCTTCTGTATTGCTCAGGGCAGTATAACTGAACTCACAATGTATTTTCTTTACCCTGTTTTCCATGTCAAATGAATGAGGGCCCCGCTGGCTAAGGCATGTGAGATGGGGTAGGACAGAAGCGTTAGTGTTGGATGAAAATAGACAGAACAGAGCGCAGGGAGGATGTGGTGTTTTCTTTATTTGAGGGGTTGGTTCACTACTGCTGCAAAGCAGTTCCTCCTGAAACAAACTCCTTAGACTCTTCAACTCTCTCCATAAGGTAAGTCATCAAGGAAGCCAATGCCTTGACTTCTCTAAACTGCTTCTCTAATGTAATGTTATGACAGAAACAGAACAATATGATTGACACACAAATGCATCTCTAGTGAACTTTTATAGTGCATCTGACACAGTTTAGTTTTTATGTTCTGACAGAAATATTACTTCCTGTTTGAGTTCTAATTAATTGCATTCACACTATCATTCCCTGGGTGGTTTGATTACACTTTATATTCAACATGGCAAACTTTGATAAGCAACAGTTGCCTTCTCACAACCATAGATTTCCACGCTAGGTGGCGCTATTGCCTAACTCTGGCCCGTTCCCTTGTTTCACTTGGGATGTCCACGTAACCGCGTACGTATTATGCGCGCCTCTGTTGTCCAAAAAAAATCAGAAGGAAAACTTCATAGTAATGGCGGAGGGTGCAACATCTCTGAAAGGTTTGCGAGCTCAAATGGGTAAGGAATACCTTCGTTATTGATGTGCCAATGTAGCTACTTAATGAAGTCGAATTTCCTCTACGTTGTTTGCTAAGTGACCCCTCTACCGGTAACCTACTCATGTTGAACATGTTTTGTGGCTAGCGAGCTAACCTTATCCGCCGACAAAAAGGGGTTGGAAGTCTGCAACTCTGATCCCCTGCGGCTAGTTTGAACAAACGTTTACCGGGTCATGTATTTTGCACTATATGTAACTAGTACAACGTTCCTATTGAATGTACTTATTGTAAACTAACATTAAAACCGACTCCATAGTAGCAGAATCAGAGTCCGTCGATCCAACGTTAAATGTAATCACCGGTTGGAGCGGGTCTGTATGCGTGCGCGCTGTTGAGGCGCCAGAAATTGCTAAGTTACCTAGCTAACCTTCCACATCAAACTTGTTGAACTAGTTGGCTGATTATTAGCTAAATAACTAATTTGCCAATAAGCATAGTTAACTTAGCTAGTTGGGTAGCTAACTTCTACAGTTAGCTAGCGTCAAAACAGTGCCTATTTTTCTGACAAGCTAATTGAACTAACATTAGCTACAGTATATACTTTATTGTCATCTTTGACATCTCCGAGTTCAAGCTAGGATGTAACGTTAGCTAAACACTTGCTAGCCATTGTCTGCAATGGAGCAAACAGTATTTTCTGGTTGGCTAGCTAGCCAGTTTAATCAGATTGACCCTGGAGAGGGCAGTTTATTCAAGTCATTTTATTACATTACGGTAGCTAGCTGATTAAGGAAGCAGTTTTCCAACTTGTCTAGCTACTAGGCTGCATGAAACTGTAGTGTAAACAACACATTGTATGTTGGCATGTTAAATGACGCTAGGCTAATTCTAAAACACTTGTGTGCAAGTAACTTTAGCTACGTAAGTATAGCAATTTTTTGTGTGCCTGTCTTAATGCCCATAAAGTACGTTTGTTGTGATATTCCTGTGGGCTTTGGATGAGAGTATTCCTGTGGGCTTTGGATGAGAGTATTCCTGTGGGCTTTGGATGAGAGTATTCCTGTGGGCTTTGGATGAGAGTATTCCTGTGGGCTTTGGATGAGAGTATTCCTGTGGGCTTTGGGTGAGAGTATTCCTGTGGGCTTTGGGTGAGAGTATTCCTGTGGGCTTTGGATGAGGGTATTCCTGTGGGCTTTGGATGAGAGTATTCCTGTGGGCTTTGGATGAGAGTATTCCTGTGGGCTTTGGATGAGAGTATTCCTGTGGGCTTTGAATGAGAGTATTCCTGTGGGCTTTGGATGAGACTATTCCTGTGGGCTTTGGATGAGACTATTCCTGTGGGCTTTGGATGAGACTATTCCTGTGGGCTTTGGATGAGTCTATTCCTGTGGGCTTTGGATGAGACTATTCCTGAGGGCTTTGGATGAGACTATTCCTGAGGGCTTTGGATGAGACTATTCCTGAGGGCTTTGGATGAGACTATTCCTGAGGGCTTTGGATGAGACTATTCCTGAGGGCTTTGGATGAGACTATTCCTGAGGGCTTTGGATGAGACTATTCCTGAGGGCTTTGGATGAGGCTATTCCTGAGGGCTTTGGATGAGGCTATTCCTGAGGGCTTTGGATGAGGCTATTCCTGAGGGCTTTGGATGAGGCTATTGAATGGATGAGACTATTGAATGTTGACAGGTTTTGACCTGAAATTGGGAGGGGATTGGTGGTGGTTTCATGGGATTTGAGAGGAAGTTGTGGTGGGTTTTGTGTGTTGCTTGCGTACCTAATTAATTCCTCTCTAGAGACAAGTCACCAATGCCCAATTTCCCATCATTGCATGTGGCTCATTGGTATTAAAGCAGTGAAGAGTGAAAGTAAAAATATTTGTCTAAGCTTGTTGACATGTGACAGTTTCTGTTGTCTTGGCAAGGTAGCTAGCTGCTACATTTATTTTATTTAACCAGGCAAGTCAGTTCAGAACAAATTATTATTTACAATGACAGCCTAGGGGTCAGTGGGTTAACTGCCTTGTTCAGGGGCAGAACTACAGATTTTTTACCTTGTCAGCTCAGGGATTGGATCTACATAACGATGTCTGACATGGTTTTTCACTGAGTTCCACAGACACTGAATCAAAAGTCCACAAAGCTGCTCATGGGATGATAACTGTCCAGTTACTGCTAGTTTTCTTGGATGCAGTCAGTGATAAAGGGTTGTTTGTTTCTTGGGTATTTGATTTCACTTTTTCACTGTACAAAATTGCTGTGTAAGCCAAACCCTTTTTCTATGTCTTATTTTACTCCTATATAACAGTCTGTACTTATTTAAACATTGTTTTACACAGAAGTTATTTTACTTCTTCCGCTAGGCCAAATGCACAGATGTTTACTGTGTGTCTGTATCAGAAGGTCTGAATGCCCAGTTTGTTTTGACTCAAACTGTTGGATTGGGCTGAAATGCTAGTGTTTTTTTTCCGCCAACATACCAGGCGTGAAGGGGTGTTTCTGAAAGTAGGTCATATCTTTTCTTCATCCACTTTCCCATTCACTATTTTCACTCTGAAAGCTATATCCACTGATATGTGTGGCTTTGTAAAAGTATTTTCCAGGGATATTCAATCTTGCCTGTCAGTGCACTGCTGAGAAAGAGGGTGATGAGGGGAGGTTTGAAAAACACAACCGCACTGTCTTCGTACATAGGAAAGCTAACAAAAGACTGGCTGGAATACAGTACAGCGTTAAAACACACATACTTGGTTATCTCAACAAGATTGTTGGTTGTACCTACACTGTCATTATGAGTGCAGATCAGATGCCTGTGACTGGAACCTAGCAAGGCTATTTGAATCCTGGCTCTGCCTGGGCTGAAGAATCAAAAGCATGAAAAATATTTCTGAATTGTTCTGAGGGAACCGAAGGAGGAAATTGTTCAGCCTTTTTTGGTGCGGAAGCTTGTAGCAATGAAATAGAGACAACTAGTTAGGAGGAGCTCCTCTCATCCCTGCCTTCTACAGGAGGTTAATCCTACATTCAGAGGTCATGACCTGCTACAGTCTGAGATTGCAGAGCCCCCAACAGTGACACGGTTTGGTTCCTGGGAAGGCATTACAGCACATAGGGTGAATAAGAGCTGAATCATGTGTTGCAGTAAAATATCATGGAAGTTCGGATGTGCACACTCATGCAAAGCCCCCATCCTCTCACCATGGTGGAAGGATTTGGGAAGTAAATGTAGGCTACATTATTTGAATAAGAGGCCAGTCCATTCTGACTACATAGAGTAGTAAGTGACTCACTGAAAAGGAAAAATAGGCCTAGTTTATAAAATCAGCAAGAAAAGAAATGCCCCTTTTTCAGGACGCTGTCTTTCAAAGATAATTAGTAAAAATCCAAATAACTTTACAGATCTTTATTGTAAAGGGTTTTAACACTGTTTCCCATGCTTCTTCAATGAACCATAAACAATTCATGAACATGCACCTGGGGAACGGTCGTTAAGACACTAACAGCTTACAGACGGTAGGCAATTAAGGTCACAGTTATGAAAACTTAGGACACTAAAGAGGCCTTTCTACTGACTCTGGACCAAAAGAAAATGCCCAGGGTCCTTGCTCATCTGCGTGAACGTGCCTTAGGCATGCTGCATGGAGGCATGAGGACTGCAGATGTGGCCAGGGCATTAAATTGCAATGTCTGTTCTGTGAGACGCCTAAGACAGGGAGACAAGACGGACAGCTGATTGTCCTCGCAGTGGCAGACCACGTGTAACAACACCTGCACAGGATCGGTACATCCAAACATCACCTGCGGGACAGGTACAGGATGGCAACAACAACTGCCCGAGATGCACCAGGAACCCAGAATCCCTCCATCAGTGCTCAGACTGTCCGCAATAGACTGGACTGAGGGCCTCACAGGCATCACCGGCAACAACATTGCGTATAGGCACAAACCTACCAGGGGTGATGGTCGTATTCGCTTTTATAGTCAAAGGAATGAGCGTTATACCGAGGCATCATTGGACTGTGCCTGCAACGACAACAAGCTATCTCAACCCTATGCGTCCCTCATGTGGTACCCTTCCTGCAGGCTCATCCTGACATGACCCTCCAGCATGACAATGCCACCAGCCATACTGCTCGTTCTGTGCGTGAATTCCTGCAAGTCATTAATGTCAGTGTTCTGCCATGGCCAGCAAAGAGCCCGGATCACAATCCCATTGAGCACATCTGGGACCTGTTGGATCGGAGGGTGAGGGCTAGGGCCATTCCCCCCAGAAATGTCGGAACTTGCAGGTGCCTTGGTGGAAGAGTGGGGTAACATCTCACAGAAAGAACTGGCAAATCTGGTACAGTCCATGAGGAGGAGATGCACTGCAGTACTTAATGCAGCTGGTGGCCACACCAGATACTGACTGTTACTTTTGATTTTGCCCCCCCCCCTTTGTTCAGGGACACATTATTCAATTTCTGTTAGTCACATATCTGTGGAACTTGTTCAGTTTATATCTCAGTTGTCGAATCTTATGTTCATAAAAATATTTACACGTGTTAAGTTTGCTGAAAATAAACACAGTTGACAGTGAGAGGATGTTTCTTTTTTTGTTGAGTTTAGATGCTTTGTATCAGTTGACCGTATAAGCATTGAGCCTAGGCCTATCCTCTCCATTGTGCTTGTTGGCCTGCCATGAGGGATGCTGATGAAATGTGATGTGTGGGTTACACATCTGAGACAGTCCTTGTGTGAACCCTAACAAGCCCAACTCTGGTCAGGGCATTCTGTCATTAGCCAGTGAGAATGGAGCTCGACCTGCTGTCGTCAAGGTGTCATCATCCCGGTGGCTCTGGAAATAGCCCCGGCTTACCTCTGAGTGAATGTGTTCCCAGTAATCCTGGACAATATCTGCTGTGTGTGTGTGTCTTCATCACAGCTGTGCCCGGTGAAGGCCGTCATTATTATACAGTGTGGACACATTCCCCTCCAGGCATCTGCAGTACTGCACTTACTGCTAGCCAAGAAACACCCAGCCACTGCTGGGTCCCAGAGAGAATGAGCTGTCACTTCACTGACCCACTGAACTCAGTATTGTCTCTGACTGATATTTGTGTGTGTGTGTGTGTATGTGAAGTGGTGGGTGGTTGTGTTGAGGGTGGGGGCTGTATTTGTTACTGTTTATTTGTGCCCTGTCTACTGACGAGTGGCTGGACTCTATGTTTTATTTTTGGCTGGCTGGTACTGAGCACTGAGGTGTCAATCTCAGTGTGGCTTTGGACAGGAGGCACGAACGCAGCAGTCAGCGTGTCTTCTTTAGCAGTGGCCCAATGTAAGTTTATTGTGAATAGTATGTAATGTATGAACAGAGGGATATTTTAGATGTATGCCTCATACTCTTATATTGGTGTTCATTACCCATAGTGCTTTGAAGTTAGACATTTCCTGTTTGGATACTGGTGGTTTTGTTCCGTCTGTGAACAGAACTGCAACTGCATGATGGTGCAGGCTGGCCTGCTTCCTGTTTATGACCAGTGACTGGCCTGTCTGTGGAGCCATGATGAGTGTTCCAGGACAAGACAGGAGCCCCCTGATGAGTTGTTTTTTACTGCCTCCCCTAACTGCTCTGCCTGGGGGATGTTTCCTAGCCTAGTTAGCCTAATCAATATAGCCAGTCAATTTACTATGTTGTGTTTGTGATTATAGAGAGCAAAGCTGTTGCAGTGCATACTGTACCCTAAGTGCCTAATAGGATAAGTTAGGTACTACAGACTAATCGGTTGAGGTGTTTCACCCTATCACAGCAATGTAGTGCCGCTGTAGCTAGAAAGCATAGGCTAATTAAAATTGTATGTCCTCTATGGTTTGATGGAAAAAGTAGGTTGTTTTTAAACAGATTGTATTTTAGTTGTGGAGTTAAAAAAATATATATATTTACACACACAAACCAAGATGGTTTGGGAAAGTGTGGTGCAACTGTGGGTCAAACATTGATATCCCTCCTTTATTTTCCATCCTAGTGTTCAACCTAACTTTAAACACATTTTTAAATGTTCCTGTCATTTTAGGACCTTTTCAAGCTCATTCCAAGTGGAAGGGGCAGAGTCCTAAAAAGCTTTTTGCCCTAGCTCTGTACGGGCCTTAGGCACAATCAACTCAACACAGTCATCTGTGCAAAATGATAGTTTTCATTTGACTGCTAGACCATGTAGTTACAATAGTAAAATGGTAGCTGTCTCAATATGGCCTTATTAAATCATTGGTACATTTTTATTTATCTCTGAAGAGCTAAGGAAGGCCAGCCTACTCATGTAGAGGATACAGTGATGCGAGAGCTTTGGAGTTAGTAACATGGCTTTTATTTGTATTTATTTCTTTATTGCAGAAAAAACAGTAGACAATGGCAAATTAAATGCAAAACTCTTTCTGGATGCACAACACAAAGTACAGTTAATGTATTTTTTGAGTTTCATCGGGTAATGATTCGCAGGGTAATACTTATGTATCATTCTGAAAGAGACCTCTTTGACCTTGTTAACAAGCAGGTATTTGTGTGGTAATAACCAGACTTTTCCCCCAACAGATATTATTGACAAATGTTTTCCATTAAGTTGTGACATAAGGAATGTATTCAATACCCCTTTTAAATAAAGCACATATAGATCTGTTCTGAGGGTGCAAGGAGAAACACATTTTTCATATTGGAGAGTCAACTGGATTAATTCAGGGTAGGTCGAGAAGGTGAGGCCTGGTTACACCTCTAAACAACATGAGAGTTCCAGGTGGAATAGCTTCAGACTATGGCGAACTCTAGGTGTAACAGGGATATTGTAACGAGAAAAATTCCTTTATAATGAGTAACTATCCTTCTGCATTAACCTCTTAGGGATCCAATCCCATGAACGGGTTCGATTTTGCCAACATCCGGTGAAATGCAGAGCGCCAAATTCAAATTACAAAAAGACTCATTTTAAACATTCCAGAAAAGTGTTGCACACCATTCAAAAGCTTAGAGTCTTGTTAATCTAACAGCATTGTCAGATTTCAAAAAGGCGTTACGGCGAAAGCAGAACATTTGATTGTCTGAGGACAGCGCCCCGCTCAAATATAAAATTAGCATAATAACATAACCAGCAGAGGTGTCACAAAACTAAAAAATAGCATAAAATAAATTGCTTACCTTTGAAGAGCTTCATCTGATGGCATACCCAAGCATCCCGTTTACTCAATAAAATGTCCTTTTGTTTGATAAAGTCCCTCTTTATATCCGTAAAGCTCCGTTTGGTTGGCACGTTTTGTTCAGTAATCCCAAAAGTACCGGTAAAGTTTGTCGAAAAAGTCAAACAGCGTTTGTAATCAATACTCAGATACCCTAAAACGAATATAAACTGTAATATTTCAGACGGAATATAACCTGCTGAATAGAAGAGAAAAATCTAAGCGCGCACTCCCTGTTACGCACTAAATCCACAATAGGACACATGACGTAAACTCAGGAAGAACTTGTCTTACTCCCTTTTTCTAAAGACTGTTGAAATCTAGTGGAAGCCATAGGAACTGCAATCTTGGGGTTAAACTATAAGGCTTTGAATAGCTGGCCAACTTAAAACAGGGTGACATGACTGATTCAGACATCCCGGATGGATTTTGTTTTCTCCTGCCATATCAGTTCTGTTATACTCACAGACATTATTTTAACAGTTTTAGAAACAATAAGAATACTTGTCTATGAAAAGCAGATAATTTTGTAGGAATCTAATCATTGTTATAGTTACAAAGTAACAAAATTGAAGCCACCAAAACGGGAGAAGATATGAGGGATGAAATTCCAAATTGAAGTTGGATTCTTTAGGAAATGTTTAGCCCAATTTATCTGAAGTATTATTCAAAAAGTGAGACCACCATATTCATGTGTTCATAACGACTGATTTCCTAATAATCAAATTTTATTTGTCACATACACATGGTTAGCAGATGTTAATGCAAGTGTAGCGAAATGCTTGTGCTTCTTGTTCCGACCATGCAGTAGTATCTAACAAGTAATATAACAATTTCACAACAACTACCTTATACACACAAGTGTAAAGGATATAATGTGTACAATAATGTGTGCAATTTTTCCAGATGAAGTTCAAAAGCATCTGGTCAACCGGTTTACCTATTTTGTTGTCAAGATGTATGAACTGGGCTGCATAAGTAAGTCTGGAGATACCTTCAGCTTTAGAAAGCAATACTTGACCTTTCAAGTATAAATCCCTCAGCAACCAATGGTTTATCTTTTCTTTTCAAAAATAGGTATGAAATTTAATGAACATCTTTCCTGTTGATCCTTAGATATGGTAATCCCAAGGTATGTTACTTTTTCTTTGACTGGAATATTGCATATAGAAGGTATCATACAGTCTTTTACACTTATTAAGGTTTAGGCAAAGACCAGATGCTTTGGAAAAAATATTTATCACATCGACTGCTCTAGGAATCTGGTCAGCATCTTTCAAAAAGAGGGTGGTGTCATCTGCAAGCTGACTGGTGATGATATCTCTGTCAGCAATAGAGATCCCTTTTATATCGCTGGATTTAACAAAACTTGTAAGAAGTTGATTTGCAAGCAGGAAGAGGTAAGGTGAAATTGGGCAACCTTGCCTAGTTCCTCTTTTCAAATCTAGGAGGAGTGCCATGCTCTAATTAATGGAGCTGTTCCCATTTGCCCCATGTTAGTGTCCAGCATGCGTAATGACGTCACAGGGGCAAACATGTACAAGATATCACCATAATCAATTACAGGCACGAAAGTAGCGGAAACGAGCCTCTTTCTCTCTTCAAAATAAAAACATGACTTATGAAAATAAAAACCCAACTTGAACCTTCGATGTGGGTTTTAAAGGTGAGACACTCATCTATCAAGAGACCCAAGTACTTGTAAGTTGCTACTCTTTATACTCTTTATCTGCAGTGACTATACGTGGGAGAGTCTGAGGTTTCATCTTAGATTTTGTGAAAACCATCAACTTGCTTTTAAATGCTGAAAAAACTAACTTCAGCTGACAGAGTCTGGACAATAGTAAAGGCAGACTGCAGTTCAATGTTGCGGCACAACAATAAATAACTGTCGTCAGCATAAAAATGAAAACTAACATTTGGCACGTCATTATTAAAGGGATTCTTCTGGATTTTGGCAATGAGGCCCTTTATCTACTTCCCCATAGTCCGATGAACTCATGGATATCATTTTGTATGACTCTGTGCAGTTTGAAGAAAGTTGCTAACTAGTGCTAGTGCAAATGCTAACTAGCGTTAGCGCAATGACTTGAAGTCTAAGGAATTCTATTAATTGTGCTAAAACTAGTTAGCATGGGCTCGCCAAACTACTTCCAACATTCTTCATACTGGACACAGAGACATAAAAATGGTATCCACAAGTTCATCTGACTCATTATCAAAATCCAGAAGTGTCCCTTTAATATAAATAGTGAACAGTGGTCCTGCCCCCTTCGGGACAGTTAACACATCTGGTGACTTGCCATCAGAACTCTGTGTCCAGTTTCTGACACACAGCTTTTGAACCAAGCAACATGCAATGATCAACTGTTTCAAATGCCTTAGACCGATCGATTTAAAAAGGGTGCCGTTTCTTGTCCATGGCATCAATGATATAATTAACAACATTTGTTGCTGCAGTAGAAGTGCCATGCTGTTTTCTGAAACCTGATTGAAATGTAGATAAAATGTCATTGAAACTCCTATTGACATCGGCTAGGCAGGCAAATTTGTGTGTGTACTAATGGTTTTGCTTAATACCTTCACTCAGTCACCATTGCTGTTGTCCCCATTGACATTACTGGTATAAAAACGCCACCCACGCTCTTGTCCGGCTTTGTGCTGCGTCATCCAGTCTGTCTGATTTACTGCAGCCACCCCATTCGGGTCTAATGTATGCTTATCAATGCAAATCTCCATAGTGATGGATGCAGGTGCCCTCACTTCTCTCGTCAGCTCTCCTTTCAGTGTGCACAAGGACACCTGGCTCTTTCAGTTCTACAATACGTGGTCCTGTGTGGCTGGTAAAGCATGGCTCTTGCAACGCCAGGGTTGTGGGTTCGATTCCCACGGTGGACCAGTATGAAAATGTATGCACTCACTACTGTAAGTCGCTCTGAATAAGAGCGTCTGCTAAATGACTAAAATGTAAAATACGTAGAAGTCTGTGGTGAAAAGACCTGAATAAAAGCATTATATTCCATTGAAACCCCTATTGCATTGTCCAGTTAATGTAGGCTAGTCTATGACCAATATTAACTTAGGATAAATTGACGGTATCACCAGCCTCCCAGGTGTGGCAGGGTTAATGGGTATGGACTGGAGCATAAGTGGTGTAACCAGGGACTCATTCCTTTTTATTGTTGCTATGGTGTACTGTTATTTGCATGCTTTCTGCTGGAGAAGAGGGCTCACTGTTTGCCCACTGTCCCCCTTTGTGAGTGACCGAGAGGATGAGGACAGTAACTCAGACAATCCCTTTTGCATATTCTCTTTATCCTCTGGCCTGCTCTTTTAATCTGCGTCTGTGAGGGCAGGCTGCACCTACTTCTAACCACGCTATCACACAAGCAGGGAATTATTTCAACTTCTTTTAAAGATGACTGTCTTCAGTGGAACTCTTTTTGGATCGGCAATCTGAATGACCACTGCCTGGGCCAAGAGTGTGTCTATGAATAGAGTGCAGTTGGTCGGTAGGTGAACCGTCTTTAGGGTGTTTTCACACTTGGTCCCTTTCAGCCAATTTATGTGAACACAGTGTGGTTCCCTTAATTTTTTGTGTGGAGTGTGAACACTCCAAAGGAACTCAGACCCCTCAAAAGAGCGCCAGACGTGAATTGAACTGAGACCATCTTGAGAGGTTGTTTGAGTTTGGTTTGCTTTAATTCTGTGGTCTGGTCCCTTTTTTGGGGCAATGTGAACACAAAGCTCTCCAGGTTCGCTTGTCATTATTTCCGCACCACACAGTAGACTACTGCAACACCGTTTCCCCTGCCATAACCCCTCACATTTGTAAGAGAAGATGATGTGCAGGTTTGTGGGAGAACGTGTGCCGTTTATGAATATTGATTTGAGATGGTCACGGATGCACAGAAATTCAGATATGTGTGGAGTTGTGTACTGACACGATGTTCAGATTATTTGTTTGCAATATGTTGGTCTATAGACTAAGTGAGCTTCATAAGCTGTTCATTGATTGTGGAGTTTGAATAGTGTGAGAAGACAACATATTTGGTGAGAATCACAACATGTGTACAAAATCCATTCTAGCTCTTAAAGGGACAGTAGCCTACATTGGGTGTACCATTTTCAATTAGGCCTACAGCATTATTTAATCAGCAGTTATTCTACTGGTATTTTAATGTTAAAATTAACATGTAAATATTATTGGTATCTTCTGATTACAATTGTCATATTTTAACAAAATGCTATCTGTTAGCTTCCAAAATGTAAGTAGGCACTGTATATCTTGTTGTCCGATAGCACATTCTGATGGAATGGCTTGCCTTGTACTTTTACCCAGAGTGCATTGAGTGAATTATGGAAAATGCACTGAACAAAAATATAAATGCAAAATGTCAAGTGTTGGTCCCATGTTTCATGAGCTGAAATAGAAAGTCCCCAACGTCTTCCATATGCACAAAAATTCTCTAACATTTTGTTCACAAATTTGTTTACATCCCTGTAGGTGAGCATTTCTCCTTAGCCAAGATAATCCATCCACCTGACAGGTGTGGCATATCAAGAAGCTGATTTATACAGCATGATCATTATACATGTGCGCCTGGGTACAATAAAAGGCCATACTAAAATGTGCAGTTTTGTCAAACGACACAATTCCACGGGCGTCTTTAAGTTTTGAAGGAGCGTACAATTAACATGCTGTCTGCAGGAATGTCCACCAGAGCTGTTGCCAGAGAATGTAATGTTAATTTCTCTACAATAAGCTGCCTCCAATGTCATTTTAGAAAACTTGTCAGTATGTCCAACTGGCCTCACAACCACAGACCACGTGTAACCACGGCAGCCCAGGACCACTTCATCCGGCTTCTTCACCTGCGGGATCGTCTGAGACCAGCAACCCAGACAGATGATGAAACTGAGGAGTATTTCTGTCTATAATAAAACTATTTTTGTGGGGAAAAGCTCATCGATGGCTGGGCCTGGCTCCCCACCCATGGCTACACCCTTTCCCACTCATGTGAAATCCATAGATTAGGGCTTATTGAATTCATTTAAATTGGCAAATTTCCTGATATGCACTAACTCAGTAAAATCGTTGAAATTGTTGCATGTTGCATTTTATATTTTTGTTCAGTATATCTTGGTTCCTTTCTAAACATAGCAATGTGAATGCAAAGAGTACTCAGACCTAAAAAAGTTTAATTGAACTGGCGAAAGAGTTAAGTCCTCGTTCAAAGGCAAGGGCAGTGTGAATTCTTTACCTTTTTTACCCAGAGCCCTGCCCAACTACATGACATGCTACCTAAGACCTGGCCCCTGATGACAGACCAGACTTTCATTTGATTAATGTGGTCAATATATTGCCCACGTGTTTGTGTAAAGGAACCACTAACCTAAAGTTGGTCTTTATGAAATTGACTGCAATCTTTTTAAAATAATTGTTCTGGATTTTGGCAATGAAGCCCTTTATCTACTTCCCCAGAGTCGGATGAACTTGTGAATACCATTTTTATGTCTCTGCGTGCAGTTTGTAGGATGTTGCTATCTAGCGTTCGCGCAATTGCTAACTAGCATGCTAGCTGTTCCCATAGACTTCCAATAATTGTGCTAACGCTAGTTGGCATTGGTTTGCAAAACTACCTCAAACTTCCTTCATACTGGATGCAGAAATGTAAAAAGGTATCCACAATTTCGTCTGACTTAGACCGCTAGTTAAATAAAAAATCCCACACCATCCATTTAAAAATTATTTCAGTTGTCTTGGGTCTCTGAAAAGACTGGTGCTTCGCTTGGAATTAGTGTGAATTGAGGCTTCGATCGACAGTGAGTGAGATGCATAAACCCTTGTCTGGTCTCTAGCTGTACTCTGCATTGCTGAACAACAGTTGCCATGTGACAGAACTGCCTAAGTCTTGGCAGGGCGAGGAGGACACCAGATGAATGGTGTGTTGTAAGAGTCCCTTTTAGGCCGATTTGATGAGGTTTTGAACTTCGTCTAGTGGATGATTCCTTATCTGCAACGACTTGGATCGGATTATATATATTCTCCTCAGTTTCGCACATTCAAGAGCTGGAGATTAACGTAGGCCAATATAATTTCACACCCTCTCATTGTTTTGTTTATTCCCCTGAGGGAAGGATGGATGTTTAAGTCGCTAGCTCACGAGACACCACTACTTAACCATTCACCCCAAATGTGTAATCTAATACTGAGCACCCTTCAGTTTCTACAGAGGCAGTGGGTTGGCTAATGTGTGTATTAGGCCTATCTGAGTCTTATGAAGGTAATCAGACAGTCAAAAGGCCTTTAAGATTCCCACTCTGTGAAGCGTGATGAGAGGATGTCCACTTCTTATGGGATTATCAGCAGACTTTGACCGAGTCATTCATCTGTAACGACCTGAGTGAAAGATATCGAAGCTGTTCCATTGAAGACTAAGGTATTGATGCAGCTTTGTTTGTTTGTCGTGTTGGTTTTGTTCTCCCATTGACTTCGCTATCTGCTCTGTAAAGGCCAATGGCTAAAGATATACATCAATGCCAGTCCTTTTGGGAGTGGAGGAGTGTTGAGCATTGATATGTATATCTTGCACTCCCCTGTTCTCTCAGTCCAGCTCGATGGGGCTGCCGTGCTCCTGTGATTCCACTCCCATTCTGTCGTTTTTGAAGTTTCTCTTCTCCAGTCAGAACCACACTGATATGGGCTAATGTAAAGAGCTGTAGCATAGTCCTCTTCTGTAGTCCACTTTATGTTCCTGATTTTGAGTTTCCGCTCACTGATAACCTGCCTTTGGTTTTATTGTGTTCATATCCGGCTGAGTTTTCTCCCGCAGATTCTCCTTTCCTGTAATATGCACTCCCAGTCATCCCACTCAACAGAAAAACAGCCTGGCAGATAGCAGTGAACACAGAGTACTGTCAGGGTCTTGTAAAGAGGGCCATTGTCACCACCGTTCCTCATTGGATAATGCTTTAGTGTTGCCACACTGTCTCACTGCTGAATGCTAGGGAGTAGGGAGAAGCAGAGGTGCTGTGGGGAGTAGGGTTCATGGTTCCCTTCTGTTGCACTAACATTGTTTGTATGTGACATAATAAAGGCATTTAGACGGGACAGGTTTTTTGTTGACTCCGCTACTTTAGTATCCCATACACTCATGTGGCTTTGCTAGCCTACAGCACTAGCCTATAGCACTGAACTGAAGAGACAATGTTGCTGTTTTAATGCTAATTTCCTCAAAATCTGCACATTTTGCCATGGGGCAGAGAGAATATTTGACTTATTATTTTTTTAAGCTAGTTTCCTGTAATTCTACATATTTGTCATGTGGCTGAATGCGAATTCCGTATTAACACAAAGTTCCTGCAATTATACACATTTTACCATGGCTTATGCCTTGTTCATATGTTATCTGAGTGACTCAAATATTATAAGTCAATGGGGGGCCAATGCCATGACATATTTTTTTTTAATTCCAGGTTCTTCCTGGCTGTCAAGTTTCAATTTGTGATTGTTAGATCTCAAAAATGATCTTATTTAAAAATTGATTGCTCCATTATCCTTTTCACATATTTTATATCTGGTTTTATTATTTTAAGTTTACACAAAAAAGATTTAACATCCACAGAATATAAACATTACCAGTCAAATGTTTCCACACTTACTCATTCAAAGGTTTTTCTTTATTTTTACAATTATCTACATTGTGTAATAATAGTGAAGACATAAACTATGAAACAAGACATATGGAATCATGTAGTAACCAAAAAAGTGTAAACAAATCAAAATATATTTTAGATTCTAACAGCTTTGCACACTCTTGGCATTCTCTCAACCAGCTTCATGAGGAATGCTTATCCAACAGTCTTGAAGGAGTTCCCACATTCTGAGCAATGGTTGGCTGCTTTTCCTTCACTCTGCGGTCCAACTCATCTCAAACCATCTCAATTGGGTTGAGGTCGGGTGATTGTGGAGGCCAGGTCAGCTGATGCAGCACTCCATCACTCTCCTTCTTGGTCAAATAGCCCTTACACAGCCTGGAGGTGTGTTGGGTCATTGTCCTGTTGAAAAACAATTGATGTCCCACTAAGCGCAAACCAGATGGGATGGCGTATCGCTGCAGAATGCTGTGGTAGCCATGCTGGTTACGTGTGCCTTGAATTCAAAATAAATCAGACAGTGTCACCAGCAAAGCACGAGTACACCACCAACCCCATGCTTCACGGTGGAACCACACGTGCGGAAATCATCCGTTCACCTACTCTGCGTCTCACAAAGACACGGCGGTTGGAACTAAAAATCAGACCAAAGGACAGATTTCCACCAGTCTAATGTCCATTGCTCGTATTTCATGCCCCAAGCAAGTAGTAGTGGTTTATTTGCAGCAATTTGACCATGAAGACCTGATTCAAGCAGTCTCCTCTGAACAGTTGATGTTGAGATGTGTCTGAAGCATTTATTTGGGCTGCAATTTCTGAGGCTGGTAACTCTATGAACTTATCCTCTGCAGCAGAGGAACTATGGGTCTTCCTTTCCTGTGCCGGTCCTCATGAAAGCCAGTTTCATCATAGCGCTTGATGGTTTCTGCGACTGCACTTGAAGAAACGTTCAAAGTTCTTTTTAAATGTTCCGTATTGATTGACCTTCATGTCTTAAAGTAATGATGGACTGTCGTTTCTTTTTGCTTATTTGAGCTGTTCTTGCCATAATATGGACTTAGCCCTATATGGTAAAAGACCATCTTCTGTATACCACCCCTACCTTGTGTTTCATGCCCCAAGCAAGTAGTAGTGGTTTATTTGCAGCAATTCGACCATGAAGACCTGATTCAAGCACACAACTGATTGGCTCAAACGCAATAAGGAAATAAATTCCCCAACTTAACTTTTAACAAGGCACACCTGTTAATTGAAATGCATTCCAGGTGACTCATGAAGCTGGTTGAGAGAATGCGAAGTGTGCAA
The DNA here is from genome assembly GCA_030435695.1 of Brachymystax lenok tsinlingensis. NCBI lineage: Eukaryota > Metazoa > Chordata > Actinopteri > Salmoniformes > Salmonidae > Brachymystax > Brachymystax lenok. Next base: position 14,644,022 of record CM059784.1, read on the forward strand.
AGCTGTCATATATTTGAAGAATCTCAAATATAAAATATATTGATTTAACACTTTTGGTTACTACATGGTTCCTTATGTGATATTTCATGATTTTGATGTCTTCACTATTAATTATTCTACAATGTATAAAATGGTAAAAATAAAGAAAAATCCTGGAATTAGTAGGTGTCCAGACTGGTACTGTGTGTGTGTGTGTGTGTGTGTGTGTGTGTGTGTGTGTATATGCCCAGTCTGAAACCAACACCTAGTCCTTAACCCTAAACTAAAGTTTTCCTCATCTTCTCCTTTAAAATCCATGCGGGATGTTTGTATAGAAATGCCCAGCACTGTGTGTCGTGACCAAAGCCCATCTGACCCAGCGTTTCACAAAGCCCTTTGTACAGCTGCCTGGCTGACCATTGACGAGGGGGAGGCTGGTGCCTAGAGGCTGAATAGATGGATTGTTCTGAAGTGTTAAATCATCTGGATCTCTCTAGAACATGCATTCCTATGGAGGATAAACAAAGCACAGTGTAAACTGCGTGCTCAGCAGCTCGTTATTCCAAAATCATTTTCATTTCATTAGATGTCTTTTTTTATTTATTGATCATGCTAGACCGCGTGTCTCTCTCTCTCCTGTCTGTGTGTGTGTGTGTGCGCTTTCAGCTGCAGCTGCGCAGGCACAGGCAGAGGAGCGGCGCAGCCTAGCAGGGAACAGCCCAGGGCCTGCATCCCCAGCAGCTAACACACCATCCCCAGCAGCAGCAAAGTCTCCCCGGCCAGGTAATAAAACAGCCCTTGCCTGTTGCATCTGTATAAACCCACACTGTCACACACACATGTATATGTTATGCACAGGCCTACACAAGCATACATACCGCCAGAATGACTCCTATGTCTCCCTAAGCCTCTGTCGTAGTTCAAGGAGGCTTAGCTATTGTTGTATGTTTTTATCATGCGCTAACATGATCTTAACCTCTAGTCATAAATTAGGCCTACCTGCTCTAATTCTTTGCAGAGTAGCCTAATCAGTCCCTCCATGATTCTGCGATCGCAATTTTATTTTTGAGCAAAATCATTAATTTCCTTGAAATTATGCAAGGGCTTGAAAATTTGACCAATCTCTGCACTATTTCCACGTAACACAGTTACAGTAATATGACTCAAAGTGCATGTCAGGTAGGCACATGATGGACACATCTGCCTGTCAGGTGATTCACTCAGTGACACTGCAGCTCATTATAATCCACCACCGATGCTCCACCCATGTCCACACTTTTTCCACCGCATGCGTGTGAAGGTGAGTGTGTTCCCACTTACCCGTATGTGTGTGTGTGTGTATGCATGCAGTCATTGATGGTGCTGCGCTAAGGATAGACGAGCGTCTTCGAGTGGCGAAAGAGAGACGAGAGGAGGCAGATAGGCAGCAAGGTAAGAGCTCAGTCTGAATGGTGTTTCAGAATCTAACAGAACATTCTAGTAGCAGTCTCAGGAGACCTGTACACCATCCTCTTTATTATCTGACCCTGACCGTTTCAGCCCTAATCAAATCATTGGATTAGAAACATACAGTGCATACATTGCAAGTCCTCAGAGGCATTTCCTCAGAGGCATCCCCCCCCCCCATCTTTAGCTTCCAAGGACACGCAGATCCTGGAGCGGGAGCGTAAGGCCAAGCTGCAGGTGGAGCGTCAGATGGAGGAACGCCAGAAGAAGCTCGACGAGCAGCGCAGGAAGGAGGAGCAGAGACGCTCGGCCGTGGAGGGGAAGAGGAAGCAGAAACAGGAGGAGGAGAAGGTACAGGCCCCTGGGGTCATCCTCAACACCAGGGCGGCACTACAGATACAGCTGGTGTTATTGGGATTTATTTTAGGCCCGGAGATGCAGTGGCTTGGGAATGATGCACGTGTCTGAATCAGACTATGCAGATGTACAAGTAAGCAAGAAGAATTCATTTCAATTGGTACTGTTGAACTTAACTCATCACGAGGTGGCTATGTTCACTGCTCAGGTCTGTGGAATTTATGGTGTAGCCTAATTGGCAGAGTTAATGCTATGTCATGGGTGAAGAACTTTAGTAAAGTTTGCATATTTGGTACGTGTTATGAATGAAACCATATCCTGTTTTAGCTTCTTTTCATGGGCGTCTGCTGCAGCTCAGTCCCTCAGAGTTCTCATTCCAGACAGTTTGGCATTAGTGGGCTGCTGCTTTTCACCACTGCAACAACGGCCCCAGAACAATTTAGTGTTGGTTGTGACATCTTAAAGATTTCATAATTTAAAAGATATTATAGGGATATGTGTCTTTGTTTCAAAGCAGAACAGACAATTTGGCTTGATCTTGCTCAACTATGACGTTATCTGACATCTTGTTTGTCTCTCCCTCACTTACCCCCTCTCTCATCACTATGGCCATATTGTAGTGAACTGTTATTGTCAGCTAGTCAGACAGAAAATTGCATTTCCCTTTGAGTTACCGACTCAAATCATTCTGGGACATATATTCATGTTGTCATTTTTGTCCCATTATCTGTTTGACCTTGTTTATTTTGGTTAGGGAGACCAAGATTATTTCTGAGTGACTTTGCATTCTGACGCTGTGCCCATCTCTCTCCGTATCTTTCGATCTCCCCCTCTCTCTCTTTCTCCTCTCCATTCCCCCCTCTCTCTCATCTCTCGCTATCCCTGCCTCGCTCTCGCTATCCCTGCCTCGCTCTCGCTATCCCCGCCTCGCTCTCGCTATCCCCGCCTCGCTCTCGCTATCCCCGCCTCGCTCTCGCTTTCCCCGCCTCGCTCTCGCTATCCCCGCCTCGCTCTCGCTTATCCCCGCCTCGCTTATCCCGCCTCGCTATCCCGCCTCGCTATCCCGCCTCGCTTATCCCGCCTCGCTATCCCGCCTCGCTCTCGCTATCCCGCCTCGCTCTCGCTATCCCCGCCTCGCTCTCGCTATCCCGCCTCGCTCTCGCTATCCCCGCCTCCCATCTCGCTCGCTCTCTCTCCCCCTCTCATCTCAGCTCGCTCTCTCCCCCTCTCATCTCGCTCGCTCTCTCCCCCTCTCATCTCGCTCTCTCTCTCCCCCTCCCATCTCGCGCTCTCTCTCTCTCTCCCTCTCATCTCGCACTCTCTCTCTCTCTCCCCCTCTCATCTCGCTCTCTCTCTCTCTCCCCCTCTCATCTCGCTCTCTCTCTCTCCCCCTCTCATCTCGCGCTCTCTCTCTCTCTCTCCCCCCCTCATCTCTCTCTGTGTGTGTATGCTGCAGGAGCACTATGAGGCGGTGATGCGGCGGACTCTGGAGCGCAGCCAGAGAGTGGAGCAGAGGCAGAAGAGGTGGTCCTGGGGAGGGCTTTCAGAGTCAGACAACCGACCTGGTAAGGAACCCTCCATCATATCATTCCCACTCTGCTCTCTATACCATATAGATAGGACTACTAAGTGTATAGGACTCCACGTGTGTGTGTGTGTGTGTGTGTGTAAGAAGTTTCAGTTTCTGCTTGTCTGACAGCGGGACGCTGAATGACACAAGTCGGTAAAACTTGCTGATGTATCCTCACATTGACTGGCTCGTTATTGGTTCTCTGTCAGCTGGAGTTATGTTGATTGGCTCTGTGTGTTCTATGTACGACCATAGGTTGTTACCGATGTTTCTCAATGTTTTCTGTTTTTATTTGAAGTCTGAATGCCTTTAGTTAATGAAGCATCACAAACATTTTTTGTTTCAGGCAAGGCATTTAATGTACATATAGGGGCGATTTCCCAGACATAGATTACACCTAGTTCTGGATTTCAAAACATGATCGAAGATAGTCTCCATTTGAAAGTGCAGGATTGTGCTTGATCTGTGTCAGGGAATCCGGCCCATACTGTATAAAACCATCATATTATACGTCATATCAGTCCATTTATTTGACATTTCTGTGGTCTGATCCCATAGAGCCTCATCCAAATCTAATGATGTGAGCCTGTTTCCTAGCAGCTGTGTTCCTCTTCCACTCTGTCCATGTGGGGGGGAGTTTGTCTTCTCCCCTCTCCCTGCTGAGACCCTCTCTCACCCACAGGAGACCCTGACGCAGGCGCCTCCTCTCCAGTAGCTATAGTTATCTCCCCCGCGTCTCCAGAAAAGCCCCCCAGGACACAAGGTGCTGGTTGATACCTGTACTGTACCTACAGCGCAGTAGCATGGACTGGCACTGTTATGTTAACCACCAGCCCTTTTCTTAGTCACTCACTGCCTCACTAATATTTTCCTGTTCTCCCAGGGATGGGTTGATGTTGGTTGTATGCACAGATCTAGGATCAGCTTACCCTCCCCCAATCCTAAAATGAACCATCAGGAGGGAAAATGCCTGACCTTAGATCAACATGTAAGGGGAACTTCACTGTGGCTTCTGTCCCACATGCCTTGGGCTCGCTGAATGGAAACGCAGCCTGCGGACTTCCTCTCCTTCTTTCACTCACTTTCTAGCACGTCCAGGTCAGCTGTCACATGGAGGCACTGAGCTCTCTGAGCAGCACTGCTGTTGACTGTTTCACGCATGTGCCAACTAATGTCCACGTTCTCTTGACTGTTCACCTGTGGTGTCTATTCGGTTGATATTTTCTGTATTTTTAATTCTTTCCACTAACTGCTATGCCTGGCTAAGAATTGGAATGGCTTTGGTCTGGCCTTTGATGTTCATGTATAAAGAATGTATGAAGTAAAGATGACGGTGTAATGTTATTTGCCAATAAATGTCAGCACTAAAATATGCATCAATATTCAGAATTGCCTTAGATTGATCAATAGTGATGGGGGGGGCAATCTTTACAGTTACATCGCAATATTATTTTGCATGATATTATTTAGATCCTATGACTAGTATCGAATTATATATTTTTTGCTAGGTAGCGTTAGCTGTACCTGCGCCAAACCTCTGTTATTTTTCATCCTATGGCTTGTTCTCATCTTTTTAAATAGTGAGCAAACATGTTGTGCCTCACTTTTATATCCATGACTGATCAAAAACTCATGCTCTCTGTCTCTCTGCAGCAGACATATAGGCTGCATTTAAACAGGCAGCCCAATTCTGAGATTTTTTCCACTCATTGGTCTTTTGACCGATCACATCAGATATTTTTCGGAGCTGTTCTGATTGGTCAAAAGGCCAATTAGTGAGGAATAAAAAAATCGGAATTGGGCTGTCTGTGTAAATGCCGCCGTAGTAAGCAATATGTTTAGGAACATCAAAACACAGTATCGAATCACAATACATCTAGAATCGTGAAAATCACAATACATATCGTATCTGCACCAAACTATAGTGATAATATTGTATCGTGATGTCCCTGGCAATTCCCATCCCTGTTGATCAATGTTTGGTTTAAACATTGCCCCACCAGTGCAGTATACCATAGACGTGAGACTAAATGAGTGTTGAATATTGGCTGCAGGCAGGGCGTTTCGGACCCTGCAGAACCCTGTCCCCTGCCTTCCTCTATTTCCTCTCCCCCACAGCCAGTCTAGTGGTCCTCCTGTATAACTCCCTCGTCCCTCCCTGTCTGTCCCTGCCTCCCCTTAGCTGACAAGCGCTCTACCTCCACCATGAACCTGAAACAGCCGGCCGATTCTGGCATCAACAGGCGCCTGTCCTCCTCCTCCGCCACCCTCATCAAATCACCTGACAAAAGTAAGTCCCTACCCACCCTCATGCCCAGCCACTGTCACAGTTGTTGTCAACCTTGTTGACCCTCTTCTTCCTATGTCCAGGAACTGAGTGACAAGCCGATCAGAGGAGCATTAAGAGACTGGTAAACAAATGCTGTGGCTCTCTGTCTCTGATCTCAACCAATGACAAACCCAGCATGAAATTGTGATTCCATTGCATCCATTTAGTGCTCCCTTCCACTTTGTGACACAGGGAAGTGTCTCAGAATCATAAGGAGCGGTGCCAAAGGATCAGTAATCTGTTTATGATCTACCTTCTCTCTCTCCTCTTCAGTAGTCATTGTACTGTACCTTCCTTTCTTATCCTAATGCAGTTCATCCTGGTTTGATTCACAAGGAATTGCACTGTTTCTGTCCTTTGAGAAGAATCCACATTCTGGGTCCAATCTAGGCTTGGGCAGTATAGCGTATAGACCGGGGTATTTTGAAATATCGCTGGTATGATTTTCAATACTGTCCCTATTTATTATTTTAATGTATTTATTTATTTTTATTCACAAAAAATCTATTTAGTCAGTCACATGGTATGCTTGTTTACAAAGAGCACGTGGAGCAAACCGACGCTTCCTAACGTGACGCCCACTGTTGAGCAGCACAAGAGAGGTGATCAAGTTGCTCTTGAAATTCACTACTATTGTTGTCCAGCTAAATATTTTAAGTTATACTTATAACTCTAAGCGCCAAATAATTTTCTCCAGCCTAGGGCTCCAGCTATGCATTTGGTTTGATAACTTGCTAGGTATAGGTGGCTAGCTTGCAAAGTCAAACTTCTGGGCTACAGCAGAGACAATCAATCCCCTCCTGGATCAATTGTGAGTAGCCTTTTAACCTAGTTTATAACTTGGGCTGGGTTGTCTGTCCTTGCATTTACTTAATGTTCTCTTGCTCTTCTTAGCATTTAGCTAGCGTCCGCTATGGCAATTCGCTAGTACTTTTGTTCTCATCAATATATACAGTACCAGTCAAAAGTTTGGACACACCTACTCATTCAAGGTTTTTCTTTATTTTTACAATTTTCTACATTGTAGAATAATAGTGAAGACATCAAAACTATGAAATAATGCATATGGAATCATGTACAGTTGAAGTCGGAGGTTTACATACACCTTAGCCAAATACATTTAAACTCAGTTTTTCACAATTCCTGACATTTAATCCTAGTAAAACTTCCCTGTCTTAGGTCAGCTAGGATCACCACTTTATTTTAGGAATGTGAAATGTCAGAATAATAGTAGAGAGAATTATTTATTTCATCTTTTATCTCTTTCATCACATTCCCAGTGGGTCAGAAGTTTACATACACTCAATTAGTATTTGGTAGCGTTGCCTTTAAATTGTTTAACTTGGGTCAAACGTTTCGGGTAGCCTTCCACAAGCTTCCCACAATAAGTTGGGTGAATTGTGGCCCATTCCTCCTGACAGAGCTGGTGTAACTGAGTCAGGTTTGTAGGCCTCCTTGCTCACACACGCTTGTTCAGTTCTGCCCACAATTTTCTATGAGATTGAGGTCAGGGCTTTGTGATGGCCACTCCAATACCTTGACTTTGTTGTCCTTAAGCCAACTTTGGAAGCATGCTTGGGGTCATTTTCCATTTGGAAGACCCATTTGCGAACAAGCTTTAACTTCCTGACTGATGTCTTGAGATGTTGCTTCAATATGGCTGATTTTTATTTTGATTTTCCCATGATGAAGAGGCACTGAGTTTGAAGGTAGGCCTTGAAATACATCCACAGGTACACCTCCAATTGACTCAAATTATGTCAATTAGCCTATCAGAAGCTTCTAAAGCCATGACATCATTTTCTGGAATTTTCCAGGCTTTTAAAGGCACAGTCAACTTAGTGTATGTAAACTTATGACCCACTGGAATTGTGATACAGTGAATTATAAGTGATATAATCTGTCTGTAAACAATTGTTGGAAAAATTACTTGTGTCATGCACAAAGTAGATGTCCTAACTGACTTGCCAAAACTATAGTTTGTTAACAAGAAATTTGTGGAGTGGTTGAGAAACAAGTTTTAATGACTCCAACCTAAGTGTATGTAAACTTCCGACTTCAACTGTAAAGAGAAATGGCTGTGTCACAGCTCCACCGTTTCACCGTGGGTGTCTCCTCGTTGTCTCTCAGGTGCTCGTGTGAGGAGTTCGTCACTGAACCGGTTGCCTAGAAACAAAGTCGACCTAGTCACTCAGCCCACTAAGGAAGGCAGAAAAAAGCTTCAGGTGGAACAGACAGGTGCATATTAAGCCACCCCCACCCCCCACCCACCCAGACACCACTATCCTCGCCAACACAGCCATCCTCTTCATGCTCCACACTCCATCTGATAGGTCTGAGCAACCATTGCCTGATGTGACTCTGAAGCTTTTGACAACGCCCTAGAGATTAACATAGTTGAACTAGAGAGTATTACGTGTCTAGAAATGTTTTGCTTGTTAGAGAAGCCTGAATAGTTGGCAGATGCAGGCTAACATCATACACTACCGTTGTGCTAGACATCATGTAGCTCTCTATCGAGATAGAGAGAGCAAGTAATCAGATTATGATCATAGTGTCATTTAGCCACACAGTCCACTAACTTAGAATTCAAGGCATATTGATTTGTGCTGTAATGATATAACAAAATTACTCTTAATGAAATCCATGTGGTTCGGGAGGGCCTTTCGGGGGAACTTGCTCCTGCCCCCTCTGTCCTTGATAGGCTGTAACCCCACTCTCCTGTCTGTAGGCCCCTCCCTGAAGAAGAGAAGCTCCTCCCTGACACGAGCTGGGGGGGGCAGAACGCCGACCCCCTCCAAGCTCGATAAGGGGACGTCAGACGACCAAGGTGGCTAGCATGAACCAAGTTTATATTTTCTTTTATTGTCCTTGTCTGTATTACTCAGGCCTCCTCCTTTTGTAATAACAAGCACGCATCTCCTCCGACGTTTGTCTGCTCACTCTTTTCACTCATATTCAGCTCCTAGTACTGATTTGTATGCGCAAGCTAGGGAGGTTTAGACAGTTCAGGCTGCTGTTGGTGCAGTGATTGTAAAGTGCAGCAAGCTAGTGATTTGAAACTTCCAAACCGGCCTTCGTCCCTTTCCTCCACTTTTTCCCCCTCTCTATAGGTGTGCTCTTTTCCAGCCAACACTACACCCTCGACTGCCCCGAACTCCTGTGCCTTTGTCTGTCCCTGGTCTCTACCAGGGGTTCTCTCTGGTGCCTCGTGTCACTAACTCACCCTGCTCTTTCTCTAACAGATCTCTCCTGTATTGTTGCTCGCCTGCTGTGTTTAACTCCCAGCTAATCTTGTTTTAACCTCTCCCCTCCACCCTTCTCTTTCTCCCCCTCTCTCTCCCCCACTCTCTCGTTCCTCTGAGCTGCTAAGCACCAGGAATGGCTCCTAACTAACACAATGTTTTGTTTGTTGGTCACGTTGTGTTTGTTGTTTTGCCTGCAGATTATGTTTGTAAGCATTGGATTTGACACATGGGGTCTCGTGCACCGCACTGTCTCGGTGCCATCCCACTGTAGCTCCTAGGGTTTAGAGAGCACTGACATGGCCACTGATTCTCCTTGTTGAAATACTGTGCTACTGCTACTAACGGTGTTGTATGTCTGTGTTAACCATATCCCACTCCATCCAACATACTGTATTTATGTTACTGTATGACTGTTAACCATATCCCACTCCATACAACATACTGTATTTATGTTACTGTATGGCTATGTGTTAACCATATCCTACTGCATCCAACATACTGTATGTCTTGTAGTAGTTGTTCAAAGTGACTGTATTTACAGTATTCTCATTTACAAGGCAAATAGTTTCTCAGTGATATGCAGGCTAAGACGCCATTAAATGTTTAAACATCCTTTAACCTTTTTAGTTTGTTATCAACTCAATCTTTGAATCTCCCATACTGAGTTAGAGGAATCCCACAACGAGCCATCCATGTCTGTCCTTAACCTGGATCCCTTCACTAACCAGACAGGGAAAACTCTCCCATCCCCAACCGTTCCTAACCACGTTCCCTGGCCGAGCCTGACCTCCAATCAGTCTGGAGCTTCACAACTGGATCTGAAGCAGTTTAAGGGTCTGGCTCCATGCTTAAAGAGGCTGGCCCACTCTACATCTAACAAATGAGTGTCTGCAACAGATGTCCCCTCTCTGTCAGGGAGCCTGAAGGAGGCTTCGATGCAAATCCCTTTATCCAAAGTGCAAAACAGGAATATAGAGCAACGGCCGGTTACTCTAACATTTCTGTTGTTTATCGACCATTGTTACTGCGATACTGGGCTTCCATAGGAACCAAGGGGGAACTGTAATCCTTCATTTCGTGAGATCAAGACCTCTTGGTTTCTACTGTCAGACTCCAGGTCTCCTGCTAATATGTACGCCACTGTCTACAGTGCATTCGGAAAGTATTCAGACCCCTTGACTTTTTCCACATTTTAAGTTACAGCCTTATTCTAAAATGGATTTTCCATCATCAATCTAACGTATTCAAACATATTCAAAATGTAATTGAAATATCACATTTACATAAGTATTCAGACCCTTTACTCAGTACTTTGTTGAAGCACCTTTGGCGGTGATTACAGCCTCAAGTCTTCTTGGGTATGACTCTACAAGCTTGGCAAACCTGTATTTGGAGTTTCTCCCATTTTTCTCTGCAGATCCTCTCAAGCTCTGTCAGGTTGGATGCGGAGTGTCGCTGCACAGCTATTTTCATGTCTTTCCAGAGATGTTCAAGTCCAGGCTCTGGCTGGGCCACTCAAGGACATTGAGACTTGTCCCTAATCCACTCCTGCGTTGTCTTGGCTGTGGGCTTAGGGTCGTTGTCCTGTTGCAAGGTTTACCTTCGCCCCAGTCTGAGGTCCTGAGTGCTCTAGAGCAGGTTTTCATCAAGGAACTCTCTACTTTGCGGCGTTCATCTTTCCCTCGATGACTAGTCTCAGTCCCTGCTACTGAAAAACATCCCTACAGCATGATGCTGCCACCAGCATGCTTCACCATAGGGTTGGTGCCAGGTTTCCTCCAGAGCAATAATGACTGTATCCAAGGCTCAGCCAATCGTTCACATAACAACAGAATGCAGCACGTGACGGAAGAGAGAAGAGACAACCAATGTGCTAGTTACAGCATCAGCGCGTCCCCTGAACGATAACAGAGGTAAGTGAGAAGCCTGACCATGGAGACGGGGGTGAGAAGCTGATGAAGCGTACTTCATGAGCTGTAACTGAAAAACAACTGGCATTTGGAAAATTTGAGGTGAGGGGGAAAGTGTGGTGGAAGTATTGTTAGCATTAAGTATCTTGCTACAGTAGCTGGATTGAATTCTCCGTTAGCTAGCCGGAGAAAAGTTGTGCAACATTAGCCAACTTAACTGATAACATAATAGAGTTCATGGCGGAAAATTAGCTGGCTAATAAGGTCAGACGGCTAACGTTCAACATCAGATGAGCTAACGTTAGTAACCTAACCATTCGCTATAGTATTAACTGTTATACGACTCCTTGCCGTTCCTCAAGTTATAACGCAATTGTTGCTTACTGGATCCTGGCAATCTGTGAGTTTGTTAATTTATTAACATTTCAAACAAGAGTACTATCTGTGAACTAATGTTTTCCCTCTACAGTATGTGGTTAATTTTCAGAATGAGAGAATTAGGTGCAAATGAGGCGTTTTGTGGATTCAAGGATAAAGTGTAGCTGGAGATTGGCCTGGTTTAAACTGGAAGCCACTAATTATAGTTTTGAAAGGAACACTGCGATTTCTCTCACTTTTTTTCAATACAGGATAAAAAGGGGTATGCCAGGTGTACTCTCTGCCAGAAAGAGATCAATTATGCCAGGGTATCATCCTCACATTGTAGAATAGATGTTCACAGGCATAAAGTGTACGATGTATTAATGTGCAATGTAGCCCAAATATATTGTTCTTGTTGTGTTGAACTTGACAGTAACACGTGAGTGAGGGGGGACTATTACATGTTTTATTTAGTGAACGTTATTTTTGCACACATGTAGCCTTGTGCACTTGATCGACGTCTACTATAGTGCCCACTATAATAGAGCAAAAATAGAATGTTTTTTTCTTTCTTTTTTTCAGCTTTAAGATTTTTTTCACAAGTGTAATATTTAGGTGTTTGTGTGTGTGGTCACATGCGTTCTATTATAAAGGCTGTCATGGCTAACTGCAATATTAGTGTATTGTTTGCAGTCAAGTCTAGGCAAAAATAACATTGGATTGCTTTCTTTACATTTTTTTTTTTAGCTGTGAGTTAGGTTCACATTAACCACTTTTTATTTTACACACAGAGACTGATCATGTAGATCATTTTCTTTGTTGTTTAATTAGTTAAAACCTGCATTTCCCCCTAGCAGGGATTTTTTTTGCATGTTTCGATGCAAAAGAAAGTGTCACATTTTTTGGCCCTCAGCAGTTTGCATCCCTGAGGAAGAGTCTTGTTGGTTCCAAACTTCAATTTAAGAATTATGGAGCCCACAGTGTTCTTGGGGACCTTCAATACTGTTGACATTTTTTGGCTTTGACACAATCCTGTCTCGGAGCTTTACAGACAATTCATTCAATCTCATGGCTTGGTTTTTGCTCTGACATGCACTGTCAACTGTGGGATCTTACATAGATAGGTGTGTGCCTTTCCAAATCATGTCTAATCAATTGAATTTACCACAAGTGGACTCCAACCAAGTTGTAGAAACATCGCAAGGATGTTCCTAGGCCGTCATTGAAAATAAGAATTTGTTCTTAACTGACTTGCCTAGTTAAATAAAGGTAAAAAAAAATACATAAATAAAAGATAAATGGAAACAGGATGCACCTGAGCTCATTTTTGAGTCTCATAGCAAAGGGTTGGAATACTTATGTCTGTTCTTTTGTTTTTTATTTGCACATAAAAATCTACAAACCTGTTTTCGCTTTTTCATTATGGGGTATTGTGTGTAGATTCATTACGAAATGTTTTATTTAATCCATTTAGAATAAGGCTGTGATTTGCAAGAAGTCAAGGGGTCTGAATACTTAAAAAATGCGTAGTAGGCAGGGCCTAGAATTACAGTCTTGGTTTGGCAATTTCAATGTAAGACTATAAATTCTTGTTCTTTCCAATACAAAACACTGCTATAGTCTGAACTGTAGAAACCACTAACTTTGAGCCCTTACCTCCATGTTCCCTGTCCGTCCTATCCACCCCATAGCACACCCCATTAACACTCATTAGTTCATTAACACTCTTTTTACCCCCCCAGCATCCCCTCTGCACCAGGGACACACCTTGATTAAACCTCATTTGTAGTACTCTTCAGTTGCTTGACAATCACTCTGGGTCTGTGTCCCAATACTCTTTCCTGGTCTCCTTGTCTTCATTCCCACTGGGTGGAATGGGTGAAAGGACTAGGTTTCCTCAAGGACTCCCTTTAAGACTATTGAGACACAGCCTTGGTTTCTTATGTGGATTCTCTCCTGTTACTGGTTGAAATCATATGGTGACCCCCCCGCCCCCCTTCCGCCCCTTCTTTTGTGTTGACCCTCATTCCCCCCCTCGCCTCCTTCTTTTCTTGTTTTGGCTTCTCCATTTTTTGGGGGTTCGGCTTGTTCCGGCCGTGTAGCTCGCAAGCCCCTGGCGAGCCCCCGTGGATGGAGGGTTCCTCAGTCGCCTTCTCACCCCCACCCAGGCCTCAATAGCTAGGAGCAAGAGCGCCGCAGCCCTGTCCGAAGGAGGCGAAGCCCCAGGTAACCCCCACAGAGGAGGCCCCTGTAGAGAGTGAGGACCCAGCAACACGCAGGGACCCACCCCACTGCTGTCCTCCATTATATCACTAGATACAGTATAAGATAATACCACTTCAATCCACACCCCTGCCCCCATTACATCACCAGTTAATAGCTATAAAACACCCACCCCAGGTCCCTATTATGTCCCTAGATGTATATCTCTAGCCCAGACCCCTGCTACTGGCTAGGCAAATCCTTTGAAGAAAACTGGCCCTTTTCTGGTTTATTTTTTTGTGGTGGTGGTTGTCATCCAGCGGTGGCTAAAGGCTATATCACTGTTGATGTGGCCTGCTTGCTCAGTGGTACATGTCTTGAACAGAATGTGCTCCAGTAAAAGTACACTTGAGATCACAAGGTTGTGCATACATATGTAGATGGGACCCACACATACAGGTGCGTAGAGTCTTGTCTGGGAGCTGGTCCAGTATCTGTGGAGCCTTGGGAATCAGAGTTCATGCTGGGGGGCTTTGCACTAAGCTACTTTGTTGTGGGCCCAGTGCATCGCGCAGCTGGTTGCCTGAGAGATTGAGTGTTGTTTGTGCTGGTTACTGGTCAGTGAACCCAGGGAGCTGGAGACTTGCTAGATTGTAGTAAGAACCGAGTCTCAAACCACAGACCAGCAGCTTACACTGGCTCTCTGTATGAAAGACTTACTCATTAGCACCCTTATAGAGAGGCTAGCTACTCGGTGTGGGTTACAAATTGGCTAGGCTAGTAAGGGTTGTGAGCATGGCGTAGCCAAATATACTGGAATACGCAGTGTTGTAGCTGACGTACAGAATTCTCTGTGAAGGATTTGTCCTATTCAACTTTTGTTTTTTTGGATTGGATTTAAGCAGGATATAATATTGTGTGGCATTGGCATACTAGACTAAGCCACCAAAGTCTTTTAAAACACATAAAATGCTAGAAAGCCTGAAATGACCAGAAGGGGGTAAAAATATCAATGAATAGGGATGGGAATTGCCAGGGACCTCACGATACCATATTATCACAATACTTAGGTGCCGATACGATATACAGTATATTGTGATTCTCGCGATTCTATATGTATTGTTATATATATATATATATATATACACACACACACACACACACACACACACACACACACACACACACTGGAGTTTTGGTGCAGGTCCAGCCACTAGAGCAAAAATAGTATTGTGATATTGTCAAAAACAATATTGCTATATATCTCTCGCTCTCTCTAAATGTATATCCTGACATGTAACTATAAAAAAAAATCCCACCCATCACCATGAATGAATACTAGAAATGAATGCACTCCTCCAGCGTGCTTGAGTGTTGCTATTGGATTGTGATGGTTTTTGCTGCTTTGGTGTGATGATTTTGTGATGGTGGTGGGTTGTGTGTGCGCTGTGTTCAGTGTCTGCTGTGGCGGTGTGCGCATTGCCGTGGTGTGTCGATGTGTTTTGCTATGAGCAGCACCGAAGCTTTGGCACCAATCAGAGGATGCCAGTTTGTCTGTCCTTGCCTCTCTCTGGCTCCACCCTACAGCCCTGCCTCTTCCAGTTTAGCCCCAATGCTTCAACAACCAACCGTGTGCTACCATAATCTAACAATAGGTTGTTTTGTGCTCTTATCCCCCCGAACCATCGTCTTTCTCTCTTTCGCTCTCTCTTTCCCCATGCCTCTGCTTTGCTCACCCAACTCGGCTGCTTCTACCCATTGGCTGGTTTCCCTGCGCTGCGATGACTGTGTCCTTTACCAGAGTGTCACCTGTGTCCTCGTTCAGCCTCGGCCAGCCCCCTGCACCTGATGCAGCGAGGACCCGTGCGCAGCCGCAGCATCGACCGGCAGAAGAGCACCACCCTGCCCACCTCGGCCTCGGCAGACCAACTGAACCCCTCACTGGTGAGACGTCATGAATCTGGAAGACATAGAACTAGCATTAATAGAATGGACAAATGGAAGACATTGAATTAGCATTAGTAGAATGGTGCATGCGTAGAACACTTAGAACAAATGTGTTCATGTGCCTGATGACAAACTGTTAATGGGGTGTGATTAGGTCTTGTCTTGACTGTTTCAATTTAGTGACTTAGCAGTCAGCTATGCATGCATAGTTTCTGCATTCTTAGCAAGTACAGTCCCCTGCCAGGTCATCAAAAATGAATGAAGGAGACAGTGGAAATGTAGGCCATGTAAAGGTGTGTGGGTTGTCTTTCCCTAAAGCCCTTTGGACACCAGGATTAAGTTACAGGAACAAGGTGATAACACTATCTCGCCAAACCTGCAATGATACGGTGTTCGACAAAATAAACTCTGTATACAAATGTCACTCATTTAAATGCGTGCATCCTCTCTAATTTGCCAGTCAAAGCAGCCCTGTGGGTTATCCATCCATGATACTGAGCTGTGTTCGCTCAGACTCACACTGCTCTCCCACAACTCAGACCAAGTCGGGATTAAATTGAATACCTTCATTGTCCATTGGGGGGAGAACCATTGTTCACTAGAGAAAAGCTTCTTTCACTCTTGCTGCATTAGAGATGTTTACCAAACAATTCAGTAAGACGAGGATGCCTCTACTGCATTCAAGTTTTTTAGGCCCCAAGTGGATTCATTGGGCATTAGCAGCGTCATGTTAGCCTCGAGACATGTTCCATGCATCCTAAGGCAAGCTTTGATTCGTTCAGTGTCCTCCACTGCCTGGCTCTCTCGCCCTCCCTGTCCTTTCTCCATGGTCCTCCATGGATATGAAGGAGCGTCTTTGTCACAGACAGACGGACAAAGGAGCCCACAACAGGCTCAGTACAGTAGGTGTGGCTGGGTCAGGCCATGCAGAGCAGGACAGACAGACGGAGCATGCAACACACTGGGCCTATCAAATCAAAATGTATTTGTCACATGCGCCGGATACGACAGGTATAGACCTTACAGTGAAATGCTTACTTACAAGCCCTTAACCAACAATGCAGTTTTAAGAAAAATAAGTGTTAAGTAAAAAGTAAAATAAAATGTAAATAACAAATAATTAAAGAGCAGCAGTAAAATAACAGTAGCGAGGCTATATACAGGGGGTACCGGTACAGAGTCAATGTGCGGGGGTACCGGTTAGTCGAGGTAATATGTACATGAATAACTCTACCTAGTGTACAACTGACTATGCATAGATACTAAGAGTAGCAGTGGTGTAAAAGAGGGTAACCCTTTGAGCTGTTAAGGAGTCTTAAGGCTTGAGGGTAGAAGCTGTTAAGAAGCCTTTTGGACCTTGACTTGGGTCTCCTGTACCGCTTGCTGTGCGGTAGCAGAGAGAACAGTCTGACTAGGGTGGCTGGAGTCTTGGAACATTTTAAGGGCTTTCCTCTGACACCACCTGTTATATAGGCCATGGATGGCAGGAATCCTGGCCCCAGTGATGAACTGAGCCGTACACACTACCCTCTGTAGTGCCTTGTGTTCGGAGGCCGAGCAGTTGCCATACCAGGCAGTGATGCAACCAGTCAGAATGCTCTCGGGTGCAGCTGTAGAACTTTTTGAAGATCTGAGGACCCATGCCAAATCTTTTCAGTCTTCTGAGGGGGAATAGGTTTTGTCGTGCCCTCTTCACGACTGTCTTGGTGTGCTTGGACCATGTTCGTTTGTTGGTGATGTGGACAACTAGGAACTTGAAGCTCTCAACCTGCTCCTTTACAGCCCCATCGATGAGAATGGGGGCGTGCTCGGTCCTCCTTTTCCTGTAGTTCACAATCATCTCCTTTGTCTTGATCACGTTGAGGGAGGGGTTGTTGTCCTGGCACCACACGGCCAGGTCTCTGACCTCCTCCCTATAGGCTGTCTCATCGTTGTCGATTATCAGGCCTACCGCTGTTATCGTCGGTAAACTTAATGATGGTGTTGAAGTCGTGTCTGGCCGTGCAGTCATGAGTGAACAGGGAGTACAGGAGGGGACTGAGCACGCCCCCTGAGCGACCCAAATGTTGAGGATCAGCGTCGCAGATGTTGTTACCTACCCTTACCACCTGGGGTAGTCACCATCTGGTTTTGACCTAGTCTGGTAGGTAGCCGCCATCTGGTTTTGACCTAGGCTGGTAGGTAGCCGCCATCTGGTTTTGACCTAGGCTGGTAGGTAGCCGCCATCTGGTTTTGACCTAGGCTGGTAGGTAGCCGCCATCTGGTTTTCACCTAGGCTGGTAGGTAGCCGCCATCTGGTTTTCACCTAGTCTGGTAGGTAGCCGCCATCTGGTTTTTACCTAGTCTGTGTTTCCAGATCAGCAAGGGTGAATGAGGAGATGAAGAGAGATGAAGCCACTTTAGACTGTTGAGATGCACCCTTGAGTGTCCTAGTCAGGGAGAGATTGCAGAGACCGGTATCTCCCCAAGACTTGAGAGGACAGCACTGAGCTAGGGTATGTGAAAATGTATGGGCTATCCAGAGTGCACATTAAAAGGGAGACATGCTGCTTCTATGACGCGGGCAGACAGGCCAGTTTCTTTGTGTGTGTGTGTGGATGGGACGGCGCTCCCCCGTATAAAGCCGTCCCTCTCTTCCAGTCTCATCTCCTCTCTTCACAGTAGAATGATCATACATGGCATGCACTTTGTCTAGTGTGCTTTGTGAATGCTTTAAAAGCTATTTCTACTGGAGGTCGACCGATTATGATTTTGTAATAATGACAATTAAACAACCCTGAATGAACAATGAATCCTTTTTTTATTTTAACTTAATATAATACATAAATAAAATCTATTTAGTCTCAAATAAATAATGAACTATGTTCAATTTGGTTTAAATAATGCAAAAACACAGTGTTGGGAGAAGAAGGTTAAAGTGCAATATGTGCCATGTAAAAAAGCTGACGTTTAAGGTCCTTGCTCAGAACATGAGAACATATGAAAGCTGGTGGTCTTCAATATTCCCAGTTAAGAAGTTTTAGGTTGTAGTTATTATAGGAATTATAGGACTATTTCTCTCTCTACCATTTGTATTTCATTGACCTTTTGACTATTGGATGTTCTTATAGACACTTTAGTATTGCCAGCCTAATCTCGGGAGTTGATAGGCTTGAAGTCATAAACAGGGCTGTGCTTTAAGCATTGCGAAGAGCTACTGGCAAACGCAGGAAAGTGCTTTTTGAATGAATGCTTACGAGCCTGCTGCTGCCTACCACCGCCCAGTCAGACTGCTCTATCAAATATCAAATCATATACTTAATTATAATATAATAAACACACAGAAATACGAGCCTTAGGTCATTAATATGGTCAAATCTGGAAACTATCAATCGTTTATTTGTTCAGTAAAGTACGGTAACGTTCCGTATTTTATCGAATGGGTGGCAGCCCTAAGTCTAAATATTGCTGTTACATTGCACTACCTTCAATGTTATGTCATAATTATGTACAATTCTGGCAAATTATTTCCGGTCTTTGTTAGAAAGAAATGGTCTTCACACAGTTTGCAACGAGCCAGGCGACCCAAACTGCTGCATATACCCTGACTCTGCTTACACTGAATGCAAGAGAAGTGACACAATTTCAGGCACCGCATTGATTATATGCAACGCAAGACAAGCTAGTTAAATTAGTAATATCATCAACCATGTGTAGTTAACTAGGGATTATGTTAAGATTGATTGTTTTTTATAAGATACATTTAATGCTAGCTAGCAACTTACCATGGCTCCTCGTTGCCTGCACTCGCGTAACAGGTGGTCAGCCTGCCACGCAGTCTCCTCGTGGATTGCAATATAATCGGGCCACAATCGGCGTCCAAAAATGCCAATGACCGATTGTTATGAAAACTTGAAATCGGCCCTAATTAATCGGCCATTCCGATTAATCGGTTGACCTCTAATTTCTACCCCACTAGAAGCAAACAGTTTAGAACTAAATTCACCCTGCTCTTTTACTAAGCAGTGTTCAGATAAACCTTGATTTAGTTATAGAGCCGTACACACACACACACACACACACACACACACCTCCTGAGTTTGGCATGCGTGTCAGTTTACGTGTGTGTCCCTCTGTGTTACCAGGTGTGGGTGTCCTTGCTGTGCCCGTCAGCATACCCCTCTCGTGGTACGGGGTTTTTAAAAATTGATTTATTTAAATCAGACATGCCCACATGGTAACCTTCATGGTGATGGTCAGTGCTGTGACGTTATTTAAAGCCTGCTGTGTGCTGCAGTAGGGAGGACCACATGGGAGACTGTCTGTCTGTGTCCACTTCTACTGGTTCACTGTATTCTCATGAAGGATTGCTGTTCTAGTGTTAACGTGTTATTTTAAAGATACCCTAGCCGGATGATGTAATGGACTGAATAGTCACCCTCTCTCTCTCTTTGTGGAACGATAGAAGGAGAAACGGTTGTCGTCGCCCGGAGGGAAACGCCCCGCCTCGCCCTCCAACATCGCGGGACGCCACCGCTCGCCCTCCCCCGCCCCCCTTCCCTCCAGCAAGAGAACCCCCTCCCCCAGTGCAGCAAAGTAAGACATCTCTCCTCCAGAAAATGTGTTAACAATATTTAATATCAAACAATATTAATGTTTCTTGTTTAATTGTGAACTATTGGAATTGTTTAGATTTGTTGGATAATTGATAAAACTGTCAAATCTTGTCTCCACTCTACAGGCAAAGCCCCCGTACCCGTCCCCCGTCACCCGGAGGTATCAAACATCGCCCCCATCCCCTCAGCCCAGCTCGGCCAAGCCCCCATCCCCTCAGCCCAGCTCGGCCAAGCCCCCATCCCCTCAGCCCAGCTCGGCCAAGCCCCCATCCCCTCAGCCCAGCTCGGCCAAGCCACCACCCATCCAGAGACCGGCCCTCACCCCCACCGGCCCCCCCACCCTGCGGAAGAAAGACTCCAAGCCAAAGGACCTGTGTCCCATCCAGGCTGTGGCCCCCCAGTCCCCAGAGCCCCCCCAGACCAGCGCAACACCGACCCCTACTCCCACCACCTCCAGTAAGACCAAAGACAAGGACGGTGAGAAAAGAGAACCTACAACCGTACATACGTCAACCTCACTGAGATCTCCTTTCTCTCTGGGCTGAGTTAGCTATTTACCTCTGTTAGTACCACAGTCATGACATAGGGCTAAAATCTCACTTGAGTAAGGACTTTGCCGTGCTCAGATTAAGCAAGAATAAACTCTGACAATCTCAGTCTTCTGAGACTCACTTTCTTCTAATAAGGAGGGAGGGGGACCTATTCTGTAAGCCCCTGAGGCAGTGTGTTGGAAACCCTGTATTGTATTACCGAGTTCCCATAATGAGCATCAGCCTCTGCTCTGTCCTCTATCCGGATGTATCTAAATGATTTATGGCAGTGATCATCAACTAGATTCAGCTGCAGGCATATTTTTTGTTGTTGAGTGGATGGATCGGGGGCCAGAACATAATTATAAATGATTTGAAGACTGCAAATTGACCACAAGAAGCCCAAACAGATACATATTATATCTATGTATACGGTCTCTCTATTATGCGTGGAAATACTTGAACAGATTTCCCAAATTAAATTCACTTGGACCTGATTTTCTGCTATTAAAAAAAAATATACAAATATGTCCAACATAGAGGGCCAAATAAAAAACCCACGGGCTGCCGGTTGGGGAACCCTGATCTATGGCTTAATAGCTGTTTCAACACACTGTGTTAGTGGGCTCTCTCCAATGCGGTTCATTAGCAAGGGAAAGTGACATGGCAGCCCCAGCAGCAGCTCAGTGTAGAGCTGTAAATGCTCTGTGAACCAGCTGTAGTTACATCCTGTTAGCCCTAGAGGTCTCCCCCTTCTGGTCAGAGTCCTGTACTACTACTGTAGAACTCATTGGGAGATAGTTAAGGAGAGGGTTAATGGATTGTGTGTGTGTGTGCGCTGAAGCCCCTCACTGCTCCCAATGGGACTTATTCTGCAGTAGGAGACAGATCCTTTTTATGACCAGCAGCCACAGAGATGGTTGTGTGTCACTCTGTGTGTGTGTCACTCTGTGTGTGTGTGTCACTCTGTGTGTGTGTCTCTCTGTGTGTGTCTCTCTGTGTGTGTCTCTCTGTGTGTGTGTGTGTGTGTGTGTCTCTCTGTGTGTGTGTGTGTGTGTCACTCTGTGTGTGTGTCGCTGTGTGTGTGTGCGTGTCGCGCTCTCTGTGTGTGTGTGTCGCGCTCTCTGTGTGTGTGTGTCGCGCTCTCTGTGTGTGTGTCGCGCTCTCTGTGTGTGTGTGTGTCGCGCACTCAGTGTGTGTGTGTCGCGCACTCAGTGTGTGTGTGTGTCACTCTGTGTGTGTGTGTGTGTGATCTATCGATTCCCTGGGTAATTTCATGTTTTCATGTGTATCTGAGTGATTGGTGTTGAAACAAGCAGAAATCCGTTGCATTGTGTTCAAGTTGCAATATTCCTACCTGGAGAAATGTCATTTAACAGAAGGTCTAGCACATTCTTCCTGCTTGTTTTCCTCTTTAGTCTGGGGTGCATTGCATGGTGACGTTGCCAGAGATATCATAGAAAGGAGATAGGTATCCAATGAATGAAGGAACGTATAACGCCCCATCCAGCAGACTTGACCAATCGCGGTTGCTAAGCTAATCATCACGCAATCCCTTCTCAAAGTCAGTGTATATGTCGAGAAACGTGCCTATTGTCTTCAATGTCACGATTCCAAAGCTATACGATACTATAGATGGCAAGTTAATTCTCACATCTCAGAAAAGATTTGTAATGATGTACTTCTTGTTGACAAAATTCATGCTAATGTTGGGTTTTTGAGATAGTGCCCAATAGACTCCCATTCACTCATTGAAGGAGAGCACTCCTTGTTCCAGAATCGCCCAGAATGCACCGCGAGGCCCATTGACTTTTCCCATCTAGTACCCCCATCATCGGCTGTTGAGAATGTCAGACTACTGTGTGAGGCACATCAATCTGCAGGTTGAACATGGTGAGATTGATAGTGTAGTTTGTTTTAGGCGATTTCACAGCTAACTAGCTACTTTACATGCTGATATTGTCTTTCGAATTTATTGTGTGTAGCTACGTTTGCTAGCTAACTACCTAGCTATATAGCCAGCCAGCCCATAGAGAGAGCATTGCATTGTGGATTTTGAGCTGCAACAGATTTCCACAACAATTTTCCTTGTTGCTACCAACCTTATTATAACGGCGAAATGAAAACTTTTTTCACAACAAATATTGTTCTCAAATATTAGTGTTATTTAACGCTGTGAATTAAAGCAATAGTTTTGGGTGGATTTTTCCTTTAATGAAACAATACATTTACTAACCTCCTGTGTGGCTCCTATCTGTCTCTCAGACAAGTCCATGGCGGGCACCAACTCTGCAGCCGAGGCCGCCATGATCCTTGCCGAGAACCGCCGTCTGGCGCGGGAGAAGAGAGAGAGAGAAGAGGCACTCCGAGTACTGAGAGAGGAGGAGGAGAAGTAAGGACACATGCCACTAGAACACTTTGAGGTGGTCTCTGTCTTTCTGTGGGGGCATTGACCTTTTCTATCTTATCTACAGGCTGAGGAAGGAGGAGGAGAAACGCTTGGCCGAGGAGGCACGGTTGAAACGCCTGGAGGAGGAGAGGAGGCTGGCGGAGGAGAGGAAGAGAAAGGAGGAGGAGGAGGCTCATATGGCGGAGGCAGACCGAGAGAGACTGGAGGCTGAGGAGGCCGAGAGACAGGCTGAGCTACAGAAAGAGGTAGGGGGACACACACACTGACAGGGTTGCTGGTGTAACTTATTGTTTGATTGGTTGCTTGTGATTGACAACCTGTTTGTCCAATCGCAGCGTGAAGAGGCGGAGGCACAGGCTGAAATTGATGCAGAGAAGGTCCGCATTGAGAGGGAGAGGGTCATGGCCCAGAACCACAAGGAACGCATGGAGAGGAAGAAGGTGGGTGGAGAATCACCATTACATCATGCATGCTTTATCATACACACGGCATACGTTGACTGGATGTTAGAGTAGCATGTTCAGCATACACATTCAGCATGCACACTCAGTGGAAATAGCCCCTGCATCCACTCCCTGTATACCAACCATAGAACCATTTTATAACGTATTACATTGAGCATGTCTGCAGGGTGTAATTTGCCAGAAATTGGTCACGTGAATCTCCCTATTGCTCTTCGACTTGCAGAGAATTGAGGAGATCATGAAGAGGACCAGAAAAGGGGACCAAGAAAAGGTGAGTTCACGTTTCTCAAGGTCTGATATCTCCGTGGAAACTGTGCTTTCCACTATAGCCAAAACAGCTTGGATTAAAAACACCCACTAATCCTCCCACATACTAGTTGATACACATTTTAACTTGTACACATTTTAACTGCCACTGTCCATGTGTCCTGTGTAGAGAGATGATGATGAGGATGATGATGATGATGATAAAGACATACAGGATGAAGAGGGAGAGGAGGAGGGCGAAGAAGAAACAAACTGTGTCGAAACCAAGGGTAACTGTCCACCATCACTTAACCATCCCTTTGACACAACGGGGGGTGACAGCTGGGCGGTATGGACAAGAATCCCCATTTATTTTATTGAACCTTTATTTAACTAGGCAAGTCAGTTAACAACAAATTCTTATTGTCAATGACGGCCTAGGAACAGTGGGTTAACTGCCTTGTTCAGGGGCAGAACGACACATTTTTACCTCAACTCTGGGATTCGATTTTGCAACCTTTTGGTTACTAGTCCAACGCTCTAACCACTAGGCTACCTGCTGCCCCATCATAAACGGACTGAGTTATAGCGCTAAATAGAGCGATTTACATGAATTAGTACTGCTACTACTATTGTAGATGTAGCTATCAGCTGTCATGTTAGAAATGTCACAAATTAGCACACTTCTTTCATTTCAAACTTCACATTTCTCTGGTGTAGGCTATTTATCCCAGTTATCGATATCAGTAAAATGCCTTTGGTAAGGGGTCGTTGTTGATCATTTTCAGTATGTCATCCCAGCTCTAGCGTGTGTTAGGGGTGTCAACGTTTAAACATTCAAATGTTTAAACAAAGTTGGGATCCTTAACTAATTTAAATCACAATGCAATTATCACAAAACATATTATTTTCAGTGTTATAGCCTAACTAGATGGTAGGCTATAAAGGCCTGGGGAATGTTGTCATTTAAATAAAACCAGAAGGGACGAGGCCAACTTTAGGCTATTTTAGTGAATTTGCAAGGCATGAAAATCAAGACATTGTGAGATACAGATTTCCAAGACATTCTTTCTGCCTGCCCCCTCCTCTCTCTTATCCTGGCTCGCCTGCTCTTGGCCAGAGTTCTGTATATGATGACGAGACGCTCATGTCTCCGCCCTAACAATGGAATCGTTGTCCCAAAGGCGGGAAAGCAGGCGACAAGCTCAGGTCCAAGACCATAGAAATGCATTGGGCTTATTTTGGACAGATTCTGGCGAGAGTGAAACCTTTCGCTTTGCCTCTTCCTCTGTCTTTGCTAATGATGCTAGTGTGTGTGTTCAGTCTTCGGTCTGTTGCATGCACGGTTCTGACTGTCTGTCTGGTGGCTGACCTGCCTATACTGATAGATTGTTGTGAATTGACAAAAGTGTGTATGAATTTTTCTTATAGTTTTAACGGAAACCGATACAAAAATGGCAGTTTAAACGTTAAGAAAAATTGTCCATCTGTCACGTCCCTAGTGAGTGCATACACTGTATGTGATTGGCTTGTCTGTTTGCACAGACACCACTCCGTGTGTGTGTGTGTGCATGTGCATATTGAGTCATCTGCCATCTGCTTATTTGTCCCCTCAGACGACAAGTCAGCCCAGCCCGGAGACGTTGCCTTGGAGACGGACGGCCTGGATGAGGAGGAGCGTGGACTGGCCCGCAGCGAACCAATGGGAGTGCGGGAGGAGTCGTTGGGATGCGTGAATGGGAAACCGGAGGCGGACAACAAGGAGAACAACGAAACCACCGCTGAGGAGCCTCTGGCTGTTAGGTATGACACACACACGGTATACCATTCCCAAATGCTCTAGACATAATGATATAGGACTATTTTGGCTATAGGCATCTTTCATTCATTCCCCCTCTCCCCTCCAGTCCAGTGCCTAAGGGTCGTTTAGTGGGGGGCTCAGGGTTCTTGAACGAGGACTCTAACAAGCTGGCCCCGGGGCTGAACGGTAAGCCTGGCCCCTGGAGCTTCGAGGAGTTCATTGACCTGGGCGTCAACTCCAAGGGCCGTCCCCTCATCGATGCTGACTGCCGCAACCAGGGCCTCATCGACTGTGACGGGGCCCCCAAGGGGCCCAGGGTGGCCTTCGAGGACAAGGGGACCCCTGTGGCCACCCTCCACCCCTCCAGTCAGCCCATCGAAGCCCTGTCAGGTGTGAGAGAGTTATTTTGGAAACAACTGTTTGTATAGTTGATTTACTGTTACTGTACTGCACATGTTGTATAGAAAAGTGAATAGCTTTGTGGTTATCAAATATTGACACTTGTTCTCTTTGTGTCCCTCTTTCTCTCTCTAGAGATGTGAGGCTGCAGCTCTCCCTTCAGAGGCTGAATATTGCACTTCTAGAGTTCCTGTCCAGCTGAGCTCCAGACCCTCTTACCCCCTCCACACATACACACCCGCCCTCAGCCAGAGGATGAGCACAGGGGGTGAGGGGGAGACGGGGACTCCCAGAACGCTAACTTTGCACCCCCACCACATGAAAAGAAAAACGTTTTCAAAATATCTAAAAAGAGAAACAAAGCTTCAGGGGAAAATCTCTCTTCCTTCAATGTGCTCACTTCAAGGGCTCTCATCCTCCCATACTTACAACAGTTGATACTTGGTTCTTTTTTAAATGTTGTTTTGTTCATACTGTTCTTTTTTAAGTGTTGTGCAGGGTGTGCTATGTAATTTATTAATTTTGTTGTCTTCGTTAAATGTTATTACTGTTATCTCATGTCTAGTTTTAGGGGGGGTTAGTCTGGTTTAAGAATATTCCAGGATATATGTACATAACACTTTGCTATATGATGAGTTCATTACTTCTCGTGTCATGAGTGAGTCAGGAAACTCTAGTACCCCCCCCCCCCAGATGTAATAAAACACATTCTGATTGGTGGGCTGGGGAACCTGGGTACTGTAGTCTCTCAGGGTCTGCCTACATGAGCCCTAAGTATCTCCAGTGGATGAGGGAGCCGTTACACAAATGTGTTACGACCTGCCGGTGCCCAAGCCAGGAGCAGCAGTATGTAACTCTAATCCCATCCTACCCAAATTGTAATCCGACCTAGAATTCTGGATTTGTCTTTGACTTGCTCTCCTTTAAACACTCCAGGACCTTTTCTCCCATGGTTTACCCCTCTCCCTTGTGCCCCAAAGGGCTGGTCAGAGCCCCTCTGCCTTCCCTTGCCATCTCCTAGCACTCCCTCACTCCTGCTCTTCTCCTTATGGCCACTAGGGGGCATTCAGGTCTATGAATCAAACAAATGGTTTTATGAAATGACTGTTGCCTACTAACCTAAGGTAGCAGGCATAAAACAAATACCTGAGTGGGGTCAGAGGAAACCGGAAGCATACGGTTTTCGAGCTTTGCCTCTTCTCAGCTTTTCCCCTGAAAACCGGATGCTTCTGGTTTCTTCCGACACTGCTGTGGGTGGTTGCCTACTACTTCAAATTTACAAACTGAAGGATATAGGAATTTGACAAAGCTGGTGATTTAGTAAGTATTTGTGAACTGTTGCTGTTAACTTTTGGTTCCTGGTCTTTAGGTTTGTGTCCTCAGATCTTGACATGTTATGTTTTTACATGTATGTAGACTTAATGTTTAACTAACTCATATCAAATTAGAATTTAATTGCATCCTGAGCGCTGAGGTATAACTTGACCCCCAGCAATGACTGCATGAATCTATACTCTTACCATATGAATAGATATAGCCCGTAACGAATTAACGTGTGTGTATGTTGGTTAATTGCAGTCAGACGAGGTCCATGAGTTTCATTTCACGTCACTTCAGACTTTTCTCTGAGGGGTGTACTAGTTCAGAAACGAACTTGAATGGTTGGAAGTTTTCTCTTACGATGTGCAAAGTAAATTTTTGAGGGCTGAAACACTGTTTTGACCCGTCTATAGATGTATGGAGTGTCTCGTACGTTCGCTGTCTGTCTGTGTAGCTCGTTCCATATTAATTCCAGTGCTTCTCCACTAAGGTTCTGTTACCTCTCCTGGCAAAAACAAAAAAACTTTGTTTCAATAATTATCATAATTTGGCCGTCTGTTTATATACAATATCTGAAAATATATTTCCTCATATTTAAGTGTTATTGTATTATGTATATAATCAGTATTGGGCCATTGCATCTGTGTGGGTGGGGTGGTGTACTGGGAATGGATGTTAATAGTCTTGTCTGTTACTTTATTTAAATGTTGGTTCTGTTAGACTCGTGCCCTTTGCCAGGGTAGTCAGTGCTGTTACCCTATGCTCTGTTCTAAATCAAGCCCGGTCTCCTACCCACTAGGTGCTTTAGTAGATTGGATTGGTGTAAGCAATATGGCCACAATTCCACAAGGTGAAGCTATTATATTGCTTATACCTATCAAATACTTGCAAATTACCTCAAGTTCCAAGGGATAGGGACTAAGGGTTGGTGTGGAATTTAGTCGGGTCAGGTTTTGGTGTTACCCAGGAGGCTGCAGGAAACCCTCCTGTTCTCCAGTACTCTGAGCCTAGGGCAGGGGATCCTCATACTGTAGAGGGAAGATGTCCTGTGTGCGCTGATTGAGGGCATTTTGTGAGGTTCTGAAAGGTTCTGACTTTCATCCCCCAACCACCTCTGACAATTGCCTTGGGTCCCGACGGGTGGACTGAGGGGTGGAAAAATTTGAGTGCTTTATCACATGGTGTGAAAGTTTGCAGGCATATGGTGTCTGAAGGTTGCAATAGGAAGGTTAACATGGACTCTGACTACTGCGCCACACACTTCTCTGTATAGCAGCAGTGTGACGGAGTGAGTCTACCACTAAATGATGGAGATGGGCGCAAATGCGATTTGGTCAGTCTCGTTTATGGGTTCCTTAAAAGCTGTGTCGAAGCTTGAATTCCCTATGCTTGAATCATCCAAACGGAGAGGTTTGGGGACCTTGTTTTTTGCTTCATAATAAACCTGTTGACTCTATCACATTTAATAAACCAGAAGGTTTCTCTGAAATAGCTTTATATTTTACACACCCTATGTCTATACTTAAAGACCCATGAGCTTAGCTTTGAGAATGTAGCTTTAACTAAACAAACAAGCCCTTAATCATTTAACATGCGTCTCTTTCTGAGGAGAAACTTTTTTTTCTTTTTTTTTCCTTGTGCACAGTTTTATTATTCATCACAACATAAGACGCTTTGCACTGTGGGAGCTTTCTGAAATGAATTACATGGGGTTGACTTGTCACCAAGAAGTAACTTTACTGTATAGGCCTGTTAGAGAGAGGTGTGGTGTTCTGGAAAGATAACGTTTTCTCTATCCTTCTGTCTCCTCCCATCTAGGCCTTTTATGAACTCCCCTCCCCTCCTTGACTGGACGAACCTTTTATCTATTCAAAGTGCAGGGGATTGCTGTAGACTTGTTCAGTATGAAACGCTTGGTCAGGTCTGCATGTGCTTAGCTAATGGCAGTCACATATACTGTAGATCGGGCCAATACATGACAGTCGCTGCTTTAATACTAGAAATGTTCCAGGTCCTGTTATGTTTTTTTATTTCCGATC
Source organism: Brachymystax lenok tsinlingensis (assembly GCA_030435695.1). Taxonomy (NCBI): domain Eukaryota; kingdom Metazoa; phylum Chordata; class Actinopteri; order Salmoniformes; family Salmonidae; genus Brachymystax; species Brachymystax lenok. The sequence continues at coordinate 14,673,174 of CM059784.1, forward strand.
CCTTTCTGCATCTGTGGACCTGAATACAGAGAGAACCTCTTAATGATCTCATGATTCAGTCGCTATGACGGTAGAATAGAATGCCTTGGATTGAGAATAGGCTGTATTTTGATTTTTATAGTAATTAATAACTAATCAAATGTGTCACGTGTCCTTATGTCGGCCATGACAATCATTCTAACCGACCAGGGCTACAGTGTGAATATCCATAGCTTTCTGGAGGCTTTTTCAGACCCTAACCCAAGCCATGTCCACAAATTATATTTGTAAATATATCTAAAGTGTTCTGAGAAGATATGAACTGTTAAAATAAAGTTTTGCTAAATAAAAGTAGGTGTTTTTGTTATTTCTGTCTAGTAGGTGAAAATACTCAATTTTATCGCTTGCCTTTATTGATCATAATGTGCATTCACATCCCAAACTTTCCCTCCACTTCAACACGTTACAGTAAGAGTACATGATTTAGATTACGATCTCATAACACCACTTAATACCTACAGAAAACCTAGTTTGTCCATACTGATTATTACAAGAAGCAAACATCACTTCAGAGATGCCATGACCGATTATTTAGTAAAGCTAGTATATAATTCAAGAAGCAATGGGAAGCATGTAACATGTAATTGACATATTAGTATTATCAAAGCACTGTTCCAGTAAGGCAGTGAAAATAGCATTCCCTAATATGGCTATGCAGTGTTCAAGCTTGTTAGTATTGCATATCGCAGGTCCACAAAGCAAACCAGTTGGCGTGTGTTAGTATTCAACAATGACAACACTGGAACAAAATTCATATTCGGCTGCTGTTCAAATTCACTCTGGTAATTCACTTTTCTCTGTAGTTTTAACTCTTGGATTGACCTCTCAACTTGAGTTAGTTGGCACTAATTTATGTTCTGGCCCTATCAAAACACCCTAACATGAATGACAGAACTTTTTTGGCCTCCTGGCTGGCTGTGCTCACAGCTTCTTAGCACAGTCAGGGCAGTAGATGTTCTCTCCGTTGATGACAAAGCGCTTGTTGGCCAGGGAGAGGGAGCATTTCTTGCAGTTGAAGCAGTACTCGTGCCAGGAGTGACCCTCATAGTTCACCACGTTGGTCCCATGGCCAAACCCTGTATTATGGGAGATAGTATGTGTAGCAGTCAGCATAGTAATGTGCCGCTTACAGTCCAATATAATCTCAACAATGCCACAGAATATCACATAATTAAATCCTTTATCATAAAAACAGAGCATCAGTCCATACAATAATATCAGGCATACATGTTAAAGTAAACTATGTGTGTGGGTGCCTGACCTGTGATGGGGTTCTTGCAGCCGTTGCACTGCTTGGCAACGGAGGTCTTGTAGCAGTCCACACAGTAGACGTGCTCTTCATGGGAGGTGAAGCGGGTTCCGGCCAGGTTCTTACGGCAGGTACGACACACAAAGCACTCAGAGTGCCATGGCTGGTCCTGGTAGCTTATACCACCTGAAGTGATTGGCTGAGGGGAGAGAAACACCACCATGTTAGTTGTATTGGAAGACGAAGACTTATTCTCTATGAATAATAACAGGAAGCATTTCCTTTAACTTGTACCTTAAGAATTCTATAAATAGGTCTACTGTAATTACACTGTCATAAGGGACAGATCGAAATTTATTGGGGGGAGGGGTGTGTGTTTTTTCCCTGGTTTACATTTGCTATTCTGCTCGTATTTTCTTGACTTACTTTTGATATTACCCTAATAAAGTTTAGAAATGTTTGTGAAGGTTTGGCATGGTGTGGCTATTAAATGTTATCTACTGTAGGTCTATAATATGAAGACTGACTCCGACAGTTGAACTTGAGGTGAGGGAAGACTGTTTCAGGCCTACCAGAGTTACTCCTATAATCTAACAATATAATGCTTATCTTTATACAAAGTATTCGGATTTGAAATGTATAAATTACCCTCCTTCTGTACGTCTATAGCTGTAGAGCAGACACAGTACCCATCTGACATAAAGAAATGCATGTTGTCGTAGCATGCAGCCGGCGTATCTGTATCTCTGGGGTATATAATATTAATATCAGACAGTGGACACCTAGGCCTATAGGCCTTAGCACGCAATGTCCTGATGCATTTGGTGCTCAAATCTCTGACAGCTGAACCGTGAGGTGGACAATTATTGTTTTGGGAAAGTAGCCCAAAAAAAAGAGGCTATAAGGTTTTGCATATGCTACACATCGAAACACAAGGAATAGTGTTTTTGTAATTGGTTCTATGCTGTTTTTAAGGACATGTAAATGTGGCTCATTTGGCAAACTTCCCTTGTTTATTGATGGAGCTTAAACTCCCTCATACTCATCCCTCATACTCATCCCTCATACTCATCTTCGTCTCTATATCTGTAATGTGTCTGTATCTCTGTAATGTGTCTGTATCTCTGTAATGTGTCTGTTTCTCTGTAATTGTATATGTATTTATGTAAAACATAGGGACCACAATGGATTGAGGTCCCTGACTTTATTGTGCAATCCCGGCCACTATTAACATTTTTGTGTATGTATGTATTTTTTTAACTGACAAATCAGAATCAATCAATACAAACTGTGCATTGGCCAATTGATGAAAGGAAAGAGACATCTGTTACAAAACAAGAAGTTGAATGACATTCGGAGATTCAAGCCAAGCCTTCAATACTGGGTAAGCCTGCAATATTTTCTGTTTGTTGACAGTCTATTTATTGTGGTGTTGAAAACACAAACCATGATATTGAAATGCCTGAAGTCTGTATACTTTGTGGTATTTTAAAAATTTGTGGCATATATTTTCTATAATAATTAATATGGCATGTTATATGTTGAAAATCAGATTTCCCCCCTAGCTGATCATGGTCTGCAGCCGGCTGTAATGAAACAGGCATGTAGTGAGCTCATCTGTGGTGGTTGGTGAACCATCAACCTTCTGGTGGCAGTCAATATCCACATTTATAAACACAAATTCACTAGAGTTATTTGTGGTAGTTAACATACTTTAGATTTAATTCTATGAGGGGGAGGATGTTCAATTTATTTTACAGTACAAGAGGAGGGTCGTGTGAAAATATATTTAACTTTGGGGAGGGGGGTGCATTTGTTTTATGACACCTTGAGTTGGACCAGACCAAATTTCTATCTGTCCCTAACATGAAATAACATGGCAGAATAAAATGATGCTAAATTTACAATCAAATAAATTTGTTTCTGTATGTGGGTGTGTGAAGGGGAACATTTTGTTACTCACCTGCTTGCAGTGGAAGCATTTCTTGGCAAACTTCTTCTCATGGCACGGGGCGCAGTAGATGTCATCGCCCTTGTTCAGGAAGCTCTGTGAGCGGATTGGCTGCTTGCACTCAAAGCAGGTGAAGCACTCCTCATGCCACACCTTCTTCTTATACTCCACGTTCTGGGTGCCTGGCAATCCAAGATTCAAAAGATTAGAATAAAAACACCTGTTTCACACAGTGTGGGAATTGAAAATGTCAACATTGAAAATGTGAACAGCAGCCACGTGCACAGCGCTAGGTCACTTTAAGGAAATATGAAGTGCATTGTGGTTATGGTTAAGCCCACCTGGCATGACCACCTTGTAGCAGGCCTGGCACCGGTTGCCATCCTCGCGGGAGCCACACTTGCCACACATGATCTTGCCGTCATCCCTGGCGCTGAAGGGCTCGTTGGCCAGGGGCTTGTAGCACTTGGCACAGCGGAAGCAGTCCTCGTGCCAGTGGCGGTTCTTATGGTTCAGCTCCTGGACAGGGAGGAGGGGAGAGGGTCAGGAGTGAGATACATTCATTCACATGGGCTTCATACACACCTCATTAAACTGAGGCTCATTTCTCCATCAATTGTAGGCTACGGTATTCAGAGGAGTTTGCCAGAAAACAGAGTATGTCCATCTGGAAAGCATTATTAGCATTGGAGATTAAGTGAATTTGAGTGCAGTGTAGCATGAAGGACTGACAGCCAATACAGGCAGACTACAGCCATGGTGAAATGATCCTACAGGGTTAGTTAGTAATGATGGTGTCTATAAGACAAGTATCCGTGACTGAGTGCTGACTGTTATGTTGTGGAAGCTGCTGCTCATTGAGAAAGAGCAGATATGAAACACTGGCCTTAATCTGGACATATTAACTGAAGCCAGTCAGCCTACTGAACACAAACACATTCACACATTTAAGGGCACACACAAACACGCACACTCACAAGGACACTCCTACACACACAATACCCACCTTGGCATCAGCCCCAATGGGGCGACGGCATTCTGCGCAGGTGTTGGCACAGAGCTTGTCGAAGCACTTTGTACACACGTGCTTCTCATCCTTCTTAACATACTTCTTCCCATGTAGGTTGTCACGGCAATAGTAACAGTCGAAGCGTTCAGTCATGGTGGAAGTAGCGTAGCTCCTCGGTCCTGTACCAACACACACAACAATCACATTTACTATTGGGGATCAAGTCATTTGTACATGATTAACTGTCAAGGCTCTGGTTCAGAGAGTGTCTAAGAGTCGCCACAGGGAGGCAGTGTAGGTTACATTTTGATTGAGTCAACCACTACCGACTTCTGCGATACAGATTGAATAGGGCCCTAGATCTCAATATGGTCCATGTGGGTCCACGAGAGAGTATCCAGGGACATGTAATACCTACATGACTTATTCATCATATTCTTATTCTACTACGATGATCCTCAGCTATCTGCATCCCTGCCGTTAACACACACAGACACACACACAGACATAACACACACTCACATGTACTGATTGACAGAACATGGTCTTGTCTATGGAGCACCCAGACACACAAAATCCTTTCCATAATGCAACATCCAAGCTAAGAGGAAGACATGTTCAAGCTGGCATCCCAGCGTGTGTCCTGTCCTGTAATCAGAACCAGCCAGGTGAGGGGGCTTAGCACCGGCATGCCAAACAGCTGAGGGAAGTGGAAAATGGCTGCCTCAAAATGGCCCACAGATGTCTGCCTGTCCTGAACAGAGCTTTAGCATGTAGTCATCACTCCGTGTTTGACTCGGCCCCATGGGGGGTGGGTGACTTTATCAGGCTTTGCTGGAAAGTTTAGGCCATATTTTTAGAGTGCCTGGCTCACTCACTACAACACACCCCATCCAACCAACTCCTCCTCTCTCCCCCTTTGTGTCCTTTTTGGCAGTGTTGTTTCATTGGCTGTTAGTGTAAACAAAAACGTCCCCCTGCTCTCATCAACATACCAACATTCCCATCACAACGGGCAGAGACCTAGCTGTTTCCTGGAAGAGATTGGTGTGTTTATATGTTTGTGCTCTTGGGTCTCCCTAGAATGAACTATGCTCTTTCAGCCTTTCAGAGACTTATGTTTCATCTGGGATATCTAAATTACGCCAAAACTACCAAAGGTCAATCAAACTGGATCTCTATGCTGGGGTAAGCCGTTTGGGAGCCAGAACAAAAATATCTGTGATTTATGAGAAACAACAGATGAGATATTATTGTGAGTTCTCAAGTATCTTAATCCAGTTTAATAAAATGAGAGTGATGGAGGGAAATACTAACAAGGGAATGACATTATATCCTGGTAGCCATGGGAACACTGCAAATATTTACGAAAGCCAATTGGTGCTCTTCGAGGTGTCTGGGGATGTGTGTGGTGAACTGAATGGGATGAGTTACAGACGCTGTGGTATGTGCTCTCTCCCAGCTGTAGTGTCCAGTGAGGATGGATGGGTGGGTGGAACAGGGGAAAGAGAGAGGCTTGTCTTCAGCTGTGCCAGAGGGATAAAGGAGGCAGCCCGGCTTAAGCCCCTATACTGAGTCACCGGTGAGTCACCCCCATTCTTATCTCAGTGGTACGAGCCAGTCAGGATCAGTCCAACAGAATCTAACTTGCAGGATTGGATCAGCGACTAGATTATGGGGAGTAGGGTAGCAAGGTATCACAGTCTCAGAAGCCCGAATCCATCTCAAACTGAGTAAACCATGCACTCTGTTCTGAGTGTGTAAGCACTGTGCACTTATGGCAGGGACATCACTGGGGGCGAGCTCCCTGCCATCCAGGACCTCTATACCAGGTGGTGTCAGAGGAAGGCCTTAAAAATGGTCAGACTCCAGCCACCCAAGTTAGAGACTGTTCTCTCTGCTACCGCACAGCAAACGGTACTGGAGCGCCAAGTCTGGGACCAAAAGGCTCCTGAACAGCTTCTACCCACAAGCCATAAGACTGCTGAACAGTTCAACAAATGGCTACCCAGAATATTTTGCACTGGCTCTATGCACACTCACTGGACTCTACCCCCACACTCATACATACTGCCCTGACACTGAAACACACACACACACACTACATATGCTCACACAAAACACACATGCATATTGATGCCGCACTAACACATAGACTCACTTTCACACTCTTTCACTCTCTTTCCATACGCTGCTGCTACTCTGTTTATTACCTATCCTGATTGCCTAGTCACTTTTACCCCTATGTACATATTACCTCAACTACCACATATCCGTGTACATTGACTCCGTAGCGGTACTCCTTGTATATAGCCTCGTTATGGTTATTTTATTGGGTTACTATTTCCTATTGAGCATTTTTCGTACTTTTTTACTCTGCATTGTTGGGAAAGGGCTCGTAAGTAAGTATTTCACAACCAAGTCTACACCTGTTGTATTCAGCAAGTGACAAATAAATGTTTGATTTGATTTGATCTAGGCCCACAAACTCAGAGGAGTGACTTTTGAGGACGATATGGGTTCCACCGTGGCCATTATGGGTCTAGATGCCTAATAAAAGAGCAGAGTAATTAAATGCTAAGCCTTTCAGCTACTGCCAATCACATAGCTCCCCCTGCAGAAACAGCGATGGTATGCACCAGCGCTCTGTAGGAGGGGTTGGAGAATACCACTTTGGTCCCTGTGGTGGGAAGCACTCTACAGTGGAAAGGTCAGAGTAAGAGCACAGTGAGTGGTGAACCGGGATGGTGCCAGGGAGCCTGGCTCTCATCACCATTGATGGCTCACTGATGGCAGATCAAAGCAAAACGGCTCCCAGAGAGAGAGTTATGGAGGTCAGGCAGATCAACTGTTGTATAAAGATAGGCAGATCACTTTTCTCCCCAAAAACTCTTTCAACCTCTATGGACCTTTTTGCTCCCTCTGTTGTGTCACAAGACCTTAGTTTTCCTTCCACCAAAAAAAGAATCAATAATCAGATATAGTTCCCAAAATGTTTTCAATTCTGACCCACTAAACAAACCCATGTTTCTAACCCAAGAGGAACTTCCCACAACCCACCAGTCTCTGACCGGACTTGAGAAAATCTCCCCAACCACCACCACTATTCCAGCACTAGGTATCAGTAATGGAATAAAATCATCTATCACAATTCTTTACCTGAAAGTCTGTAAGCCATGTTTAGGTCCAGGAAAGAGAGGTAAGGACAGAACCAAGAGCCGGAGGAGAGAGTAGCATCCACACTGGGTGATCCACACACCCCACCAAGGTATAGGCTATATATACACCCCCTCTGATCCACGCCCTGAGGCCAACAGCTGCCCCTCACCCCACACCCCCTAACCCCACACCCAAACCCAACCATGAACCAGTCCATTTTAGGATATGCATCAAAAGAATAGAATGTATGGGAGGGGAAGATGGATTCCAAAGCCCTGGAATGAGGACCACGAGGGACAACAGATAGTATACCCCCACTACCCCTATGATATTTGTTTGTTAGTGTGTAGAATGTGTTTGTAGTACATTAATGGATTAATATCAAGCACTGAAACACTGCAACCGACCAGCATATTGATATCATTACTCAGTGAAAGGCATTGTGCAAACAGGCTGAGTGTCAATCAAACCTTAATTTATGGTTTGTTTATTTAGTAACACTTTATATTACCATAAACACTTAGAACATGGTGGAAGGCTCTATAGGAAATATGAAAAAATGTGTGCCTGTGTGCGTGCCCATGTTGCGTCTGCCTTTGTGTGTGTGTGTGTGTGTGTGTCTGTACTCCCATAACTCAATGATGTGTGCTCAAAACTATGTCCTAAAGCGCTCCCAGCCAAGGTTATTCAAGGCACATGCGGATAATAAATGTTGTTTTTCAGTGTTGAATACCTCCGTGACCTCAGTGGCTCTCAGCAAAAATATTTCATTGAAAGTAGCGAAGATGACATTAGTAACACAAGGGATCTATACGCCACAGACCAGGGATCATCAACTAGACCAGGGATCCTCCACTAGACCAGGGATCCTCCACTAGACCAGGGATCCTCCACTAGACCAGGGATCCTCCACTAGACCAGGGATCATCAACTAGACCAGGGATCCTCAACTAGACCAGGGATCCTCAACTAGACCAGGGATCATCAACTAGACCAGGGATCCTCAACTAGACCAGGGATCCTCAACTAGACCAGGGATCCTCAACTAGACCAGGGATCCTCAACACTTTTTTCTTGAGTGGATGGTCGGTGGGGCAGGAACATAATTACTAATAATTTGTAGACTGCAAATTGAACGCAAGAATTCCAAACAGATATAACATTTGACTAAAACATAATAATTTCAAACATTGCATTTGTGTACGATCGCATACACTGAGTGTACAAAACATTAGGAACACCTGCTCTTTCCATGACATAGACTGACCAGGTGAAAGCTATGATCCCTTATTGATGACACTTGTTAAATCCACTTCAATCAGTGTAGATGAAGGGGAGGAGACGGGTTAAAGAAGTATTTTTAAGCCTTGAGACAATTGAGACATGGAATGTATGTGTGCCATTCAGAGGGTGAATGGGAAAGACAAAAGATTGAAGTGCCTTTGAACGGGGTATGGTAGTAGGAGCCAGGGGCACCGGTTAGAGGGTGTCAAAAACTGCAACGCTGTTGGGTTTTTCACGCTCAACTGTTTCCTGTGTGTATCAAGGACATCCAGCCAACTTGACACAACTGTGGGAAGCATTGGAGTCAACATGGACCAGCATCCCTGTGGAACGCTTTCGACACCTTGTAGAGTCCACGCCCCAACGAATAGACTGTTCTGAGGGCAAAAAGGGGTGCAACTCAATATTAGGAAGGTGTTCCTAATGTTTTGTGCACTCAGTGTTTATCTCTCTATTAGTTGTGGGAAGACCTTGGAACAGATTTCCAAAATGAACATTTTGAGCTGATTTGCTGGTGTTTTTACCGTTTTTTATGTCCAAAATAAATAAATAAAACTTGGGGGGGGAATAAAATCCCCTGTGGGCCGCCTGTTGGGGAACCCTGCCATAGACAGACAGTACAACAGTATTAACTCACATAAGGTTTGGAGGAGAGGGAGGGGAAGAGAAGAGACAAAGACAGGCAGAGAGAGAGAGAGAGCGAAAGAGACACAGAACAGAACGGAAACTTGGGTGGGGAGGCCAGTAACAGGATTGAATAATCAGGACTCATCATCAAGTCAATGACCTGAGTAAAGAGATCCCCATTGTTTGTTGTTGCCCTAATGAGTCTACCATGTCTCCGCACTTAAATGACATCCTATCCTCTGCACAGAGCACTACATTTGACTAGAGCCCTATGGACCATGGTCAAAAGCAGTGCACTATATAGGGAATAGGGTGCCATTTAGGACAAAACCCATATAAACCAGGAGAATAAAAACACTCAAAAGGACAACAGATCCAACAGAAAGGAATAGAAAGCAGTGGATGTTTGTTTAAGGCATCTGGTCGTATTTGCAGATTTGATTTGTCTCATTACTGAGGATCGAACATTATGTTTTTTTCATTCATTGCCTGTCTGTTTATATCATCTGTCCCTCAAACGAAACCCAAGGAGAAACATTAATGATCAGGCAGGCGCCATGGACACCACACCACTTAAAGCCCCCTGAGGAAGAATCCCGTCTTCTCTCCTCTGTTTTGTACATGTGTAGGATCTTAATTTGAGCCAATTTGCTACAGCAGGAAAATAATCCTGCAGCAACAGGAAATGTGAATTATTTTGTGGATTATAATTTTGTAGGGGTTGATGTTTTCGTAATGGAAAATCAAGTCCAAAATATCCATCTTCAGAAGCCTTTTTAAACCCCAAACACATTACAAGTTTAACATTTACTGCATTGCAGGAAATTTCTCCTGCAACAGGGTGATCAAATTAAGATCCTACATCTGTACACTCATCCCCCACACCTCCCATTTCTGCCTTGTTCGGCCTCCATCAGTTCTTCTCTTCATTTTTCTCTCCCTCTCCCTCCATCTCTCCCTTCATCTCTCCCTCTGTCTGGAACAGGCAGTTGTTTTGTTGATTAAAGCTTTAAAGCTGTCTATGGTTTAGTACTGTACAACAATATAAATCAGTGTGTGTGTTTGTGTGTGAATGTGCGTGTGTCCGTGCATATCCCTGTGCACATGCGTGTGTGTAATGTTGACAGCGGTGTGACAGCCTCATTTGCAGATACTGTTAATGAGACTGTGCCTATTATCCTGGTAGACAATAGCAGAGAACGCACGCCCACCTGCAAGTCCCTTAGGTCCTGCCCTATACAAGACAGAAATAGCACCATACACTCACCCTTACACACTCACCCTGGCTACATCAGTAAAAACAAACCTCACCAGAACCACAAAGAGCTTTTCAAACTACAAAATGTACTTGGTTAGTTAGCCAATAGCCATACAGACGTGACACATACTGTAGGAAATTGGACTACCTTCAGTTTGGGGGACTCTGAGATGGAGAGATGGGGACTCTTTAAAGTCTCAATACATACAAAGTTCTAGTGCATGGAAAGCTATTTCCCACTCAAATGAGGTGTGGCCTCTGGGGTGTGGCCTCAATATCTTCTCTCTCTAGGAGAGATCAAAGAGGCTGTTCGGAGGAAATCCTGGCAGCAGTTCTGTAGTGTTGGTGGGGGTGATGGATAATGTGAAAACTCGGTGCATAAACATCACATATCTAACCAGACAGAGTCTTATTGCTCATGTTACTAGGAGGATTAAATTGAATGTCTGGAGTGGACTTTCTGCCCAGACGCAGGAATAGGTCCCGACTGTGTCATTAGAACATGCCTCCACCTCTTCTACTGTGCAGACTAGTGTACTGACACAACCTAAGATCACCATAGCCCTGTTCCCTGTGAGACAGACAGATATATCCCTGAGGTCCATTGGCAACAGGCATTATTCATCTGGTGTGTGTGTAGGTGTTTGACTTGTCAATTACACATTTTCCGACCAACAAATGCCAGCCTCTAATCATTATAAATGAGTTAATGGATGGTTGTTATAGCCCAGACAGAAACAAAAGGACAGGCTTTCCAATGGTTCATTTCTCAGAATGTTCCCTCTGTGTGTCTCTCTGTTCTGTTGTGACTCAGTCCCAATCTGTTCCTGATCCTGATCTCTCTGAGTTCTGTTGTTTCAGTCCCAATCTGTTCCTAATACTGGTCTCTCTGAGTTCTGTTGTGACTCAGTCACCATCTGTTCCTGGTCCCGGGCCGTGGACAGGGTAGTCATAGGGCCATCTTATCTCTGTCAGGGGAGTACTAAAGTATTACTGACTCACCACCACACACAGGGAGACAGTGACACAGCCATGGCACTACTGTACATCAACACACATTACTTAGCAACAACAGAGGTGTGGGCAGAGTTGTGAGGTGCAGACTGACAGGGTCAAATATGTGTGATTTCTGAGTGGACACGAGGCTGAAAGGCCACGGCCCTTTTGTCAACAAATTGACATTGTCACATCTCACAACAGGATGTGACACGGACATTGTATCCACAGCACTCGATTCAGGAATGACTCGTAGTCGCGCACAGAGGTGTGTGTGTGTGTGTGTGTGTGTGTGTGTGTGTGTGTGTGTGTGTGTGTGTGTGTGTGTGTGTGTGTGTGTGTGTGTGTGTGTCCATCATAGACAGCAGGGCACCAAACAAGGCAGGGTACGTGGGGGGATTACTGTATGTGTGTCCTTCTCCATTCAACAGCCCCCAAACTTCTTCTCCCATGATGCAGAATTCAGACACACACACGCACATATTGATTAAGACTTCACGGTGGGCAGGCCAACACTTCAGGCTCCCCTTGCTTCTGCATGACTCACAGCTCTCTGGAACTCTGCAAAGGTCAACTGCTCCAATAGCTCAGTCTGCTCGGTTCGTAGGGATGGAGAAATCTGTTCCCAATATATGTCAAGTTGACAAGATAGGATCAGTAGGACAATGGAAAGAGCACGTAAAGAAGGACAGACTCATTTGTTCGATAGGTGTGAGTTTCCCACTGACTTCCTCCGTCCTTATAAGCCAGCAGACCACACTTAAAAAGTGGTGAGACCCCAAGTTGCATTATATGGTTACATTCACAGTCATGGGACGGAGAAGTATGATTAAAGCAGTTTAGGGTTTGAAGAGTGACACAGAGCTAATGGGAAAGAGGGAGATCAGGTCTGGGAGAGGGTTATGAGCTCTCTCTTTCTCTACCTCTCTCTACCGCTCTCTACCTCTCTCTCTCTACCTCTCTCTACCTCTCTCTCTCTCTCTCTACCTCTCTCTACCTCTCTCTCTCTCTACCTCTCTCTACCTCTCTCTACCTCTCTCTCTCTCTACCTCTCTCTACCTCTCTTTCTCTTAATTCAATTCAATTTAAGGGGCTTTATTGGCATGGGAAACACTGCCAAAGCAAGTGAAATAGATAATGAACACAAGTGAAATAAACAATACAAAAATGTACAGTTAACATTACACTCACAAAAGCTCCAAAAGAATAAAGATATTTAAAATGTCATAGTATGTCTATATACAGTGTTGTCACAATGTGGAAATAGTTAAAGTACAAAGGGGGAAATAAATAAACATAAATATGGGTTGTATTGACAATGTTGTTTGTTATTCACTGGTTGCCCTTTTCTTGTGGCACCAGGTCATAAATATTGCTGCTGTGATGGCACACTGGTATTTCACCCAGTAGATGTCAAATCAAATCAAATCAAAGGTTATTTGTCACGTGCGCTAAATACAACAGGTGTAGACCTACAGTGAAATGTTTACTTACAGGCTCTAACCAACAGTGCAAAAAAGGTATTAGGTGAACAATAGGTAAGTAAAGAAATAAAAACAACAGTAAAAAGGCAGTGAGAAATAACAGTAGCGAGGCTATATACAGGCACCGGTTAGTCGGGAGTTTATAAAAAATTAGATTTGTTTTTTAATTCTTTGTGGGTCTGTGTAATCTGAGGGAAATATGTCTCTCTAATATGGTCATACATTTGGCAGGAGGTTAGGAAGTGCAGCTCAGTTTCCACCTCATTCTGTGGGCAGTGTGCACATAGCCTGTCTTCTCTTGAGAGCCAGGTCTGCCTATGGCAGCCTTTCTGAATAGCAAGGCTATGCTCACTGAGTCTGTACATAGTCAAAGCTTTCCTTCATTTTGGGTCAGTCACAGTGGTCAGGTATTCTGCCACTGTGCACTCTTTGTTTAGGACAAAATAGCATTCTAGTTTGCTCACTTTTTTTGTTAATTCTTTCCAATGTGTCAAGTAATGATACTTTTGTTTTCTCATGATTTGGTTGGGTCTAATGGTGTTCCTTGTCCAGTAACTGATGTGGGCCATACAGGAAACACAAGGCCCTCCAGTAACTGATGTGGGCCATACAGGAAACACAAGGCCCTCCAGTAACTGATGTGGGCCATACAGGAAACACAAGGTCCTCCAGTAACTGATGTGGGCCATACAGGAAACACAAGGCCCTCCAGTAACTGATGTGGGCCATACAGGAAACACAAGGCCCTCCAGTAACTGATGTGGACCATACAGGAAACACAAGGCCCTCCAGTAACTGATGTGGGCCATACAGGAAACACAAGGCCCTCCAGTAACTGATGTGGGCCATACAGGAAACACAAGGCCCTCCAGTAACTGATGTGGGCCATACAGGAAACACAAGGCCCTCCAGTAACTGATGTGGGCTATACAGGAAACACAAGGTCCTCCAGTAACTGAGCCCACTGATCTAACATGTCACAATGTGTTCCAATGGACATCCTGTCTGTGAACATTGGGTCCTGCTGCTATTGCTGGTGTGTCCGGCTTATAGGACTGGTTGAGAAGACTAAACTTTGCATGAACAAATTCTTCATGAAGGAACAAACGCTCACTTTACAAACAAATGGAACTTCATCAATTAGTCTGATTAGAAACAAGGAGTGTACAGTTAAGTGAGCGTACCATATTCTGAAAAGCTATGGGCACTAAACCCAATCCAAAGAGGACATGGTTTAGTATTCTACTGATTAAAATGGTGATGTCATTGTTACAATGAGAGCCAGTCACAGTAGAGGAGGAGGAGCCTCCCAAAGGGTTCTAAGGCTGCTGCTGCTGGGAGAAAATGACATCATACATTTGTCTTGGCAGCTGGCCAAACCAGTAAAGTGTAGCAGGGCTGAGGGCAACCTATTGTACTGTGTTTCCTAGAGGTGTTTTAGGCTGACCTTGAATAACCCACTGGGGAAATGTAGGCTACTATTATGATGGTATTGTTGAGCACTAATGATTTTGACATGGGCTCAGGGCCCTATTCAATTAAAACGGGTTACCACATTTAAACTACAGCATCTGTCCAAAACAGCATTATGTGCAGTCAAGTTTCTTTTTGTGTCCCATTGTTAACAAAACTTGGCTTGAGGTAGACAAATGCTGCTTTTGACTTTTGCCAGAAATCTGGTTTCAGGGTTTGATTGAATCGATTACATCATGGTGTACAGAACCTAATAATCTGTCTATAAAAAGGTTTTCAGTAAATAATTTTTCCTTATGTCAGTAAAACGATGAAACTTGGAATAACAATCACTAGTAAATGTAATTTACTAAACTGCTCATGCTAAACCATTAAAAGCTGGCCACATAAGTTACAGTAAATTACCAAGTTACACACTCCCCATATGCATATAGACACTTATATATCCTTGGTTTTATCTGAACTTTGAAAATCAATACATTTTTGGTCAACAAAATGTACTGCTGCAGCTACTTTACAAATAATACTTGTGATGAATGATAGCCAATAGCCTAAAATGAACTACGAAAAATAACAGCACATACCTCCAGGGAAGGGAAATTACTTTATATCGCTGACTATTAAAATTCCAGCCCTCCTTATCAGACCTCTAAAGCTGCTTCAACGCTATGCTGCCCACAACAAGGCATTTGATTCTGTAAACCAGCATTCAATGACCAAAATGCACATGCACATTGTGTCTAATATTTTGGCATGAACCCAAAACCAAAATGTTACAAAAACTGACAACAAATTAAATTCAAACATTTACTCATGTCATAGACAACCGGAGTAAAGAAATATATGTTATAACAAAAATAGTTCACCTTTTACGTACAACAGTCGGTCCACTGAAATTTTCCCAGTCAAAGAAAAACTTTATTCAACCATTATAACATATTTTCACTACGTTTTAGATAGTTTTTTAATTATCAAAATATGGGATTTGACTCACCTATCTCCACACCGATGCGTCCAACGGTAAGGTTTTTAGCGTGGATATACCAGACGCGTCGTTGACGCTCCTTAAAAGCGAGTGGAGCTCAGAAAAAACTGCAGGATATGATCCAAACCTCTCCGTTCATATCAACAATGACCTCAGCCAGGAATTTACAAGCTGTAGCTAATAGGTTCTCACTGGAGGTAATGGAAGCAATACTGTTGCATTCAAAAGGGCCTCTGCTTCACAACGCGCAATAGGCTACTCTTTGAGAACAGGTATATGAATCAAGAAACTCAAAAAAAGTTTGTAATGTTTTAGAATGGCCTGCATCTCTTGGTTTAGCACTAGCTCTATGCTTTCTTCATTACATAGATTGATTTAATTGGCCTCACAGGAGGATGACTTGTGCTGTCCAAAAAACGAATTAAGGATGAACAGTTTGACATCTATATGTCCTCTATGTTAACCATACAGTATGTATGCTGGTATTCCCCAGTGCATATGCACCTCTTTCTTTGGTAAGAAATATACTTTGCTGAGAGAGATTGGAACAAGATGAGTCACTCAGCCTAAGTAGATACAGTAGGTGTATCCTTGCTTACCCCTCCTCCAGCCTGAACAGCTGTGCTACTACAAAGGTATAACACAAGTAAACATTATTTAGGATACAATGGAACCACACACGTTCTATCATGTCAGGTACTGTATCAACAACATAAGAATAACCATATTTTCTATTCTTTCAGTTATATCAAAGCATCATTCTATCAACATAGATAGAAATGGCTTGGCTTTACTATTGGCATTTATGGATGGGAAATCCCGGGGGGGTTCACACCCCTCTCCCAGTGGTTCTGTAACCCTGCTGGAAGGGCTCTAAGTTGGGCTGCCAGGTCCTGTAGGATTAGCTGTCTCAAGGGCATGGCAGAAGGCTTGGATGGGAGCTCAGCCTTTGTAAGGATATACACTCATTTAAAAAAGCTAAAGAATCCAGAGAGACCTGGACTCAATTTACACTGAACAACAATATAAGGGCAACAGGTGTGGCATATCAAATTAGCTGATTAAACAGTATGATCATTACACAGGTGCACCTTGTGCTGGGGACAATACAAGGCCACTCTAAAATGTGCAGTTTTGTCACACAACACACGTTTTGAGGGAGCGTGGAATTGGCATGCTGACTGCAGGAATTTCCACCAGAGCTGTTGCCAGAGAATGTAATGTTCAATTCTCTACCATAAACAGCCTCCAATGTCATTTTAGAGAATTTGGCAGTACATGTAAGCAGTATGTGCAACCAATTTGGCAGTATGCCAGCCCAAGACCTTCACATCCGGCTTCTTCACCTGAGGGATCGTCTGAGACCAGCCACCCGGACAGCTGATGAAACTGTCAGAAACCGTCTCAGGGAAGCTCATCTGTGTGCTCGTCGTCCTCACCAGGGTCTTGACCTGACTGCAGTTCTGCGTCGTAACTGACTTCAGTGGGCAAATGTTCACCTTCGATGGCCACTGGCACGCTGGAGAAGTGTGCTCATCATCAATGAATGCCTGTTTCAACTATACCAGGCAGTCTAGTCTAACCAGACACCTAGGTACTTGTAGTTGTCCATATATTCTAAGTCAGAACCGTCCAGAGTAGTGATGCTGGACGGGCGGGCAGGCAGCGATCGGTTGAAGAGCATGGATTTAGTTTTACTTGCATTTAAGAGCAGTTGGAGGCCACGGAAGGAGAGTTGTATGGCATTGAAGCTCGTCTGGAGGTTAGTTAACACAGTGTCCAAAGAAGGGACAGAAGTATACAGAATGGTGTAGTCTGCGTAGAGGTGGATCAGAGAATCACCAGCAGCAAGAGCAACATCATTGATGTATACAGAGAAGAGAGTCGGCCCGAGAATTTAACCCTGTGGCACCCCCATAGAGACTGCCAGAGGTCCGGCTGTGCGATGCACGGCCCCATGTCGCAATGATCTGTACACAATTCCTTGAAGCTGAAAATGTTGTGTTCCAGTTCCCGCCATTATCCAGCAACTTCGCACAGCCATTGAAGAGGAGTCAACATTCCACAGGCCACAATCAACAACCTGATCAACTCTATGTGAAGGAGATGTGTCGCACTACATGAGGCAAATGGTGGTCATACGAGATACCGACTGGTTTTCTGATACATGCCCCTACTTTTTTTTAAGGTTTCTGTGACCAACAGATATCTGTATTCCCAGTCATGTGAAATCAATAGATTAGGGTTTAATGGGTTTATTTAAATTGACTGATTTCCTTATGTGAACTGTAACTCAGTAAAATCTTTGAAATTGTTGCTTGTTGCGTTTATATTTTTGTTCAGTGTAAATACCTCCCATTTTATTTTTATTGTGTCTTTTACAATTTCATAGGCAATGGATGCCTAACTAGTTGGCTAAGGCTCCAGTCCACTTACAACAAGTCTATGGCAATGGTCAACAAGAATATACTGTTCTCTCAAACAGTTGTTACGTAACTTGGTTTCGGTTTATGTATATCTCTACTCCAAAGTCACTAATCTAACCATCTTTACTCTTTAGAGATTTGAGAATCATAAATGGTCATTTGAGAACCACAGATGGTGATTTGAGAGCCACAGATGGAGATTTGAGAGCCACAGATGGTGATTTGAGAGCCACAGATGGAGATTTGAGAGCCACAGATGGTGATTTGAGAGCCACAGATGGTGATTTGAGAGCCACAGATGGAGATTTGAGAGCCACAGATGGTGATTTGAGAGTCACAGAGGGTACTTTTCGCTGAGAGAGAGAGTTGGTCGACTTGAGTCTGTAATGTTTTCTAGGTGTCTGGGTCAATCCAACATCATGAAATAATGAGAGTAAACACATACCTCTCTCTTGGCATGGCTAACAATAAATCATGAAACTTTCCTTCCGTAAACTGACGATGATGAGACCCTGCCATTGGGCCTCCACTGTATGCTAATGAGGAGGATGATGAAGGTGATGCTGTTGTCTTCCTGTAGATACCAAGGGCATCTGTACTGAGATTCAATAACCTCTCTGTAAATGAAAGCATGACATATTTCCCATGGATGACAGCTTTTCCTGACATACTGCCACAAATGTAGAGGAAGAAGAATCTTAGACAGGTGTGCTGTCTTCCATTGTAATTTTAGGTTTCGCTGGCTAGCAGAGTTAGCTACCTGATGCCATGTGTTTGCCATGACATTTAGCTTTCCTGTCCCCATTATAAATTAGTAGGTGAGGAGTGGTTGCTAAGCCACCATACACTGTGAACACCCACAGACACTCCTTACAGGGTCAAACTTACAAGATACTCAGCCAAGGAGATGCATTTCTGTTAGAGAGAGGTGTGTGAGAGAGAGAGAGAGAGAGAGAGAGAGAGAGAGAGAGAGAGAGAGAGAGAGAGAGAGAGAGAGAGAGAGAGAGAACTGGCTCTCAAGAGAAGACCAGCTATGCACACACTGCCCACAAAATGAGGTGGAAACTGAGCTGCACTTCCTAACCTCCTACCAAATGTATGACCATATTAGAGACACATATTTCCCTCAGATTTCACAGATCCACAAAGGATTTGAAAACAAACCCAATTTTGATAAACTCCCATATCTACTGGGTGAAATACCACAGTGTGCCATCACAGCAGGAGATTTGTGACCTGTTGACACAAGAAAAGGGCAACCAGTGAAGAACAAACTCCATTGTAAATACAACTCATATTTATGTTTATTTATTTTCCCTTTTGTACTTGAACTATTTGCACATCGTTACAACATTGTATACAGACATAATGACATTTGAAATGGCTTTATTCTTTTGGAACTTCTGAGTGTAATGTTTACTGTTCATTTTTGTTGTTTATTTCACTTTTGTTTATTATCTACTTCACTTGCTTTGGCAATGATAACATATGTTTCCCATGCCAATAAAGCCCTTAAACTGAAATTGAATTTAAATAGAGAAGAGGGTAAGAGAGACAATGGAGGGAAGGAGGGAGGGAGAGAGAAAGTGGCAAAGACCCTCAAGAGAACATGAGGTAGTCCCAGTCTCCCAATAATAAAGTTGATATTTCCTCCCTGTGCTGTAATGGAACCAATCCTGGAGTTCTGCCCTTATTAGGAATGTATCCTGATACTGGGGAAATGTGCTGGAGGGAGAACGCCTAACAATCTGGCAGTAGAGAGTTGCCTCTCATCTGAAACACATCTCCTGCCTGGAATGGTGAATGGGAGATGTCTATCCCTAGACTATGGTTAGGGTCAGGACAGTAGTGTCTCATGACTAGGGAAAACTCCGGGTCCTATTTATTCTTGGGTCGTCACTCGTCAGAAATGGATAAACCCGGCCTATTTCTAAACCTAATCTTAAAGGGGTACATGGGAACATGTGGAACCCATGTTTATGTCTGTGTTCAGTATGAAGGAAGTTAGAGGTAGTTGCACAAGCCAATGTGAACTAGCGCAATGACTGGAAGTCTATGGTACTAGCACCCATAGGTACCAGGTACTAGCACCCATAGGATTCCAGTCATTGCGCTAACACTAGTTAGAGTTCATCAGACTGGGGAAGTAGATAAAGTATCCTCTTAACCCAGACCATAACCACACAGCTAACCTTATGCCTAACCCTAACCTTAAATGAAAACCAAAAAGCTTTCATAATTTATTTCTATTATAGCCAATTTTGTCATTATGGCTATGGTAAATAGTGACAATCTTATTTTTGGTCAGGAAAATCTTCAAGTGCACCTCCCATACCTACATCTGCCCTGGGAGGAAAACTTACCCCACCTCAGGCCTGTCAGTCCATGAGAAGGATGGGCTATTCTCTGTGGAGAGGTGAAAAAAGAAGAGATGGCTGAGACTCAGGCTGTCCATGGGGGGAATGTGATCCACTCCTAACAGTGTACGGCCAAGGCTGGTGGAGAAATTACTGGGATGAATTCAGTTTTTCCTGTTCTCATTCCCGGCCAAACCTTAGGGGAAGGTCAGGACTGGACTTTCTGGATCTGGTAAGCTATTAGCTAACATTACATTCTTCCACCAGGACATGTTCAGAGGCAAACCAGACTGTGTCGACATCATGTTGATGTGAAATCAGCAGGTCAAGAAGGAGACATAACAGAGGGTTCAATCAAAAGCACAGGCTGTTTATTGACCATTGCACGCAACTTGAACAGGTGATAATATTTACAGAGATGTAAACAGTCAGTACCTGCAACACTGAGGAAGCACAGTGTGACACACACACACACAGCGAAGTAGCAGTATAAACACATCGGACAGTCTGAAAACACAGAGTACAACAAGCCCCTTTGGTCAGCTACTTCAGACTAGTGTCAACATGTTAATTACAAGTTACCATTCATCGTTCAAAACAATAGAACACATACTGTAAGAACAGTACAGGCAAGGTATAAGTTGACCTATAATGGGTCTTTTTTGACATTACATTACTTCATATGTTAGTTATAGACTGGTACACAGTCCTGATCTTGCTTGATTTCTTTTTTCCTTAAAGTGAAGACGGAGTCAGAGTCAATGGCATGGAAAAGCAAGGAGGCCAATCTGGTTTCTCTTGGTTACATAGATCATAACAACCTGTACATCAATGGATACCACCCTTCAGTTCGTGACCTCTGACAGTTATGACATGACTCCATGAGTTTCTACCAAAAAAATCATAATTCACAGGATTCATGTCAATTCCTTCATAACCCTAACACAAGCCAGTTAAAAACAGCAACAAAAACATGACAAATGTCACTTACAAGACAATCTAAATGGGCAAACAAAGGTTTCTTAAAAGACAAGTGCTAATGCTGCGCCATCCCCGACACTCGCCTTATTTCCCTTCATCAAGAATAAACAAAATAGAGAAAAAAAAAACTATATATAAAATGGTAGGGGAAAAAATCATTTCCTGCACATTGTGGTGTCAAGAGGCATGCTTGATAAAAAAAGGAAAAAAAGAGACCACACGTGCCGTCAGAGGTTCCTGCACAACAGGAGATAACACTGAGTGGTACACTGCCCCCCTCTACCCCTCCCTCCCCAAGGGCGAAGGTGAATAACATTGAATATAGGTAGAATGTCCACTATTTATCTCTCTACCTCCCTTTCCTCTGCTCCTACCCTGTCCCTCTGTTTGTCCTTCCCTCCTACTCTGCCCTCGCTCTCCCACTCCCCCCGCCCCGCTCTCTTTCTCTCCTCTGTAATGCTGTCTGGCGCAGGGCCTGATTCCATCCACATCAACAGTGTGTCGTCAGGGTGGTGTCCGGTCAACACTTCCTGCTACACCACATTAACAGCCACCACTGATCCCAGACCGGTCACAGAGCAGACCCCCATGTAGCAAAGCAGCTCAAAGGAGCTACTCACTCTGATGCCAGACATCAGCTATAAATCAACCCAGCCCACATACATTGTAGAGCGAGTCATATAGGATACATTAGACTCTAATATAACCTATTGTATCATTATTTTACACAAATAAAGTATTGCACACATACAATTTTCTACAACCATTTCGTTTTCGTCAACTGATCCCTACCAGCTTTTCTCTAAATATCTACTCTGAATCATAGAAATCCAGAAATGATTGCTTCAAACATACCTTCACATAATTTCAATATCAAATATGTCTGTAGTTTTGGATCATTTAAAATCGAAATGTTATTATTCCAACTGGCCTATTCAAGTTATTTCTGATAGTATGTACCAATCCCTTGTCACATCATACAGTACCAATATAGTCAATAACTCAAGGCAGTTAACAGTTGAACTGCGGTCCAGTACATGCAGTGTAGCTGCAGCACTTCAACAATGTTTGACATGGACATACTCAGGCCAGTTCCATAAATAATCCAACCAAGCAAATTCGATTTGAAATAGAATAAGAAATTAATGTTTATCCAGATAAATTTGCCAAAAACAAGGCAAATTAGAGCTACTGTAACATGTTCCCTGTACTACTCCTGTGAAAAAAACAGATAGATCTTAGCCAGTAGGTAGCAAGGGCTTAGCCCAGATGGAAGTACACACTAGGTTTGATTTGAGTAACACTTCAATCCCTAATGTCAAATATACACCATGTTACACGTGTAGAGTATAAGAATTACAGTGAAAACGAGGATGTAGCTAATAGTACGTTGCAAAATACATCAAGTTTTTCAGGCTGCCTGCACTCGGCACCAACTTTCACCATACGGGAGATTTAGAACTCGTAACGACAGCCCTTCTCTCTGCTTCTGTGGTGAGTGTCATCAGCTTCTAAAAGAAGGTGTCAAACCCTCCCAAAGTCTGTCTGAGGTCATTGTGGGAGATCCAAGACGTGTGCTAGGTTACACAGAGCTGAATTACATTGTTAACTATCTACAGACCAATGGCTCAAACGCAGGCAGCCTGTCACCTGTAGAGAGGTCGCTACCTTGTGGACGGAGGAGTGTATTACTTCTAAAAAGGGAACATAAACTAGTGGTCACTCAGGCACTTGATTCTAACCGTATGCATAGCAACACAATGCAACGCCAAGCCACTAAGTCAGCCAGCATCCCTTGGATCACACAGAGAAGGCAGCAACATTCAGAATCTGACCCAAAAACAAGGCTACAAAACTCAGTCAACCCCTCGACCTACCCACTCCCCACGCATAAAAAACAACAACGTTATTATACCCCTTGTGATACAGAGACAAATAGTATTAGCTAAGCTAGCTGTTGCACTGTGACCTCCACATAAAGACTAATGCATGCGTACAGACGCGTATAGACGACTCTGCAGCGCTACAGTGAGCAGATAGCCATTTGATTTCAGTGTGGTCCTGGTAGAAGACAAACTGAGAAAAGCTATCGGTTCAACCAAATCAAAAGAAAACAAAACATGAATAAATAATTCATATTATAATGATGGCGACATGAGTAGAAATTAGCAAACAATAATGAGGTAGACATGGATTAACCACTTGAGAAACTCAAAGAGGAGAGGCAGTGGAGGGAGAGAGAGAGAGAGACAGATGAGGAGCGGTATGAGAGAAGAGGAAAGAGAGAGACCAGTCTCTTGCTGATCTTAGTTGATCTAATTCCTGCAGCCTGCGGGGAGCAGGACGGAGAGTGAATTGGTCATCTGGCTAGCTGGCCTCTCTTTCGCCTCACATCCGCATACGGTGTCGTGGGTCGGCGAGCGGGGGCTCGGAGTCGTCCATGGGCAGGACCAGACGAGTACCCCTCATCACCAGCTCGTGGTCCCCGTACGTCAGCTCGCGGTCCAGGTCGTCAGCGGAGATGACGGCGGAGGTGGTGCCCGCGGGCCCGGCACTGGTGTGGGCGCCGCTGGCGTCCGTGCTCACAGTGATGTCACCATAGGTCAGGCTGATGTCCCCGTCCGTCAGGATGAGGTCTGAGTCGTCGTCCTTCAGCTGGCACTCGTTCTGGTGGCAGGAAAGAAACATGTCGAAATAGGTTACCACTAGATGACATTCTGATTATGACGGTTCTCACTAATCAAATACTCCTGCTATAACTGAACTAATGCTTTAGCTTTGATTAAATCAGCAACTCTTCATTTGAGTTCATTCAAATATACACTATCCGCTGTGATACTCATTAAAACAAAGAAGAAAACACTTCCTCACTACATGTCATCACTATTCCCATAACCCCCCTAACAGGGTCACGGGGTTAATAGGAACACATGGTTTGTGGGGCCTGACCTCATAGGCCTGTGGGCTGGTGAGACATCTGGCCAGCGGTCCACAGCAGGCAGGCATGGTGACGGTGAGTGGGGGGCCGCTGTGGGTCAGGATGGGCTTCAGGTAGCTGGAGAGGGCGTAGAGTCAAGGCCTCAAATGTGTCACATAGTAACAAAACACCTCAAATATGTAATGGAGACTTACTATAGGAGAACCGTCCTCCTCTTCCTCAGTACCCCACTGCTGTAGGCTAGTATGTTATTGCGCATGGTTTCATACACTGGATAGAGAATATAAAATCTTCATCTGTGAAATTAATCAAAATCGGTCACTGGAGCACCATCTGCTGTGTGCTGACAGGAGTGACATCAAAGGATACTTGTGGTCAAAGTTGTACCAGATCCTGAAGAGCCAGGCACTCTCGTGTTTGGTGCTCCGCCGCTCTGATCCCTCTGTAATGCTCATCTGACGAGACACACAAGACCGATACAGCGATCCACTCAAAACAACAGATGATTACAGCATTCAAGTCAAATAACTCAACTTTCATAGTCTTAATACTCACTGTGTTATCTGCGTCCGAATCTACTCCAACACTGTTAGAAACACAGATACACATAAATGAGTCGACCAGATCACAGTGGTCACAGACGATCATATTGAAGATGGACAGACAACCTTATGTTATTTGTGTATCCTCGATTAGAATAAACATCAATTCAACAAAGGTTCCGTTTGAAGGCAACAAAAATAAATAGGCAGACACCAACACCCCCTAACCTTTGACCCCCCTGCGGTGGACCTACCGTATGTGCTGGCAGGAGAGCATCTGAGTGGTTCCCCCTCCACAGACCCACACGGTGAAGAAGACGATGAGGAGGGTGGTGGTGAACATCATCTGACGGGCGTACGTAGCCGTGTCCCGGATGGAAAGGGCAAAGGTCATCGCCCCACGCAGACCTGTGGAGGACAAATCAACTTGTATTGGTCACACACATATTATTGCGGGTGTAGCGAAATGCTTGTGGATACTGTAAGAAATGACACACAAAAACCCCCGAAATACTGCAAAGTTGCTTAGGAGCTAGAAGCCAAGCTGCCATGTCTGTCGGCGCCATCGTCTGGAAACAAGGAGGGAGTAATACGGTGTGTGTGTCTCCACAAGTAATACCACTTAAAATAGCTTTTTGTTAGATAACGTCACTGGTTTCCAATTATAGTGATCACATGACAAATCAGTTAAAACAGGTCCATAGGGGTCAATGTAACATCAGGTCCATAGGGGTCAATGTAACAACAGGTCCATAGGGGTCAATGTAACATCAGGTCCATAGGGGTCAATGTAACAACAGGTCCATAGGGGTCAATGTAACAACAGGTGCTGGTATGACTATGGTTACTACATTTATAGAATATTAATGATGTACTGTATTAGCACAACAGCGTCTCCTAAATCACCAGACACATAAAAGCAGACTCATTAATCAAAAAAAAAAAAAAAAGGACAAATTAGGACAAATATTAGGAGGATATTTCAAAACTTCCCCCAAAATATTCTATATACAGTACCAGTCAAAAGTTTGGACACACCTACTCATTCAAGGGTTTTCCTTTATTTTTCCACATTGTAGAATAATAGTGAAATAACACATATGGAGTAACCAAAGAAAGTGTTAAACAAATCAAAATATTGTTTATATCTGAGATTCTTCACAGTAACTATCCTTTGCCTTGATGACAGCTTTGCATACTCTTGGCATTCTCTCAACCAGCTTCATGAGGAAGTCACCTGGAATGCATTTCAATTAACAGGTATGCCTTGTTAAAAGTTAATTTGTGGAATTTCTGTTTGAGCCAATCAGTTGTGTAGTGACAAGGTAGGGGTGGTATACAGAAGATAGCCCTAATTGCTAAAAGACCAAGTCCATATTATGTCAAGAACAGCTCAAATAAGCAAAGAGAAACAGTCCATCATTACTTTAAGACATGAAGGTCAGAGCATACAGAGCATTTAAGAACAGTCGCAAAAACCATCAAGCGCTATGATGAAACTGGAGTTAATGAGGACCGCCACAGGAAAGGAAGAGGATAAGGATAAGAGGATAAGTTCATTCGAGTTACCAGCCTCAGAAATTGCAGCCCAAATAAATGCTTCAGAGTTCAAGTAACAGACATCTCAACATCTACTGTTCAGAGGAGACTGCATGAATCAGGCCACAGCATTTTGTAGCGATACCCCATCCCATCTGGTTTGCGTTTAGTGGGACTATCATTTGTTTTTCAACAGGACAATGACCAAACACACTCCAGGCTGTGTAAGGGCTATTTGATCAAGGAGCATGATGTAGTGCTGCATCAGATGGCCTGGCCTCCACAATGAGATGGTTTGGGATGAGTTGGACCACAGAGTGAAAGAAAAGTAGACAACAAGTGCTCAGCATATGTGGGAACTGAATCAAGACTGTTGGAAAGGCCTTCCTCATGAAGCTGGATGAGAGAATGCCAAGAGTGTGCAATGCTGTCATCAAGGCAAAAGGGTGGCTACTATATTTTGATTTGTTTAACACTTTTTTGGTTACTACATGATTCCATATGTATTATTTCATAGTTTTGATGTCTTCACTATTATCCTACAATGTAGAAAATAGTAAAAATAAAGAAAAACCCTTGAATGAGTAGGTGTGTCCAAACTACTGTATATATAACTGTGGCTGATATTTCATCCTCTGAAACCCTGAAATTGGATAGAAAGGGATAGCTTATTTTCCTTCACACACCTTTTCTCTTCAAGTAAATACAAAGTTATTTCTTCTAGTGACTAAACTTAAGCTGCATTTTATGAGAAAAGGAAATTGACAAACTGTGGCACCAGATCACCAGGTTCTACAGCTGCAACATTGAGAGCATCCTGACTGGTTGCATCACTGCCTGGTACGGCAATTGCTCCGCCTCTGACCGCAAGGCACTACAGAGGGTAGTGCGTACCGCCCAGTACATCACTGGGGCTAAGCTGCCTGCCATCCAAGGCCCTAAAAATGGTCAAAGACCCCAGCCATAGACTGTTCTCTCTACTACCGCATGGCAAGCGGTACCGGAGTGCCAAGTCTAGGACAAAAAGGGTTCTCAACAGTTTTTACCCCCAAGCCATAAGACTCCTGAACAGGTAATCAAATGACTATCTGGACTTTTTGCATTGTGCCCCCACTGCTACTTTCTGTTTATCATATATGCATAGTCACTTTAACTATACTTTCATGTACATACTACCTCAATTGGACCGACCAACCAGTGCTCCCGCACATGGGCTAACTGGGCTATCTGCATTGTGTCCCACCACCCGCCAACCTCTTTTTTACGCTACTGCTACTCTGTTCATCATATATGCATAGTCACTTTAACCATAACTACATGTACATATATACTACCTCAATCCGCCTGAAAACCGGTGTCTGTATGTAGCCTCGCTACTTTTACAGCCTCGCTACTGTATATAGCCTCGCTACTGTATATAGCCTCGCTACTTTATATACTGCTGTTTTATTTCTTTACCTACCTATTGTTCACCTAATACCTTTTTTATAATTTGTTGCACTGTTGGTTAGAGCCTGTAAGTAAGCATTTCACTGTAAGGTCTACACCTGTTGTATTCGGCGCACGTGACAAATAAACTTTGATTTGATCTCTGTCTGACCACGGCACACACTGTACCAGCAAACATCATCATGTGTTGGAAGTTGGAGCTGATCTTGTTCCTGCGTCCCAGGTTGAGCAGGAAGGACAGGGGGTAGATGTTGGCTGCTCTTCCCAGGAACACTGCCAGCTGGGAGGGGAACACTGTCAAGGAGGCCTCTACACAGTCCAGAGAAAGAAAGAAACCCCTCTAGTCTATTGAATATTTGCACTCTAAAAAACATTAAAAAGCTATAGAATTTTTGTTCTTACCACGACCTTTCTGGTTTCACCGACTTCACATGCAATATAGTCCATACTCCACATTAACTCCCTACAGTGCTACTAAATGAAAAGTTGAAGATTAATTGAAGTATTAGTTTGAGTAAAGATACGAAAGCCCCGACGATGAAGGTGGGGTTGAAGATGTGGTTCTTGAAGGTGAACAGCGCCAGACCCATGTAGGAGAAGATGAAATTCTCCGCCAGGAAGTTCAGCAGCTCAAACAACTACAGGACATGAACAAAAAAAAAAGACTTTCAGGGACACTGATGGAACGCCAACATTTAGCAGAAGACATTGCTGTCCAGAGTAGCTCGCCTGTAAATAAACTGCAATGGTAAATGTTGTCCTCACCTGTTTGGACCGGTCCTGGGACTCAGGGGACAGGTTGTTGAAGGTGTAGTGAGCTTGAGTGATCCCGCAGAACAGCACCGCCACCACACCTGCACACACACATCATCAACCAGACACACCCACATCGTGATTAACCACAATAACTCGGTGATGAAAATATAGCCTGTGGGGTGGGACCATGACCTGAGAGTAGCTTTGCGGTAAGATGAGGGTTACCTGTGAAGCCACAGGCCTCAGCCATTAAGAAGGTGCTCCAGGACATGAGGAAGAAGAGAGCCGTCTCCAGTAGCTGGAAGTCTCTCAGCTTAGTGAACTTAGTGACGTGAGGAGAACAGTCAAGGAGAAAATACGACATGAAACACTACACTGACATTAGGAACACCTGCTACTTCCATGACATAGACTGACCAGGAGAATCCAGGTGAAAGCTATGATCCCTTATGTCACTTGTTAAATCCACTGGCTCCAGGTCATCTACAAGTCCCTGCTAGGTAAAGCCCCGCCTTATCTCAGCTCGCTGGTACCCATAGCAGCACCCACCCGTAGCACACGCTCCAGCAGATATATCTCACTGGTCAACCCCAAAGGCAATTCCTCCTTTGGCCGCCTTTCCTTCCAGTTCTCTGCTGCCAATGACTGGAACGAACTACAAAAATCACTGAAACTGGAGACCCTTATCTCCCTCACTAGCTTTAAGCACCAGCTGTCAGAGCAGCTCACAGATCACTGCACCTGTACATAGCCCAACCAACTACCTCATCCCCTACCGTATTCATTTATGTATCTTGCTCCTTTGCACCCCAGTATTTTTACTTTGGACATTCATCATCTACTGCACATCTACCATTCCAGTGTTAAATTGCTATATTGTAATTACTTTGCCACCATGGCCTATTTATTGCCTTACGTTCTTTATCTTACCTCATTTGCACACATTGTATATAGATTTGTTCTTTTTTCTACTGTATTATTGACTGTATGTTTGTTTACTCCAATGTGTAACTCTATTGTTGTATGTGTCGAACTGCTTTGCTTCATCTTGGCCAGGTCGCAGTTGTAAATGAGAACTTGTTCTCAACTTGCCTACCTGGTTAAATAAAAGGTGAAAAAAAAAATTATAAATAAAAAAATCAACTTCAAATCAGTGTCGATGAAGGGGAGGAGACAGATTGAATAAGGATTTTTAAGCCTTGAGACATGGATTGTGTATGTTGCCATTCAGAGGGTGAATGGGCAAGATTTAAGTGCCTTTGAACAGGGGTACGGTAGCAGGTGCCAGGCGCACCGGTTTGAGTGTCAAGAACTGCAGCGCTAATGGGTATTTCACTCTCAACAGTTTCCCGTGTGTATCAAGAATGGTCCACCACCCAAAGGACATCTAGCCAACTTGACACAACCGTGGGAAGCATTGGAGTCAACATGGGCTAGAATCTCTGTGGAACGCTTGACACCTTGTAGAGTCTGTTGAGGGCAACTCAATATTGGGAAGGTGTTCCTAATGTTTTACACACTCAGTGTATACACTACACAACTCACTAGCTATTGCACATGACAGAGAAGCTTAGAGAATTAAGGTCAACATATAGCAACTAGCAAGTTCATAAAACCAAAAACCATAACTTCATACATTCTAATACAAGAACAAAAGCATTTCCATCTGTTTCTAACCTTGATGTTATTGCAATATCAATCTATATATTTCTAGACACTCAAATCACACAGGAAGTATATCACTGCGTAAAGGATATGAGTGCTGTCATGACCCCGGTGGCCACCCCCAGGGCAAAGGATCCACTGAAAACACCCAGGAACACCCCGAAGGACTTCAACATGGCCATCACCTCAAAGGTGTGACTGTTGTCCCCCTCCGGCTGGTACGCCACGATGGACCTGGTACAAACAGTCAATAATAGAAAAGGTGCAGCATAACAGAACAGTTCAGGTGGCCTATGTGGATGAATGAAGTGTTAGAAGGATGGAAATGAAATACCGGTATGTACGGTAGCATTTCTGGAGCCTAGAAATTAATATGCTTTGCTTGCAGAATTAAAGAAAACAATGATAATTTGGTATAATTACAGAACTAGAGAGCTGCTTTACAATGTGCTTCCATCCTGAGAAGGTTGAAAGTCTTGAATAATCTGCAACCCATTGATATCAGAACCAAGGTATGGTATATTCCTACAGACCAGGGGAGGGCTTAATCCTAGCGGTCACCATAACTGATGATCAGAATGATCCTAGTGGTCCCCATAACTGATGATCAGAATGATCCTAGTGGTCCCCATAACTGATGATCAGAATGATCCTAGTGGTCCCCATAACTGATGATCAGAATGATCCTTGTGGCGAGAGACTACACTCTATAGTAATAGTACTACCGTTTGCATGCCCAGTCTGTTTGAAGTGCAGATGGATCTCTTAGGCAAATACTTTGTGGCTCGCTTTCAGTTTCATTTGGAAATCATTAAGGAATGGTGAGATTATACTACAGTATGTAAATATTTGTGTATGGACATCTGCTAGTAAGTACTGTACGTGATGCCATTCTTTTAGTAGCAATGTTCTACACTAGAGGGTTCTATGGGAATTCCAGCTACCAAGTTAGATCCATCTTCAGGTATTCCAGCTACCAAGTTAGATATATCTTAAAGTTAGATACATCTATCCCTAAGAACTTTGGCAGAAACAGCTTTCCATTCAATTCAAACTGGAGGAACTATTAGGCCTAGATTTTGAAACTGGTAAAATATTGGGAACCACTCGTGAAAGATTAGCTGAAGCTTGGAATTAGTGATGTTAGATAACGTGTCAAAATCCAAATTCTTTAAACAATTCTGGCTGAGGCAGCAGCAAAATAAATGTGTGTAAAACGCATCAAATACGAGGGATATTAGTATTCATACTACTTCCTGTAACAATTCTCTATGCATAACAACTTCATTACAAGTGCACAAGTACAACATGGCGGAGAGAAAAAGCAGTAAGTGAGAGAGCAGATTGACCAGGAAGATTGAGGGAGGAGGGAGTATAGGGGTTAAAGCCGAGCAGGACCATGTAAATTGGGGACGTAACCAGTGGGGGCTGCTGAGGGGAGGACAGCTTAGAATAATGGCTGGAATGGAGTCAGTGGGATCTATGGGAATTCCAGCTACCAAGTTAGATCCATCTTCGGGTATTCCAGCTACCAAGTTAGATCCATCTTCAGGTATTCCAGCTACCAAGTTAGATATATCTTAAAGTTAGATACATCTATCCCTAAGAGCTTTCCATTCAATTCAAACTGGAGGAACTATTAGGCCTAGATTTTGAAACTGGTAAAATATGGGGAACCACTCGTGAAAGATTAGCTGAAGATTGGAATTAGTGATGTTAATAATGGCTGGAATGGAGTCAATGGAATGGCATCAAACACATGGAAACCACTTGTTTTGTGTGTTTGATACATTCCATTGACTCCATTACAGCCATTATTATGAGCCGTCCTACCCTCAGCAGCCTCCACTGGACGTAACAACAAACTCGTATCACCCACCCAAACAGCAAATCACCAGGATTCCATACCACCAGAACCGGGCTGCAGTTTGAATTAGTGCCTCAAGATTTTCCATAATGCATACCTCTGGATTTAATATGGGCTCAATACTCAAAACTTTTAGGTCCTGACAAACTTCGATTTCAGTGAACTATCCCTTTCCGGGTTGTACTTGTGCTGTGGTTCATACAGTTGAAGTCAGAAGTTTACATACACTTAGGTTGGAGTCATTAAAAAAAAACTTGTTTTTCAACCACTCCACACATTTCTTGTTAACAAACTATAGTTTTGGCAAGTCGATTAGGACATCTACTTTGTGCATGACACAAGTCATTTTTCCAACAATTGTTTACAGATTATTTCACTTATAATTCACTGTATCACAATTCCAGTGGGTCAGCAGTTTACATACACTAAGTTGACTGTGCCTTTAAACAGCTTGGAAAATTCCAGAAAATGATGTCATGGCTTTAGAAGCTTCTGATAGGCTAATTGACATCATTTGAGTCAATTGGAAGTGTACCTGTGGATGTACTTCAAGGCTTACCTTCAAACTCAGTGCCTCTTTGCTTGACATCATGGGAAAATCAAAAGAAAGACCTCAGATTTTTTTGGGGGACCTCCACAAGGCTGGTTCATCCTTGGGAGCAATTTTCAAACGCCTGAAGGTACCACGTTCATCTGTACAAACAATAGTACGCAAGTATAAACACCATGGGGCCACGCAGCCGTCATACCGTTCAGGAAGGAGACGCGTTCTGTCTCCTAGAGATGAACGTACTATGGTGCGAAAAGTGCAAATCAATCCCAGAACAACAGCAAAGGACCTTGTGAAGAAGCTGGAGGAAACAGGTACAAAAGTAAAATGAGTCCTATATCGACATAACCTGAAATGCCGCTCAGCAAGGAAGAAGCCACTGCTCCAAAACCGCCATAAAAAAAGCCAGACTACGGTTTGCAACTGCACATGGGGACAAGATCGTCATTTTTGGAGAAATGTCCTCTGGTCTGATGAAATAAAAATAGAACTGTTTGGTCATAATGACCATCATTGTGTTTGGAGGAAAAAGGGGGAGGCTTGGCAAGCCTCCCCCTTGCTGCAGGAGGGAATGGTACTATTCACAAAATAGATGGCATCATGAGGAAGGGGAAATTACATGGATATATTGAAGCAACATCTCAAGACATCAGTCAGGAAGTTAAAGCTTGGTCACAAATGGGTCTTCCAAATGGACAATGACCCCAAACATACTTCCAAAGTTGTGGCAAAATGGCTTAAGGACAACAAAGTCAAGGTATTGGAGTGGCCATCACAAAGCCCTGATCTCAATCCTATAGAAAATGTGTGGGCAGAACTGAAAAAGCATGTGCGAGCAATGAGGCTTACAAACCTGACTCCGTTACACCAGCTCTGTCAGGAGGAATGGGCCAAAATTCACCCAACTTATTGTGGAAGCGTGTGGAAGGCTACCCGAAACGTTTGACCCAAGTTAAACAATTTAAAGGCAATGCTACCAAATACTAATTGAGTGTATATAAACTTCTGACCCACTGGGAATGTGATGAAAGAAATAAAAGCTGAAATAAATCACTACTATTATTCTGACATTTCACATTCTTAAAATAAAGTGGTGATCCTAACTGTCCTAAGACAGGGTATTTTAACTGGGAATAAATGTCTGGAATTGTGAAAAAAGTTTAAATGTATTTGGCTAAGGTGTATGTAAACTTCCGACTTCAACTGTATCTGAGATCCGGGGTGTAATGACTGGTCATTTGCAGTGCATGTTCTAACGATGCAAAAAGAAACCACTGCAAAAGCACTGAGCTAGCACACCAGTACAGGGGAGTGTCTCGCGTTGCCGCCACACCCTCTACCCACTGATTGGCTCCAGGGGAGTGCCGCACCCACGCACTGAGCCAACCATAACACAACCGAATTCTGAAATAATCAAGAGTTCCCGGCAGAGGGAATGTAGTGTTAGGGTCACCAAAAGGTCAGCCACACATTCCACAGTATTCATAACAGGCTTATTATTGGTATAATGCCAGGTCACACACAGGACAATCAATTCCAACAAGTTGTTTGAGGGTGTCTGTATGCGCATGTCCGTGAACCTGTGTGGGTGTGTAGGCCAAACGCCCCCTTATCCTGCCCAAATGATTTAAAAAAAAAAAACAGTTCCAAAGCACATCTGTTGAAAGATGAGGTTTGTCAGCCAAAGCTTCACAACAATGGATCGCAAAGACAAATACAAAACTTCCCAATGTGAGTGTGTACATACAGACGCACAGACAGACGGTAGACGGGTGGGTCAGGTTAAGACGGAGGACTCACGAGGACAGCACCACGGCCACGGCGTCGTTGAGAACGCTCTCGCCAAACAGCAGAACGTACAGATCCACGTCCACCTGCAGCTCGTTGAAGATGGCCAGCACCGTCACTGCAGGACAAGAGACACAATAACCTACTTTAGACTGGTTTCAGAATGGCACAATGACGTGCAGATGGACCCCCAGGACCGCATTCTAGAATGTAAGACGGGCAACATATAGTTGGCAACATTCTACTAGAATGAACCCGCAAATAGAGCCCTATAGGTTAGAAATCGTTGGTGGTGTGTGCAGTCAACATTTTGTACAACATCAGCCTATGCTAGATTCCACAACTCACATTATTCCAGTCACTGAAATAATTAGTGGCAGTGCATGGATTTGCAGCTTGTGAATCAGGAAAACCCCCTTTGAATAACAATGTATGACTAGGCATATTACTAGTGAAGCAAGCGGTTGACAATTATGTAGTGTACTAAAGAGGTGATTGAGGTGAACGGGGTCCGTACCAGGGTCAGTAGCAGAGACAATGGCTCCAAACAACAGACAGTCAGTGAAGAAGAAGTCCCCGTCAAGCTGTCCCACCTGCTTCATCAGCGTGACACAGCCGTACATCAGCAACCTGCACAGAGGAATAGATCATATTACTACAGCTGAGCATTTCTCTGACAGGTTACACAAAGGACTAAAGGTGCATAAACACACAGATGTAATGCATACATGTATAATACAGGGTATAAACTCACCCAATGATGAAACATGATATGACTGTTCCCAGAAAGGCATAGGCCAGGATGGACCCCATGTTCCTGAAGAAGTGTCTCTGGGAGATAGAATTACATGAAGGATTAGGCCTAAATATTACCCAAGAACAAATCAACACTGTGATGTAGCTATCGTTTAAAGCTGCAACATGTAACTTTTTGGGCGACCTGACCAAATTCACATGGAAATGCATGTTATAGATCTGTCATTATCATTGAAAGCAAGTCTAAGAAGCGGTAAATCTGTTCTATGGGCACTATTTCTATGCTCCCTATATTTAAGTTTAGTTTTTGTATATCTTTTACTTTCGGTTTTGTACACCAACTTCAAACAGCTGAAAATACTATATTTGTGGTTATAGAAAATATTTCTCACAGCGGTTTAGATGGTACAACGATTCTCTACACTATACTTGCTTATTTCATCACAAACTGAAATTAGGCAAACTGTTATAATTTTAGCAACCAGGAAATGGCAGAGTGATTCCTGCATAGCGCACCTTTAAACAACTAACTACATGTCTTACCCTCTTCAGACTGTAGCCGGCATGGAAGATGATGGGGGGCAGGAGGATGTTAAAGAACACTTCTGGGTCAAAGGTCACCTATATAAAAGAGGAAAAACACAAGAGGGATTGTATTACATGACTGAACTGTAGTGTCCCACTGACTATGGAGTAAAACTTGTTATTATTAGTTAGAATCTAATTATAACTACCTGTAATAATAACTAACAAGGGTCCTAAATCCCTTTTCAATTGTGTTGATGGATGAAAATAGAGCTAGTTGTTATGTTTGTTAATCGAATGTCCTACGGTTAGGCCTAGTTCTGATCAAGTCTCTTTAGGTTGACATCAACTCTAAGTCCTAAATGGCATCAAGGAAAGGTTTATTTTCTCTGATCAGGTGACACAGCGTTTGCATAGAACAGAGCTGAATAGTGCTCTGTAGGCTACCTCAGGACATGACTGCTTACATATGCTATGCACTGAGTTAGA
Organism: Brachymystax lenok tsinlingensis; assembly: GCA_030435695.1. Taxonomy (NCBI): domain Eukaryota; kingdom Metazoa; phylum Chordata; class Actinopteri; order Salmoniformes; family Salmonidae; genus Brachymystax; species Brachymystax lenok. The sequence continues at coordinate 14,709,316 of CM059784.1, forward strand.
CACAGTCTCATGAGTGTGTGTCAGACAGTGAGTAAGTGTGGAAAATGTCTAGGGAAAGATTGAGAATGAACAATGTCAACAAAGGCAACCAACTTGCCTGATTTGTACTAAGCCTCGCAAACAGCAGATATGAAGAAACACTTTCGGACAACAACCATGCCATCTGTAAGCATCCACTGTTTTCGTCAGTCAAGACATCTATGTGCATCACACTAACAAGGACCGCAGCTGTTTGGGACTTTACCTTGCGAAGCATCTCGTTGTCTTGTACATCATTGATCTCAGAGGGGCTGATCTCACCCTTCAGACTGTACTCGTAGAACTTGCCACTGACGTTGACGAGCAGTGTGGGCGGGCTGGCGTTGACATGGCAACTGAGGGTGACGTTACTAATGTCACGGGGTACGTGGATCCCATAGCGCAGGACCACCCCAACCAGCACACCTGGAGGGAGAGAGAGGGAACAGAAGGAATTAAATGGGATGAACAAACACAGAATGAAAAGCCCCTACAGTACATGCCACAAGGCAACCCCTGCTAACTGGGTTCACAGTTGTCCTCTCTGCCCTTCAAGCTGGTACAGCAGCACCTTGTGAATTGTAAATAAATAACCAGGTAACAGGCTTCAGGGAAGTGCATGGAGTGTAGCAGAGAGTACTATACTAAACTACAGTAAAACTCTGAAGCAAGTTGGACCTTCCTGGGTGTATGATACAGAACGGTATGGGTTTAGTGCATGCACACGGTCGCATAACTGATCAAGCATGAATATTGTTTCCCTAACACCAACAGAGATGTACACTGAGCAAATATATACACACAACAGGTAAAGTGTGGGTCCCATGTTTCATGAGCTGAAATAAAAGATCCCAGAAATGTTCCATATGCACATAAAGCATTTCTATCTCAAATCTTGCCACAAATTAGTTTACATTCCTGTTAGTGAGCATTTCTCCTTTGCCAAGATAATCCATCCACCTGACAGGTGTAGCATATCAAGATGCAGATTAAAAAGAATGATCATTACACAGGTGCACCTTGTGCTGGGGACAATACAATTGAGACCAGCCAGCCGGAAAATTCTGCGTAAACATTCGGAAACCATCTTAGGGAAGCTCATCTGCATGCTCGTCGTCCTCATCAGGGTCTTGACCTGACTGCAGCTAGGCGTCATAACTGAATTCTGTGAGCAAAAAGCTCACATTCGATGGCTGGCATGCTGGAGAAGTGTGCTCTTCACGGATTAATCCGTTTCAACTGTACCGGGCAGATGGCAGACACGTGTATGGCGTCGTGTGGGCAAGAGGTTTCCTGATGTCAACGTTGTGAACAGAGTGCCCCATGGTGCCGGTGTGGTTATGGTATGGGCAGGCATAAGCTACGGACAACAAACATTTGCATTTTATCGATGGCATTTTGAATGCTGTGAGATACCATGGTGAGATTCTGAGGCCCATTGTTGTGCCATTCATCTGCAGCCATCACCTCATGTTTCAGCATGATAATGCACGGCCCCATGTCGCAAGTATCTGTACACAATTCCTGGGAGCTGAAAATGTCCCAGTTCTTCCATGGCCTGCATAATCACCAGACATTCCACCCATTGAGCATGTGTGGGATGCTCTGGATCAACGTGTACGACAGCGTGTTCCAGTTCCCGACAATATCCAGCAACTTCACACATTGAAGAGGAGTGGGACAACATTCCACAATCAACAACCTGATCAACTCTATGCGAACAAGATGTGTCGCGCTGCATGAGGCAAAAAATGGTGGTCATACAGACTGGTGTTCTGGTCCATTTTTTTTTTAGGTTTCTGTGACCAATAGATATCTGTATTCCCAGTCATGTGAAATTCATAGATTAGGGTCTACTGAATTTATTTCAATTGACTGACTTCCTTCTATGAACTGTAACTCAGTAAAATCTTTGAAATTGTTGCATGTTGAGTTTATATTTTTGTTCAGTATAACATATGTTGTCTTTACCGCATCCCTATAGGAATGACAACACTGTCAGCATATTTCCAGGTAATGTTAAAGGAATACTGTGAGAGTTAGTCCTTGTTCTACTCACTCCGAGTCAGATGAACTCGTGGATACCATTTTTGATGTCTCTGCGTGCAGTATGAATGAAGTTAGCATTGTCTCGAGAACTAGCGTTAGCGCAATGACTGGGAGTCCACAGGTATATTAGAAATGCTACATAAACATACAATGACATGTATAGCTAACTACATAAACAATGTGACGATGAGTAATAACAATATCAATGACATCATGCAGTCTCCTGACATGTGGGCCTCTTACCCATACTCACCATAGATCATAGCTAGTCCCGTTTCATGCAAAAACCTGAAACGACGGTGCTTGAATAACCATATTGTTAAAATCGTGAGGGTTAGGAGCATGATGAAAATCAGCAGGTCGGCACTGTCTTGTCTGTGGTTATCTTCAACCTTCCTCTCTGTTACGATGTTCTCCATGGCACTATCCTCTGCCCTGCAAACACTGATGCAGAACGACAAACAGGTTAGAACGGTCAAGGCTAACGTCTTCGACATCTTCCGAGTAGCGTTGACTCTGAATTTATTGTAACCCATGTTGAACATTCAATCTTCAAGATAGTAGCTACGTTGTCGTTATTCGAGGTTTCTAGATATATATTTCATGCAAGATAACTAAGCGGAGACAGCAACAGTAGATTGATGTTTTACTTCTCTTCGGTGGGGTTCATCCGCGGTTGGCATCAAACGTTATGGTGCATTATCGCCACCTTCTGTACTGGAGTATGGGCCAGAGGCAGGGAGAAACTAAATCCAACCTGCCAGCCCCGTTGCTTTTTAAAAAGATAACAAAATATTTGAGACTATATCTAATAAAGTTCCAATCAATTTACTCTTTAAAATAATTTCATGTATCCCCTTCTCCTTCATACTAGATCTCATCTTCTCTCTTTCCCTCTGATACTGCCCACACTGTAGCAATACATGCTCCACGGTCTCTGTTTCCTGGCAATAATCACACTTTCCTGTTGGATGCTTTCCTATCACATTTAAAATCTTATTCAATCGGCTGTGTGCCACTCTTAATCTTCTAAAAATAGCCTCCTCTCTTCTGTCCCTTCCTGGCGATGGATGGTTCCGGAAAGGAAAATGTTTTTTGTCTCCTTATTGCATTTTTTTTTGTTCAAATTAAAAGTATTTTCGGATGATAAAATTAAATATGATAATGCTGCTAATTGTATGTGCCCATATTGGTGATTAATGTGTCAAACTATATATTGATTTGTATATATTATTATTAACTCTTGAGATATAGTTTTTCTGGTCAGAACTCTTATTATGACGTTTGCTTTGGATTTTGACCGGGAAGTTAAAGACATCACTCTAGTAGTACGATGGTTACTAGTTTCCACAGCCACAAAGTCATAAACCCCGCCCATACAATTTCTCTTCTTAAAATAAAAATCTAACCTTAACCACACTGCTAACCTTATGCCTAACCCTAAGCTTAAAATAAGATAAAAAAGCTCCTTTTTGTTTCTATGAATTTTTGTCGTACCCTCTTCACAACTGTGTTGGTGTGTTTGGACCATGATAGGACCTTAGTGATAGGTCCAGAGGTCTCCACTACAGCCCCATCAATGTGAATGTGGTCGTGTTTGGCCCTCTGTTTCCTGTAGTTTCAGCTCCTTTATCTTGCTGACGTTGAGGGAGAGGTTGTTGTCCTGGCACCACACTGCCAGGTCTCTGACCTCCTCCCTGTAGGCTGTCTCATCGTCGTCGGTGATCAGGCCTACTACCATCATGTCATCAGCAAACTTAATGATGGTGTTGGAGTTATGTGCGGCCACACAGTCGTGGGTAAACAGGGAGTAGAGGAGGGGGCTAAGCACCCACCCCGGAGAGGCCCCTGTGTTGCGGGTCAGCGTTGCAGATGTGTTGTTGCCTAGCCTTACCACCTGGGAGCAGCCTGTCAAAAAGTCCAGTACCCATTTGCAGAGGGAGGTGTTTAATCCCAGGGTATTTAGCTTAGTGACGATCTTGGAGGGCACTATGTTGTTTAAAGCTGAGCTGTAGTCAATGAACAGCATTCTCGCGTAGGTGTTCCTTTTGTCCAGGTGGGAAAGGGCAGTGTGGAGTGCAATAGAGACTGTGGATCTGTTGGGGCTGTATGCTAATTAGAGCGGGTCTAGGCTAATGCAAAATGGTACGCAGCATCTTCTGGATATGTGTGCAACAAAAGTTCAACATTCACCTTCTGCTATCATTTCTGTCAAGCAGTTTATGCATACAGTTTGATGCATAAATTCGATAAATCCAATTTACGTATTGATCACACTGATAGTGTCTTTACACAAAATAGTACACATCATCATCTGGATATGTGTGCAACCAAAGTTCAACATTCGCCTTCTGCTACCATTTCTGTCAAACCATTCACACATACAGTTTAACTCTTATGTTCCAGAAATACAACGCATGCAACACACAGAACGTACTTCTACTGCCTCTGCAACCCAATGCTGCGAGGCAAACGCAGCGTTCCATCGGAAATGAATGTACCTCGGTGTCCTTGCTCTGTCGGTGTGATCGAGGCGTTTCACTGCTGTGTGTGTGTGCTGCAGTTACACTGCACTGACTGCAATATTTTTCCGGAATGGATATACTACCGTCCTGCTCCCATTCTGGCCAGTAGGTGACGGAATAAGTCCAATGAATTAGGTGAAACGTAGTCAAAGAAGAGTCTTCCGGTTTGCTGTGTTGTTGCTAGCTGTGTGTGCATCGACAAGGCTCTTTCTTTTTCCTTTCAAATAGTCACCATGCAGAACAAAAAGACCAAATCGACCTCCAAAATAAAAGGTACGTTTTGGTAACATGTGGAATAGGAGATCGTCCGTCTTCGGTGAAGCTAGCGTAACGTTAACGTTAATAGAAACTCAACCAGCCAGCTAACTAGCCAGCCAGCTAACTAACCAGCTAGCTAACTAGCTAGATAATCAAACCTACCAAATATGACTATTAATATGTTATTATGCGCTGATTTGCAGTGGGGAAGGTCGGTTCGAAAAACAAAGATGATGCACCCCATGAGCTGGAGAGTCAATTTGTCCTGCGGCTGCCTACGGTAAGGAACCCGATGGAATAGAATGGGATGAGAGCATTTTCGGTTTTGTGTATTTTTTTTAATAGCTATGTATCTCAAATTCAAAATAATGCATTTTTTTTACCAACTTAGCTACAGTCTACATGCTGAAACGTGTGAATATTGTATCAGAATGAATGTCACCATGATTGATTAATAATTGCCAAACATAATTGAACCTCCTACTCAACCACTCGTTTACTTGTACCTTTCTGTGCACCCATATATTGAAATAAAGGAAATCATACTTGACATGGCATAAACTGTTTCGGGATTGATGTATATATTGACTGCATGATCTCTGTCAAAGGAATATGCCTCAACAGTGAGATGTATTGCCCAGTCTAGCAGCATGAACCTCAAAGACAGACTCACCATTGAACTGCACGGTAGGTATTGAGCCTTCATGTCTTGTTAGTTCTAATGTACCTTGTTGTTTTCATGGAATGGTCCTCACTGTTCACTCACAATATTACAATCTGCCGCAAAGGAAGTTGGTCACGCTCTGTAATGCAGAAAGTTAGGCTTTGTGATTTGCAAAATTCAAATCAAGGATAAGGTAAAGTGTTCTCATTAATCATGCTAATGAAGCCACTTGAAATTAAACTAGAGAGAACCTTGTTTAACCCTGGTGCTCATTTAACCTTTTTTCGTTCCGAAGCAGTTATACCAGCATCACATCACAGAATGGCCATTCCTTCCAAAGAAAGCACCTATTGCCAACATAAGGGTGAAATCATAGAAGTAGGATGATTACAACGGACATTCAAGTAAACCTGTGATAGGTGACCAGTAGTGTAATTATTTTTCTATGTGTGAAATGACATCATATGATGTTCTGCAGCTGATGGTCGTCATGGCATCGTGAGAGTGGACCGTGTGCCTTTGGCGTGTAAACTGGTGGATCTGCCCTGCATCCTGGAGTCTCTGAAAACAGTGGACAAGAAGACCTTCTATAAGACTGCTGACGTCTGTCAGGTAGAACAGGAAGGATGCTCTCATACAAGCACAATATAGGAGTAGGGTGGTGTATGAAGTCTCCAGACCAGTTGTCAACAGCTGCAGTGTCTGCTCTAAGATTTAGAATGCCCTGTTTCTGTATGACATTTCAGTCATTTAGAAGATGCTCTTATCCAGAGCAACTTACAGGAGCAATTAGGGTTCAGTACCTTGCTCAAGGGCACGTTGAGAGATTTTTCACCTACTTGGCTCGGGGATTAGAACCAGGGTTTATATGTAATGACCTCCCATAGTGTTGATGTATATATTTTCAAGCATTCTATAAGGTTGATTATTTATTGCTCTTTGACCCTGTTCTGTGTGGGGTAGATGCTGGTGTGCACGTTGGATGGAGACCTCTACCCTCCCTTGGAGGAACCCACCGGTACTGTAGACCCCAAGAAGAAGAAGGACAAAGACAAGGACAAGAAGTTTGTGTGGAACCATGGCAGTAAGTAGGCCTATATCCCCTCTGTATTGAAATATGCTGAGTGTAGCACTTTGCAGCCTGCAGAGACTTCACTTCAAGTTTCCTTTTTGATGGTGCTGTTAACTTTAAATCATGATGTTTTGGTCTCCAGTCACCTGTCCTCTAAAGAACACAAGGAAGAGAAGATTCAGGAAGACGGCAAAAAAGAAGGTACTGACATCTTGTGTTTCCCCTAGAGCGCTCTCTCAGGACTCATCTTGTGAATATTTTCTTCAGATGATGTCGGGATCTCGTCCCAGGCCCTTAATTCAAACAACACATTTACATTTCATAAAAGAGGAACTGCAGCGGAAGTAAAAACTAAGATTTACATAAAAATAAAGGCCTTCCATCTTCATTTGCCCTAAAGGTTTGCAAGAGAGCAATCTAACTCTCTGCTTTGATCCAAGTGACAGAGAGAGAGCGAGCGAGTGAGAGGAAGGATTTGTCTTTTGAATAAATCTTCTTTAAGGTGCAACACCATATCGGTTTGGCTCGCTGTTCTTAATCGCTAATGTGTTTGCTGGCACATTTCCAGCCATTCACTAGGGGTTGTGTGTGCGTGTGTGTGTGTGTGTGTGTGTGTGTGTGTGTGTGCGCGCAGTAGTCTGGAGGCATGAAGTAAGTCTAACCTGATTTCCTCTGCAGTACATCGAGTCTCCCGACGTGGAGAAGGAGGTGAAGAGATTACTGAGCACGGACGCAGAGGCCGTTAGTGTCCGTATCCTTTTAGCTCACTCACTGGGGCAAACGCACACACTCTGTCTCTAACGCTGCACCAAACCGTCACTAGGTATTGTAGTACCCTTTTATACACGCACTGTAAATGAAGCCTAACACATCCTATAGCTGTTGACCAGCGGGCGCCTACTCTGCTGGGCCTCACCTGAACTGACTCCTGCTGATGTCTTAATGTGAGACCTTCGTCATTAAACACTGTGATGAAATGATAGCGCAGGAGGAACTTCCCCGGGTCGTTGCTGTTCTCGGTCAACTTACCTGGTGAAAGTAAAAATATAAAAATAAAGCACAGAACATGGGACAGCATCAACATCGGAGTGCAGCTCCCTTAGTGTTGACGGTGGTACATGTTAATATGTGCTTGTAGGCCCATAGGGAAGCCAGTTTGAGTAGCTGGAACGTGACATAACTTAATGAAAGCAGTGAGGTAGTTTTTGGTCTACAACGTTTCCCTAACTTGGCGTTCAGGCTGGGAGGTGATAGCTGAGGATGAGACCAAGGAGGCAGACAACCACGGCTCTCTGGCCAACCTGGACTCATCACCTGGGACATCAGGACACAAGATGGGGCATGGCTCCTCAGGTAAGCACCATGGAAGTGGGCAAAATGTAGTAATACTATAATATGGTCATTTAGCAGACACGTCGGTTCCATGCAGAGTGACTCACAGTTAACTTAATACATGCATTCAATATGTGGACTATGTTTGGAATGAGAGCCATAACTGACATTACAGGCTCCTACCACCTTAGAGCCATCACACCCACACAGAAGTTAGAACATACAGTATGCCACATAGCCTTTCACTGTTCCAACACAGTACAGTAGTACAGTAGGCCTTAGTGCAGGGTTTCCCTAACTTTCTTTTGGCCCACAACCCTATTTTGGTATCATCATTTTTTTGCGACCTCCACCATGTAAAAAAGTGATGTCATCAATGGCCAATGTTAACTTTTTTAATTGGGGCTTTGACAGTCTATTACAAATCAGTCTGACAGTACTTTTGACAGTATTTCAGTCTGAAGGAAGTCTGGTTTGAAGGGACTGAAATGTATCAGAAAGGTATTGGGATGTTCAGAAGATCATCAGGAATCATTTTGTTTGATCTTGATGATGTTCTTTTCCCACCAGTCTGATTTAGTGCCTGGTCTTGTCCACTCTGTTCTATTGAGGCTTGTTGGGTATTGTAGAGGGAATCAGAAGACAGGTACGTGTTCCTGGGAGTCTAATCTTTCAGTGATGGGGTCATAATATGTAGTTTAAAACAATCTAAAGATAGAGACACATTTGTAGGAAGAAAACAGAAACCTCTCTGTTTATTACAGCCACATCTAACGGCTACCGGAGGTTACTGGCATAACCCCGGTTCTATGAACCAAACAAGATTATTATTATTTATTTTTTCAGTTTCTCTCACGACCCCTAGTTTGGGATACACTGCTATAGCTTGTTCTCCATCTTTTTAAATAGTGAGCCAACATGTTTTCAGCACTTATTTCCCTGACTGATTAAAACTTGTTTACTTGCGCTCTCGTCTCTGCAACAGACAGATTAAAACTTGTTTACTCGCGTCTCTGCAACAGACATACAGTTCCTTCAGGAAGTATTCACACCCTTGACTTTTTCATTTCTTTTGTCACAGCCTGAATTTAAAATTGATTAAATTTAGATTTGTGTCACTGGCCTACACACACTACCCCATAATGTCAAAGTGGAATTATTTTTTTGCATTTTTTTAAGCAAATTAATAAAAAAAGGAAAAGCTGAAATGTCTTGAGTCAATATTTTGTATCTTAAAGCGGCAATCAGCAGTTGAAACGATAGGGTGCTCTGGAGTAATGGAACCACTCTCAAATTCATAGACAGGGGTATGGTTGCAAAGACTGGCCATCCGTGATATCAAAATGATAGCTTTATCATGTTGTGAGTGTTTGTTTACATTTACTTTGTTTACAAACATTGGAGTAAAACAAGCTTATATTTGGGTTCTGATGGGGTACCTAAGCTCATGAGGCATTTATAAGTTATATTCTTCAAGAATCAGTGGGTAGGCTACATATCATTCATTTATAGGTCTAAAATGGATGTACAGTAGCTACTGCATATTGCCCCTTTAAATCGTTCAAAAGAGAGCCATATTTGTAGGAAGAAAGCAGAAACCTCTCTGTTTATTACAACCACATCTAGCGGCTACTGGAGGTTGCTGACTTTTTCCCGGTTTTATGAAACAAGTGCGATTTTTGTATTTATTTTATTATTATTATTCTTTTTTTCGCGATCCTATTTTCAAATCAGGCGACCGCACATGAGGTCCGGACCCCTAGTTTGGGAAAAGCTGCCTTGGTGTTTCTAAAACTGTCCTAAAGGGAGGACTGTGTTTTGTTGGTGAGGAGTGGTCGCAGTAGGAAGACTGAATTATTATTATTATAATGTATTTTTAAAATATTTTATTTGACAAAATGTGAAAATCAATGTTTTCTTCCAGCCCAACGTGACGAGCTGAGGGAGATCTTCAACGACATCAGCAGCAGCAGCGATGATGAGGAGGACGAGGGGGACCTTCGTCATGAGGACGAGGACCTGAACATCATGGACATGGAGGAAGACCTGGTTAGACAGCTCCAAGACAAACTCAACGAGTCATCAGACGGTGCCCGGGACGAGGCAGACCGGGACAACCAGATAGGTGAGGCCAGAGGGAGGGTGAAGAGGGAAAGAAGGGCAACGGAGAGTGGGCGAGTTTGTTTTGCATCGCGGGGGGTTGTAGATTGCAGTCATAGATACTAAGAGATTGGCATACCGTCCCCATGTTGGCACAACATGTCCCTTGGCAATAACATTGTTATTTCTATTCTAAGTGGAGTGTGATTGTTTCGTAATTGGTATAAACATGGTGCCTGTCTACAGTATTGGAGTAGCAGCCAATGTGGGAAGAGGAGGAGCGGGGGGATGATATGTGGCTGTAATAGCAGAACAGAAGCACAGAGTACGGACAGACTGTAAGAGGACCTCAAATCACATGAACCACTCAATGTCCCCATGTCAAAACGGACGACGGCGATACCCCACCCTACACAAGTGAGCTTGAGTTGGAATGAAGCTGAGTTTTCTAGGTCAGAGAGACATCTCCCTCCCTCCTATCCCTTCATCTCCAGTTATATCCCCACTCAGAAGAAGACGGACAGGTACTCGCTCTCTCCTCCTGGGGCTGGTTCAGCCACTGTGCTTTCTGTGACAGCTCACTGGCTTACATGGAGCCGTGTGTCACACAGCCAATACTGCACCCCCGTCCTGCAGCTCTCCCAATAGGCTGTTGTAGGGCTGCCTCTTTCAAAGTCTGGCTGTGGCCGTAGTGCTTGTAATGAGGACCATGGCATCTGAAAAAGGGTTTTCAATCAATACTGACTGTGTGGGATGATGTTAGCTAAGACGGTGGCTCATTGTGTATTAGGTTTTGATTGAATTGAATGGAAGCCACATGACCGCTGTTCCTTAGTAATACGAGCCCCTGTGGACCAGAGAATGTGAGCAGTCCATTCTATTCCTTCTATTTCTATGGAGCAGACAGCTAACATTCACCTCAGTCACTTAGCCTGGTCTTATATTCCCTTAAAATTGGCCTATTGCTCACTTTAAAACCCAAAGTATTGATTTAACTAGGCAAGTCAGTTAAGAACAAATTCTTATTTACAATGATGGCCTACCCCCGGCTAAACCCTCCCCTAATCCGGAAGACGCTGGGCCAATTGTGCGCCGCCCTATAGGACTCCCGATCACGGCCGGTTGTGATACAGCTCGGGATCGAATCAGGGTCTGTAGTGACGCCTCTAGCACTGTGATGCAGTGCCTTAAACCACCTTAGACCACTGCGCCATCTCAATAGTCTCACAACGTTGCGTCTTCTCTCTTTTAAAAATACATTTTATACACTGAACAAAAATCTAAACCAACATGTAAAGTGTTGGTCCCATGTTTTATGAGCTGAAATAAATCATCCCAGAAATGTTCCACAAGCACAAAAAGCTTATTTCTTAAAAATTCTCCCTGTTAGTGAGAATTTCTCCTTTGCCAAGATTAAAAACATTTGCTGATTAAACGGTATGAAGGTGCACTTTGTGCTGGGGACAATACAAGGCCACTCTAAAATGTGCAGTTTTGTCACACAACACAAGTTTTGAGGGAGCGTGGAATTGGCATGCTGACTGCAGGAATTTCCACCAGAGCTGTTGCCAGAGAACTACATTTTAATTTCTCTACCATAAACAGCCTCCAATGTCATTTTAGAGAATTTGGCAGTACGTGTAACCAGTACGTGTAACCAATTTGGCAGTATGCCAGCCCAAGACCTTCACATCCGGCTTCTTCACCTGAGGGATCGTCTGAGACCAGCCACCCGGACAGCTGATGAAACTGTCAGAAACCGTCTCAGGGAAGCTCATCTGTGTGTTCGTCGTCCTCACCAGGGTCTTGACCTGACTGCAGTTCTGCGTCGTAACTGACTTCAGTGGGCAAATGTTCACCTTCGATGGCCACTGGCACACTGGAGAAGTGTGCTCTTCATGGATGAATGCCAGTTTCAACTATACCAGGCAGATGACAGACAGCGTGTATGTCGTTGTGTGGGCGAGTGGTTTGCTGGTGTTAACATTGAACAGAGTGCCCCATGGTGGCAGTGGGGTTATGGCATGGGCAGGCATAAGCTACGGACAACAAACACAATTGCATTTTATAGATGGCAATTTGAATGCTGTGAGATACCGTGATGAGATCCTGAGGCCCATTGTTGTGCCATTCATCCACCACCATCACCTCATGTTTCAGCATGATAATGCACGGCCCCATGTCGCAACGATTCCTTGAAGCTGAAAATGTCGTGTTCCTTTCCATTGTGCAATGGAGGATTGGTTGATTTCCAGTTAAGTATACGTTTTTTCAAGATGATATGAGAAAAGTATCGTCTAACCCAGCAGGTTTCTCACTACACCCCCATATGACATGTCTTGAAATATGCAGACAGATGGATTAAAAGTTAATGTACATTGTAATACTACTGACAGCCAAGGTTCTAACCACCCATAACTTTTGGACTTTATAGTATTCCCAGAAGGGATGCATTATTTAGTCATTGCTCGTTTTACACTTAAGTCATGACTTAAGTCATGCCTTTTGTGCTGTAGAATTGGTGAATTTTGTCTTTTGTATAATCAATCCTATACGTTAGTTTATACTGGATTAAGTGTATGTTTTCATTAACTGGAATTCTGTTAGTTCCAACATTCACTCCATCCTATGCCAATATCAGTTATTTTTAAGTCTTGGTTCCAATAGTTTATATTTTTTATTTTTGTATATCTTCACTATCATATGAAAATCATTTTCTTACTCAGATATGGTTTCTTCAAAATGACTCTGTCCAAAAGATTTCAAATTGACATTCCTTGATATGAAACTTTTAAGTTGCATGATTTTGAAAATATTTACACTACCGTTCAGAAGTTTGGGGTCACTTAGAAATGTCCATTTGTTGTCCATTAAAATAACATCAGATTGATCAGAAGTACAGTGTAGACCTTGTTAATGTTTTTTGAATGGACAAAACATTGGCTTTTCTTTAAAAAACAAGGACATTTCTAAGTGACCCCAAACTTTTGAACGGTAGTGTACATTGGTCAATCCAAAATAAATGTATTTCCAATGATCAGGTAATTTTCAGTTTCTATGCCTTTTAGTTTTCCATGTGGACCATTTTTATCTGTGAATTCTAATAAGCTATCCAAGTATTGTTCCGTAGGGTTGTGTTTTAGGGAGTGTTATTGGTTCTTGTAGAATATGTATAATTTTCTTCCATATTGTTGTAGTGTTCATAATTATCAAGTTGTTAATGTGCTTAGCTTTATCCTTAGAAAATAGACACGTAAAAATATTCTTGGGATGAGCATGCTCATCTTCAATATGTACCCGTGTTCCTCTTTAGTGCGTTTTAACTATGTCACAAGTAAAAGCCCTGGGTGGGCGCTTCTCAATGTCTCATTTTCATCATTCACACTCAAATTAAGGAGCTGGAAGAAGGAAGCTTGTCCTCTGTGTTATGATCAGTGCAGGTCAAAGAGAGGTTGGTTTATTCAGTTGGGCCTGTAGCAAATGGCTGGTCTTGGTGCTGCTGTGTGTGGAAGAGTCAGTTGGTTGAATCTCCCTACAAGTTGCCTCCTTTCAAGTTGTCCTTTCCCTGCTTCCTACGTACCTTAATTTGATACTTGTGGTAGGCGTCCAGCATATTGTTTTCACTCGAATGTAGGTTAAAGGAATAGCTATCTTTCTGTGGTTTTTCCCATTAGTCCACTGTTGATACAGTCCCGACATGTCAGCAATCAAATTCCAAGATGTAGGACTTTCAAAATGCAAATTGTAACTTCAACATTTTGGGACTAATGAAGAAAATGTAATAAAAAAAAAACTATTTTATTGTGGGTTATTCCTTTAAAAAGTGGAGACAAGCAGAGGAATACACTAGATACTATGGAGATATTAAGTAGACTGTGTGTTTTGTGACGGAAGATTGGAACGGTTCCTCTGTCTGTTTCCGGTAGTGATGGAGTACCAGATGCAGATAGACGGGGTGAAGGCCAAGCTGAAGGAGACGCGCGCCCGCAAGAAACAACAGGAGGACCTCATCATGAAGGTGGAGAACCAGGCCCTGAAGGTGAATTATCGACACACACAACTTTGACATTACGTTTGATTAATTTAGCAGACTGAGACGACCACAAAGGCTGGTTCATGAATAAGGCCTTCAAAAACCAATCTTAGTATCAGACTCATTCACACCCACACACACACACACACACACACACACACACACACACGAGGCAACCTTGGAGGGAGAAGTCTTTTATGTGGAATATAACCACTCTAAGTGACTGAGTGTAAAACTTCCCAAACTCGGACCGCAAAAAGAAGGTATAAATATTACATTGCCACCATCAGCCCTTTGGGGGGGGGGGGGGCATTAAAAAAATCATTGTTCTGCCAACTGCTCTTCGGGGACAGATTTACAACGTGTGAGACACGGGCGGGGACAGATTAATTTTTTTACCATGTCGTTTCAGCTCTGTGCTCGGCTGGCCGGGCCTGGCTGAGAGCTATCTTTCACCGTTAATATCACAGCCACAGGAAAAGGTCACAGTCGTCTGACTGGCATTCCAAATGGACATTCTGTCAGACGGAAGATACGCTCACTAGGAAAGGGCGGCACGCTGAAATCTAAAACATCAAAACAAGCTGAGGGAACTGTCTAATGACTGAACTCTTTTTTTTTTTTTTGGCCCTCCCGCTCTTCTTCTTGCAGAACCGCTTTCAGGCTCTGCTCAATGAAATTATCCATCAGGAGGAGAGAGAGATGGAGCAGGTAATGTTGTCAGGACATTAAAACTGCATCACTTTATGAGCTCTTGTTGGTTATGAGTTATACATGTAATGAATTATTGTCTTTGGTGTCAAGCAGCATTTGCTGTAAAGGAATGTAAAGGCGCGACTACGGTGCTTGAATTAGAGAGACAAACTAACCAAAACGCGTTTGTTTATAAGAACTGCTCTTGTTTTCCTCTAGCGACTGAACGTCCCTACACATCCAACTTCTAGAAGGATAAGGGTGGTCTTTTATAGCCAACATCCAAGCCAATTGGTTGACTCAATCTTAATCGATCTTAATTTGAATTGTCAAGAACTCCTAACACCAGTCTGACTATCTGTTGTCTGTCTTCACATCAGCGTGGTTTGCTGTTTGTAATGACAAATGAATAATGTTGAAAGATGTGTTAATCATCCACTTAGCCTACCAATTACACCCGGGCGTTCGGCATCAACCGATCTCTGCTCCGTCTCTGTTCCAACAGCTGGCCTCGCTTCAGGAGCAGCTGGACTCGCTGATCGAAAAGTGACACAAGTGACCACCAGGGGGCAGCCAAGTGTCAAATAGGCACAGTGAGAACCACTGGGGAAGAGCGAAGAAGCATCTGCCACCTCTGACAGAGCCCTTCCTCAGTGACATGCTGTGTCATTCCATTATACATTTTCCCTTTAGCCTCCAGACATCATGACATAATTTGTTGAAAGTTTTTTTTTCTCCTTTGTATTGTTCCTATTTTATTTCTGGGATGTTGTCGCGTTAGTAGGATTATAGAATGAGGGTTGTCTGTCTGCTACTCTGTATGAATAAACACTTTGTTTTACTATTCAATCGTGTGTCTGTGTTTGACGTTTTCTAGTGACACTGTCTTTGAGTCTGACCATACCTATTGACTGAACAGTGGTCTCCTTTATCCTCTCTGTTTACCCTCCTACCTTCTAGAAAGATTTTCCTCCACAGTGATCTCTCTCTACCTCGCCCTCACATGTTCCTCTGGTCACCCGCCTCTTTGACTTCGTACAGGGATTATTCTGGAGGATGGGGGATAGGAGGATTAGCACACTCAGATTAAAATGGCCGTCTCCAAAACTCTGGTAATCCAGCCATCTGTCAGTGAGCAGGAGGGATGCCCCGGGCTGCAGCAGGACGCCAACACAAACAATCCCGCCTCACTAGGCTAATTAGGGAGAGCAGGAGAGTGAGAGGAGAAAGACACACACTCGGAAGTCGCACATGCTCCACTGCTTTTCCCCCAGAGTTTGCAGTGTAGCCCCATGGTATGAAATACACCTTTATAGGAAAAGGAGGTTTGGTCCCAAAATGGAGGAGACGTAACTACTGAACAACCAAGAAGAACGTTCTGGCTGGAGGGACTGGACCATTGCCACGCTTAACGCCGGGGACCGAGGTAACACCCTGCATTCGTGATGGCATTGATTCCTTATAGGGCAATACTTTTGACCAGGGCCCGCACATAGTGCTCTGGTCAACAGTAGCGTCCTATATACTGTACGGAATCGGTTGCAATTTCAGAAAACGCTGAACTCTAGATATGCCTAGGGTTTAATGTGTGGAGGAAATGATGCAATGTATAATTAGCATTGTGTAGTAATTAATACTTCATAGACCGATGCATATTTTTAGAGAGCATTGTATCTCACTGCCCACCTCAATTAGACTCTGTTGAATAATTAATGCAAGGGATTCAAATATTCTGTATCTGAGCGTAACACACCACAAACATTTGGTCAACGAAATTGCTACACAGCGTATTGGCATCTGTGAGGTTTGAACAGTCGCGGATCAGTGTGTTCGTGCACAGGCTTCGTGGTACTGATCTATGGCTGATGACGTCCCCTAACCACACACAGACACCTCACCACATCCAGCCATATGGCCCCGGGCCTGAAGTCCAAGGATGACAAAGATTTTCCGGGACAATGCCAACATGAATATCTGGCCCGTTCCCCAATTGTGTTCTGTGTTGCTCCCATTCTGTCGAGGAGCCTCCCACTCGGCTCCACACAGTTCAAACCAACACAGCATACAAATGACTCACATTAAAGAGAGAAAAAGAGGTTGGGGCCATAGCATTCCAAATACGTACAGACAGAATTGAGCTGAGGGTCAGCCAGAGACCAAAAACACCCCCCAAAATGACACTGTGTGTGCGTATGTGCGAATGTGTGTGTGTTGACAGTGGCACGTTCTGGAACATATGACAACAGCCTCCTCTGCTCCCCCCCACACTTCCAGACGCTGTTGGACAACTTAGAGTGCATTGTGATTGACGGCAGTCATAAAACCAAAGTGCCGGCAGAGATTTTTGTGGGGAAGATGTTCAAGATGGAGGTGTGGGAGACGCTGCTGACCTCCATGAGGATCGGAGAGGTGGCCGAGTTCTGGTGTGAGTCCAGCGACCGTTCAATCAAATACACACACAATGTATCTTGACTGGCACAGACACACACACTTTCCCCTACCCGAGGTGAAACAGAGGTCAGAGTCAGGAGACTCGGGAACCCTACATTTTCTGGTAATTAGTGTTCACTGGGATGGGGGAGGAAGCTGCTCCTCTCCTCATTCTCATGCAGATGAAGCAGCCTCCGGTGGCCACCTACATGCTCTACTAAAAACGGAAACAAAGAAATATTTTTGTACGCCTCAATTTCTCTATTTCTCTCTCCATCTGTAGAAACAAAGAGTAGGAAGCATTTGCAAGTCAAATGGTGCGATTGATTGTGGTTCGTTAGTTTAGGGACGCTGGTTCAGCAACCAGCAGGGGTGAGGTGAGTCACATCAATGTTGGTGTATTCGTGTGGTGTTCCTGTCTCAAGTCAACTCACATTTTATTTGTCACGTGCTTCGTAAACAACAGGTGTAGACTAACAGTGAAATGCTTAATTACGGGTCCTTTTCCAACAATGCAGAGTTCAAGACTAAGAGGAATAAATACACAGTGAATAACAAATAAATAATAAAAATAACATGGCTAGAGTATAAACAGGTAGTAGCAGTACTGTCGATGTGGAGGGGTACGAGGTAATAACATGGCTAGAGTATGAACAGGGAGTAGCAGTACTGAGTCGATGTGGAGGGGTACGAGGTAATAACATGGCTAGAGTATGAACAGGGAGTAGCAGTACAGTCGATGTGGAGGGGTAAGAGGTAATAACGGCTAGAGTATGAACAGGGAGTAGCAGTACAGTCGATGTGGAGGGGTACGAGGTAATAACATGGCTAGAGTATGAACAGGGAGTAGCAGTACTGAGTCTGTGGAGGGGTACGAGGTAATAACATGGCTAGGGTATGAACAGGGAGTAGCAGTACTGAGTCGATGTGGAGGGGTACGAGGTAATAACATGGCTAGAGTATGAACAGAGAGTAGCAGTACTGAGTCGATGTGGAGGGGTACGAGGTAATAACATGGCTAGAGTATGAACAGGGAGTAGCAGTACTGAGTCGATGTGCAGGGGCACGAGGTAATAACATGGCTAGAGTATGAACAGGGAGTAGCAGTACAGTCGATGTGGAGGGGCACGAGGTACTAACATGGCTAGAGTATGAACAGGGAGTAGCAGTACTGAGTCGATGTGGAGGAGTGCGAGGTAATAACATGGCTAGAGTATGAACAGAGAGTAGCAGTACTGAGTCGATGTGGAGGGGTACGAGGTAATAACATGGCTAGAGTATGAACAGGGAGTAGCAGTACTGAGTCGATGTGCAGGGGTACGAGGTAATAACATGGCTAGAGTATGAACAGGGAGTAGCAGTACAGTCGATGTGGAGGGGTACGAGGTAATAACATGGCTAGAGTATGAACAGGGAGTAGCAGTACTGAGTCGATGTGCAGGGGTACGAGGTAATAACATGGCTAGAGTATGAACAGGGAGTAGCAGTACTGAGTCGATGTGGAGGGGTACGAGGTAATAACATGGCTAGAGTATGAACAGGGAGTAGCAGTACTGAGTCGATGTGGAGGGGTACGAGGTAATAACATGGCTAGAGTATGAACAGGGAGTAGCAGTACTGAGTCGATGTGCAGGGGTACGAGGTAATAACATGGCTAGAGTATGAACAGGGAGTAGCAGTACAGAGTCGAGGTGGAGGGGTACGAGGTAATAACATGGCTAGAGTATGAACAGGGAGTAGCAGTACTGAGTCGATGTGGAGGGGTACGAGGTAATAACATGGCTAGAGTATGAACAGGGAGTAGCAGTACTGAGTCGATGTGGAGGGGTACGAGGTAATAACATGGCTAGAGTATGAACAGGGAGTAGCAGTACAGTCGATGTGGAGGGGTACGAGGTAATAACATGGCTAGAGTATGAACAGGGAGTAGCAGTACTGAGTCGATGTGCAGGGGTACGAGGTAATAACATGGCTAGAGTATGAACAGGGAGTAGCAGTACTGAGTCAATGTGGAGGGGTACGAGGTAATAACATGGCTAGAGTATGAACAGGGAGTAGCAGTACAGTCGATGTGGAGGGGTACGAGGTAATAACATGGCTAGAGAATAAACAGGGAGTAGCAGTACAGAGTTGATGTGGAGGGGTATGAGCTAATTGAGGTAGCTATGTACATTTAGGTAGGGGTAAAGTGACTAGGCAACAAGATACAGTTGAAGTCAGAAGTTTACATACACCTTAGCCAAATACATTTAAACTCAGTTTTTCACAATTCCTGACATTTAATCCTAGTAAAAATTCCCTGTCTTAGGTCAGTTAGGATCACCACTTTATTTTAAGAATGTGAAATGTCAGAATAATAGTAGAGAGAATGATTTATTTCAGCTTTTATTTCTTTCATCACATTCCCAGTGGGTCAGAAGTTTACATACACTCAATTAGTATTTGGTAGCATTGCCTTTAAATTGTTTAACTTGGGTCAAGCGTTTCGGGTAGCCTTCCACAAGCTTCCCACAATAAGTTGGGTGAATTTTGGCCTATTCCTGCTGATAGAGCTGGTGTAACGGAGTCAGGTTTGTAAGCCTCCTTGCTTGCACACGTTGTTTCAGTTCTGCCCACAGATTTTCTATAGGATTGAGGTCAGGGCTTTGTGATGACCACTCCAATACCTTGACTTTGTTGTCCTTAAGCCATTTTACCAGAATTTCTCCAAAAAGTACGATCTTTGTCCCCATGTGCAGTTGCAAACCGTAGTCTGGCTTTTTTATGGCGGTTTTGGAGCAGTGGCTTCTTCCTTACTGAACGGCCTTTCAGGTTATGTCGATATAGGACTCGTTTTACTGTGGATATAGATACTTTTGTACCTGTTTCCTCCAGCATCTTCACAAGGTCCTTTGCTGTTGTTCTGGGATTGATTTGCACTTTTCGCACCAAAGTACTTTCATTTCTAGGAGACAGAACGCGTCTCCTTTCTGAGCGGTATGACAGCTGCGTGGTCCCATGGTGTTTATACTTGCGTACTATTGTTTGTACAGATGAACGTGATACCTTCAGGCATTTGGCAATTGCTTCCAAGGATGAACCAGACAAAAAAGAATCTGAGGTCTTGGCTGATTTCTTTAGCTTTTCCCATGATGTCAAGCAAAGAGGCACTACGTTTGAAGGTAGGCCGTGAAATACATTCACAGGTACACCTCAAATTGACTCCAATGATGTCAATCAAAAGCTTCTAAAGCTATGACATCATTTTCTGGAATTTTCCAAGTTGTTTAAAGGCACAGTCAATGTAGTGTATGTAAACTTCTGACCCACTGGAATTGTGATACAGTGAATTATAAGTGAAATAATCTGTCTGTAAACAATTGTTGGAAAAATTACTTGTGTCATGTATGAAGTAGTTGTCCTAACCGACTTGCCAAAACTATAGTTTGTTAACAAGAAATTTGTGGTGGTTGAAAAACGAGTTTTAATGACTCCAATCTAAGTGTATGTCAACTTCCGACTTCAACCGTAGATAATAGACGGTAGCAGCAGCGTATGTGGTGAAAGTGTGTGGTGTCAGTATGCATGTGTGCGCGTGTTATATGTGTGTGGGCGGATGTAGTGTGTGTGTGAATGTGTGTGTTTTAGTCCAGTGTGTGCACAGAGTCAGTGCAAGAGAGTTAGTGCAAAAAAGGTAGTCCAGGTAACTTGTTTAGCAGTCTTGTTTTAAGGCTTGGGAGTAGAAGCTGTTCAGGGTCCTGTTTGTTCCAGACTTGGTGCATTGGTACCGCCTGCCATGCGTGGCTGCAGTGTCTGGGCCTTCCTCTGACACCGCCTGGTACTACCACTATATTTGAGTCAAAACAGTGTTCTTGTGTCTGTTTTTGCTTGTGTCTCTGGCTAATGAAGTTTCAAGTTTTCTCTGCACAACGTACAGTGAAATGCCTTTCTTGCAAACTCTAAACCCAGCAACGCAGTAATCAATATCAATGTAGCACTACAAATAACATTTTTGAAAGAAAAACACGAGAAATAAGAACTAAGAAGACCAGGAGTAAGCAAGAAGCTATATACAGGGTCAGTTCGAATACCATATTTACAATGTGCAGAGATACTGGAGTGATAGAAGTAGATGCAGTACCAGTCAAAAGTTTGCATACACCTACTCATTCAAGGGTTTTTCTTTATTTTTACTATTTTCTACATTGTAGAATAATAGCGAAGACATCAACACTTTGAAATAACACAGATGGAATCTATAATCAAAGTATATTTCAGATTTTAGATTCTTCAAAGTAGCCACCCTTTGCCTTGATGACAGCCTTACATACTCTTGGCATTCTCTCAACCAACTTCATGAGGTAGTCACCTGGAATGCATTTGAATTAACAGGTGTGCCTTGGTAAAAGTTAATTTGTGTGCTGCAAAGAAACCACTAATAATGGACACTGTAGTGGCTTCCTTTCCTCTTTGCCATAGCCACTGCCCTAGCCTGAAGCGGGGTTGTTTCGTACGCATACAGTCCACACTCAAGGTTTCCAAACGGCCAAAACATTTAATGAGATCCAGGGATATGGTGCAACAAAAAGGTTTATTCTTCTCATATCTAACAAAAAAATGATTATCCAATCAACTTAAAGCAGAGATTACTTGACATGGAAAATACATAATATGACCTGTTTGTATGTCTGTATGGTCAAAAGACTAAACCGCTCCCGCGTCTAGCTAGGACTCCCCCCACTGAAGGCCCAACTTCCTGCCTTTATCCTAACACACTTAGAAAGAAAACTAAGTTACAGAAACTAAGTTACACTAACAACCAATGAATACGTGTCAATCAGGTCAATATAAATCATAAAGGTACGTACCTAATATTTCATCATATACATTCATATTTAATATATTAACACAAACGTACATGGAGCTCTGTATGTTCTGTCTTTATACAAATATGTCCAAATCGGCTCAGACACCAATAAGAAGAAGAGACTTGATTAGGCCATGAAACATGAGCAATGGACATTAGAGTGGTGGAAATCTGTCTTTTGGTCTGATGAGTTGTGTCTTTGTGAGACGCAGAGTAGGTGAACAGATGATCTCCGCATGTGTAGTTCCCACCGTGAAGCATGAAGGAGGAGGTGTGATGGTGTGGGGGTGGTTTGTTGGTGACGCTGTCAGTGACTTATTTAGTGTTGGAGTGCTGCATCAGATGACCTGGCCTCCATAATCACCCGACCTCAACCCAATTGAGATGGTTTGAGATGAGTTGGACCGCAGAGTGAAGGAAAAGCAGCCAACAATTGCTCAGCCTATGTGGGAACTCCTACAAGACTGTTGGAAAAGCATTCCAGGTGAAGCTGGTTGATAGAATGCCAAGAGAGTGCAAAGCTGTCATCAAGGCAAAGGGTGGCTACTTTGAAGAATCTAAAATCTGAAATATATTTTGATTTGTTTAACACTTTTTTTGGTTACTACATGATTCCATATGCGTTATTTCATAGTTTAGTTTTGATGTCTTCACTATTATTCTACAATGTAGAAAATAGTAAATATGAAGAAAAACCCTTGAATGAGTAGGTGTGTCCAAACTTTAGACTGGTACTGTATATATAGGGGTAAGGTGACTAGGCATCAGGATATATGATAAACAGAGAAGCAGCAGCTTAAATTATGATTGTATGTGAGTGTGTGTGTGTGTGTGTGTGTAGAGTCAGTATAAATGTGTGTGCGTGTTATGTATGTGTTGGAATGTCAGTGTGTGCGAGTGTATAGAGTCCTGTGAGTGTGCATAAAGACACAAATTAAAATAAAACACAAGGGTCAACTCAGACTTGTACCGCAGAAGCATAGATAACAGTTTATGGCTTAGGTGTCTGGAGTCTTTAATCATTTTCCGGGCCTTCCTTCCACACCACCTGATATAGAGGTCCTGGATGGCAGGGAGCTCGGCCTCAGTGATGTACTGGGCTGTCCGCACCACCCTCAGTAGCGCCATGCAATTGAGGGTGGTGCTGTTGCCATACCAAGCAGTGATGCAGCCAGTCAAGATGCTCTCAATGGTGCAGCTGTAGAACTTTTTGAGCATTTGAAGGCCCGTGCCAAACCTTTTCAAATTTCTAAGGGGGAAGAGGCGCTGTCGTGCCTTCTTCACGACTGTGCAAGTGTGAGTGGACCATTTTAAGTAAGTCCTTAGTGATTTGGACACCGAGGAACTTGAAGCTCTCGACCTGTTCCACTGCTGCCCCGACGTTCTTGACACAAACTGGTGCCGGGCACCCACTACCATACCCTGTTCAAAGGCACTTAAATCTCTTGCCCATTCACCCTCTGAATGGCACACATACACAATCCATATCTCAATTGACTCAAGGCTTAAACATCCTTCATTAACCTGTCTCCTCCCCTTCATCTACAATGATTGAAGTGGATTTAACAAATGACATCATAGCTTTTACCTGGATTCACTTGGTCAGTCTATGTCACAGAAAGAGCAGGTGTTCTTAATGTTTTGTCTCCTCAGTGTTCAGCTATGGTTTGGGGAAGGGTTAAAGGAAGAGGAGAAAAGAGGGGTTGAATGCATTACACACAACACACACAGGTTTAACAGGTAGTACACACACACCAGTGATAATACACACAACACACATACACACACACCAGTGATAATACACACAACACACATACACACACACCAGTGATAATACACACAGCACACATACACACACACCAGTGATAATACACACAACACACATACACACACACCAGTGATAATACACACAACACACATACACACACACCAGTGATAATTGGCACATCCCATTAGCAGTACACCCCCCTCTGTTTACTAAAACATATCTAAACACATGCAGCAACACACCTCCACACACACACACCGCTGCCGATCACACACATCTGTCCAAACAAACACATCTTGGCGCCCACAAATACACCCCCAGACAACCATTCCAACCAGTTACATTACATGTCAACTCCAAACACAGGAATCTCTCTGTCTCCAACAAACAACATCTCATCCTGCCTCAACCACTCAGCTCACAAACAAAACACGTTATGCAACCATCCGCTAACCACCAGGGGTACAGGCGGAGGCAATAACAACAACCTGGATCCGTGGGATGTCATTATCCAGTTTAAAATGATTAAGGTAAGGGTTAAGTGTAGGGAGGTCCTAAGGATCTTGGATACCACTAACCAACATTAAATCCTCAGCCAAGTGGAGCTGGGTCGTGTTCAGTAGGCACCAAATGAAGAAAACTAGAAGGGACTAAAAGGTCTTGTCCAATAATAAATGCTAATTTTCGTTTTCAGTTGCAAAACATTTTGCTACCGTGTGCGTTATTAAACTAGACCCTGGATGACTTTTTCATTTGCCCTGCCTGTCGCCCCTGCTCTCCCCGGATGGAAGAACCCTTCTCCTACAAGCGGGATTTGTGGATATTGGACAAGGATGAGAAGATGAAGGAATTTCCACATTTCCAGGGATTAGCACTGTGCTGCCTTCTATGATTGTCTCCATAATCCTCAAGGAGTCTGACATACACTATATAGCTCAGTACCCTATGAATCATACTGAACCCTGAGACACTGTCAATAGAGGCTGTCTTGTCTTGTCTTCACTCTCTGTTCCACTGCAACGACTTATAGTTGTGTGTGTGTGTGTGTGTGTGTGTGTGTGTGTGTGTGTGTGTGTGTGTGTGTGTGTGTGTGTGTGTGTGTGTGTGTGTGTGTGTGTGTGTGTGTGTGTCTGTGTGTGTGTGTGTGTGTGTGTGTGTCTGTGTGTGTGTGTGTGTCTGTGTGTGTGTGTGTGTGTGTGTGTGTGTGTGTGTGTGTGTGTGTGTGAGAGGGAGGGAGGGAGGGAGGGAGGGAGAAATGGTGGAATCCCTCCCAGCTCCAGTAGACCAGTAGGTACTGTTGAGTCCCAGTCCTCATAATGAGGCTTATGGGAATGGCCTGCCTGCTGGTTCCTAGTGCCTTCCTTCTTCTCATCTACGAGAGCACCTTTCCTTCCTCTCCTCTCCTCTCATCCTTTGCCATCTCTCACTCTCTCCCCTCCCCTTGTCGTGTCATATTATCTTCTAGTCTCCATCACTTCCTATCTGCCATCCACCTCTCCTTAGCGTCCCCTCCTTCACTCCTTTCCTCCATCTGGGGAGACATCTTCTTTCTGAGAAGGACTCTGAGTCGGTGGAGGCTCTCCGTGGAGCACTGGCTCTGTTATTGCCAGAGGCTATGAAGAAATCTATTTAAATGTTGGCAGAATTAAAGATTTAGAGGGAAGTGGGGATGAAATAGAGCGGAAAAGAGAGGAGAGCCATCAATGGGGATCTAAACCAGGCATTCCAGCCACTCCTCAGAGAGACAGGATTAGGTGGTGTTTCTGAGACAGGGGGCCTGAGTCAGAAGGACACTCTTTCTTTCCCAGTCTCTCTCTTTTATATTTATCTCTTTTTTCTTTCTTTCTCTGTCTTTCACTCCTTAGCTCTCTCACACACAAACGCTCTATGTCTCTCCCTCTGTCTCTCTCTCTCTCCCTCTCACACACACCATCTCATGTGCACACACACACAACAACAACACACACACAACATTAAATCCCTCAGTAGGTTTGACGTGTTCTGCACTGATAAGAAAACACAGTAATTGGCAATGTACCATATTCAAGCATGCACAGCCCTAGATGAATAAAATGACTATCCCAGCTATTTCATATTGGTTAATGACACTAGACTGGTGGATCCATTCTAATGAAGCCTCAATTTCAAAGATGGAAGTATTCATACATTTTCACTACTATCTTATACCTTAATAGAATCTCTCTCTCTCCTGTTCTCTCTCTCCACGCTTCCATTAATAACATCTCTCTCTCCACGCTTCCATCTCCCCCTTCCCCTGTCCTACAGACTGTGTCGAGGCCTACCATAAGAGGTCTAAAAGACATTGTATGGTCAATCCACCTTCTGCATTGTGGTCGTGCAGCATTTACAGTGATATGGCCTCTGGCCTCTGCAGAAGTCAGGGCATTCATACTTCTTGAGCTTTGTATAGAAGATCAGAGTTGTTGAGCAGAGCTGTTGTGAAGGAAGTTCGTTTGTGTTTATACAGGACCTCCAGCCCCCACCTACCTTCAACCACACTGTTACAAAATGTGGTAGGCGAACTGATGTGGCCTCGATTTGGCCTCTGCATGCCTATGGAGACTCCGCAATTGCGTCACACCCTTCATAAGGAGACTCCGGCCACACATTTCTGATCAAGCATTTCAATTGGCTTTAAGGCCTATGGTCAGAGCTGCCAATTGACACGCATTGGTCGTGAGACACATGCATTTGACACGCTTCTCACGCGCACACGCCACACCTCTTATATCTAACCCTTTGGAAAGTACTGTTTTTATTATTTTTATGTGGTCCATTGTATAGCGCGTAAACTTTTCAACTGTGCTCCAAATCGTTTTGAAATCGAAACATCTGCGACCGCAATTTAACATCACGCGTGGAACCTCTATCATAGTCCTGTCTTGCCACAGCGCACATTGGAGCATATGATTGGTTTAGTTATGTAAGGGATCAGGGGGATTGGATGCGAGTTTTAAAGAAACGCCCCTAAAGGTTAGAGTGGAGCTGAATGGAGAGAACGTCCTCCACTGAGATGATAAAACTGTTAAAAGAGCAGCACGGTAGCGCTGTTTTATGTACAATGTTGTATGTTGTCAACACAATTAGATTTACGTTACTCCCGTCCCTATTGCAGAATGCAGCCTTTTGACAGCATGTACTAAAGTGGATTTAATCCACACTTGCATTAGTCCCCTTGTTTGGTGATTGGCATTTAGGCTGTGACAACGAAAAAGCAGCAGACAGACAGACCTACAGTATGTTTTAGCAGGGATGTTTGGTAGGGTGACCTGATTGGTAAATTTCAAAATCATTTTGTCAAACAGATTGTGTTCCCAAAAGTGTAAGTTTTGATTCTAGAGGGGCTACAATAAATATACAAATACTTTGGTTAAGTGTATGGGGAAGATTTATGTAATCTTGTCTTCAGGAGATTTCATTAACAATTTACTTTACTTAGTCTGATCAGTGGAACAATTCTCATTCTTAACAATGGGCTAAAATAGAGGGTAATTACTGTGCTTGTCAGCAAGAACACAACTGTTATTCGCCACACTAACAGTATTTTATTATAACACTTGGGCCTACGTGTCTCTTTGAAAATAAATTATATGAGGCTATGTATTTTTAGAGCCTTTCGTGGACATTTTTTTAATAAGTCATAGAAATAAGCATTGGATATTAAATGCTCCAGGCCTTGAATATCATTTTTGACATTTTAGTATTGTGCAGATGCTAGTCAGAGATGCTAGGGGGACTCACAACTCATAAACACATCATATTCTGTCTATGGAAGACGATGGCAAGGATATTCAACTAGTTGGCATAAACCCCTCGAATATTGATGTTTATTAGATTTCTCTTCAAGGTTTGGGGATTTTGAGAAATGAATTGTTATAACAAGAGCATTTCCAAACACCAATCATTTGGGAAACATAGATCAGGGGTGGCCAATCCTCCTGGAGAGGAAGCAGGATTTTCTTCCAGACCTATTTTAAAGAGATAGTTCACCAAAATGACAAAATATAAAATGCTTGTATCCTTACCTTGAAAGCAGTCTATGGACAAGAAGACAGCAATCTCTGATTGGTGACCCACTGCCATTAATACTATAATAGTATTTCATTTGCACAGCATTCCCACTGACCTTCCCTCCGCCTCCCCATCTCATTTCACTACTGTCTGAATAGTGTCAAAACAAATAAAAAATATGTTTAAAATAATATTTAATCCCCCTGAAAATCTCAAAGTAACAAAGTCATCGAATTTTGAGTGTTCATTTAATGTTAAAAGTTTGTCTCAATACCCATGACCTGTAAAATGTTCCTCCCCCAGACCCCATCTAGGCAAAGTCTCACTCCAAGCTTTCTTCAAAAGTTGGCAGTCCTGCCCATGCTGCAGTGTGGAACGAGAAGGAAGCCAATAAATGCTTTCACATGGTGTCCAACCCTCTCTGGTACACAAAGAGCGGAGGGCCTTCGCTGATAGAATGAGGGTAAAATACTGGAACTGCCTGGAGCAGGAGGAGAAAGAGGGGAACTGCCTGGAGCAGGAGGAGAAAGAGGGGAACTGCCTGGAGCAGGAGGAGAAAGAGGGGAACTGCCTGGAGCGGGAGGAGAAAGAGGGGAACTGCCTGGAGCAGGAGGAGAAAGAGGGGAACTGCTTGGAGCAGGAGGAGAACTGCCTGGAGCAGGAGGAGAAAGAGGGGAACTGCTTGGAGCAGAAGGAGAAAGAGGGGAACTGCCTGGAGCAGGAGTAGAAAAGAGGGGAACTGCTTGGAGCAGGAGGAGAAGGAGGGGAACTGCTTGGAGCAGGAGGAGAAAGAGGGGAACTGCCTGGAGCAGGAGGAGAAAGAGGGGAACTGCCTGGAGCAGGAGGAGAAAGAGGGGAACTGCTTGGAGCAGGAGGAGAAAGAGGGGAACTGCTTGGAGCAGGAGGAGAAAGAGGGAACTGCCTGGAGCAGGAGGAGAAAGAGGGGAACTGCCTGGAGCAGGAGTAGAAAAGAGGGGAACTGCTTGGAGCAGGAGGAGAAAGAGGGGAACTGCTTGGAGCAGGAGGAGAAAGAGGGGAACTGCTTGGAGCAGGAGGAGAAAGAGGGGAACTGCCTGGAGCAGGAGGAGAAAGAGGGGAAGAAAGGGGAGGAAGAAGAAGAAGAGAAAGAGGATGCAGCGTAAGATGAGAGCAAGAAGACCGAAGTAAAAAAGGAGGAATGCAAAGATGAAAAACCATGGAACAAGGTTGTAACGAAGGGTGAAACAGCCATTACTGCTACAGTGAAAGATAAGGCTACAATGAAGAATGAAACAGCCAATAAGAAGGCAGAGAGCAGTCTGGAAACATAGTCAAAGACCAATCAGAGCTCCCCCCGTCCGTGGGAGAGGGGATGGACTGGCAGCAGAAGTTAAGACATCACATTCCTGCAGAAGAAGGGTAACGTCCTGCTTACAGAGAAATACAACGAGGCCACAGGAAATTCTAAGGAGGCCCTGGAGCATGTGGACTTCATTCAGAACAAGGTGAGTTAGTTCATTCAGTGGTCAGTTCATTCAGTGGTATTTTAATTCAGTGATGTGTTCCAATGGTGTGTCCATTAAGTGGAATGTTCATTCATTCATTGGTCTGTTCATACAGGGTAAGGTCTTCATTTAGTGTGAAACAACGTTAATCTAATCACAGAACTGATAATACACTTGGAAATAAGTAATGCTTTATTAGAATGGCAAGCTGAAAAACAAAATAAAATGTTGTTATGAAATGGTTAAGAATGATGACGACAATCCATAAAGGTAATAGGACATTTGTTGGATAATGTTTGTGTGTTGGATAATCTTTTGAACATAAGATGACTCCTCGAAGAGACTTGTTGCGTAAGAGCCATCGGTTCATGCCATCTCACAAGCTCTAAACATGTTCCATTGTTGCCACTCCACTGAAGAGAGAAGAGCGAGGCTATAGGGTTGTAGGTACACTGGCAGAACAGAACAGGAACAGACAGAGGAGAGATGGAGCTAAAAATAACAGAGACCCTTGGAGATTTAGTGACAGCGCTCGCCCAGGCATCTCTTACTCTCTGTTACCCCCCTCCCTCCCACTTTTTCTTTCGCTCCCCCTCGCTCTCTCTCTCTCTCTCTCTCTCTCTCTCTCTCTCCCACCCACTCTTTCCCTCACTCTGTGTATCCCTTCCCTCTCTCCATCCCCCTCCCTCCCGTCATCAATATATTTGCCTCTCCCTCCCTCTTTCCATCCCTATATCTCTCTCTCTATGCCCCCCCCCCTTCTCCCTCCTTTCCTCCCTCCCCATCCCTCTCTCATGGAGGTGAACTATAAAGAGAGGAGGGAGGACTGGAACTCTGGAGAAGGTGCGTGTGCCGATCACTCTCAACCTCAGCCAGTGTCTGCTGGAGCTCAGGGACTAACAGGAAGTGGTGGCGCTCAACACCAAGCTGCTCAAGAAACACACATGTACTTTCTTTCCCACACACACTACCTCTCTTTCTGTATGCTTTTCTCTTCCTTGGTCTTTGTTTTTTACCGCTCCCCGCCTCTGTCGGTTTACCTCTCTCTTCCTGCACCCGTCTCCTCTTTAACCCACTGTTCCCCAGGTGCCGAAGACGTGGATGTTGATTAAGGCAGCCCCCCGCACCTCTCTGATTCAGGAGGGTTGGGTTAAATGCAGAAGACACATTTCAGTTGAAGGCATTCAGTTGTACAACTGACTAGGTACCCCCTTTCCCTCTTTGTCTGTTTCTCTCTCCATCACCCACTCTCTTCCTGTACCTGTCTACTCTTTGTCTGTTTCTCGCTCATCACCTCCTCTCTCTCTTCCTGTACCTGTCTCCTCTTCGTCTGTTTCTCTCTCCATCACCTCCTCTCTCTCTTCCTGTACCTGTCTCCTCTTCGTCTGTTTCTCTCTCCATCACCTCCTCTCTCTCTTCCTGTACCTGTCTCCTCTTCATCTGTTTCTCTCCATAACTCTCTCTCCTCTTGTACCTGTCTCCTCTTTGTCTGTTTCTCTCTCCATCACCCACTCTCTTCCTGCACCTGTCTCCTCTTTGTCTGTTTCTCTCTCATCACCTCCTCTCTCTATTCCTGTACCTGTCTCCTCTTCATCTGTTTCTCTCCATAACTTTCTCTCCTCTTGTACCTGTCTCCTCTTTGTCTGTTTCTCTCTCCATCACCCTCTCTCTCCATGTACCTGTCTCCTCTTTGTCTGTTTCTCTCTCCATCACCCTCTCTCTTACTGCACCTGTCTCCTCTTCATTTGTTTCTCTCTCATCACTCTCTCTATTCCTGTACCTGTCTCTTCATTTGTTTCTCTCTCCATCACTCTCTCTATTCCTGTACCTGTCTCCTCTTCATTTGTTTCTCTCTCCATCACCCTCTCTCTCCATGTACCTGTCTCCTCTTCATCTGTTTCTCTCTCCATCACCCTCTCTCTTCCTGTACCTGTCTCCTCTCCCTGTTGCCAAACACACTTGCATCATTCTTTGGGTACTGTCTTCTAAAGACAACAGTCAAGAGTGATGTTCATTGTTTCCTTTTTATCTGAATTATTTATCACGGAGTGGATGTGATATTGATTTACTGATAATATCCTTCTTCTCACTCCCTTTGTATTTTTCTTCTCTCCATTCCTCTCTTGCCCACTTTCTGGGTCTGTCTCCTGTTCCCTCGCTCCTTCGCTCACTCTCTAACTACACATATTTTACTCTGTCTCCCTCTCTCCCTGTCTCTTCTAATATCCCTCTCTCTTATTCCCTCTCTCTCATTTCTCTCTTCCTTTCTCCTCTCTCAATGTCCCTTCTTACTTCTTTCTGACCGTTCACTCTTCCATTTCTTTCCCTCTACCAATGTCTTCCTCTACTGTATCTTCTAGCCCTCCCTCCTCTACCCCTCCTTCTATCCCTCCCTCCTCTACCCCTCCTCTGCCCTTCCCTCCTCTACCCCTCCTCTGCCCCTCCCTCTATCCCTCCCTCCTCTACCCCTCCCTCTATCCCTCCCTCCTCTACCCATCCCTCCTCTACCCTTCCCTCCTCTACCCCTCCCTCCTCTACCCCTCCCTCCTCTACCCCTCCCTCCTCTATCCCTCCCTCCTCTATCCCTGCCTCCTCTACCCCTGCCTCCTCTATCCCTCCCTCCTCTATCCCTCCCTCCTCTACCCCTGCCTCCTCTATCCCTCCCTCCTCTACCCCTCCCTCCTCTATCCCTCCCTCCTCTACCCCTCCCTCCTCTACCCCTGCCTCCTCTATCCTTCCCTCCTCTACCCCTCCCTCCTTTATCCCTCCCTCTACCATTCCCTCCTCTATCCCTCCTCTACCCCTGCCTCCTCTATCCCTCTCTCCTGAATCCCTCCCTCCTCTATCCCTCCTCTACCCCTCCCTCCTATATCCCTCTACCTCTTCCTCCTCTACCCCTCCCTCCTCTATCCTTCCCTCCTCTATCCATCCGTCCTCTATCACTCCGTCCTATATCCCTCCTCTATCCCTCTACCTCTTCCTCCTCTACCCCTCCCTCCTCTATCCTTCCCTCCTCTATCCCTCCTCTACCCCTCCCTCCTCTATCCTTCCCTCCTCTATCCATCCGTCCTCTATCACTCCGTCCTATATCCCTCCTCTATCCCTCTACCTCTTCCTCCTCTACCCCTCCCTCCTCTATCCTTCCCTCCTCTATCCCTCCTCTACCCCTCCCTCCTATATCCTTCCCTCCTCTATCCCGCCTCTACCCCTGCCTCGTCTATCCTTCCCTCCTGATTCCCTCTCTCCTCTATCCCTCCTCTACCCCTCCCTCCTCTATCCCTCTACCTCTTCCTCCTCTACCCCTCCCTCCTCTACTGCTCCCTCCTCTACCTTCCCTCCTCTATCCTTCCCTCCTCTATCCCTCCATCCTATATCCCTCCTCTATCCCTCTTCCTCCTCTACCCCTCCCTCCTCTATCCTTCCCTCTTCTACCCCTCCCTCCTCTATCCTTCCCTCCTCTATCCCTCCCTCCTGTTTTTCTGTAGATATCTTCAAGGCAGTGTACCAGCGGGCTAGGGCCCACTTGGCTCTGTGCAACGAGCAGGAGCGTCTGGAGCCCAGGTTCAAGCCCATCGTCAATCAGGAAAATAAGAGGATGGGTAAGAACCTCTATAACAAGCATGTCAGCAATAAGAATAACTACTGGGAAGCTACAGAGGAAAATTGGGGCCCTGTGGAAGAGAAAGTTAAGAAGACCGGAGGGGAGTGTTAGGAAAGAAGGGGAAGCAGTCCCGACTGTAAAAGAGGGAAGTAGTGATGGAGTGAGAGAGTAGAAGAAGCAAGAGGTAAAGGGGGTGGGGGGAGAGCGAAGACAGCACCCACTGCTGAGAAAGAGGGAGGTGGTGATGGAGTGGAAAAGGAGAAGGCTAGTGGGAAGAGAACAGGGAGTGTAGAGGTAGAGAGATGGACAGGCGGGGTAGATAACAGAGCAGGAGATAAAGAGACCGATATGGCAAGGAGATAACATAGCTACAGAGGTCAGGGAAGGCTGTTATAAAGGCTACATGTCAATCAACTGCCGCCCAGGAAGTAACCAAGGGTAGCACAGGGAACAAAGGCACCAATGAGACAAGAAGCAGTACCATTCAATCCGAATCAACCAATAGGAGTCCATTAGCCACCGCTGACCTTCCTAACCGGCAGACCACAGAGGTACAAGCTGAGGTGAGTCAGGTTAGACAAACAGATGGACAGACCTAACAAAGGAGAGGCAGAGGAAAGCAAAATGGATGAAGGGAGAAAAACAGAGGGAGAGAGTTCTGATGAACAGCCGTGTCCATCAGAGGGGGCAAGCAACACCAAGCCTGGGGTCTCGACTGGAAATATCCATCCCTCCACCAAGTCCAAAAGTAAACACAAGAAAAATAGGTAAAACATACACAGGCATTGATATGATTCATGACATTGATATGATTCATGACATTGATGTGATCAAGACATTGATGTGATCATGACATTGATGTGATCATGACATTGATATGATTCATGACATTGATGTGATCAAGACATTGATGTGATCATGACATTGATGTGATCATGACATTGATGTGATCATGACATTGATATGATTCATGACATTGATATGATTCATGACATTGATGTGATCAAGACATTGATGTGATCATGACATTGATGTGATCATGACATTGATATGATTCATGGTCATACTTGGTGGCATACACAAAAGACAAGCAGACGTTGTGTATAACAAATACAAATTGTATTTATTCTTTGTACACAAAGAGTAGAAAGCAGCCAGTAACCCACTCGTTATTAAAAAGCCTTTCTTTCTCAATCATTTTATACAGATTAAAAACCGATGGGGAGGACAGCAATAGGGAGGAATGTCAGTACAGTACAAATAAACAAATAAGTAAATGACAGACACATTAGTCATAAACAAATCAACGAGTAATGAGGCGTAGTAACGTTGCTTAAAAAAAGACAGTAGAATAGAAAAGATGAGTCTGTTTTTTGCGGTGGCGGGGATCTCTGTGTAGTAAAATAGGCTGGGCTAGTGTATGTCGTCGTAGCTCTGATTCCCATAAGAGGTTAAGTAATTCATGGCCCTGTCGTGTTCGAGAACACCAACAACCCTCACTGTGTCTCGATGCCAAGGTGCCCAGTACTCAGCGTGCACGGAAGGTCTCGCCATTAGAAATAATGAGCGGCGCTCTATAACGGGTTGACCCACTACATATAGCAGGGGCACAGCCATACCCATTGGCCATGTCCTCTAAACTGTCTCTGTCTCGCTCTGTCTCCGGCGACTAGGGCTTCTCCTCAATAACACCGAAGATGATCGGACTGGTTTCCAGCGTGAGGTCGCGCTACGGGGAGCCCGGGACACTACTTGTAGAGCTCCAAAGTGATTCGAGCTCCACAGTGGTTCTATCTCGAACATGAGATGCCTCAGATGGATAATCACATAACTACAGAGAGACGTGACGTGGGCAGTAAACGTAGTGTTCTTCCAGAGGCTTCGCTTTGATGGGCTATAACACAGTGCCACTACAAAGACAGTATGGACTTCTGGGAGTTAGAGTAAGAGGGGCACAGTGAAGAGCTACAGTTTTCTGCTGCACTGTTACATATAGTTATATCAGTCTGCCAAACTACCTGATACAGTGGTGTGATCATTCATTCCACCTACTCTCTCCTACCTCCAGTATTGTCCAAAACACACAAAACATTTACAGTGCCTTCAGAAAGTATTCATGCCCCTTGACAACATTTTGCTGTTACAGACTGAATTTAAAAAACACATTTTTTCCCCTGACCCATCTACTCACAATACCTCATAATGACAAAGTGAAAACATGTTTTTAGAAATGTTATCAGATGTATTGAAAGTGAAATACAAAATTATCTAATTTAAGTATTCACACCGCTGAGTCAATACATGTTAGAATCACCTTTGGCAGTGATTACAGCTGTGAGTCTTTCTGGGTAAGTCTCTAAGAGCTTTGCACACCTGGATAGAATTTTGCCTGAACTTAGCTCTATTCTGTTTATTTTTACAATAAAAAAAAGGTCCCTGAGTCCTTGCCATTGACAAGCATTCCCATAACATGATGCAGCCACCACCATGCTTGAAAATATGAAGTGGGGCCCAGTGATGTGTTGTGTTGGATTTGCTCCAAACATAACACTTTGTATTCAGGACATAAAGTTGATTTCTTTACCACATTTTTTGCAGTTTTACTTTATTGTCTTGTTGCAAACAGGATGCATGTTTTGGAATATTTTTATATTCCTTTCCTTCCTTTCCACACTGTCATTTAAGTTAGTATTGTGGAGTAAACTTTCACCCAAAATAATTCCACTTTGACATTATGGGGTATTGCGTGTAGGCCAGTGACACAAAATCTAAATGTAATCGATTTTAAATTCAGGCTGTAACACAACAAAACGTGAAAAAGGGCAAAGGTGAATAGTTTCTGAAGGCACATAGGTCTACATGACATATGGTTTCTAGGCCTAATCGCTGTAGTTCATCATTTCACAGAAAGAGAGAGAGAGAGAGAGAGAGAGAGAGAGAGCATTGTGATGCATTCCCAGCTGCATATATTCAGAGCCATAACTATGTTCAGGGGGCTCATCAATGTGTAATGAGATGTGTGTTTAAATAAATAAAAAACCCGTTAAAGAGGTTTCCAAAGAGTAAACATTATTTGCGTTGCGTGTTTTTTTCACTTGAGCAATTCTTTGTTCCTGGATCCTGTAAAGAAGGATGCCGGTACACATCAGCCCTTGTCAAAGGTAGAACAGATGTCAATGATAAGGACTTTCTATGCCAGTTAAACACTAAACAGTGGCAGGCATTATTCAGTGGGGGTGGTTAAGGAGTGATCGGGGGATAAGGCGGCTGAGGTATGGAAACGAGGTGCCCTCTCTTCCCCATTTGGTTATTATCATTTCCATTATGAACGGCGCCCCACCTTGCCGACTCTCAACCTGTACAGTTCCCTAGCAACGGCAGCAAAACAAACAGACAGCCACGGCGGAACTCGACGATGTCAAATGTGAACGCTGGCGCCTGGAGGGGATAAAGTCTAACGAATACAGGGATGGGATTCAAACTGAAATCTGTTCTTGGCAATAAGGTCAGAATGTTCTCTGAATGAATACAAACTATTCACATCATGTCTCCCTGCGACTGTGGGTGTAATAACTTTATGGAAGTGGTACCTCGTAAAAAAACAGAGCATATGTCCTCTCTTTTTCTAGCAAACCTACTGTCTGCGTCCGTCTCTTGGAGATTTGCTGTGGCAAGCACATCAAAGTGGATGGCTCCTCTCCACTCAGCCCAGGAGCACTAAACATACTATTTCCTTCCCCCTTCCTTTGGTCTCTCAGATCTCCCCTCATCTGAGCCTCCCTTCCACTTCGCTATCACATTCCCACCATCCTCCCTCCCTCCCTCCCTCCCTCCCTCCACCCCGCCAAAGCCCTATTTGACCCCAGCCTTTTAATTAGTCTCTCAGGTGTTCGGCCCCTCTAGCGCCGTCAACTCCCACTGTCTTCCCTGTCCTTACTCATAAAGGCTCTCTGATGACTCTAATGCAAAATGGCACAGAACCCAGGCCCCTAAACAGAACTAGCATCTGACATTGATTGACATCCACATCCACCCACTACACCCAACTGATGTAATTTCCTCCTCTGATTGTGAAAACACTGAGTGACAAAAAAAGGCATATGTGAGCCAGTACTTTAACACCTGATACACAAATGGATGAGTCACAAGCATAAAAAGAGAAAAGAAGAGAGGGAAAGGGGGAGGAGAGAGAGGAGGGAGAGAGAGAGAGAGCGCCAGGGCCAACTCCATTTAATCATGTTTGAGGCAGCAACATGAAACACACGTATTGGTCCGTGCTGGGCTCTGTCTGGGTTTAAGGCAAATAGACTGTGCTCTGTCTGGAGTGTCACATGTTCCTGGTGTGATGGTAGCCCAACCCCCCGCCAGCCTCGAGCTCCTACTATCCCATGCATTTGTGTACCCCTGAAAGGTTTAAGCAACATGGTGCCCACCATGCCTTCTCTGCTGTGCACGCAGCGGGAGCCAGAGGAGGGCCCGGCGTTTAACGCTAGACGCTTTCTCAGCTAACCACACTGAGCCACGACACGTAACGCCGTTGTCTCGAGACTCTCCTCCTGAACAGAAAGACGCAAAATCACAGCCCTTCTTTCTTCACTGATTTATTTTCCAAGTCTTTGTGGATGTGAGTGTAAGCGAATGTGCGTTTATATGTGTTTATAGGTGTGTATTCCTACTGTATGTGATATGAACGTCGACACGAATCTGAGTATGTGTGTTAACACAGCATGAGTTCATCTGAAACAGCGTGTGTCTGCGTGTGTGTGATATGTGCACTCACTGTGACAGAGAGAGCGGGGAGCCATGCGAGAGAGACGACAGACATCCCAGTTTGGGAAGATTAGAGGAACTGTGTGCACAGAAGCAGCGCTGCATGCGCTGGCGGGCACTTTGGCTGTCTTAAATAAATCATAGGGTTTTACTGATGATGTGTCAGTCCCACAGAGTCAATAAGCTTGTTGTGGGTCCCGCTGGCTCCCCGGCAATCTGCTCTGCTTTGCTCTGGGTACGCCTGCCCCAGCCGCCTGATCACAGCCGCATGAAACGCAGCCAGCCTGGCCCAAATCGAGTCAACGCTGGTGCGCATGAACGCCTCGTAAAAAAAAAAAAAGAGAAGTTGGAAACACATTAGAAAACAGGAAAAACACAAACGCACGCTGTTACTGGATAGAACAAACATGATGGAAATCCTCACTCCTTTTTGCATTGTGTAAAAGTCATTTTTGTGGAAGGTCCTTGTGCTGTATGGATATAAAGCGTCACACCTTCGGACGACTACGCGGACGATGGTTAGCACAGTGTCATGGCTGGGATGCTAGCGTTAGCCAGTAGTGGATTAGCTAGCTAAAACTGTTTCTGCCTGGCTGGGCTGCTAACGTTAGCCGTTAGCTTCCTTAGCCTCCTTAGCTGGTTAACACAGTGTCTGGCTGCACCGCTAACATTAGCCATAGCTTGTTAGCATAGCTGTTAGCCTTTGGCTCCCACAGGGGTGGTTAGTGCACAGAGGTCCAGGGGGAGGGAGAGGGGTCAGCTCTGGGTGAGCTGCTGTATGGGTCAAGGACCTGGTGCACTGTCTGTCCCTCTGACGGCAGCTATGTGGGGCACGGGCCATCAGGCATCCCATCAGGCATCACTCTGCACTCTAAGCGTTGCCCTGGGTTAGATGAGTGACGTGGTTCCTGGAAGAGGAGAGAGGGGGAAAAGTGGCAATTAATGGTAAAAATTCATTTTTAGAACACAAGCAGAATGGCCAGTACTCAATTTGTGTCTTCACCAGGCTAATTGGTTTTGATCAGGCTAGTGAACTGTACATACCCTGCTTCTATCTGCTGGAAGTAGACTCACTACCTTGATGTGCACAAGTAAATGGTTGTATCTGTGGTGTGTCTGTCTCAGGCCTGTAGGGTCAGAGAGACTCACCAGGTTCTGAAGGGAAGACGTTTCTCAGCTGCTCTATGACCTCCTGCAGCTGCTGCACTGTGTCCTGTTCATGATCATCATCGCCCTCTCCTGTCACACACAGCATCACACGGAGAGAGATGAGTGACAACAGAACACTCGATCATCTCATTCCAATGTTGTTATGGCCCACTAAATGAACAAAAACATGTTTTTCAGTCAATAATCCAGCAGGAATCGCTTGGAACTTGCATGCAACCCACCAGTGGGACCTAGCCTGATTGCTGTCTCTGTTCAGCTATTGCATTCCACTCCATGCCACTCCTGTACTTTTGACAAATGACAGGAGTGGCAAGGAGTGGAATGTTAGCTAAAAAGACTGGTACCCAAGACTAGACCGGACCTAATATTCGGGAACATTTGCCTTAGTAGCTCACCTGCTGCCTCTGTGTCTGTGGTCTCTCTACTGGGTCCGTCCCCCTGACGGCCTCCTCCTGACACCGGCGATGACAGGGACGAAGGTTCCGACCCGTTGGCCTCCGAATCATCTTTGGGCTGGTGGAAAGTAAATAGTGTCATCAATCACAACAAAATTCCCATCGACAGCTACTTCAGAAAACTACAAACGTTATTGGAATGTGTTGGTTGGGGCTGAAGGATACAGTAAACATGTAGACGCACTAAATAAGTCAAAGTGTTCCAGTGAAACTGAAGGCTGCGTTGGCTGGGGATTCAGACCTAGTTCTACGATGAACAAAGGAAGATCTACTTTCCACGGAGATGAAAACAGAACGGTTGACACTGACAGTTGACTACCCACACCCACTCCACCACTTCATATCAGAACAATAGACTGAAGGAAATAAAGCGTCTACATACATTAACATTTCTTTAGAAGGGATTGAACTGCATTATATGGATAGGAGGTTCATACGAGTGGAGAGAAAGTTCAAATCTACAACTTTAGAATGTTTGGTACTCAGTCCCGCTGTTCCCAATCCCCTCTTTCCACTAAATGAACCGTCTCTCCAGTCTCTCTATTCCCAATTTCCAAGTCTTTTCACCTGAGGAAATGCCTTTCTGCCACTCTCTCTTTCTCTCTCTCCCTCTACTGCAGCAGTACAAATGATCTTTCCATTCCTTCCTCTCCCTCTCTCTATTCCCCATTCACACATTCATATTCTCCTACAGCAGTGCCCTATTTTCTCTCAGTCCATCCATTCTCTTTGTTCCCCTTTTTTGCTTCCTTTTATCATTCTGCTTCTTAATCCCTCAAGTCTATCCCCCTCTTTCTTTCTCTCCTTACCGTAGGTATTTCCCTCAGTCTCTCGTCGGCTCTATCCCCCTCCCTTTCGGTCTCTGTACCTGCAGTTTTAAGCCCTTATAGTTGTTCTCTACCTCACCCCTCCACTCTCCTCTTTTCCAAGACATATTTTTTCTTTCTTTCCCTCCTCTTTCTTTCCACTTTCCTTTCCCCTGCCTCCCTCCCTACCTGCAGCAGTAACTCTCGTAGCCTGTGCAGCTGGGACTCCAGCTGTTTGTTGTGGTCCTCCAGGATCTGCATGCGTGTCTCCAGGCGAGTCTTGTGCTGCCGGAGGACCCTTGCCTCGGCCAGGAGCTCCTCGTCCTGCTGGCCCTCCGTGGGAGATCCCGGAACCCCCTCACCTCCTTCCGTCAGCTGGGGCACCGCAGCCGCCTCCTCATGCCTCCACTTCAGCCGCCGCCACTCCCCCTGCAGCACCCTGGGGAATAGGAGAGAGGACAGAGCCATCAGCAGACAGCATTTTAAAGAGCTGGGGGTTTTCACTGACACACACACTGTCCACAATAGGCTATGATAGTAAATGGTGTGAGCTGTCTGTAAGCGCTGTAGTGTGTATAACTCAATTACTTTATTTCTACTGTATAGCACATTTCTAAAAGATAATTCATTTCAAAGTGGTTTACAAATATAATAATAAAAGGAATGAAAGATAACACAAAACGTTTTCTATACAAATATACATTTAAGATAGACAATAATGTATTTTTTTGAGACAAATTCAAAAATTAAAACAGCAAAATAACAGTGGACATGAGAATTCAGCAAAAAACGTATAAATAAATGAAGACGGCACTGGCTGAGACAACTAAAAGCACCATAGCTAAAAGTGCAGCTAAAAAAGTATGTCTTAACCTTTTTCTTTAAATTGTCTACCATCTCTGAGGCCCTCAGATCCTCTGGCAGGCTGTTCCACAAGGCCAGCATCACAGTGACTAAAGGCAGGGCCGGTTCCAGGCATACAGTGCATTCAGAAAGTATTTTCACATTTTGTTACATTACAGCCTTATTCTGAAATTGATTAAATACATTTTTTTTCTCATCATTCTAAACACAATACCACATAATGGCAAAGCAAAGACAGGCTTTTAGAAATGTGTGCAAATGTATAACTAAAAAAAATATGGAAATATCACATTTACATAAGTATTCAGACCTTTTACTCAGTACTTTGTTGAAGCAGCTTTGGCAGCGATTACAGCCTTGAGTCTTCTTGGGTATGACGTCTGTATTTGGGGAGTTTCTCCCATTCTTCTCTGCAGATCCTCTAAAGCTCTGTCAGGTTGGATGGGTAGCGTCGCTGCACAGCCATCGGGTTCAAGTCCAGGCTCTGGCTGGGCCACTCAAGGGCATTCAGAGACTTGTCCCGAAGCCACTCCTTTGTTGTCTTGGATGTGTGCTTAGGGTCATTGTCCTGTTGGAAGGTGAACCTTTGCCCCATTCTGAGGTCCTGAGCCCTCTGGAGCAGGTTTTCATCAAGGATCTCTCTGTACTTTGCTCCGTTCATCTTTCCCTCGATCCTAACTACTCTCAGTCCCTGCTGCTGAAAAACAGCATGATGCTGCCAAAACAGCATGATTCTACCACCACCATGCTTCGCTGTAGGTGCCAGGTTTCCTCTAGATGTGACGCTTGGCATGCAGGCCAAAGAGTTCAATCTTGGTTTCATCAGACCAGAGAATGTTGTTTCTCATGTCTGAGAGTCCTTTAGGTGCCTTTTGGCAAACTTCAAGTGGGCTGTCATGTGCCTTTTACTGAACAGTGGGTTCCGTCTGGCCACTCTACCATAAAGGCCTGATTGGTGGAGTGCTGCAGAGCTGGTTGTCCTTCTGGAAGGTTCTCCTATCTCCACAGAGGAACTCTGGAGCTCTGTCAGAGTGACCATCCCCCTATTGCTCAGTTTGGTCGTGCGGCCAGCTCTAGGAAGAGTCTTGCTGGGTCCAAACTTCTTCCATTTAAGAATGATGGAGGCAACCATGTTCTTGGGGACCTTCAATGCTGCAGAAATGTTTTGGTTCCCTTCCCCAGATCTGTTCCTCGACACAATCCTGTCTCAGACCTCTACGGACAATTCCTTCAACCTCATGGCTTGGTTTTGCTCTGACGTGCACTGTCAACTGTGGAACCTTATATAGACAGGTGTGTGCTTTTACAAATCATGTCCAATCAATTGAATTTACCACAGGGGGCCTTAAATCAAGTTGTCAATTTCTTTTTTAGGAACTCAGTCGGGGTCTCAACTTACTACTGAGAGTAAGAATAATATAATACACCTGGTGCATTAGTTTTTCTCTTGTTATGTCTTCCACTGACAGTTACTCAATTAGCCTTATCAGCTGACAATTGTTACCTGGCTAGACTAACTACCAATCTGTCTAAATTTGTAGTAATTATGATTGAATACCAACCTAGCACGCAGGGGCCCTGACCTCCATGGTGCCCCCATTGATTTTGTTAGTCATTCTCACTCAGATCATATTAACATGGCATAAGTCAATACAACATGTGTTGAATTGCAGGAAATTAGCTTTAAAACTGCAAAAATGTATCTTCACCTCATGGCAAAATGGGTAGAATTGCATACATTTTGTTATAAACTTACAAAGTTCTTGCCGGCCCCATGGCAAAATGTGTAGAATTGCAGGAACTGAACTTTAAAACAAAGCATTTTCTCTCCACTATCAAGAGGTGGCCACTAAAATGTTTCGCAGCGAGGTGGCAAACTATTTAGTGCACTACTTTTGACCAGAGTACTATGGGTGGCAGGTAGCCTAGCGCTTAAGAGTGTTGGGCAAGTAACCGAAAGGTTGCTGGTTTAAATCCCTGAGCCCCCTAAGTGAACAATCTTGAGCAAGGCTCTTAACCCTAATTGCTCCTGTATGTCTGCTAAACCAAATCAACCAAATCTTACTTAGGGCTGACTAAAGGCATCGTCACAAAATGTTTTGGAACACCTAAAACACCAGTGCCAGAAGACCTAAGGGCCCGACCGGGCACATATCCTAAATGCATATGATACATGTATGCAGGTGCAAGACCACATAGTGCTTTAAAAATGTATAAAGCAATTTTAAAATCAACTGTAAAACTAACAGGCAACCAATGAAGGGACTTTAAAATAGGTGTTATGTGTGCAGTCTTAGTTAGCACAGGTGCTACTGCATTCTCAATCAATTGGCAGACAGGAGACCATCGCAGTAACCAAGCCTGGTAGTAATAAAAACATGCATTAGTCTCTCAGTGTTGGCCTGGCAGAGAAACGGACACACTTTGGCAATATTGGGTAGATGATCAAATTGAAGTTTATTGGTCGCATACACAGTTCTGATAAGAAAACGGATTTGGTCGCATTTCGGAGTCTAAAATCACACCTAGGTGTTTAGCCAGATGGGTTGTGTCAAATGTTCACTGTCTGTGTGCTGATCATGCGAACTGACTAGTGACGTAGTCAGGAAAAACTCCAATCCCTCTAAACGTATACACTGTATGAAAACAGAAATGTAATCCAGTTGAACTGTTGATCAGGATTAACTTGTGTTTAACATAAAGACGAATCCTGTGCATGCATCGTTTACCACAGCTCATAATTAATTTCTGTCTGTATGGAAACAGAATGCCTACGTCTCTATAACATTTGTCGTCAACGAAATGGGACACAGCTGGGCTCGGGTGTGTCCCGTGTGTCCTGTGTCCTCGGGTGTGTCCTGTGTCCTGGGGATAAATACACCTTTCCCCCCATTCATTGGGGAGACACACTGCTGGATCTTGTTCATGGCTGTTTTGTTTGTCTCACATCTATGCACACAACCACTCACTTACACTACTGACTTCTGACTACACACACCATTGTTACTTGTTAATAGTTTACTTTAGTTAATAAATATATTTTTGTTATTCCTTGATCTCCAAGTTGTTTCCCTTTTTGTTGCGGGCTACGAGCCGGTTCGTGACACATTTCGCACAGACAATGAGCAGCGAAAGTGTGTTCGGGAATATTTTTATTCTTATTTTCCTGACAATTTTCACAGAGCAAAGAAAGTTGAGGGCATGGGATGGTGGTACTAATTCTACCACATATTCATAAGATACACACTCATGACTTCCACAATGAGTCTGATTTTGGTCATCAGGCCCAGATTCTGACATATGACATGGGGTCCTATAAGCCAATCAGAATAAAGGAGGACAGCTGCAGTGCTAAATGAGGAGCACACAGGATATACCTCATCATAACAATAGAGAAACAATACCAAACTAGGTTAAGGTTTCAGACACCAAAGGGCTGTGTGTATATATGTTATTCATCTTTATTAACCTATTACTCATCGGTGACAAACGGAGAGCAAAGAAATGTGTGTGTGTTGGCCCGAAGGTCAGGGGCACGTAGAAAAAACAAAATAGAATACATCCGATGAATCATACCTTCTAATGTTGCCTCTGGTATCAAATGAAGTGTATGGAAAAAGCATTTTTCTCTTTCATTTTGACTTTTACTTCAAGGTCTTAAGGGTACTTAACACAAAATCCAATTTGGGCACGAGAATCCAATTTGATGTGTTCCAAAGCCATTTATTTCCCATCACACTCATGCATCATACAGTAGGATACTCTATTCACTATACAATCACCCTAACAATGGTGGTCCATAGATATCCTATGGG
Source organism: Brachymystax lenok tsinlingensis (assembly GCA_030435695.1). NCBI lineage: Eukaryota > Metazoa > Chordata > Actinopteri > Salmoniformes > Salmonidae > Brachymystax > Brachymystax lenok. Next base: position 14,754,101 of record CM059784.1, read on the forward strand.
TCCTAGATTTTGGGTCCTAGATATCCTAAATTAACTTGAAACAGAGAATTGGATCTTGTGTTAATCTGAATTATTTGATTGATTATTTGATTGGATCTGCTGCTGCTTCAACAGGTGCATGATGTAGTCTGAATGATGATAATAAGCATTGTTTATTAACATTTTAGTCTTAGAACCTGTAGGACTTACTGGTAGTGGATGAAGTGAGTTCAACCAGGAAATGTAAAGTGCTTTGAGAATCTCAAGGGTTGTAAGTCCTACAGGTTCTATGACCAAAAGGTTCTACACCTTAAAGGTTCTAAGACCAAAAGGTTATATGTTCTAAAAGTTTTAAGACAAAAAGGTTCTACACCTTAAAGGTTCTAAGACCAAAAGATTATATGTTCTAAAAGTTTTAAGACAAAACGGTTCTACACCTTAAAGGTTCTAAGACCAAAAGATTATATGTTCTAAAAGTTTTAAGACAAAAAGGTTCTACACCTTAAAGGTTCTAAGACCAAAAGATTATACTTTCTAAAAGTTTTAAGACAAAAAGGTTCTACACATTAAAGGTTCTAAGACCAAAAGGTTATATGTTCTAAAAGTTTTAAGACAAAAAGGTTCTACACCTTAAAGGTTCTAAGACCAAAAGGTTATATGTTCTAAAGGTTTTAAGACAAAAAGGTTCTAAGACAAAAGACCAAAAGGGCTCTATTTTCTCACCGGTTCTCGTTCTCCAGGCGGGCCAGCGTTCTCTGCAGCTCGTCCTTGTCCTGACAGTCCAGGTGGGCCAGCAGCATCTGCTGTCCGCTGGGGGAGTCCTGGTCCAGGGCGCCGGGGCTGGAGTGACGCAGGAGGTACTGATCTTCATCCCTGAGTCCCCCACATGACACAACACAGGAGACACTCAGCACACTGAGCCACAACCCTGCCACCAGCAGCACAGCACAGCAAACAGCCACAGCACAGCAAACAACCACAGGACAGGACAGAGCAGCACAGCAGCACAGACAGTACAGCAGAAGCAAAGCGCAACAGACACATTGGTATGGTGAAGCAGTACTAACACGGAATGGCACAGACAGCAACAGACACACAGACAGCAACAGCAGCACAGGCAGGATAGATGCACATCAGCTCAAACACAGACAGTCTTCAATTCTGAGAACAAGTAGCAGCATAGACAGACATGCAGCAATATAGGACACTAATGACGCCAGAGCACAGCCAGACATACCGCAGCACTGGGTAGCAAGCTAACAGAGTGACTTAAGAACGAGGGGACTCAGCACACACAAAGAGCAGCAGTAGAGACAGGAGACAGAAGACAGGAGACAGGAGACAGGAGACAGGAGACAGAGCAGTAGCCCAACTGACAAGAACAAAGTACAGAAACACTTGGAACAAACATAGCCACGGTGGCACAGAGATAAACCAGACACACAGAGCAAATAGCTTGCAGACAACAGCACACTGAACAACTATACGAACAGCCATGTTGACACATCAAATAGGCAGCTTCACACACCATGCCAATGCCCTCCCTATCTCGCAAATACACACGTGCACATACAGACACACATACACAGACATGAACGCATACACACACACACACACACACACACACACACACACACACACACACACACACACACACACACACACACACACACACACACACACACACACACACACACACACACACACACACACACGAATGCACCCACACATATACACAGATATGAATACACACACTGACGTGGACCTATATACACAAACACACAAACGCACATAAACACAAACACTCCCTCGCTCTCTTTCTCTCGACAACTAAAATCACACACAGTAAACACTTTGATGGAGGTCACTACACCTTGGTGGTAAAATTAATTTTGTTATAGCAGTGCTCATAATGAAAACACCCACACACGCACAAACACACGCCTCACCCCCAAAACACACGCCTCACCCCCTCTCTGTCTCAGCCAAAGCCTTTGATCAGGGCCAACACCTGTGTCCAGTCGGTTTATATGATTCCTTAGTGAGGGGCTCACCTTATTGACTCCACCATTCACATCAAAGCTACTCCCCCTCTCCCGTCCTTTTCGCTCAGCCAGCCTCTGGCTCTTAACATCATGTTCTGTAGTATTTCAATGGGCCTCCCTCCCTCCCGTGCAGCAGCCCTTTGTATTTAGTCTTTAATCACAAAGACTGTTATATGATGAAGGGGGAGTGTGTGCACTGCCCCGGCCATGGGTCATTTTCATAAACTTGGTGATTATTTTATGTGACTGACCAGCCTTCCCTGAATGTGTGTGTGCACACTCGGGGTATACACACAGGCATACACATGCCGACACACTCCCTCAGACACATAAACACACACACACACAAACACACACCTATACTGAAATGAAAGGGTTCAGGGGAGGTGGGAGTGTACTCACAGACTCTCATCAGGCGACAGGCTATCTGTGAAGAAGGAACAATTCTGGTTCTCCATCTCTGCCAACCTGAGCAACAGGAAAACACAGAGAGAGAGAGAGAGAGAGAGAGAGAGAGAGAGAGAGAGGGAGAGGGAGAGAGAGAATAGGTACATACTCTGTAGTAAAAAGAGGTCAAGAGCAACAGATTGACAGATTGAATTTATTTTAGAAAGAAGAGAGGTTTTCATTCCAAGAAGAGCTATTCAGTACAGTACTGTATTGTAGTATTTCAGGACCAAGGACAGCAAGTCTAGGTTTTCAGCCCTGCAGCACTGTTGCTTTTCAGTGCCATGGACAGCTACCCCACTACACTTCTCTTTCTACTGCCTTACAATGTGCTTGAGACATTTGGCAGATCAGCACCATGGACAGCTACCACACTGCTACAGACTGTTATCAGAGACAGAAGAGGAAGCGAGACACAATCACTGTTTTTTTCTTCTTCTGGTTCAATGAAAGTCAATGAACTAAGTAGACCAAACCCAGCTGCTATCGCATTTGTGGTTATGGGAGACACACCCACCTAAGTAAACCAGAACTGACCATTGTTTTCCAATGGTAAATGGCCAGAGTGAACTATATTAATTTATCCACCATCTGTGCTGTTATACTCCTCCCCTATTACCAGAATCAGAATCAGCTTTATTCACCAAATACATTTACATGTACAGGAATGGAATTAGATCTGGCAGGTGAATAGGGAGAACTTTGCTGTTAGCGACACTCTCTCAACAGTGGGAATGGCCTTCTGAGGGAGCTGCCAGGAAGGCTGTGTTGGAACCACCAGCCATGTACAACCTCTGCCAGAGACACTAATGAAATGTGTCTCATGCTACTCAAGCTCCAGGCCCCCCACAACACACACACACAAACACACACACCCCACCACCACCAAAAAACATCTATGGATTGACAGATGGAGGGAGAGAAAAGAGGGATGAGAATGGAGTGATGAAGAGCTTGTCATAGAGATCCATATGACGTCATTATGGCCCCTTCCACCAAGGCCCATAGAGAGTAAACGCCATCCACTCTCATCATTAAGGCCCTCCCACCAAAGCCCATAGAGAGTACATCCATTCTCACTGTGACCAGACCTGTCCCTTTATCCATCTATTCTAACTGTGACCAAACCTGGCCCTTTATCCATCCACTCTCACTGTGGCCAGACCTGGGATTTTATCCATCCACTCTCACTGTGGCCAGACCTGTCCCTTTATCCATCCACTCTCACTCTGGCCAGACTTGGCCCTTTATTCATCCACTCTCACTGTGGCCAGACCTGGCCCTTTATCCATCCACTCTCACTGTGGCCAGACTTGGCCCTTTATCCATCCACTCTCACTGTGGCCAGACTTGGCCCTTTATACATCCACTCTCACTGTGGCCAGACTTGGACCTTTATACATCCACTCTCACTGTGGCCAGACTTGGCCCTTTATACATCCACTCTCACTGTGGCAAGACTTGGCCCTTTATACATCCACTCTCACTGTGGCCAGACTTGGCCCTTTATACATCCACTCTCACTGTGGCCAGACTTGGCCCTTTATCCATCCACTCTCACTGTGACCAGACCTGGCCCTTTATCCATCCACTCTAACCGTGGCCAGACCTTGGCCCTATGGCTAACAGACCTTTATTTAACCACTCTCACTGTGGCCAGATCTGTCCCCTTTATTCAATCAGTTAGGTCATTAAATCAGATGGTTGTTACAGGAAGGCAGGGTAGAGAGGAGAGGGAGCCTCACCCCAGTATTCAATGTGAGAGCTGTAGACCTGGCCCCTGTCCTCAGGACAGTCCTGATGATGTGGGAATGTGTGCGCCAATTCCTAGGAGTCCCACACTCTTAGAAGATTTGGTACTTTTGGTTCCAGGTAGAGCCCTCTTTGGAAAGGATTCTACTTGGAACCAAAAGGGTTATATCTGGAACCAAAAAGGGATCTTCAAAGGGTTATCTTATGAGGCAGAAGAACCCTTTTAGGTTCTAAATAGCACCTAGAGCTTTCTCTTTCCCTCCCTCCCTCCCTCCCTCCCTCCCTCCCTCCCTCCCTCCCTCCCTCCCTCCCTCAGTGTCTGTACTAATGATGAAAGGAGAGCTCTCCACTGGCACCTCGGTGTGTGACACACCAGCAAATCTGGATCCAACCCAAAACATCAAATACCCACAATCCTCCTCTGGGACATCATATTATTACACTGGATTAACATGTACACCCCCTCATATGACTGAGTAGAGAGAGACAGACACTCTGTTCTTCTGCTGTGATGATGCCAGCCTCTGGGACCTTTTAATGTACGTAGTTGCATGGCAGTTCTGACAGCCAGGATTTTGCATTACTATGTGAATAAATATATATAGTCCCTCATTTGATTTGTTTTTCAAGAGGGATAGAGAGCGAGAGGAAGCGAGAGAGAGGGAGAGAGAGGAAGAGAGAGAGAGAGAGAGAGAGAGAGAGAGAGCAAGAGAGAGAGTGAGAGAGAGAGTGAGAGAGAGAGCGCAAGAGAGAGTGTGCACTGGAGCCAATTTTGCATGAGGCAAAGTACAGATTGACCTTGGAATGGCATCTGTGACATGTACATTATTAAAATAATCTGCTTTTTCTCATTTAGCGAGCTCTCAGATCATGTTGGAATATAGTTAAAGTATGCTTAAACTGTCCTCTGTTAGGCTTTCAGAATCCAATTCAGGGTCCTCTATGATTGATAGACTTGTGAGGAGCTCAAGATGTTAAAGAACTGTAAGATGTCACACTACATCCAAAAGTACATAAAAAGAGATAGAAACTGTAAAGCCAGCATAAAGCTACAAAGATACAACACCATCTCTGTCTTAACAGCAACTTCAGGAACTCTGAGACTTCTTTGGCAAGTCTGCAAGCCAACAAATTAAGACATATAAGCATATCTCACTTAAGCAAATAGCACTGCTCCCTACCCATTTCTCAATTTCTGTTTATCTATCAGTGAAGTTTTGTGAGTCTTCGGCTTGAGCCAAGGAGTTGCGCCAACTAAACTTTTCTAATGGGCAGGAGAAGACTAATAAACGTGAGAGGACTTTGGAACAGAAGCAACTAATACAAGTCAATGTAAATAATGAATATGAATGACTGGGAGAGAAGAGAGTGACAACAATGATTTAACTAAACAGTGAAAGAGACTGAAACAAATTCGGGACAAATTCGCAGAGAGAGATTGCCCTACCATGCCACCGGGCATCCACAACCAGGAGACCCCTGCTCACCCCAGACCGAACATGCCACGCTCATGCCCTTTTCAGTGTGTATGAGTGAGTGAGTGATTGAGTGGTTGTGGATGCACAACAGTCTCCACTCAGGCCGAAGGTCAGACCAAGATGGAAGGAGGGAAAGACTGGAGGAAGCAGAGTTAGGTAAGGGGGTAAGGAAAGACGGGGGTCATTATTTTGGGCTGCAGTCTTTATGTGTATGTGTGTGTGTGTGTGTGTGTGTGTGCGTAACACCCTACCTGCTAGCAAAGTGCTCGATTCTGCTGTGTGTGTCTGCATGGGGTAGCTTTGGAGAGGAACACGGCCTGGTCAAACACAGAAAAACATAATCAATACCTCTATTACTGGTACACCCTGGTGTGTGTGTTGGTGTGTGTGTGACTTGCAAGCTAGATGTGGCCTTTAAACCAGGAGTTTCAAACCAATGTATTGAGGTAAAATTACTCAGCCCTCAAAATAAGGCCTTATGAAATATGTATTGTATTGTCTTAAAGAATTTAATTATTTAATCTAATTGAATAATAACATATTTGCTTAGGATCGCACTTGGTGAAGACCACACTCCGTCACTAACAAATACAGTCATAGGTGGTAACTTTACAATTCACTCGAAAGACAAGGCACACTGGGAAATATGCAAATAAGTCTTTACACTAAGCAAACTGTTAATTTAACTCTGAAAAGTGTGGACCAATGTACAGTGCATTCAGAAAGTATTCAGACCCCTTCAGACTATTTTGCACATTTTGTCACGTTACAGCCTTATTCTTCCATCTTATATTGCTCAAATAAACAGCAAACCTAGTTTCAATAAACAGATAAAGCAACACCTCGCTGCACAACGCCTCTCCCCTATTTGAACAAGATAGTTTGTGTGTATGTATTGATATGTAAGCTATGTGTGCCTTTAAAAAATATATGTATGTAGTTCTGTCCTTGAGCTGTTCTTGTCTATTGATGTCCTGTATTATGTCATTCTGTATTATGTTTCATGTTTCGTGTGGACCCCAGGATGAGTAGCTGCTGCTTTTACAACAGCTAATGGGGATCCTAATAAAATACCAATAGCAAATAATCAAACATTTATTAAATCGTTTTTTTCTTCATCAATCTACACACAATACCCCATAATGACAAAGCAAAAACAGTTGTTTTGACATTTTTGCAAATGTATAAAAAAAAAAACCTGAAATATCACATTTACGTAAGTATTCAGACCCTTTAATCAGTAATCAGTACTGTTGAATCATCTTTGGCAGCGATTACAGCTTTGAGTCTTCTTGGGTATGATACTACAAGCTTGGTAGACCTGTGTTTGGGGAGTTTCTCCCATTCTTCTCTGCAGATCCCCTCAAGCTCTGTCAGGTTAAATGGGGAGCATCGCTGCACAGCTATTTTCAGGTGTCTCCAGAGATGTTCGATCAGGGTCAAGTCCACTCACACACACATGCACACACATTCTCCACTCAAGGACATTCAGAGACTTGTCCCGAAGCCACTCCTGTATTGTCTTGGCTGTGTGCTTAGTGTTGTTGTCCTGTTGGAAGGTAAACCTTCACCCCTGAGGTCCTGAGCGCTCTGGAGCAGGTTTTCATCAAGGATCTCTCTGTACTTTGCCCTGTTCATCGTTCCCTTGATCATGACTAGTCTCCCAATCCCTTCCGCTAAAAAATATCCTCACAGCATGATGCTGCCACCACCATGCTTCACCGTAGGGATGGTGCCAGGTTTCCTTCAGACGTGACACTTGGCATTCAGGCCAAAGAGTTCAATCTTGGTTTCATCAGACCAGATAATCTTGTGTCTCATGGTCTGAGAGTCTTTAGGTGCCTTTTGGCAAACTCCAAGTGAGCTGTCATGTGCCTTTTACTGAGGATCGGCTTCCGTCTAGGCACTCTATCATTAACTTCTTAGGGAGCAGCGCACGAGGTGACGGTTTTGGAGAGCCTGGCGTGCCCAAAGTAAAATGCCTCCCATTCAGGCCCAGAAAATAGGATATGCACATATTTAGTACCATTGGATAGGAAACACTCTGAAGTTTTTAAAAGTGTTAACATTTAGAGCTTGTCATAGAGATCCAGTGGTTTTGACACATTGCTCATTTGGAACCCCTCCCTTATGAAAATGCCCATATAAGGGCATATGAATGCAGTACCTATCGCTTCCTCTGGATGTCAACAGTCTCGAGAAAGTGTTCTGATTCTTTTTAGATGCTTTTAGAGCAGAGAAGAAGACGAATAAGGAAGTGTCCACGCAGATGTCAATACAAGTAAATGCGCGTTCCCGGCTGGCACGCTCTGTGGTTTTTTCCTTTCTTATCGCCCAGTTTATATTCCGGTTGAAATATTATACTATTTATACATAAAAGTGTTCCTAAGGATACATTTACAATTATGTTTGATTGTTCTTGGACAAGTTTATAGGTATAAGTTGAACGAGTTCTCTTCACGTTTCAATGGACGAGTGGAGGCTGTATAAACTCATTATAACGCGCCAACCAAATGGAGATTTATGGATGTAATACATTACTTTTTCTAACAAAAGAACCATGGATTGTCTTCGTTGGACACTTGGGAAGCCCTCAGCAGAAGTTCTTCAAAAGGTAATTGATTTGTTTTCGCTGTGAAATGTGTTGTGTGAACCGCATGGTTTATGAATTTATGGTAATGGGAAAAATATGTGGGGTGCTATCCTCAAACAATCAAATGTGGTGCTTTCGCCGTAAAGCCTTTTTGAAATCTGACAACGCTGTGATATTGCCAAGAAGCAGAGCTTTTGATGACTATGAAACACTTGTATATTGATGCATGTTTAATAATTCAACTTTTGGATTTTGAATTTTGGCGCCTTGCATTTCACCTGGTAGTGTCGGGAGTGGGGCGCTAGCGCCCCAGCGCACCTTGCTGCTCCTTAAGAAGTTAAGGCCTGATTGGTGGAGTGCTGCAGAGATGGTTGTCCTGCTGGAAGGTTCTCCACAGAGGGGATTGAAGACTTTCAGTCCTGCTTCAGTGTTGATTCAACACTGGAGAATGTTCTGTGTGTGTGTGTGTGGTGTGCGTACGTGTGTGTGTATACTTTTTTATAAACTTCTTAAATCCACTTCATGTACAACCAACTACCACCATGTCCCAAGTCTTCTCTCCCCTTAACATCATATAATATAACACTTCATACACAAGCAGTCTCTCTCTCAACAAATAAAGTCAATGGTTATTTTTACAAGCTATTTTCCTGTCTTCTCTGTGCCAGTCTGTCTAGCCATCTGTGTCTATAGGGGTATGACTCACGTCTCAGAGCTCTCGGCCTCCAGCACCGACTGGACAGGCAGGTAGCCCCGCTGGGGGTGCTTACTGAAGTACTGCTTCGACCGGAACTTGTTCTTCAGCGTCTTGGCAAAGTCCCGCATCTTCTCTCCTGAGGTGGTCTGCCACATGGTTTAGATGAAGGGACCGGAATGGAGGAGAGGAATGGGGGATGAGGGGGGTGGAGGAGAGGGGGATGGAGGAGAGCGGGATGGAGGAGAGGAGAGGGGGATGAGGGGGTGGTTGAGAGGAGAGGGGATGAGGGGGAATGGAGTAGAGGGGGATGGAGGAGAGGAGAGGGGAATGGGGATGGAGGAGAGCGGGATGGAGGAGAGGAGAGGGGATGAGGGGGTGGTTGAGAGGAGAGGGGATGAGGGGGAATGGAGTAGAGGGGGATGGAGGAGAGGAGAGGGGAATGGGGGATGGAGGAGAGGGGGATGAGGGGGTGGAGGAGAGGGGGATGAGGAGGGAATGGAGGAGAGGGGGATGGATGGAGGAGAGGAGAGGGAATGGGGGGATGGAGGAGAGGAGAGGGGGATGAGGGGGTGTGGAGGAGAGGAGAGGGGGATGAGGAGGGAATGGAGGAGAGGGGGATGGGGGGATGGAGGAGAGGAGAGGGGATGAGGGGATGGAGGAGAGGAGAGGGGGATGAGGGGGTGGAGGAGAGGGGGATGGAGCAGAGGAGAGGGGGATGAGGAGGGAGTAGAGGAGAATGGGGGTTGGAGGAGAGGGGGATGGGGGGTGGAGGAGAGGGGGTGGATTAGAGGAAAGGGGGATGAGGGGGTGGAGGAGAGGGATGGGGAGGTTAGGGACAGTGGGAGGACAGGAAGACAAAGTGAACCACTTTAGAACTCTCCATACTGCACATGCACACACACACACACACACACACACACACACACACACACACACACACACACACACACACACACACACACACACACACACACACACACACACACACACACACACACACACACACACACACACACACACCTTGTGTTGAGCTAAACTTTGTGATAGTGCCCTGCGGCTAATCCAGTACTCTGTCTCCCTCGGACAGATCCACTCCATCATACAACCCAGCAGTATAGGAGTCAAAGCCCAGGTGAAAAACTCCAGCTTAGCTCCACTTCAACCTTCCCCTGGTTGACATACTGCCCTGGGAGAAATTATTTGGATGTCTCTCTGCCATATCTCCCAGCCTCCATTGACTGGAGCTGAAGTAGTGTGTTAGTGTGGCCTCCTCTTTGTGCACTCTTAAAGGGGCAATCTGCAGTTGCTATATCCATGTTTGAACTGTTAAATTAATTATATATGCCCATTGATTTTTGGCTTAGTTCAGTTGTCTAACCCTATCAGAACCCACACTATAAACATGTCTTACTTCACTGTTTGTAAACAATTGTCACGACTTCCGCCGAAGTCGGTGCCTCTCCTTGTTCGGGTGGCGTTCGACGGTCGACGTCACCGGTCTTCTAGCCAACACCGATCCACTTTTCAGTTTCCATTTGTTTTGTCTTGTTTCCCCACACACCTGGTTGTCCTTCCCTCATTACTTGTCATGTATTTAACCCTTCCCTCATGTCTGTGTGTGTGATTGTTTATTGTCAGTGGCACGTCCCGGCTGGTTTGCGCCAGACTGATATTTTGTACTTTGTGCTGCCGCACTTTTTCCTGTAGGCATTTGTTTTTGTAACGCTATTTGCGTTCAGTGTTTGTACTGTGCCACAGTAAAGTGCTTTCGTTCACTATCTCTGCTCTCCTGCGTCTGACTCTTACGCACCAGCTACACACACGGATCCTGACAACAATGTAATTGTATGCAAACAATGTATAGCCTCAAAACATGGTTAAAGGGATAGTACACCCAAATTACTAAATTACATATTGGTTTCCTTACCCTGTAAGCAGTCAAGGTAGGACAGCAATCAAGGATTTGGTTTAGTCCCCTTGGCACTGTTTCCACATGCTAACGTACTAGCATTTGTGGCACAAATCCCACTCAAGACATGGGACCGATACAAACATTTCTCGCGCATCATGTTCAAAACATCTATAAGGGACTTTGTTGAGGTTCACAATCAATTTGAGATACTTTCAAATGATTTGGAAGTGTGAAGAATGCTAACATCGGTCCCATGACTTGAATGCTTACAGGGTAAGGAAACCAATGTGTCATTTTAAAACTATAATTTTGATATCACGGACGGTCAGTCCTTGCATCCATAGCTCTGTCTATGCATTTGAGAGTGGTTACTTATCTCCAGCCAAAACCCTCAGCTGTCGACCGAAACAGTGGAGGGGGTGTGCACTTTGTTATTGTTTAAACTGCAGATTGCCTCTTTAAGAGGAAAGTGTAGGTTATAGAGCAGACTGTGTCTGAAATAGCCCCCTATTCCCTACATAGTGCACTACTTTTGACCTTTAATAGGGTGACATGCAGGAGGCAGCCTGGGTGCAGTACTCCTTCTTACTGGGGTATAGTACTCCATGATGGGGTATTGGAGCTGCTTCTTTCCCTTGGTGGTGCGTCCCGTGAGGAAGCACGTCTGGCAGATGTCCACGTTGAATTGTTTAAGACTGCGGTACCTGTCAGGACAGATCAGCAGAATGGACGATCATATCACAGTCAGTAACATTAGAGAAGCCACAATAATAGCTCTATCCTGTGTGTGTGTGTGTATGTGTGTGTGTCACACATCCACCTTTCCTCATCTCTGATAGAGGTACAATAGACCTGCCTGAATCCCTTGATGGGGCACTGTTTACAGATGTAACACTTGGCCTGGTGCTTGGCTGACTCGGCCACAGCCACACGCTGCAGAACAGCCAGCCACACTACAGACTGGGGCTCCAGGCTCATCCACTCCAGGAAATGAGATACCTCGATGGCTGGCTTCCCTGGAGCCTACGGGAGGAAGAACATGGGAAACATTTTACCTGAGTATCCTGTGCTTGTTTTGTCTCTTGCTTGATTGTCTGTAAAATGCTACTATCCATTACAGTTATGAAGAACAATTTGCCTACAGTACCACTGCATCAAACTACCTGTAGTTCCATAGGGTACGCATTACTCAGTAATTACATATTCCATTAAAGTTACCCTGGAAGAACTAAAAGTACATATACATAAACAGGAGGTTGATAGCGGCCAGAGAGAGTGGTGTCTTGCGTGAGGGCCGTGAGGACCTGTTGCTGTTCTAACGTTCCAAAGCAGTTCCGGTGTTCCAGAGACAGCAGATAAACGGGATAACAGGAAGTCAGGTGAATAAAGGACAGCCTCGCCAAGTGCAGAAAATCCATAATGTGCTAAATTCTCATTAAGTGTGCATCAGAGATGCATTAAAAGGTTGATTTCCCTGGAGCCTCGTCTCGGCTATGCCAAAGCAGGGTAATTAACGTGTGTGTGTGTGTGTGTGCGTGTTATGGCTGCTGGAGTGAGGTCTCTAGGGGAATGAGGCTCCTCTGCTCTCTGCTCTTTTCTCTGCCCTGCTTTCCTCAACTCTCTCCTGAACTCTCTCCCCTCCTCAACTCTCCTCTCCTCAACACTCCTCTCCTCAACACTCCTCTCCTCAACACTCCTCTCCTCAACTCTCCTCTCCCTTCTCAACTCTCCTCAACTCTCCTCTCCTCAACTCTCCTCTCCTCAACTCTCCTTTCCTCAGTTATCCTCTCCTCTCCTCTACATGAGACTCTCCTAACTAGTAGAACTGGACTCACTGACTGTCTACAGTATCAATAACTAGTAGAACTGGACTCACTGACTGTCTACAGTATCAATAACTAGTAGAACTGGACCCACTGACTGTCTACAGTATCAATAACTAATAGAACTGGACCCACTGACTGTCTACAGTATCAATAACTAATAGAACTGGACCCACTGACTGTCTACAGTATCAATAACTAATAGAACTGGACCCACTGACTGTCTACAGTATCAATAACTAGTAGAACTGGACCCACTGACTGTCTACAGTATCAACAACTAGTAGAACTGGACCTACTGATTGTCTACAGTATGAATAACTAGTAGAACTGGACCCACTGACTGTCTACAGTATCAATAACTAGTAGAACTGGACCCACTGACTACACAAAGCAACGACTACCAAAACGTACACTCTCCATGGCCTCATAGAGTACTACAGACTGGTCTCTATAAATACAGACCATGGAGGGCCACAGCACAGAATATCTACTGTAGTGTAACTCCCTCGCTCTGATCCTGCCATCCTCCATGTAGAGGCAAACCCATCTGGCCCTTTGTCATTAATGAGTCCCCTACACCTCTCCGCTACACTCTACACCCACAGCCGTGTCATCCTCTCACTTTGACTTCACTGCCATGCCAATGTGATAAATTCTGATTGGAACTACACTGATAATGAAATCTGCTCATAAAAGACATGACATACAGCACATAGACTTGACAAACAGGGTTTTAATCCCCTGTGGCTGATATCAGAAGCATGGATGGGAATCAAGCAATATTTAATTAAGGGTTGGCTGTAAAAAAAATATATTTTAAAGGTTTTAAAAAGCCACCGCCCAAAAACCTAGTACCTACTCGTCCCAACTTTACCATTAAATGGACTGCTTTAAATATACATTTCTCTCCTGAGCTAAATGCCATGAGGCGGGATTTCAAAAAGCTGACCCCCCCATGTATGAGAGTGGAAATGACAATGCTCTCAGCAACAGAAGTGTTGTTGACAGTTCTTCCATGTCTCCATCTGTAACACTTAGAAATGATGTTATGCCCATAGATTTCATATGGTTCCACTAACAGTCTTTTAAACCAGATTTGTTTCACAAAAATCCTTAAAACATGTCCACAGACTACATTGGTTCACACAGGATTTCACTCAGAAAGAACAATTTTATCAGTAACACATACGATCAATGACCCCAACATTGTATTGTGCAGTGCATTGTAAGCACATTTATGATGCTTAAAAGGCCCAGTGGTTTATATATATCTCCATATATACTGTGGAATTTTTATTTAACCCGGCCAAACCCCAACAACACTGGGCCAAATGTGCAATGCTCTAAGGGACTCCCAATCACGGCCGGTTGTGATACAGCCTGGAATCAAACCAGGGTCTGTAGTGACGCCTCTAGCACTGAGATGCAGTGCCTTAGACCGCAGCGCCACTCGGGAGCCCAAAATTCTGTGAAATTGTGAAAATAATGATAATGCCCTTTTAAGAGCTGTTTGAAAAGATGGTGGGATGGAGTTTTGGCCTGCCTGGTGACATCACCATAAAAAAGAGAATTTCGAACCTCTCTGCCAATAACAGCTCACTCAGACCACTCCCAGACAGTCCTTAGAAAAATTATTGCTTGAGAAATTGCGTGGTGTCTGCGTGCGTGCGTGTATGTGTTTGCAGTCTGCGTGCGTCTGTGTGTGTGTCTGTGTGTGTGTGTGTAGGTGATCTCACCATACGGAAGCAGCTGCGTACACTGGGCTCCACATTGCTCCCCCCGAAGGCGGCCACCTCTCCCAGCTGTCGGGGGATCTGGATGGCTTCATAGAGCAGCATACTGAGGTAACGCTGGTCTGTCAGACCCCCTGGACCAGACACCTGCCTGAACAGGTCTGACAAAACATACAGGGTTAATAAAATGTGTGTGTGTGTGTGTGACACTATGTTCAACCATGTGTAATGTGTAGTATCTAAGCCTGCGTGTAATGTGTAGTATCTAAGCCTACGTGTAATGTGTAGTATCTAAGCCTACGTGTAATGTGTAGTATCTAAGCCTGTGTGTAATGTGTAGTATCTAAGCCTGTGTGTAATGTGTAGAATCTAAGCCTGTGTGTAATGTGTAGTATCTAAGCCTGTGTGTAATGTGTAGAATCTAAGCCTGTGTGTAATGTGTAGAATCTAAGCCTGTGTGTAATGTGTAGAATCTAAGCCTGTGTGTAATGTGTAGAATCTAAGCCTGTGTGTAATGTGTAGAATCTAAGCCTGTGTTTAATGTGTAGTATCTAAGCTTGTATGTAATGTGTAGTATCGATGCCTGTGTGTAAAGTGTAGAATCTAAGCCTCTGTGTGTATACAATATGATGGCCAATATACCACTGCTAAGGGCTGTTCTTCGGAGTGCTTGGATACAGCCTTTAGCCAAGGTATATTGGCCATATACCACAAACCCCTGAGGTGCCTTATTGCTATTATAAACTGGTTACAAAACGTAATTAGAGAATTAAAAAGAAATGTTTGTCATACCAAGTATTCATACCCCTTGACTTTTTCCATATCACTCTGACAGAGCTCCAGAGGAACTTTCCAGAAGGACAACCATCTCTGCAGCACTCCACCAATCAAGCCTTTATGGTAGAGTGGCCAGACCGAAGCCACTCCTCAACATGACAGCCTGCTCTTTTGACTCTCAGACCTTGAGAAACAAGATTCTCTGGTCTGATGAAACCAAGATTGAACTCTTTGGCCTGAATGCCAAGCGTCACGTCTGGAGGAAACCTGGCACCATCCCTACGTTGAAGCATGGTGGTGGCAGCATCATGCTGTGGGGATGTTTTTCAGTGTCAGGGACTGAGAGACTAGCCAGGATCGAGGGAAAGATGAACGGAGCAAAGCACAGAGAGATCCTTGATGAAAACTTGCTCCAGAGTGCTCAGGACCTCAGACTGGGTTCACCTTCCAACAGGACAGGACATCATTATGGGGTATTGTGTGTAGATTGATGAGGGGAAAAACGATTTAATCACTTTTAGAATAAGGCTCTAACCTAACAAAATGTTGAGAAGTCCAGGGGTCTGAATACTTCACAAATGCACTGTATGTACCCACATCCATGTTCGCAGTATTCTCTATGTGTGTGGGCGATATTTCCCTCTGCCTGTATCTAGGTATGTTGGGAGAGAGAGAGAAAGGGAGAGAGAGAGAAACAGAGAGGTACAGTAGAGGAAGAGAGAGAGAGAGAGAGAGAGAGAGAGAGAGAGAGAGAGAGAGAGAGAGAGAGAGAGAGAGAGAGAGAGAGAGAGAGCTACAGTAGAGGAAGAGAGAGAGAGAGTGAGAGAGAGAGAGCGAGAGAGCGAGAGAGAGAGATACAGTAGAGGAAGAGAGAGAGAGACAGCAAGAGAGAGAGAGAGAGAGAGAGAGAGAGAGAGAGAGAGAGAAAGAGAGAGAGAGCTACAGTAGAGGAAGAGAGAGGGAGACAGAGAGAGGGAGAGAGAAAGAGAAGGAGAGAGAGACAGAGAGAGAAGGGGCAACCGTGCTGATCTAATTGCAGACAAGAGGCTGCATTAGCGCTCGCTGCCTCGTCAGGCTCTGAAAGGGGCCTTCGTCTGCGAGTCGTGACTCTGCATGTCACTGAGGAGATGGATACTGACAGCTGTGTGAAGGTGCTGCACAATGCCATTATAAATAGCACCAGCCCCTGCCTGCCTCTCCCCTGCACATGACTCAGGGGGGAGTAGAAGACAATGACACCTGCATGTTAAACAGTAGTCTGAAAATGTCAGCCTTTACCACACACACACACACACACACACACACACACACACACACACACACACACACACACACACACACACACACACACACACACACACACACACACACACACACACACACACACACACACACACACACACAAACAAGTTGTCAGCCTCTCTACCCTAGTAATGTGGAGCCCTGGCACACACACATGCACACACACACAGTATGTCTGCCATACTGCTACGCTGCCATGTTCAGTCATTCACCAGATGTGCCCCTTGTTTACTAGCATAATCAGGGATCATCTCTCCTCTGAGCTGAGGAGACAAAATGTGTGATCAATCACTGGGACAAACTGGCATGGCTGACATCACTGCCCCCCTCTAACCTCACAAGCCTCCAGCGGCATGCCGTTCCTGCTTTGTTGGCCAATAAAAAAAATACTCAAAATCTGTCATTCAATTTTTTCGAGCAGTCACAGATGGGGTGTCAGCTGACAGTGGGCCTGGCCTGACCTGCTGGAGCTGTCTAAAATCTTGTACCCCGTGAATTTCTGTTTCAGGTCTCACAATATGGATGACGCCGCTCATTCTCTCTCCTCTCCGCCTTCTTCACATATTTAAAAGACTGTGTCGTAAAATTAAGCTGTAAAATGGTTTTAGTTCCCTTGAGCTAGGCACCAGTGAAATATTAGAGCATAATTGAAAATCAAAAAGGGAAGCCAGAGGGGCGAGAGAGAGAGCGTCGTGAGAGAGTGTCTTGTCTCTGCTTAAAAGTCCTATGTACTTTGGAGAGAGACTTGTACGTTTCCTCAGTGAAAACAATGTACTGAGCAAATGTCAAATTGGCTTTTTACCAAATTACCGTACGACAGACCACGTATTCACCCTGCACACCCTAATTGACAAACAAACAAACAAAACAAAAGCAAAGTCCTCTCATGCTTTGTTGATTTCAAAAAAGCTTTTGTCTCAATTTGGCAAGAGGGTCTGCTATACAAATTGATGGAAAGTAGTATTGGGGAAACAAACAAAAGTGTGTGGTTAAAATGTGTAAAAAACACACATTTTTCCACAAGGCCATGGGGTGAGACAGGGATGCAGCTTAAGACCCACCCTCTTTAACATATATACAGTGGGCTCCAAAATTACTGGCACCCCTGACTGGCAATGCACAAATAATGCTTAAACAAATATAAACAATATAATTATAGATATAAACTCAAAATACCAACATGTGAGAAATACTGTACTTTATTAATGTTTCAATGGAACCAACCAAAATAATTTATTGATTTAATTAAAAATCAATGTCCTCCAAATCAAGGTTTCACAATTAATGGCACCCTTAAAGATTATTGTAAATAACATCTACCAAAATTAAACCACTAATTAAATTCCACTTATTTAAGTTTATCTAAGTCTTAAGGAACTATATTGAGCCATTACATCACTTCCTGTTTCACTAGGGTATAAAAATGAGGCAACACACATGCAATATCCCTTTGTCATCCAACACCATGAAGAAAACAAAAGAACTGGCAGTTCAAAAGAGACAGATGGTTGTAGACCTTCATAAATCTGGTAATGGCTACAAGAAGATCCACAAACGATTGAATATACCACTGAGCACTGTCAGGGCAATTATAAAAAAATTCAAAAGATATGGTACAGTTGAAAACCTCACGGGTAGAGGACGCAAATGCATTTTGCCCCCCAGGATAGGGCGGAGGATGGTAAGAGAAGCAACAAAATTCCCAAGAATCACTGTGAAAGAATTGCAGGCCTTGGTGGCGTCTTGGGGTCACCAGGTTTCAAAAAGCACCATCAGACGCCACCTCCACAACCACAGGCTCTTTGGAAGGGTTGCAAGAAAAAAGCCCTTTCTGACCCCAAGACACAGACGCATAGCGCTTGAGTTTGCCAAAAGTCATTTAAATTATGACTGGAAGAAGGTGCTCTGGTCAGATGAGACCAAAATTGAACGTTTTGGTCAGATACAGCATCGGCATGTTTTGCGTCGAAACAGAGATGCATACAAGGAGAGGCACCTCATGCCCACGGTGAAATATGGAGGGGGGTCAGTGATGTTTTGGGGCCGTTTTAATTCCAGAGGTCCAGGGGCACTGGTTAAGATTGATGGCATAATGAATTCCACCAAGTATCAGGCAATTTTGGCTGACAATCTGGTTGCCTCTGCCAGAAGGCTGGGACTTGGCCGTAGGTGGACTTTCCAACAAGACAATGACCTGAAACATACCTCAAAATCCACACAGAAATAGTTCTGTGACAACAAAGTCAATGTTCTGCCATGGTCATCTCAGTCGCCGGACCTCAATCCAATCGAATACCTGTGGGCTGAGTGGAAGAGGGCAGTTGATAAGCACAAACCCAAGAATGTGAAGGATCTTGAAAGGATCTGCATAGAGGAATTGGTCCAAAATCCCTCCAAATGTGTTCCTTAACCTTGTCAAACATTACAGGAAAAGACTCCATGTTGTTATCCTTGCCAGAGGTGGTTGCACTAAGTACTAAATGAGGAGTGCCAATAATCATGAAACCTTGATTTTGGTAAAATGTATTTTGTATTAAATCATTGTATGATTTTGGTTGGTTCCATTGAAACATTGATAAAGTACACTATTTCTCACATGTTGGTATTTTGTTGTTTATCTCTATAATTAGATTGTTTATATTTTTTTTAAGTATTGTTTAGCATTGCCAGTCAAGGGTGCCAGTAATTTTGGAGCCCACTGTATCAACGAATTGGCAAGGGCACTAGAACAGTCTGCAGCAACTGGCCTCACCCTACTAGAATCTGAAGTCAAATGTCTACTGTTTGCTGATGATCTGGTGCTTCTGTCACCAACCAAAGAGGGCCTACAGCAGCACCTAGATCTTCTGCACAGATTCTGTCAGACCTGGGCCCTGACAGTAAATCTCAGTAAGACAAAAATAATGGTGTTCCAAAAAAGGTCCAGTTGCGAGGACCACAAATATAAATTCCATCTAGACACCGTTGCCCTAGAGTACACAAAAAAAAATATACATACCTCAGCCTAAACATCAGCGCCACAGGTAAATTCCACAAAGCTGTGAACGAGTTGAGAGACAAGGCAAGAAGGGCCTTCTATGCCATCAAAAGGAACATAAAATTCAACACACCAATTAGGATCTGGCTAAAAATACTTCAATCAGTTATAGAACCCATTGCCTTTTATGGTTGTGAGGTCTGGGGTCCGCTCTCCAACCAAGAAAACACCGAATTGAGACTGCATGCAGATTTCTGCAAAAATATCCTCAGTGTACAACATAAAACACCAAATAATGCATGCAGAGCAGAATTAGGCCAATGCCCGCTAATGATCAAAATCCAGAAAGAGCCGTTAAATTCTACAACCACATAAAAGGAAGCAATTCCCAAACCTTCCATAACAAAGCCATCACCTACAGAAAAATTAACCTGGAGAAGAGTCCCCCTAAGCAAGCTGGTCCTGGGGCTCTGTTCACAAACACAAACAGACCCCACAAAGCCCCAGGACAGCAACACAATTAGACCCAACCAAATCAAGAGGAAACTAAAATATATTTACTTGACACATTGGAAAGAACAACAAAAAGAACTGAGCAAACTAGAATGCTATTTGGCCCTAGAAAGAGAGTACATACACAGTGGCAGAATACCTCACCACTGTGACTGACCCACACTTAAGGAAAACCTTGACTATGCACAGACTCAGTGTGCATAGCCTTACTATTGAGAAAGGCCGCCGTAGGCAGACCTGGCTCTCAAGAGAAGACAGGCTATGTGCACACTGCCCACAAAATTAGGTGGAAACTGAGCTGCACTTCCTAACCTCCTGCCAATTGTATGACCATATTAGAGACATATATTTCCCTCAGATTACACCGATCCACAAAGAATTCGAAAACAAACCTGATTTTGACAAACTCCCATATCTACTGGGTGAAATACCCCGGTGTTCCATCACAGCAGCAAGATTTGTGACCTGTTGCCAGAAGAAAAGGTCAACCAGTGAAGAACAAACACCATTGTAAATACAACCCATATTTATGTTGATTTATTTTCCCTTTTGTACTTTAACTATTTGCACATCGTTACAACACTGTTACAACACCAGGATGTGTACTCAAAGCGTGCGCGGACCAACTGGCAAATGTCTCACTGACATTTTCAACCTCTCCCTGACTGAGTCTGTAATACCTACATGTTTCAAGCAGACCACCATAGTCCCTGTGCCCAAGGAAGCGTAGTTAACCTGCCTAAATGATTACCGCCCACAGCACTCACGTCGGTAGCCATGAAGTGCTTTGAAAGGCTGGTCATGGCTCATATCAACAGCATCCTCCCGGATACCCTAGACCCACTCCAATTCGAATACCGCCCCAACAGATCCACAGATGACGCAATCTCAATCGCACTCCACACTGCCCACTCCACACCTGGACAAAAGGAACACCTATGTGAGAATGCTGTTCATTGACTACAGCTCAGCGTTCAACACCATAGTGCCCACAAAGCTCATCACTAAGCTAAGGACTCTGGGACTAAACACCTCCCTCCGCAACTGGATCCTGACCGGTTGCATCACCGCCTGGTATGGCAACTGCTCAGCATCTGACCGTAAGGCGCTACAGAGGGTAGTGTGTACGGCCCAGTACATCACTGGGGCCAAGCTTCCTGTCATTCAGGACCTCTATACCGGGCGGTGTCAGAGGAATGCCCATAAAACTGTCAGAGACTCCAGTCACTCAAGTCATAGATTGTTTTCTCTGCTACCGCACGACATGTGGTACCGGAGCGCCAAGTCTAGGACCAAAAGGCTCCTTAACAGCTTCTACCCCCAAGCCATAAGACTGCTGAACAATTAATCGAATGGCCACCGAACTATTACATTTACCCCCTCCATCCATTTGTTTTGTACACTGCTGCTACTCGCTGTTTATTATCTATGCATAGTCACTTCACCCCTACTTACATGTACAAATGACCTCTAACCTGTACCCCCGCACACTGACTCGGTACCGGTACCCCCTGTATATAGCCTTGTTATTGCTATGTTATTGTGTTACTTTTTATAATTTTTTATTTAGTCTATTTGGTAAATCTTTTCTTAAAATTAAATTAAATATTTTCTTCTTGAACTGCACTGTTGGTTAAGGGCATTTCACGGTAAGGTCTACACTTGTTGTATTCGACGCATGTGACAAATAAAGTTTGATTTGATTTGATTTGTATATAGACATAATATGACATTTGAAATGTCTTTATTCTTTTGGAAATTCTGTGAGTGTAATGTTTAATTAATTTGTATTTTTTATTTCACTTTTGTTTACTATCTGCTTCACTTGCATTGGCAATGTATGTTTCCCATGCCAATAAAGCCCTTGAATTGAATTGAGAGAGACAGAGAAGGACAGAGAGAGAGCGAGAGAGCGAGTAATTCCCTTCATTAGCCTAAGTGGTTGTCTTCATGTAATGCTTGCAATCAGGCTGGTTTAGTTGTTTTCCTTTGTTAGGGGGCTGCAGGGCTGTGGTGTCCACATTAACGGGACTCATACTTACATTTATACTTCTCCTGAACATCCGCATTGCACAGGCTCACCAGTCCCGTCTTGAAGGAGAGGACGCGCATTTTCCCATTGCGACCACTAGGGAGAAAGGAAGAGGGCAGGTCAGAGAGAGAGAGAGAGAGAGACATTGTATAAATACAGTGCATTCAGAAAGTTTTCAATTATTATTACTTATTTACATAAGTATTCAGACCCTTTGGTATGAGACTCGAAATTGAGCTCAGGTGCATTCTGTTTCCATTGATCATCCTTGAGATGTTTCTACAACTTGAGACTCGAAATTGAGGTTAGGTGCATTCTGTTTTCATTGATCATCCTTGAGATGTTTTTGCAGGAGTCCACCTGTGGTAAATTCAATTGATTGGACATGGTTTGGAAAGGCACACACCTGTCTATATAAAGGTCCCACAGTTGACAGTGCATGTCAGAACAAAAACTAAACCATGAGGTCGAAGGAATTGTCCGTAGAGCTTCGAGACAGGATTCTGTCGAGGCACAGATTTGGGGAAGGGTACCAAAACATTTCTGCAGCATTGAGTTCCCCAAGAACACGTAGGCCTCCATCATTCTTAAATGGAAGAAGTTGCTGTGGGGATGTTTTTCAGTAGCAGGGACTGAGACTAGTCATCGAGGGAAAGATGAACGGAGCAAAGTAGAGAGTTCCTTGATGAAAACCTGCTCCGGAGCGCTCAGCTCCTCTGACCGGGGTGGAAGGTTCACCTTCACCTTCCAACAGGACAACGACCCTAAGCACACAGCCAAGGACAACATTGATCCCCCCCACGGCTTAGACATTTAAAAGTTCATTAATTATAAATAATGAAAAATATTAATAACATTCCACCCATGAGGCCACTCGGTCATTTGACTGCAAGAAAGGGCTACTGACAGTGTGGAAGACCAGGAAACATGAGCTGCAGGGGTTGTCCAGACCCTAGAGCTGTGCTGCTGCGGCTGGTGCGGGCTCAAGTCACACTGGAGCATGTACACTGATTATACAGAACATTAAGAACACCCGCTCTTTCCATGACATAGACTGACCAGGTGAATCCAGGTAAAAGCTTTGATCCCTTATTTATGTCACTTGTTAAGTACACTTCAATCAGTGTAGATGAAAGGGAGGCAGGTTAAAGGATGTTTAAGCTTTGAGACAATTGAGACATGGATTGTGTATGTGTACCATTCAGAGGGTGAATGGGCTACAAAAAATATTTAAGTGCCTTTGAACGGGGTATGGTAGTAGGTGCCAGGCGCATTGGTTTGTGTCAGGAACTGCAATGCTGCTGGGTTTCCCGGACGTCTCAAGAATAAAGGACATCCAGCCAACTTGACACAACTGTGGGAAGCATTGGAGTCAACATGGGCCAGCATCCCTGTGGAACGCTTTCGACACCTCGTAGAGTCCATGCCTCGACGAATTGAGGCTGTTCTGAAGGCTAAAGGAGCGATAACTCAAGACTCCCCATCCAACCTGACAGAGCTTGAGAGGATCTGCAGAGAAGAAAGGACAAAACTCCCCAAATACAGGTTTGCCAAACTTGTAGTGTCATACTCAAGAAAACTCAACGCTGTAATCACTGCCAAAGGTGCTTCAACAAAGTACTGAGTAATGGGTCTGAATACTTATGTAAATGTATTTTCAGTTATTAATTAAAAAAGAATTGCAAACATTTATAAAAACCTGTTTTTGCTTTGTCTTTATGGGGTATTGTGTGTAGATTGATGAGATTATAATTTTTTTAACTACTTAAGGATCAGCAGCAGTGGTGTCGGTTTTGGAGAGTCTGGCGTGCCCAAAGTAAAATGCCTGCCACTCGGTCCCAGAAACTAGGATATGCACATAATTAGACCTATTGAAACACTGAAGTTTCTAAAACCATTACAATAATGTCTGAGTATAACAGAACTGATATAGCAGGTGAAAAAGTTGACCTTTTTCTCCTGTCTGCCTATTGGGATTCAATGTTATGTAGGACTGAGACTGCAGTACCTATGGCTTCCACTGGATGTCAACAGTCTTTAGACAGGGTTTTATGACGTTAGGTTGAATTAGAAGCGAATAGAAGAAGAATTTAGACGTGGACACCGGAACTCAGTAGAATGACATGCGCGTTCACGGTCTTGCGCGCTCTGTGTTTTTTTCCTTTCCTATCGATCACGTTATCGTCCGGTTGAAATATTATAGTAAATATACATAAAAGGATACTTAAGGATACATTAAAAATGATGTTTGATTTGTTTGGAGAAAGGTGATAGGTATAATTTGAACGCATTCTCTTCACGGGTCAATAGGCGACTCAACGGTGGATTTTCTGAACATAACGCGCAAACCAAACAGATTTATGGATATAATAAATGAACCATTGGATGTCTTCATTGGACACTTGGGAAGCCCTCAGCAGAAGTTCTTTGAAAGGTAAGTGATTTTTTTTAGCTCTTATATGGGTTTTGTGTGACCCACGCTGGATATGAATTTATGCTAATGTGGAAAATAGGAGAGGTGCTATCCTCAAACAATCAAATGTTGTGCTTTCGCCGTAAAGCCTTTTTGAAATCTGACAACACTGTGATATTGCCAAGAATCCGATCTTTTGATGACTATGCAACACTTGTACTGATGAATGCTTAATAATTCAACTTTTGGATTTTGAATTTGGCGCCTTGCATTTCACCGGGTAGTGTCGGGAGTGGGCGCCAGCGCCCCACCACTCCGTAAGTAGTTAACCCCTTATTCTTTGGCACAAAATGACTTCCATTGGTTTGTATGAGTTACCTTCAGAGCAAAGTCAAAGTCAACATTATTAGTCAGTTGTACAACCGAATGCCTTCAACCGAAATGTGTCTTCCGCATTTAACCCAACCCCTCTGAATCAGAGAGGTGCGGGGGGCTGCCTTAATCGACATCCACGTCTTCGGCGCCCGGGGAACAGTGGGTTAACTGCCTTGTTCAGGGGCAGAACAACAGATTTTTACCTTGTCAGCTCGGGGATTCGAACTTGCAACCCTCCGGTTACAAGTCCAACACTCTAACCACTAGGCTACCTGCCGCCTGCAGTCCCGCAACACTTGTGGGGGGTCGTAGAGCAACACACCATCGTGTGCAAGTCAAACTGTTTAGACGCTACAGACGTTTTCATGACTAGACAGATTTTCAGCACGTCTCATGGTCTGACAAACATCGCTGTAGCTCGGCCACCTTCCACCGCAGATGCGGAAGCGTTAGATTGAGACTGATATATCTATACTGATATCTCTAGCTTAAACTGTCAGATTTTTATGGGGGATTTGTTATTATGTTACTTAGATTGACGCACAAGCTCTTAATTAATAAACTTTATAAAATAAAAAAATAAACAAATCTGGCATTTCTATGTTAAACGGTTTTGTTATATTTCAGTCTTCTGTGATGTTTATAAAGTGTAATATTGGGATGCAAACTCAAAATGGAATACATTTAAACTCTATATCTGACATAGTACATGTGTCTTCTTTTTTTTTAAGCCCATGACAATGTGTGTGAGGTGTATACTTTTGTTTCAAAGTAGATTTGTTTAAGACTACCAAGAAACACTCTGTGTGACATTGATTTAGCCCATTGTAGTCAAAGTTTAATGCCTGCCCCAACAGGTAGTTTACTAGGCAGTCTCTTCGCTTGTTTGCTACACTATACATAGGCGCTCCAACGTATAGGTCAAGAATCAGCCTCAACCCCAGGCCTGTTAACCACCCACCCAGGACAGAAAACACCACAGATGCTGCACTGTCTCCCCCTGCCCAGAGAGCAGACACCCCCTCTGCACTGATGGATCAAGGTACGCCACGTATCTGTTTGTAGCGATAGCCCCGTGAGAGAGAGAGCGAGAGAGAGAGAGAGATAGATAGATAGAAAGAGAGAAAGAGTACTATAAAAGTCATAGTGACATGATAAGGGTTTCACACTCAGGGGGTTATGAAAAGTAGAGCAATATGCCAGAACAAACACACTTACGGAAGCAAACAGAAACATAAACTAAGCCATTACACTGACAGAACTAGCGGATGACAACTAAAGGCAGGAACAGATCCATTCAGCTGAATAAACAGTGTTCTCTGACCAATGGCAAGGCCATAGAGTTGGGTTGGGACTGGGAGGGCCAGGACCTGATCTAAATGGGTCACATTATATCTGTGTGTCTGGGAGGCACAGGGACACTCTTCCACTGGACGCAGGGGGAGAACAGGGCTGCTGTTACTGGATTTTGTTGGGAGCTTTGCTTTTCTCTGCCTTGACAACATTATAGTTAGATAGAAGGAGTCAGTGAAAGAACATTAGAGACAGTGGTAGTCAATGTCAGTGTGAGAGACAGAGAGTCACTGCCTTAACACAGGAGTCAGGAGATAATATTAGAGTCAGTGGGAGTCATCAGAGTGGATGGAGCTTTGCAGCAATCCTGTATAATTATATTGGAGTCAGTGGGAAAACATTAGTCGCTGAGAGAACACTGTTACAGTGTGCCCAGGAGACCTAGGGGAGTCCTATGGGGAGATAGGGGGAGACCTAGGAGAGGCAGGGGGAGACCTAGGAAAGGCAGGGGGAGACCTAGGGGCGGCAGGGAGACAGAGGGATGCCTAGGAGAGGCAGGGGAGACTTAGGGAGGCAGGAGGATACCTAAGAGAGGCAGGGGAGACCTGGGGGCAGGGGGAGACCTAGGCGAGGCAGGGGGAGACCTAGGCGAGGCAGGGGAGACCTAGGGAGGCAGGGGGAGACCTAGGGGAGGCAGGGGAGACCTAGGCGAGGCAGGGGGAGACCTAGGGGAGGCAGGGGGAGACCTAGGCGAGGCAGGGGGAGACCTAGGCGAGGCAGGGGAGACATAGGCGAGGCAGGGGGAGACCTAGGGGAAGCAGGGGGAGACCTAGGCGAGGCAGGGGAGACCTAGGGGAGGCAGGGAGAGACCTAGGTGAGGCAGGGGGAGACCTAGGGGAGGCAGGGGGAGACAGCGGAGGCAGGGGGAGTCAGGGGAGACCTAGGAGGAGAAACAGGGGGACAGGGGAATACCTAGGAGAGGCAGGGGGAGACTTAGGGGCAAGCAGGGAGAGACCTAGGCGAGGCAGGGGGAGACCTAGGGGGAGGCAGGGGAAGACCTAGGAGAGACGGGGAGGCAGGGGGATGCAGGGGAAGACATAGGAGAGGCAGGGGAGACCTAGGGGGAGGCAGGGAAGACCTAGGAGAGACGGGGAGGCAGGGGGATGCAGGGGAAGACATAGGAGAGGCAGGGGAGACCTAGGGGGAGACATAGGAGAGGCAGGGGGAGACAGGGGGCAGCAGGGGAAGACATAGGAGAGGCAGGGAGAGGCAGGGGAGGCAGGGAAGACATAGGAGAGGCAGGGGGAGACCTAGGAAAAGAAAGTGGGATACCTAGGGGAAGACATAAGAGAGGCAGTGGGAGACAGGGGGAGGCAGGGGAAGACATAGGAGAGGCAGGGGGAGTCATCAGAGTGGATGGAGCTTTGCAGCAATCCTGTATAATTATATTGGAGTCAGTGGGAAAACATTAGTCGCTGAGAGAACACTGTTACAGTGTGCCCAGGAGACCTAGGGGAGTCCTATGGGGAGATAGGGGGAGACCTAGGAGAGGCAGGGGGAGACCTAGGAAAGGCAGGGGAGACCTAGGGGGCGGCAGGGGAGACAGAGGGATGCCTAGGAGAGGCAGGGGGAGACTTAGGGGAGGCAGGAGGATACCTAAGAGAGGCAGGGGAGACCTGGGGGCAGGCAGGGAGACCTAGGCGAGGCAGGGGGAGACCTAGGCGAGGCAGGGGAGACCTAGGGGAGGCAGGGGGAGACCTAGGGGAGGCAGGGGGAGACCTAGGCGAGGCAGGGGGAGACCTAGGGGAGGCAGGGGAGACCTAGGCGAGGCAGGGGAGACCTAGGCGAGGCAGGGGGAGACATAGGCGAGGCAGGGGGAGACCTAGGGGAAGCAGGGGGAGACCTAGGCGAGGCAGGGGAGACCTAGGGGAGGCAGGGAGAGACCTAGGTGAGGCAGGGGGAGACCTAGGGGAGGCAGGGGAGACAGCGGAGGCAGGGGGAGTCAGGGGAGACCTAGGAGAAACAGGGGGGACAGGGAATACCTAGGAGAGGCAGGGGGAGACTTAGGGGCAAGCAGGGAGAGACCTAGGCGAGGCAGGGGGAGACCTAGGGGAGGCAGGGAAGACCTAGGAGAGACGGGGAGGCAGGGGGATGCAGGGAAGACATAGGAGAGGCAGGGGAGACCTAGGGGAGGCAGGGGAAGACCTAGGAGAGACGGGGAGGCAGGGGGATGCAGGGGAAGACATAGGAGAGGCAGGGAGACCTAGGGGAGACATAGGAGAGGCAGGGGGAGACAGGGGGCAGCAGGGAAGACATAGGAGAGGCAGGGAGAGGCAGGGGGAGGCAGGGGAAGACATAGGAGAGGCAGGGGGAGACCTAGGAAAAGAAAGTGGGATACCTAGGGGAAGACATAAGAGAGGCAGTGGGAGACAGGGGGAGGCAGGGGAAGACATAGGAGAGGCAGGGGGAGACAGGGGGAGGCAGGGGGAAGACATAGGAGAGGCAGGGGAGACCTAGGGGTAGACATAGGAGAGGCAGGGAGACAGGGGAGGCAGGGGGAGGTAGGGGAAGACCTAGGAGAGGCAGGGGGAGACCTAGGGGAGACAGGGGAGGCAGGGAAAGATATAGGAGAGGGGGAGACCTAGGGGGAGACAGGGGGAGGCAGGGAAAGATATAGGAGAGGCAGGGGAGACCTAGGGGGGACATAGGGGGAGACAGTGGGAGGCAGGGTAAGACATAGGAGAGACAGGGAGACCTAGGGGATACATAGGAGAGGCAGGGGGAGACAGGGGAAGGCAGGGAAAGACATAGGAGAGGGGGGGAGACCTAGGGGGAGACAGGGGGAGGCAGGGAAAGATATAGGAGAGGCAGGGGGAGACCTAGGGGGAGACATAGGAGAGGCAGGGGGAGACATAGGAGAGGCAGGGGGAGACCTAGGGGAGACATAAGAGAGGCAGGGGGAGACCTAGGAGAGGAAGGCGAAGACATAAGAGAGGCAGGGGGAGACAGGGAGGTAAGGGGAGGTAGGGAAGCAAGTGCATGTCAGCACCTGTCTGCTGTGTGTCATCTTCAATATGCGCCCCCAGCACCTCACCACGTGGGACGTGTTACTCCCCGCACACCAAAAGAGTGTGACATGCCCTCGGAGGTGCTAAGGACACACACGCACACACACACACACACACACACTTCTCCTGAATCAAAAGCGTCTCTGACAAACACACTCTCCAAAATAACCATAGAACTGCTTTGGTTTTCTCTTTAGTGAGGACACCTCATGATGATTACCGCTCACACTGCACACACACTGCAAACACACACACACACTGCAAACACACACACACACACACACTGCATTTGCAATGACCCCCCCCTTTTAACAGTGCTACTCCTGGTTTATAATCTATGTGTAGTTACTTTACCCCTACCTACATGTACATATTGCCTCAATTACCTCGACTACGCTGTACCCCCGTACATTGACTGGGTACCGGTACCCCTGCATATAGCCTTGTTTTTGTTATTTTATTGTGTTACTTTTTTTCTTACTTTAGTTTATTTATTTATTTGATAACATTTTTTGCAAATTTTTTCTTACTTAAAAACTTCTGCATGTCAGTAAGCTTTTCACGGTAACGTCTACACCTGTTGTATTCAGAGCATGTGACAAACAACATTTAATTCAATTGGATTTGACACTGCACGCACAGGTCACTCACACCCGGAGTTTATTGGAAAACAAAAAAGAAATTACAGGAAATATATGTGGAGGATAAAATGCTGATTTCCGCTCATTAGCGGCAGGTAGTTAAGCGCTGCAAAATGCATGAATGGCGTTTATTTAAAAATGGGGTTAGGGTTAGGTTTTTTTTCTCTCTCTCTTTTTTTCATGTTTGCCAGGAATTGCGCCTCTCGGATTCTGTGGAGGGCTTGGTAGTTGGCAGAGAGAGACAGGCAATCACAATCAAACAGTTTATGCTTCTGCTGGGTCTCAGTTGCCCTGATTGGACACCTTCCAGATTGATTGAGCTACAGCCTCTCTGTGATCTTACTCACGGCAAAGCCTCCCAGCCACACAGCCTACTTCACCAACGAGACACCCCGCTGAGAGGTCTCTCGACCAATCAGAGCACTGGAGTAGCAGAGCGTGATGGTCCTTGATTGTGGGAAAAGGTTTTTGTACTTGCGAGGTGGAGACAGGGTGAAATTGGCCAAGGATATGTGACAGGTATATTGGCAGTAGTGTCAATGTCAGAGTGTCCCAGATAGAACAGAGCTGCATATGAAATAGAACTGACAAAAACAGAGTTATTGGTTCATTTTGGTTCATTTGGTTCATTAGCTTAGAGGGGCACTTACAAGTAGCTAACAGCCCAACTGGCATGAACAGTCACTAATTAGTTGAGGATTAAACTTTATGTCTGAACCCAAAACCCATCAAAGATAATATGAGGTGAAGTAATGTATTGCTATGTTCTATCAGTGATGTCCAAGAGACATTGACACATTGAGCAGCCAGTTAAAAACATGACTTGGTCTTGTTGAGGCCATGTACGGTTTAGGGTCAGGGGGTAAGGGGTCAAGGTTAAAGGTCAGCAGTGGTCAATTGTACCTGTCGTAGACGTTGAGCAGCCAGTTGAGACACATGTCCACACAGAGAGGGATATTGACCACGATAGCCCTCCTTTCCTCCTCCAGTCTCTCGTACAGGCCGGTCAGGGCATGGATCATCTCCACCACATCCATCACATGTTCCCCATGCTGCAGATCCTGCTCCCTGAACACGTCCACCACACTCACCAGCCTCAGCAGGTCCACTGGATGGACGCACGCGCACACACACACACACACACACACACACACACACACACACACACACACACACACACACACACACACACACACACACACACACACACACACACACACACACACACACACACACACACACACACACACACACACACACACAAACCACCAGGGGACAGGAGAGTGAAGGAGAGATTTTTTTTTCACATTTTCCCCCCACTTAAGCGCTGACAGATGTTGAGAGAGCGCCAACCCAAATTAGGTTTTGCTCCTCTAAACTAATTTGAAAGGCCATCCCAGGCTGGGCAGAGGACTGGAGATAAGAGGGTGTCTTCTAATGACAGATGTGATTGGATAGGGAGATAAGGAGGTGGCAGAGCACAAGAGATGGCTGGAGTGGGTTAGTGTTCGGAGAGGAGTCACTTCTAGGCATTTTAGACGTACTTTTATAGAGCTTTCCTCAATCCATACTTAGAAAGAGGAAGGGAGAGAGAGAGAGACATCTCCTCTCTTAACCCTGAGAGAGAGAGAGAGAGAGAGCAAGCGAGAGTGAGAGAGAGACTTGGTAGTTACTATGGCAGCCTGGCAATAAATTATCCTAATGACACGGACTAGCAGACCAGAACAGGATGAGGAGGGCTAGAGAGGGATAAACAGAGAGATAGAGAGAGAGAGAGAGAGAGAGAGAGAGAGAGAGAGAGAGAGAGAGAGAGAGAAAGGCAGGAGGGTATAGCGTTTTCAGCAGTGCGTTCATGCTGTGCTTTCGCAGGCCATTTCCCTGTGTCGGAGGAACAGAGAGGGGTGGGGAGTTGAATGGAGAGAAAGCGAGAGTATGAATGGAGAGAGCATGAAAAAGGATGTAGACAGCCCCCTGTGGTAAAGCGTGGCCGCAGGGCTGACTCAGGGTCAGGGAGAGCCAGAGAGTGGGGATAGGTGGGATGGAGGGAGGAGAGGAGGAGACGTCTGGACTGTGGAAGATAAAGCTACTGCGCTTGGTCCTGGAGGGGACACACACACGTTTATACCACACTCATCCACATGACCTTGGCTAATTACCTCCCCTCACGTAACTCAATTGGTCCAATTAATTAATTGAATTATCCTGCATGACAAACACAACGTACATCTCAGAGCCTTCTGCACCCGCCGGAGCTTCATAGCTGTACGGTACGCTGAGAACTTGATGTTGTTCAGATCCGCTAAATGAGGAAAGGAGAGAGGGAGAGAGAGAGAGGTAGAGAGAGAGAGAGAGAGAGAGAGAGAGAGAGAGAGAGAGAGAGAGAGAGAGAGAGAGAGAGAGAAAAATGATGAAAAATGATGGCAAGGACATCCTACTCGTCTGCTCTCATCCTCCCTGTGTTTATCAGCCCATCAGTGAGTCATTAGCAGGGGCCATGTTGCTACATAATGCCGTTCCCTCAATGCCTCATAGCATGTCTGTCTGTCTGTCTGTCTGTGGACAACCCCCACCCCGTCAGATCGCATTAATAAAAGCCACCCGATGCTGTTTAATAACAATTGATTAAAATGTAGGCAAAAGCAATCACAGAGCCGTCAAATTGTTCCCGCAGGTTAATGAGAATGGTGTCATCGGTCTTGGGGGGTGTCTGAAATATGAGCCCTTGATGAGGTACAGGGTGATGGCGGCAGGGGCTCTGTGGGCCTAACTCTTACATTATCTTTGTCTTACCCAGCACCTGGTACAGCTCCGTCATTTTTGGATGATCCCAACACGTCGTCTGGGCCTGATGGCTGAGGGAGAGTAGGAAGGGAGAGAGGAGAGGGGAGAGAGGACAGAGTTAGACAAGAGTAAAGGGGGTTCTGTGGAGAAAGTAAGGAAGGTGAAGTATTTCATTCCAAAACGCTATATATCCATTTTCAGAAATGTTCGTAAATTAGATTGTATTGTTTAAGAAATTATGAAAGAGATTGGTGTTTTTTCACTATATAATCATGTCATGGGGTTGTTCAATGACAGGCATGCATTTGTTTAAAATCTATCACTTGATGATTTCATTTCAGAGGGACAAATAATCATGTATTGTTTTGCTAAGTGGTATAACAGTTGAAGTCAGAAGTTTACATACACCTTAGCCAAATACATTTAAACTCAGTTTTTCACAATTCCTGACATTTAATTCTAGCAAAAATGCATTGTCTTAGGTCAGATAGGATCACCACTTTATTTTAAGAATGTGAAATGTCAGAATAATATTGGAGAGAATGATTTATTTCAGCTTTTATTTCTTTCATCACATTCTCAGTGGGTCAAAAGTTTACATACACTCAATAAGTATTTGGTACCGTTGCCTTTAAATTGTTTAACTTGGGTCAAACGTTTCGGGTAGCCTTCCACAAGTTTCTCACAGTAAGTTGGGTGAAATTTGGCCCAGTCCTCCTGACAGAGCTGGTGTAACTGAGTCAGGTTTGTAGGTCCTCCTTGCTCGCACACGCTTTTTCAGTTCTGCCCACAAATATTCTATAGGATTGAGGTCAGGGCTTTGTGATGGCCACTCCAATACCTTGACTTTGTTGTCCTTAAGCCATTTTGCCACAACTTTGGAAGTATGCTTGGGGTCATTGTCCATTTGGAAGACCCATTTGCGACCAAGCTTTAACTTCCTGACTGATGTCTTGAGATGTTGCTTCAATATATCCACATAATTTTTCTCCCTCATGATGCCATCTATTTTGTGAAGTGCACCAGTCCTTCCTGCAGCAAAGCACCCCCACAACATGATGCTGCCACCCCCGTGCTTCACATTTGGGGATGGTGTTCTTCGGCTTGCAAGCCTCCCCCTTTTCCTCCAAACATAATGCTGGTCATTATGGCCAAACAGTTCTATTTTTGTTTCACCAGACCAGAGGACATTTCTCCAAAAAGTACGATCTTTGTCCCCATGTGCAGTTGCAAACTGTAGTCTGGCTTTTTTATGGCGGTTTTGGAGCAGTGGCTTCCTTACTGAGTGGCCTTTCAGGTTATGTCGATATAGGACTTGTTTTACTGTGGATATAGATACTTTTGTACCTGTTTCCTCCTGCATCTTCACAAGGTCCTTTGCTGTTGTTCTGGGATTGATTTGCACTTTTCCCACCAAAGTACATTCATCTCTAGGAGACAGAACGTGTCTATGACGGCTGCATGATACAGAGAGTTAAGGCGCCGACAGAGATGGACGTCTCGCTTCGCGTTCTTAGGAAGCCATGCAGTATTTTTTTTTAATGTATTATTTCTTACATTGTTACCCCAGGAAATCTTAAGTTTTATTACATACAGCCGGGAGGAGCAATGTCAACTTACCAACATTACGACCAGGAATACGACTTTCCCGAAGCGGATCCTCTGTTTGGTCCACCAACCAGGACAATAGACCGGATCCCAGCTGGCGACCCAAAACAACGCCGCCACAGGAGAAGGGGCAGATGGGGCGGTCTTCTGGTCAGACTCCGTAGACGGGCACATCTCGCACCGCTCCTGAGTATACTGCTTGCCAATGTCCAGTCTCTTGACAACAAGGTAGACGAAATCCGAGCAAGGGTTGCCTTCCAGAGAGACATCAGAGATTGCAACGTTCTTTGCTTCACGGAAACATGGCTCACTCGGGATACGTCATCAGAGTCGGTACAGCCACCTGGTTTCTTCACGCATCGCGTCGACAGAAACAAACATCTATCTGGTAAGAAGAAGGGCAGGGGTGTATGCCTTATCATTAACGAGACGTGGTGTGATCATAACAACATACAGGAACTCAAGTCCTTTTGTTCACTTGACCTAGAATTCCTTACAATCAAATGCCGATCGCATTATCTAACAAGATAATTCTCTTCGATTATAATCACAGTCGCGTATATCCCCCCTCAATCAGATTTAAACAAGGCTAATCTGAAAACATGGCTCCCTAAATTTTATCAGCATATCGAATGTGTGACCCGGGCCGGGAAAATCCTGTATCATTGTTATTCTAACTTCCGCGACGCATACAAAGCTATTCCCCGCCCCCCTTTCTGACCACGACTCCATTTTGTTGCTCCCAGCCTATAGACAGAAACTAAAACAGAATACGCCCATGCTCAGGTCTGTTCAACGCTGGTCCGACCAATCTGATTCCATGCTTCAAGATTGCTTCAATCACTTGGACTGGGATATGTCCTGCATAGCGTTGGACAATAACATTGATTAATACGCTGATTCGGTGAATGAGTTTATCATTAAGTGCATTGGTGATGTTGTACCCACAGCGACTATTAAAACCTTCCCCAACCAGAAACCGTGGATTGATGGCAGCATTCGCGCCAAAACTGAAAGCACGAACCACTGCTTTTAATCAGGGTAAGGCGACTGGAAACATGACTGAATACAAACAGAGTAGCTATTCCATCAAACAAGCTAAGGGTCAGTATAGAGACAAAGTAGAGTCGCAATTCAACGGCTCAGACACGAGAGGTATGTGGCAGGGTCTACAGTCAATCACGGACTACAAAAAGAAAACCAGCCCCGTCGCGGACCACGATGTCTTGCTCCCAGACAAACTAAACAACTTCTTCTTTGAGGACAATACAGTGCCACCGACACGGCCCGCTACCAAAATCTGCGGGCTCTCCTTCATCGCAGCCAATGTGAGTAAAACATTTAAATGTGTTAACCCTCGCAAGGCTGCCGGCCCAGATGGCATCCCTGGCCGCGTCCTCAGAGTATGCGCAGACCAGCTGGCTGGTGTGTTTACGGACATATTCAATCAATCCTTATCCCAGTCTGCTGTTCCCACATGCTTCAAGAGGGCCACCATTGTTCCTGTTCCCAAGAAAGCTAAGGTAACTGAGCTAAATGACTATTGCCCCGTAGCACTCACTTCCATCATCATGAAGTGCTTTGAGAGACTAGTCAAGGATCATATCACCTTGTCATGACGTTGCCCTGTTGGTGAGGTTTATGACCCCCATAAATACCTTTCCCCCTTTCCTCTCTCTACTCTATAGAGTTGACTATTGAAAATCCCTTTGTTAACGTAGAGAGAGTATGGTAACATCAAAAGGGTGGGGAAAGGAACCATATTTCGGTAATCCAACCAGCTGAAAATATGCGTTGGTATTTAAAGAATATGATGTCAGATCAGTTGTCGTCTGAGACATTATTACTGATGATAGGATGACATAAACTGTATGTTGGAAAGTCTACACATTCTAGTTATCAGATTCACATGGAATTGTCGTGCAATTTAAATGTTTAAATATGAAACTATTTGTGAAAAGATTAAATTTAATTTTAGCTTCTAAATGAGAGAATGATTTTCATAGAGTAAAAACTCTGCTCACTCTGTGGCCCCGACCAATTGAACAGACATTGGTTGTAAACTATGAAAAACGCCCCTCTCTCCCATTTCTATATAAGCCCGTTGACAAAAATTCAACTTTGTGTTCCGAGGATGTTAGGATGACGGTCCTACGTTAAAAGGGCTAAGATAATAAACTAACGAAATTAGCATCGTGGTCAAAGTGAAGGTGATGATCGACACGCCGAAAGTATGAATTTCGACTATACCAGCCAGAATATAGCATGAGCTTAAAAGTATGGCAACTTGGTATGAACTTTGAACTCTTATTCACTCCAGAAGTGATACCTCCTAGCCGTTGAGTTAGCAGCAGCCGCTGTAAATGTGGGCTAGGAAAGGACGCACAACGTATTCAGTCTAACACACAGTAAACCACCAGAGAAATTCTTCAGAGGACAAGAAAGATCTTTAGTGGGCAACCCGGCCTTCCACCTACGACCAACCTACCGAAGCGCAGCTCAGAGTAAATATTTATTGCATTTTCCTTTTCCAAATGGGCGATTATTTTTGAATGCATAAGATTCTGTATTTACGATAGCATAGCTTTCCCCTTTGTTCTTCAGTCTTCCCGCGCTTTCATTCAAGCCCAACCCCCTCTCTTTGTGTAACCAGCTGTCATAATGGTTCCGTCCACCAGGGACGTTTTCTTGTATGACATAATTAGTGTATATGTCATTCTGTGTGATTATTTAGGTAGTTAGTGAATAAATAATTAAACAAAATGTTGTATTGCTGATTCAACTTGGTAGCCAGGGTTCGTGAACCAAGAATTCTACGATGTTCAGATGAGACTGAAATAAGGTGATGATTAATGATTGACTGCTACTGATGTAAAAGATTACTAGGTCTTTAAGAGTTTATTCGGAAGATAACAGCTCTATAAACATTCTTTCGTGGTGCCCCAACTTTCTAGTTAATTACATTTACATGATTAGTTTAATCAGGTAATATTAATTACAGAGAAATGATTTTATAGAATAGCATGTCATATCACTTAATCCGGCATAGCCAAAGACACGACAACCCCCATCCTACCTGAAACCCTAGACCCACTCCAATTTGCTTACCATCCCAATAGGTCCACAGACGACGCAATCGCAATCACACTGCACACTGTCCTAACCCATCTGGACAAGAGGAATACCTATGTAAGAATGCTGTTCACTGACTACAGCTCAGCATTTAACACCATAGTACCCTCCAAACTCGTCATTACGCTCGACCCGCCCTGTGCAACTGCGTCCTGGACTTTCTGACGGGCCGCCTCCAGGTGGTGAGGGTAGGAAACAATATCTCCACCCCGCTGATCCTCAACACTGGGGCCCCACAAGGGTGCGTTCTCAGCCCTCTCCTGTACTCCCTGTTCACCCATGACTGAGTGGCCAAGCACGCCTCCAACTCAACCATCAGGTTTGCAGACGACACTACAGTGGTAGGCTTGATTACCAACAACGACGAGACGGCCTACAGGGAGGAAGTGATCTCAAGGCCATCTCTAGCCACTTTAATAATTAAACATTGGATGTAATAAATGTATCACTAGCCACTTTAAACAATGGCACTTATATAATGTTAACATATCCTACATTACTCATCTCATATGTATATACTGTACTCTATTCCATCTACTGCATCTTGCCTATGCCGTTCGGCCATCGACTCTAATCTCTAGTCGCTGTAATAATAAAAAATTGGATGTAATAAATGTATCACTAGCCACTTTAACCTATTAGGGAGCGGCTGCAGAGGTGTCGGTTTTGGAGAGTCTGGCGTGCCCAAAGTAAAATGCCTGCCACTCAGGCCCAGAAACTAGGATATGCAATTAGTACTATTGGATAGAAAACACTCTGAAGTTTCTGAACTGATATAGCAGGCGAAATCCCGAGGAATTTCACTGTACAACGGGCGACTCGACGGTGGATTTTCTGAACATAACGCGCCAATCAAACAGAGATTTATGGATATAATAAATAACTTTTTCTAACAAAAGAAACATGGATTGTCTTACTTGGACACTTCGGATTGCCCTCAGCAGAAGATCATCAAAGGTAAGCGATTTATTTTAGCTCTTATATGTGTTTTGTGAGACCCGTGCAGGTTATGGATTCATGCTAATGCATAAATATGAGAGGTGCTATCCTCAAACAATCAAATGTTGTGCTTTCGCCGTAAAGCCTTTTTGAAATCTGACAACGCTGTGATATTGCCAAGACTCTGAGCTTTTGATGACTATGCAACACTTGTATATTGATGAATGTTTAATAATCCAACTTTTGGATTTTGAATTTGGCGCCTTACATTTCCCCCGGGTAGTGCCGGGAATGGGGCGCTAGCGCCCCCAGTGATCCCTATTAAACAATGCCACTTTATATAATGTTTACATATCCTACATTACTCATCTCATATGTATATGCTGTACTCTATACCATCTACTGCATCTTGCCTCTTCTGCATCTTCTGAGGTCTTGGCTGATTTCTTTTGATTTTCCAATGATGTCAAGCAAAGAGTCACTGAGTTTGAAGGTAAGCCTTGAAATACATCCACAGGTACACCTCCAATTGACTCAAATGATGTCTATTAGCCTATCAGAAGCTTCTAAAGCCATGACATCCTTTTATGGAATTTTCCAAGCTGTTTAAAGTCAACTTAATGTATGTAAACTTCTGATCCACTGGAATTGTGATACAGTGAATGATAAGTGAAATAATCTGTCTGTAAACAATTGTTGGAAAAACTACTTGTGTCATGCACACAGTAGATGTCCTAACCGACTTGCCAAAACTATAGTTTGTTAACAAGAAATGTGTGGAGTGGTTTAAAAACTAGTTTTAATGACTGCAACCTAAGTAGATGTAAACTTCCGACTTCAACTGTATATCTTCCTCACTCTCAGAGAAATAAGTAGAACTGCTAGGTTTTATACAGTCAAATTTAACAAATTACATTTTTATAAAGACATTTACGAATGATGCATTTGCGACATCAATATTTTAGTCATTTAGCAGATGCTCTTATTCAGAGTGACTCACATTCATCTTAAGATAGCTACTGTAGAAGTAAGACAACCACATATCACATCAAATACACAGGATACGAACATGCCATTCCAGCTAAACAAAACTAAACAATATATCGGTTTGCAACAAAAAAAAACATTTTCATACACATCTAAAATCTATGAGTAAAAATCTGAGAACATTAATATTTTACACACACATGAAGGTACCTATAAACAATCATGTCTGATGAAAAAACACAACTGTGAAAAATTGGTGGATGTAGTTTCCAACTATGAGTTTATGGACCTGTAAAGGACAGACACAGCAGCAACAAGACAGTAGGACCAATGTTCCACTTCGATCACTCCTCACCCTTCACTGTGCACCGGCTATACTCTGACGGAGCTAAGTAAATGTGGTATTTCAGATTTTTATTTTTAATACATTTGCAAACATTTCTGCAAACATCTTTTTGCTTTGTCTTTATGGGCTATTGTGTGTAGATTGAAGAGGGAAAAATACAATTTAATCCATTTTAGAATAAGGCTGTAACGTAACAAAATGTGGAAAAAGGGAAAGGGGTCTGAATACTTTCCAAATGCACTGTATGGCGGACATGTAAGAGGTTTCACACAGAGAGTTGCTACTGTCTCTACACGTCATTAAACAGACAACCTACCCTAACACTCTACCTTCCCAGCCTATAGTACAAGGAGCGGCGCAGGAAAAGGAAAATGTACCATAGGAAAAAACCATAGGCAATAAATAATTGACACGCTCAGCTAAATAAATGAGCGAGCCCCAAGCAGGAAGTTTGCCAGGACCGGGGGGCAACTTCATTACCTGTATGAGACTGTTGGATTGATTAGGTGCCCAACAGAGTGCCCGTCAGATATTCCCTTCCAGTGGCACAGTTACACAGCCCATAAGAATTAATAGTCAGGCAGCAAGTGGGGGCTGGGGGGGGGCACAAGGGCTAACAGCAGTGATTAAGAAAATCAACACCCCCGTTTGTAAAATAGATACGCCGACACTCACACACAGTACACATACTGTACGCACACGCGCATTGGATGCACACACACACAAATACACAAGCAGACACCTCAGAGCTGAAAGATAAACACAGCCCAGACAGGGACGACGGAGCATTGATGAAGTAAATAGATAAGTGGTCAGGGAGGGACTTAGCTCAATACTGTTTTTCTAGGGATACCTTATGAATGTGTCTTCTGGTTACTCAATACTGCCGTCTGAACAGTGACTCAATACTTTAGACTTACTTGATGTAGTAGGGCACTTTGTTTGGCGAGACGGCACGTTCCCAGGGTATCTGCACTGAACCTGTAACGGAAAATCAATCGCTAAGGCACATCAAGCATGAAAAGCCATTTGCACATAACCAGTGACCATGTTCACATCCCGAATGGCACCCTATTCCCTACTTAGGGCCTATTCCCCATAGGGCTCTGGTCAAGAGTAGTGCAATATATAGGGCGCCATTTGGGACGTGGGCCATGTGGATCCAGACAGTCTGTGACCATTCAGATGGAGTGCTGCAGTACATAATAGAAGCTGAAACGGTAAACGCAGCCTTTTGTGTCCAGTCCCAGAGAGGATTATTGTTGGTAAAGGCTAACGGAAAATAGGAGGTGAAGGAGTCCCACACCCGGTCAATGTAGCATTTTAGCTGTAAGCTTAGCTAGAGGGGCAAAGCTAGCTGGGACTGGAATAGGCTAGACTGGATGGATGGGAGGTAAAGGGAGACGCGCAGGGACACACACACGTGGACACAAGGGCACTTTCACGATAGACACAGTACTCGGTGAGGCAGCTACACACCTTTACACACAAACACACACACAAACACACACACAAACACACACACAAACACACACAGGCGGGGAGAACAAGCTCAACCCCAGTAGCATGACAGTCCATACACAGCGTGACTGTAGCAGAGCTGGGGGGACTGAGGACGGCAGGAGTTCCCTTTTAATATTATACCACCATCACAGAGCAGCACACATGCACATGCACACACACACACACACACACACAGCATGGGCAAAATCAAAACAATCAAAGAGAATCATGAACCGTCTCTATCTCACTACTGCTGCTGTGACTCAGTGGGAGAGTAAGGTGCAAAGCCTGCCCCCTCTACCCCCAACACAGACACCACAGCCTCACACATCCTCATAAACAACCTCACACTGTGACCAACCGTGTTGTAACCACCCACTCACACCCATCCTAATTTTCAGCCTCCCACCCCCTCCTCACCCCAGCCCCTATACAGGAATGGTACAGCATCCGGTGCCAACTTTAAATGAAGGGAGAGGAGCCCTTACTGGACAGGAAGTGCTGGGATCCAGGGCCAAAGTCTCTGTGAGCATCCTGCAGCTGCTTCAGACGCTCTTCAATGGAGGCCTGCGAGGAGACACATTTACATTACATAACTCTTATACACACACACACACACACACACACACACACACACACACACAGCACGGGAGAAATCCAAGAGCATCATGGAACCGTCTCCATCTTGTCTCATTCCCCCTACACACACCCTCCTCCCTCCTCCTCCTCCCTCCCTCCCTCCCTCCCTCCCTCCCTCCCTCCCTCCCTCCTCATCCTTCATTTGGCAATTAAATAGTGCTACGGAAAAAAGGGAACTTTGACGCACCTCCCCTGCCACCTTGCCTTAGCACTTTGAAGAGCGTCAGGTAGTGACAGACGACACGGAATCGGCTCTGTTCAGCTCTGTTCAAATGAGGACAGTCATTTCACAGTAAGCTCTGTGTGTGGGAATAGAGGTGTGGGGGCGGAGGAATGGGGAAGGTGGACCCATACACACGTCAACAAGCCAGAGGGATTTGAGTTGATGAAAATAAGTTGTGCCATTCATTGTCTCTGTATGTTGTGTTTTGTCGATGTGGCTGTCCCAAAAGGGATTTGTTGAGGACTAATCCTGGTTTATTTACAAGGTATTCGATTGAGTGTATAAATCATTGTCAGAGGATGTCGAACCGCCTCCACAAACAAAGGGCATTAAATCCACTCACACACACAGAGAGAGAGAGAGAGAGAGAGAGAGAGAGAGAGAGAGAGAGAGAGAGAGAGAGAGAGAGAGAGAGAGAGAGAGAGAGTTATCCCTAGGTACAAGCCCAACGAGCTGTAATGAGAAGTTAGCGTTGTTGAGAGGAGAACATTACCACCACTCAGCATACACACGGCTGAGCAGGATCCACTCAAGTCGCACGCAGATTGCTTTGGACTAATTTGGATCAGTTTGAATGCGGCGTGGAGATGACTGTGCCAACACTGCAGCGGACCACCATCTATCGCTGCTCCCGCTAGACTGCTTGGCTAACGGAGGTTCTCTCACCCGCAGCAGAAAGACTCAATTATTCAAGAAAAAAAATATTAGAGAATCAGCCTTGAAAATGCATTACATCTGTGTCACTGGAGACAGAGGAGCAGTAACAGATGTTACTCAAATGACATGGATTTAGCATCATATTATTCAACAGGAGAACGAGGGAAGGAAGAGAGCGAGGGAGAGAGGGAGAGGGAGGGGGAGAGGGAGAGGGAGGGTGGGCATTCAATATGTTGCAGTGCTCTTGCTTTGGCAACAGACTAATCACTGAATTGAATTATTGAATTTAGAGAAATAGAGAGTGAGAGAAAGAGAGAGTGAGAGAAAGAGAGAGTGAGACAAAGAGAGAGAGAGAAAGAGAGAGAGTGAGAGAAAGATTGTACAGTTCTTGACTATGGTAACACCAGCAGCCACCACTCTTGAACCTTTGGAGACTGTCTACCATAGCGCTCTTTGCTTTACTACAAGTGACAGTTGAAATACTCATCACTGCATCCTGTAGCAGAAGGTTGGCCAGACCTCCCGTAGATCACTTCCTTACTCCCTTCATGTTTACAAAGCTCTGCTCCACAAGCGTCTAACAAAACTCACTTCCCTGTTGAAATATACAAATATGAACTCGAGGTCCCGCTTGTCTCCATAAAGTTTGGTAAATCCGCCTTTAGTTTTAACGCACCAGTTATGGAATACCTTACAAAACAAATTACACCTGGATTCCCTGGTGCCAATAGAACAGAACAGTTTAAAACTGTTGTTAAATGAGTTCACTGAAGTGTGCAGTTGTTTCAATTGATTATTATAACTTGTTGTAATAACCCGATGTAATGTATTTATAGCTGTCTTGGAGTTTTTATATTTTTGTTGTCGCTGTATTGATG
This sequence comes from Brachymystax lenok tsinlingensis, assembly GCA_030435695.1. Classification (NCBI taxonomy): domain Eukaryota; kingdom Metazoa; phylum Chordata; class Actinopteri; order Salmoniformes; family Salmonidae; genus Brachymystax; species Brachymystax lenok. Next base: position 14,797,647 of record CM059784.1, read on the forward strand.
TCATTTCTGTCCTCAGGGCACCATTATAAATGAGACACTGGTCTCAGTTGGGGTACCCTGAATAAATAAAAGTTCATAAATAGGAGAGCCCTGCCTTATTTGCTGACTCCTGGTGTAAAGGACATCACGCCGCTACACACAGTTGTATTTTCAACCCACACACAGTTGTATCGTCAACCCACACACAGTTGTATCGTCAACCCACACACAGTTGTATCGTCAACCGACACACAGTTTTATCTTCAACCCACACACAGTTGTATCGTCAACCCACACACAGTTGTATCTTCAACCCACACACAGTTGTATTTTCAACCCACACACTGCTGAGCGATACTGCAAGAAACTCGGTCAGATGGTATTTGACTTTACATTTTTTTGGTAACACTTGGATAGTCCCAAGTAGATCATTTGTAGATGTTCAGTAACTGTCAACAGCATTTCAACTAACTATCCACTAACCCCAACCCTAGCATTAACCCTAACGTAACCTTAGCAAGCAGTTTCTTATCAACAGGTAGTTTGTTGATGGTATGACCATCAGTAGAGCATCTGTATGGGACTATCATAATAAAGAGACCAATTGGTTTTATACTGATATTTGTACTGCAGTGTTGAGGAGAGCTTGCAAGTCAGCATGTCACTACACCGTTTACATCTGCTGTGCTGCATACTGTGTATGTGAGGAATACATGTAGATTTTATGTGATTTGAGATGTCTTCTGCAATGACCTCAGATAGACCACAGATGAAGTGAACCATGGAAGATCAGGTTAAAGGATGATTGGTTGTTTGGAGGTTGAAGAGATGTTGTGTTGAATGATCAGTCTATAATTTTAATGGGAGGTTTATTTGAACAGTGAGAGACAGAATAACAACAAAAAAATCCAGAAAAACGCATGTGAAAAATGTTATAAATTGATTTGCATTTTAATGAGGGAAATAAGTATTTGACCCCCTCTCAATCAGAAAGATTTCTGGCTCCCAGGTGTCTTTTATACAGCTAACGAGCTGAGATTATTTTTATAAATTGATTTGCATTTTAATGAGGGAAATAAGTATTTGACCCCTCTGCAAAACATGACTTAGTACTTGGTGGCAAAACCCTTGTTGGCAATCACAGAGGTCAGTTTCTTGTAGTTGGCCTCCAGGTTTGCACACATTTCAGGAGGGATTTTGTCCTACTCCTCTTTGCAGATCTTCTCCAAGTCATTAAGGTTTCAAGGCTGACGTTTTGCAACTCGAACCTTCAGCTCCCTCCACAGATTTTCTATGGGATTAAGGTCTGGAGACTGGCTAGGCCACTCCAGGACCTTAATGTGCATCTTCTTGAGCCACTCCTTTGTTGCCTTGGCCATGTGTTTTGGGTCATTGTCATGCTGGAATACCCATCCACGACCCATTTTCAATGCCCTGGCTGAGGGAAGGTGGTTCTCACCCAAGATTTGACGGTACATGGCCCCGTCCATCATCCCTTTGATGCGGTGAAGTTGTCCTGTCCCCTTAGCAGAAAAACACCCCCAAAGCATAATGTTTCCACCTCCATGTTTGACAGTGGGGATGGTGTTCCTGGGGTCATAGGCAGCATTCCTCCTCCTCCAAACACGGCTGGTTGAGTTGATGCCAAAGAGCTCCATTTTGGTCTCATCTGACCACAACACTTTCACCCAGTTGTCCTCTGAATCATTCAGATGTTCATTGGCAAACTTCAGACGGGCATGTATATGTGCTTTCTTGAGCAGGGGGACCTTGCGGGCGCTGCAGGATTTCAGTCCTTCACGGCGTAGTATGTTACCAATTGTTTTCTTGGTGACTATGGTCCCAGCTGCCTTGAGATCATTGACAAGATCCTCCCGTGTAGTTCTGGGCTGATTCCTCACCGTTCTCATGATCATTGCAACTCCACGAGGTGAGTTCTTGCATGGAGCCCCAGGCCGAGGGAGATTGACAGTTGTTTTGTGTTTCTTCCATTTGCGAATAATCGCACCAACTGTTGTCACCTTCTCACCAAGCTGCTTGGCGATGGTCTTGTAGCCCATTCCAGCCTTGTGTAGGTCTACAATCTTGCCCCTGACATCCTTGGAGAGCTCTTTGGTCTTGGCCATGGTGGAAAGTTTGGAATCTGATTGATTGATTGTTTCTGTGGACAGGTGTCTTTTATACAGGTAACAAACTGAGATTAGGAGCACTCCCTTTAAGAGTGTGCTCCTAATCTCAGCTCGTTACCTGTATAAAAGACACCTGGGAGCCAGAAATCTTTCTGATTGAGAGGGGGTCAAATACTTATTTCCCTCATTAAAATGCAAATCAATTTATAAAATTTTTCACATGCGTTTTTCTGGATTTTTTGTTGTTGTTATTCTGTCTCTCATTATAGACTGATCATTTCTTTGTCAGTGGGCAAACGTACAAAATCAGCAGGGGATCAAATACTTTTTTCCCCCACTGTATGTTGTGGGAAGGCTGAGGTTGTGCAATGACCACAGATGAAGTGAATTTAATATAACACAAGGTTATGAGCGAAGGTATTATGGGGAGGTTGAAGGGAGAGTTGAAGGAAAGGTTGAGGGGATTCTGAGGCAATGTTGAGGTGAGGTTGTGGGAAGGTTGTATGGATGTTGTGGGAGGTGGTTGAGCGGAGTCCAGTTACCTGCAGTAGTTTCCAGCGGCTGTTGAGGTGCTCCAGGGAGCGGGAGTTTTCCATGGACAAATGGACGTCAGAGATGGCCAGCTCATGAGCCAGGTCATTGATGTGCTTCATGCCCTCTTTCACCTGAGTCAGCTCCTCCTTAAACAACTAGAGGAAAGAGGGAGAGAGGGAGGAGTGAAGAAGAGAAAGAGGAGGAGAAAAGAGGGGGAAGGAGAAAAGAGGGTCAGGGAGCAATAGAGAGAGAGGGAGAAAGAGAACAAATGGGAGCAGGGGAGGAAAGAGAGAGAGAATTAGAGGCTCATAGACAGACACATAATACATGGTGCTGGTATAGGCAGACACATGGTACATGGTGGTGGTATAGACAGACACATGGTACATGGTTCTGGTATAGACAGACACATGGTACATGGTGCTGGTATAAACAGACACATGGTACATGGTGCTGGTATAGACAGACAGATGGTACATGGTGCTGGTATAGACAGACACATGGTACATGGTGCTGGTATAAATAGACACATGGAACATGGTGCTGGTATAGACAGACACATAGTACATGGTGCTGGCATAGACAGACACATGGTACATGGTGCTGGTATAGACAGACACATGGTACATGGTGCTGGTATAGACAGATACATGGTACATGGTGCTGGTGCTGGTATAGACAGATACATGGTACATGGTGCTGGCATAGACAGACACATGGTACATGGTGCTGGCTTAGACAGACACATGGTACATGGTGCTGGTGCTAGTGCTGGTATAGACAGATTCATGGTACATGGTGCTAGTATAGACAGACGCATGGTACATGGTACTAGTATAGACAGACACATGGTACATGGTGCTGGTATAGATAGATACATGATACATGGTGCTGGTGTAGATGGACACATGGTACATGGTGCTGGTATAGACAGACACATGGTTCATGGTGCTGGCACGGTTCGGGTCAACTCCATTTCAACTAAGTCGATTATGGAAATCAATTGACATTTGATTCATAACATTCATCAAAGAATGAGAAATTAACAATGCATGCTCAATTCCGTTCCTCCGTTGACTGAGTTTAATGGCACTAGACTCACTCTGCTATGGCTGTGTGGACCTAGTACTGGAGCAGCTGGGAGAGATACAACAGGGATCACTCATGGCTTACGCAACTTAAGAGTCAGATCAACCCAGAACAAACAGCACTAATGATCTAAGGGATGTGTGTGTTTGTTCATACGCGTGCGTGTGTGTTTATATGCATGTGTGTGTGTGTTCATATGCGTGCATGTATGTGTGTGTGCACTACAGACAGACAGAGCCTGCTGACATGCCTGCCCTGGTGACATAGTAAAACGAGGAACATGTGCTGGCACTGACAGGGTGCAAACATTTACATGATCATTGTGAAGTCTCTCTCTCTCTCTCTCTCTCTCTCTCTCTCTCTCTCTCATCGTAATGAAGAGCCATGTTAATTTAGCCGGTCAAGTACAGTGATAAAGCGCTGTGTATTAACAACTAAACAAATAACTGGCTGGGAATTCAACATCGGCCAATCAACTGAGGGGACTTGAACTCCCGTCTGTCATATCAACATGTCTCAGGGGTCGTCTGTCGTATTTCAGCAAGCCATGACACCCAACAGCTCAGATTGTTCTGAAATTGTTTCTGTTTTTTTTTAGAAACAGATGAGATAAGCATTCCGGGAGCATTATTTAATTGAAATATAATTTCATCTGAGCGAATTGACTGCACCCAAATTGGCCATTTTAATTTATAAGATTCATACAACATTCAATAATTATAGTACCTAACATCCAATTTGGATCAAACTTTTTTCTAACAATGAGTAAGATATGAGGAATCCAAAGACGTGGTCAAAAGCCACCCATGGACCCCCCACACCCCATGCCAATCCCAACCCAGCATCGAGTATATGTATCAGTTCTCTATGTCTGATGAGTAGTATAAAGCTGTGGTTCTGATTATTGTTTCTTCATCCTATGTAATGTATTCTCAGAGAAATTAGTAATTGAAGTTGTTGGATTTATGTTCCATCCTGCATCCTGGTAGACCAGGGTCGGACCACTAGATGGTGCTGTTCCTGCTAGGTGATTATTTGTTCAAAGAACCCCACCCCATTGTTAAAGGGATAGTTTGTGTACTTTTTGCACAGGTCAGTGCCTATTGCCTATTGTACCAAAACAGTTGTTTTTATTTTTGTTATGTATGTGTTCACGGATAGATGGATGTACTGTATGTATGTATGTATATGACATTTTATTTTGCTACTCCGACGCTCGTCGTATGTGGCAGGGCTGGAAAACTATTACAGACTACAAAGGGAAGCACAGCCGCGAGCTGCCCAGTGACACGAGGCAAGTTACACTGAAGCATGCATGAGAGCATCAGCTGTTCCGGACGACTGTGTAGTCGATGCGAATAAGAAGTTTAACTTCTTGCCGCACGGATCCCGTGAGCGGGATCATTTTCGATAAAAACAAAGCACGCCAAATTCAAAATAAGAATTCGTAATATTTAACATTCATGGAAATACAAGTGTTGCACATGGTTACAAAGCTTAGTGTCTTGGTAATCTAAATCTGTAGTCAGATTTCAAAAAGGCTTTACCGCGAAAGCAAAACATTTGATTATCTGAGGTCAGCACCTCACAAAAATAGCTTTTTCAACCAGCACTGGCGACACAAAATCACAAATTAAAGATATAAAACCTCACTTACTTTTTAAGATCTTCTGATGTTTCCAACCAGGAGGGTCCCAGCTACAAAACCGCTGTTCGTTTTGTTCGATAAAGTACATATTTATATCCGAAGAACGCCGTTTAGATGGCGCCATTGAATTCAGAAATCCACAGGAAACACCTCCGTCAAAACGACGACCAAAAAGTAAAAATTTCTCCCGGTAAACTTCGTCTATTTTTGTCAAAGACTCTATATAATCCTTAGGTTGTCTAAAATGTTAAAAAACAATAAAACTTCACGCGGTAACAACTATGTTCAATAGACAAGGCAAATTCGCCCAAACAATGTTTTTCTTACGGCTCACTCTTTCCTTCATGTGGAAAAACATATTCATTTTTCAAAATACAAGCCCAAAGCCATCAATAGTAGACTGTTACCATATAGGGGAAGCCATAGGAATAGGAAAATGGTGGATGGATTCAATGCTTTTCAATAGCTTTTCAAAATAAGAGCATGGGAGCAGAATAATTTTTTTTTCTGGTCGGATTACCTTCGGGTTTTCGCCTGCCAAATCAGTTCTGTTATAGCCACAGACATAATCAGAGTCTTTTCTATCCAAAGCTACTAAATGATATGCATATCCTAGCTTCTGGGCCTGAGTGACAGCCCGTTTACTTTGGGCACGTCAGACAGAAGGAAACTAGGAATTCTGCCCCCTAGCTGTAAGAGGTTAAACAGGTCAACATTCACAAGGCCGCAGGGCCTGATGGATTACCAGGACGTGTACTGCGAGCGTGCGCTGACCAACTGGCAAGTGTCTTCACTGACATTTTCAACCTGTCCCTGACTGAGTCTGTAATACCAACATGTTTCAAGCAGACCACCATAGTCCCTGTGCCCAAGAACACTAAGGTAACCTGCCTAAATGACTAATGACCCGTAGCACTCATGTCTGTAGTCATGAAGTGCTTTGAAAGGCTGGCCATGGCTCACATCAACACCATTATCCCTGAAACCCTAGACCAACTCCAATTTGCATACCACCCCAACAGATCCACAGATGATGCAATCTCTATTGCACTCCACACTGGCCTTTCCCACCTGGACAAAAGGTACACCTATGTGAGAATGCTATTCATTGACTACAGCTCAGCGTTCAACACCATAGTGCCCTCAAAGCTCATCACTAAGCGAAGGACCCTGGGACTAAACCCCTCCCTCTGCAACAGGATCCTGGACTTTCTGACGGGCCGCCCCCCCCACATGGTAAGGGTAGGTAACAACACATCCGTCACGCTGATCCTCACCACGGGGGACCCACAGGGGGTGCGTGCTCAGTCCCCTCCTGTACTCCCTGTTCACTTATGACTGCATGGCCAGGCACGACTCCAAAAGCATCATTCAATTTGCAGATGACACAACAGTGGTGGGCCTGATCACCGACAACGATGAGACAGCCTATAGGGAGGAGGTCAGAGACCTGGCCATGTGGTGCCAGGACAACAACCTCTCCCTCAATGTGATCAAGACAAAGGAGATGATTGTGGACTACAGGAAAAGGAGGACCGAGCACGCCCCCATTCTTATCAATGGAGCTGTAGTGGAGCGGATCGAGAGCTTCAAGTTCCTTGGTGTCCACATCACCAACAAACTAACCTGGTCATAAAACACCAAGACAGTCGTGAAGAGGACACGACAACACCTATTCCCCCTCAGGAGACTGAAAAGATTTGGCATGGGTCCTCAGATCCTCAAAAGGATCTACAGCTGCACCATTGAGAACATCCTGACTGGTTGCATCACTGCCTGGTATGGCAACTGCTCGGCCTCCGACCGCAAGGCGCTACAGAGGGTAGTGCGTACGGCCCAGTACATCACTGGGGCCAAGCTTCCTGCCATCCAGGACCTCTATACCAGCCACCCTAGTTGAAGACTGATCTCTCTGCTACCGCACAGCAAACGGTACCGGAGGGCCAAGTCAAGGTCCAAAAAGTCTTCTTAACAGCTTCTACCCCCAAGCCATACGACTCCTGAACAGCTAATCAAAGGGCTACCCAGACCCCTCTTTTATGCTGCTGCTACTCTCTGTTTATTATCTATACATAGTCACTTTAACTTTAACTCCTTCATGTACATATTACCTCAATTACCTTGACTAACCGGTGCCCCCGCAGATTGACTCTGTACTGGTAGCCCCTGTATATAGCCTCACTATTGTTATTTTACTGCTGCTGTTTAATTATTTGCTACTTTTATTTTCTATTTTTTCTATTTTTTACTTAACACAATTTTTTTCTTAAAACTTCTTAAAGCATTGTTGGTTAAGGGCTTGTAAGTAAGCATTTCAGTGTAAGGTCTACACCAGTTGTATTCGGGCGCATGTGACAAATAAAAATTGATTGGATTTGAGTGTCTTTTAAGTCCAAGTGGGCTGGGCATCCTCACGATGCAGGACACTATAATAATAAAATAAATCAAAATCACCCAGAAACACTAAACCCACATTTAGTCAGTACTAACAGAGCTCCAATGATAACAGAAACAGAGCTAAGAGAGCAGATGGATAGAGATACAGATCCTCCATAATAATAGTGAAATTACAGCCATCTAGACAGCACAGTGGAGGAGCCTCTTTACAGCTGACAAATTAGTGAGTGTAGCTAGAGGGAATCTTCTAAGTCGTTTTTTATCAATACCTTCAGAGCTTTGTCTCCATATCTAATCAATACAGCTGGATCAAGTCGTGTTTCAGGCACTATTTCATCTGTGTCCATTCCACTGCTTTTCTTTTTTTACTTCAAATCATTTCTGGGGAAAATGACATCCACAGATTTTGTCTGGTCCTGGTGGCGAGGCAGAGGGTACACATAAACACACGCACGACACACACAACCACGAAGGCAGGCAGGCACGACAGACACACACACACAGCTTACTATTTGAAGCGCACACAGCTTGCTTAATATTTCGAACACACACACAGTACAGTGGGAGTCAGAAGTTTACATACACCTTAGCCAAATACATTTAAACTCAGTTTTTCACAATTCCTGACATTTAATCCTAGTAAAAATTCCCTGTCTTAGGTCAGTTAGGATCACCACTTTATTTTAAGAATGTGTAATTTATTTCAGCTTTTATTTCTTTCCTCACATTCCCAGTGGGTCAGAAGTTTACATACACTCACTTAGTATTTGGTAGCATTGCTTTTAAATTGTTTAACTTGGGTCAAACGTTTCGGGTAGAACAGGTCTAAAAAGGGCTTACAGTTTTTTACAGTCGCTAGGACACATTTCTCAATACTTAAGTCACTTTTTCAAAACTCTTCACACAGTTCTCCTAACCAACTTTCAGCTCAGCACAGCAGTTCATTTCACATTCAAAATGCACTAAAACTACCAAATCACTTCATACATGTCTCAAATCAACACATTCTTCCACAACACTAGCAAAGGTTGACAGCCAACAAACACACTTTGTCACCCACAAAACAATGACCTAAAAAACACTAACAACATGTAGCATTATACAATGTTTTCTTGTGTAAAACAAGGACACATCTCTGTTTATAATTCACTGCAATATATGTTACTGGAATGAATCAGACATGATGCAGAATGCTTCAATATATTTTATGTCTTTTATTTTTTTATTTTTTTTTGCAGTGAGTAATTCCAAAATACAAGAGGTTGTATACACACCATCAACTGATACAGATACAATAGTAATGCTAATCTACTCGGTCTTCTCCATTTGGCCACAGGTTCTCATCCACATCTTATGTCATCTAGGGCAATACACCTAGGAAAGAATCTTCTGGCATGCCTGATCCATCCCTAGCAATCTTCTGCTGATATGTCCAGGCATCCAGCATTCATTGCATCCAGGAGGGACATTTGATCATGTGGATGGTGGTCATAAACCTTCCACCTCCACGAGGAAAATAATTCCTCTATGGGGTTGAGGAATGGAGAGTAAGGTGGGAGGAAAAGTGACACCATTCTGGGATGGGCTGCAAACCACTCAGTGACTGCACGGGAGTGGTGAAATGCCACATTGTCCCATACAATTATAAATGTTGGCTGATTTCTTCTCTCTGCATCCCTTTCCTCACCTAGCACAACCCTTCCATAGAGATCATGCAGGAACGCATGAGGAGACGTTCAGTGTTGTATGGCCCAATTAGTGGTTTGTGTAACAGCAGTCCATCAGTGGATATTGCTGCGCACATTGTGATGTTGGCACCCTCTGGCCCGGGACATCCACTGTGGCTCTCTTCCCAATCACATTCCTCCCTGTCGCCGTGTTTTGGCCAAGTTGAAACCCGCCTCATCCACAAAGATGAAAATGTGGGGTGTTTGCCTACCTTCAATCTCCATGACTCTCTAAAATAAATCCACAAGGCAACATAAGCTGTTACAGTAGTAAATATTACCTAAAAATATGTCTTTGTGTGTGTTTGGTTTTGTTTAAAAACAGTTCTGTATTTTATTGTGATCTTACCTGGACATATTGGTTCCTGAGTTGCTTGACATGTTCAGAGTTCCTCTCAAAAGGCACAGTGTACAACTGTTTCATCCTGACCTGATGTTTTTTCAGGACTCTAGAAATAGTTGTTATGCTTACACTGTGAATATTTGCAAAAGTAACGTTGTCTGCCAAGACTCTGTCTCGAATCTCAGTGAGTTTTATGCCATTGTTTCTGATGACCATATCAACAATGGCAGTTTCCTGCACATCAGTGAGCATCCTTCCTCTCCCACCTGTGTGAGGTAACCGTTGAGTCCTAAGCAGAAATGCAAAAGCAATTACACACAAGTCTATTTACTTCTGTAATGTGCAACTTAGTCATATGCCCTTGCAGAATACAAGTTACCTGTTGGTTTGCCGGAAAACTCTAACAATAGATGCCACTGTTGAGCGTTGCAAATTTGGCTGCACTCTCTGACCAGCTTCTCTCATTGAGAGACCATGATTTACTACATGATCAATTACAGTAGCTCTGATCTCATCTGAGACTACAGCTCTTGATCTTCCTCTTATTCTTCTTCCACCACGCATACATATTCCTCGCCCCCTCCCAGCCACTCTTCTTCCTCTTTCAGCCACTTCTCTATTTCTGGCTGGGTCCATGTTTACATCACAATACAAAACTATTCAGAAGTTGTCTCCTTTTGTAATGAAATTGAAAGAGTAACACCTGTGTAGATGTTCATCTACAATGAGAATCAGCTGTGGTTGGTCCAATTGTCCAATTGTTTTTATAGCATTTAATTTTAAGATTTAAAATATATTTCATTAAAATATTACTGTAGAAATGTAGCAAATTGCTGTCTTATTCAGTTGTGTATTATGTTATTGTTTTGAACATAAGTTTAACAGTTTTCAAAACAGTATATAAGCATGTGCAAATTGGCCTGTAGGTACACAGAGTTTTGGCGGTTGTTGTGTCAAAGTGAGAAAAGAGTTAATGTAATTTGAAAGATGTAGTCATTGAATGCATTTTGTGCCAAAGCAATGATAAATGATCCACAGTTTAGCCCACATATACTTCTGTTGTGCTCACTGTGTGAAGAGTTTTGAAAAAGTGACCTAAGTATTGAGAAATGTGTCCTAGCGACTGTAAAAAACTGTAAAATGGCCACTTTCATCTCGATTTTCAAAAAATTTGTTTGCGATACAATTTTAAAAAGCATATCAAACATCCTTCCACACAGTGAAGTTCCTATGTGAGAATTGCCAGAACAATCGAATACCAGAAATAAATATAGCCTTCCACAAGCTTTCCACAATAAGTTGGGTGAATTTTGGCCCATTCCTCCTGACAGAGCTGGTGTAACTGAGTCAGGTTTGTAGGCCTCCTTGCTCACACACACTTTTCAGTTCTGCCCACAAGTGTTCTATAGGATTGAGGTCAGGGCTTTGTGATGGCTACTACAATACCTTGACTTTGTTGTCCTTAAGTACTTTTGCCACAACTTTGGAAGTATGCTTGGGGTCATTGTCCATTTGGAAGACCCATTTGCGACCAAGCTTTAACTTCCTGACTGATGTCTTGAGATGTCTCTTCAATATATCCACATAATTGTCCTCCCTCATGATGCCATCGATTTTGTGAAGTGCACCAGTCCCTCCTGCAGCAAAGCACTCCCACAACATGATGCTGCCACCCCCGTGCTTCACGGTTGGGATGATGTTCTTCGGCTTGCAAGCCTCCCCCTTTTCCTCCAAACATAACGATGGTCATTATGGCCAAACAGTTCTATTTTTGTTTCATCAGACCAGAGGACAATTCTCCAAAAAGTATGATCTTTGTCCCCATGTGCAGTTGCAAACCGTAGTCTGGCTTTTTAATGGCGGGTTTTGGAGCAGTGGCTTCTTCCTTGCTGAGCGGCCTTTCAAGTTATGTCGATATAGGACTTGTTTTACTGTGGATATAGATACTTTTGTACCTGTTTCCTCCAGCATCTTCACAAGGTCCTTTGCTGTTGTTCTGGGATTGATTTGCACTTTTCGCACCAAAGTACAGTCATCTCTAGGAGACAGAACGCATCTCCTTCCTGAGCGGTATGACAGCTGTGTGGTCCCATGGTGTTTATACTTGCATACTATTGTTTGTACAGATGGACGTGGTACCTTCAGGCGTTTTAAAATTGCCCCCAAAGATGAACCAGACCTGTGGAAGTCTACCATTTTTTGTTGAGGTCTTGTCTGATTTCTTTTGATTTTCCAATGATGTCAGCAAAGAGGCACTGAGTTTGAAGGTAGGCCTTGAAATACATCCACAGGTACACCTCCAATTGACTCAAATTATGTCAATTAGCCTATCAGAAGCTTCTAAAGCCATGACATCATTTTCTGGAATTTTCCAAGCTGTTTAAAGGCACAGTCAACTTAGTGTATGTAAACTTCTGACCCACTGGAATTGTGATACAGTGAATTATAAGTGAAATAATCTGTCTGTAAACGATTGTTGGAAAAAAAAGCACAAAGTAGATGTCCTAACCGACTTGCCAAAAATATACTTTGTTAACAAGAAATCTTTGGAGTGGTTGAAAAACGAGTTTTAATGACTCCAACCTAAGTGTATGTAAACTTCCGACTTCAACTGTACCTTGGTGGCGTCAATGTGGTCCTGCAGGGAGTCGATGAAGAGGTCCCCTACAGGCTCCCATGCATCCCGGACGCCCTCAGCCTGCTCCAGGGCCATCGCCAGCTCCTCCATGGCTGCTTGCGTCTGCAGCAGTCGCTCCAGGGTCCGCTCCATGTGCCTGAGACACACACACACTATTTAACTACAACAGTTATTTTCTACAACATCATTTTCAGTTTTAACCACTAACCCGTTAACTTTAGCCCAACAAATCACCCTAATACCTGAACATTAACCCCAAGTCTCCAACCTGGGCAGCTTTAAAAAATAAAGTAAAAATATGTTTTATGTCTTCTGTGCCCATATGAATAACCCCTATGATGTATCTGGAATGATGAGATAGATGTTCTTCTTATCTGTTTTTGTTTTATTATTTCACTGCCATACTGTGTTCGATCTTGTCTAGCCATCTTGTCTCAAGACGACCACAACGGAAATAAGTCCCAGACTTTAGTGTGTGTTATCCTCAATGATTTTATTCATGTGCATGTATGACATTTTCAAGTTTTATGTGTGCTTGTTTTTTAAAATGTTCTAATTAATAAACTAAACTAAACCTAACCTTATTTCAGTCATAGCATTTTCCTTAAACTGCCAGGTGGTGCACAATGCTGACAAAATATAGACCCAATGAAATTTGAGCATAGGCAGGGTAAAAACATATCTAGCCAATCAGAATCATGAGTAAGGTTTTAGCCCAGTGGAGTGGCCCTGTGTCGTGTATCTGACCTGTGTCGGTCCACGCAGCGGGCAGTCAACTTCTCCCACAGGTCACTGGTTACATTGGCCTGCTTCCACACCGAGCGACTCACGTTCAGGATCCGTTTCCTCGGAGACACTTCTGTAGGGGGATGAGATGGTGAAGAGGGGCAAGGGGTGAGGGAATGGGCAGACAGGCAGAGATAGTGTTAGACTTAATGTGTGCAAACATCAGTAGAAGGGAGAAAGAGTGAGAAATAAGGGTGGGAGCCAGGGAGTGTTGGAGGGTCAGAGAGGGAGTGTTGGAGGGTCAGAGAGGGAGTGTTGGAGGGTCAGATAGGGAGTGTTGGAGGGTCAGATAGGGAGTGTTGGAGGGTCAGAGAGGGAGTGTTGGAGGGTCAGATAGGGAGTGTTTGAGGGTCAGATAGGGAGTGTTGGAGGGTCAGATAGGGAGTGTTGGAGGGTCAGATAGGGAGTGTTGGAGGGTCAGATAGGGAGTGTTAGTGTTGATGACTGCCACCACCAGCAACGGGGAAAGAAGGAGGAGGGGGAAACCTTGAGAAAAATGTTGTTGGGGGCAGAGAGAGTTGACCACCCGTCTTTTCCCCATGGCTGCCACAAGCGGGGGAGAGCAAGAGGACGCTGGGTGGGGGAGGGAGGGAGGGAGAAAGGAAGGAGGGAGGGGGGCAGAAAGCCTAGAATGCTGCATTATTGATTTGACCAGATGGTGTGAACTGGATGAATTGGTCCCGACCCAAATGCTCTCCCTAAACATACATCCTCTGATCCAGTCTGATACAGGAGGACAGGTAGCTGCTAATCAGACCTAATGGTGGATGCACATCTGCTGGAGACCAACTTAATGAACTCCCTATTTCACTCTGCTCTCACTACTCACGTCTGATTTAGGTGTGTGGTGGGGTGGGGTGCGTGTGGCGGGGTGGGGTATGTGTGGTGGGGTGAGGTGTGTGTGGTGGAGTGGGGGTGTGTAGAGGGGTTGGGTGGGGTGTGTTGAGGTGGGGTTTGTATTTTCGGGTGATGTGTGGTGGAGTGGGGTGTGTGTGGTGGCGCATGTGGGGTGGGGTGTACTGGGGTGGGGTGTGTGTGGTAGGCTGGGGTGGGGTAGGGTGTGTGTGGTGGGGTTGGGTGTGCGTGGTTGAGTGGGGTGGGTAGTGGGATAGAGTGTGTGTGGTAGAGTGGGATGGGGTGGGGTGTGTGTGTGTGTGTGTGTGTGTGTGTGTGTGTGTGTGTGTGTGTGTGTGTGTGTGTGTGTGTGTGTGTGTGTGTGTGTGTGTGTGTGTGTGTGTGTGTGTGTGTGGGGTGTGTGTCTGGTGGGGTGGGGTGTCGTGTGTGTGGTGGGGTGGGGTGTGTGTGGTGGGGTGGGGTGTGCGTGGTGGGGTGGGGTGTGCGTGGTAAGGTGCGATGGGGTGTGTGTGGTGGTGTGGGATGTTTGTGAGTGTGTGTGTTTGTGTGGTAAGGTGTGTTTGTGTGTGTGTGGTGGGGTGTGTAGTGGGATGTGTTTGTGTGTGTCTGGTGGGGTGTGTAGTGGGATAGGGTGTGTGTGGTGGGGTGGGGTGGGGTGTGCGTTGTAAGGTGCAATGGGGTGTGTGTGGTGGTGTGGGATGTGTTTGTGTGTGTGTGTGTGTGTGTGTGTGTGTGTGTGTGTGGTAAGGTGTGTTTGTGTGTGGTGGGGTGGGATGGGATGTGTTTGTGTGTGTGTGGTGGGGTGTGTGTGTGTGTGTGGGGTAAGGTGTGTTTGTGTGTGTGTGGTGGGGTGTGTGTGTGGTGGGGTATGTAGTGGGATGGGGTGTGTGTGTGTGTGTGTGTGTGTGTGTTTAGTGGGGTGTGTGTGTGTGTGTGTGTGTGTGTGTGTGTGTGTGTGTGTGTGTGTGTGTGTGTGTGTGTGTGTGTGTGTGTGTGTGTGTGTGTGTGTGTGTGTGTGTGTCTGGTGGGTGGGGTGGGGTGGGGTGTGCGTGGTAAGGTGCGATGGGGTGTGTGTGGTGGTGTGGGATGTTTGTGTGTGTGTGTGTGTTTGTGTGGTAAGGTGTGTTTGTGTGTGTGTGGTGGGGTGTGTAGTGGGATGGGGTGAGTGTGGTGGGGTGGGGTGTGTTTGTGTGTGTCTGGTGGGGTGTGTGTGGTGGTAAGGTGTGTTTGTGTGTGGTGGGGTGGGATGTGTTTGTGTGTGTGTGTGTGTGTGTGTGGTAAGGTGTGTTTGTGTGTGGTGGGGTGGGATGTGTTTGTGTGTGTGTGTGTGTGTGTGTGTGTGTGTGTGTGGTAAGGTGTGTTTGTGTGTGTGTGGTGGGGTGTGTAGTGGGATGGGGTGTGTGTGTGTGTGTGTGTGTAGGGGGGGGGTGCAGTGTGTGCACTGGGATGTGGTGGGGTGTGTGTGGTGGGGTGAGTTGAGGTGGGGTGGGGTGTGTGTGGTGGGGTGAGTTGAGGTGGGGTGGGATGTGTTGGGTGGGGTGTGTTGAGGTGGGGTGTGTGTGGTGGGGTGTGTTGAGGTGGCATGCAGTGTATTGCCACCGTGGTTGATGCTTGGAACAGTGTGGCGGTGGGTGGGTAGACCTTTTCCGTCGGGCAGCGTCTCCTCGGGCTCCTGGAAGGGGTGCTGTGCCAGGAACGCCTGGGCAGACTCCAGCACCGAGTAGATGAAGGGCCCCCGAGACTTGACATCCTCCATGAAGACCTGGAGACAAGACAGACAGGGGCCCACAGAAAGATGAAAGCATAGTACAACATGCATGGGCTCATTATAATACATAAATGACGCATACACACGCACACATGTATACACTAATTTGAATACATAGACAAGAGCATTCTTTACAGACATGCACATGTTGGCACACACACGCATAAAGACAGTGAGGAGCCACTGGCAAGGCCCCGTAGGACTGCCTGTCTGTCTGTACTACTATCTCAGGGCTGTGAGAGCCTTTGGAAGAATAGAAGGCCAGGAGTCCTCAGAGTATTGGTCAGCTGGCCTCCTCACAAAGAACAGCCAATTAGCTAGAGAGGCTGGCTCCTCCTGGCTCTGTTCCTGCAACTCTGCTCATGCAAATCATGGAGACCTTAAACTGCCTGAGTACATGCACATTATACAGATTTCTACTTCAGGTTTAGAAACCAACACATCCCCAATGGAATGAATGACTCCAAGACGGCCCCTGAAATGGCACCCTACTCCCTACATAGTGCTCTACTTTTGACCATGAGGCCCATAGGGCTTTGAGAACCCTCTGGGTCCCACCGCCAGCGTCAACCAGCCTCTAATCTCCAGTCACTACTCATCTATACTAGGTAAAAACGTGAATCTTCATTCATTCATACGGTAGGAAGGTGACATATACTTCCTCCCTCCATGTCATTTGTTTAGGAAAAGACAGAGGCACAATCCTCTAAGTACATGAAGAGATTACAATTTTTTTATGTGAAATCTGCTAGACTACAAGCTTACTTTCCCCCATGGCGAGCAGCGACTGTCTTTCAGTGCCTATTAAACCCCACAACCGCAGCCAGTCACTCCCTGATAACACCAGCCTCCCTCCTCGCTGACTGAATTAATTACGAAGCCCCGCTGAACTGACAAATACAACCAGGGCTAAGCAAACAAAAAATCTGATCTGTGCAAGAGCTGTGGTTATTGATAAGATTTCCTGCTGAGGTTACTAAGGAAAGTAGGATTTGAACTCGCTTTTCTAGTTTTTCTCAGGGAACGGTTGCTATTGGGGAGGGGGGGGTTGCTTCCCTCCCTCAGGCCTCCGCTGCTTTAAACTTTAATTCCAGTTAAATTTCACACTGAGAGGTTCCATCATTAGCTGAAGGAACATTCAAAATAAAGACTTCAGCTCCGATTAGGCTGCATTATGCATGCTGGAAGAGATGGAAAAGTCTGAGGAAATGGTTTCATTACCCCCTCCAAACATGTTGACAGTCCCCCATTTATGTTAGGGGCCCTCAGAGACCCCATTACACTGAGCTTTCTCACAAC
Organism: Brachymystax lenok tsinlingensis; assembly: GCA_030435695.1. Lineage (NCBI taxonomy): Eukaryota > Metazoa > Chordata > Actinopteri > Salmoniformes > Salmonidae > Brachymystax > Brachymystax lenok. The sequence continues at coordinate 14,814,839 of CM059784.1, forward strand.
ACAGAAGACATATCCAGCTTTCATCATCTCTCTGTTCGGTAGATGATTAGATTCTTCACTACACACAAACACTTTTTTGAACGCTACACACACAAATACTTAGAGTGAAGCACACACACACACGGACACAAACTGAAAGGGACACATCCCCACGTAGCAAAACACAGCAGAATAAATCTACTTAAGATCAATAATTCTCATTTCTTAAAACCCTGTAATTCTCCACAGAAAACTCAATGCAATTTCACTCTCCGCTTTGTCGGAAAGGTTTTAGAGCAACGGCGCGCTTGGGGAGTGGGAACATCTTAGATAGATTATAAAGGAATACTGCATATAAAATGGGGACATAGAGAAAAGAAAAGTGGTGGTGGAAGGAAACGGGGGAGGAAAGAGGGGGGTGGAGAGAAGAGGAGGGGGACATAGTTTTTGACACAGTTTTCTCACAGTTGATCATACTGGTTTATACTGATTCGTACTGGTTCATATTGAGTAACAGAATCAGCAGTATGGGAGGTAGGAAACAGAACATTAGAGAGAGAGATAGAAATAGAGAGAGAAAGAGAGAGAGATAGAGAGGGCGATAGAGAGCGAGAGAGAGCGAGAGATAAAGATGGTGTGTGACTGGATGGTTTGTGTCCTGTTAATTGGGAAGCGGATATCACAGTGCCAGTCGGTCGGGGTGGAGGGGGAGGAGGGGGGAAGGGAAGACCACTATCACTGTCAATACGACTCTCCCCCCTCAGAGACTCACTGCAAAAACTGACAGTACAGAAAATTGGAACAAAGGTGGAAAGAGCGTTCTGCTGTAGTACATGACCAATTATGGTGTGTATCTGTCTCTCTGTGTGTGTGTGTGTGTATATATATGTGTGTGTGTGTGTGTGTGTGTGTGTGTGTGTGTGTGTGTGTGTGTGTGTGTGTGTGTGTGCGTGTGTGCGTGTGTGTGCGTGTGTGCGTGTGTGTGTGTATCCGCCTGCCTGTTTGTGTTCGGAGGAGATCTCACACCGAATGGAGGTGTTTTTACCGGGAAATGGATAAACAACCCAGGAACCATTTCTAGGAAGGATGTTCTCAATGTTCTGCCACAGAATGAGGAGGAGTGCAGAACAAGCCCCTGAATGTGAGAGACTATTTCTCCCCATCTTATATTCTGCACCCTTCATCTGCTTGGCTCCACTACTCTCAGCTTTTAACCAGTTTCATTCCCCTCTCACACAGTAGCAGGGGCTTTTTATGTCAACATGTCAATTAAAAAGATTTCAGCTGAGGCTCTCTTCTTACTTAACGGCAGTTCAGGGTATCTTTATAGCTTCACCACTGGGCAGCTTTAACACACACCACAGACATCTTGTTGCCTCAGATCTCTCCTGCAGATAACAGCCAGAGTCTTAAATGCTGAAATAGAGTCGTTATTTTGATACATGACCAAATTAAGAGAGCCTAAAATTAAAGTGGTTGCTAAATGAAAGTAGGTAAATCGCTGAGAAGGGATGGAGGGATGTATGGATGGATGGAGGGATGGAGGGGTGGAGGGATAGAGGGATGGAGGGATGAGGTATGTACTCCTATCTAACTACTTACCTTCTATCCTTAATGTTAATGGCTAACCAGACTAATAGGTTAAACTAAGGGTAGTGTCACAGCACTGAAACATAGCCTAGTGGTCCTATTCATTTCAAACAGGTAACTAAGGAGTTTCTAGGGAGAAACTATGAAGGGTTAGGGTTAGGTGCCTTTGCATTCGTTTGATCAATACAACTCAACTGGATGGTAATTCTAACACACATTCTTGCAGTTTGGCACGAACGATGGGTTCCACTCAAGGAATTTCTAACTATAGCACACTCTGAATCTGCCCATAGTCCACTCATTCAGTCCTATAGAAGCCATAGAAACTGGAACCAAAGGATCATACTCATGGTCCTTAGTGCCACAAAAGAAACTGGGAATAAAATAATGTTGGTTTGCCTTACAACAGGGCTCTCCAACCCTGTTCTTGGAAACATACACGAGGGTTGAGGAACAAAGTTGGAGAGATCTGGCTTACAAGAACATCCTGATTATATATTAGTTTGGCGTGTTTGTGTGATGTTGTTTTTGAAAGGGGCCCAACACAGTACCTGGTGGAACTCCCTCTGGTGTTGGACAGCCCCCACATCGCCCCCTATTGGCAGCTGTTCCGACAGCTCCTCATCTTTGGACGTCAGCCAGTCTATGATCTCCTGCAGGGAGAGCTGCAGCTTCCCACTGTTGTCAGAGAACGCCTCTAGCCGCACCCTGCAGACAGGCAGACAGACAAACAGACAAAGCACAACAACAGTCAGCCAATGGTTGCTCATGATACCCAACACATCTACCAATTGGGTGACATTGGTAAACTGCCATCCCACAATCCCTAGTATGAAAAGAGCTGTAACAAATGCAACTTTAAAAACAACACAAAAAACGAAATGTATGAGATGGTGAAGGAACATATGAGAGGGGAGGGGCAGAGACAGAGAGAGGTCGGGGGGGACAGAGAAGGGGAGAGAGTGGGGGCAGAGATAGAGAGAGGGGGCAAAGTGAGAGAAAGGGGGAGACATAGAGAGAGAGAGATAGAGAGAGGTAGAGGGCCAGAGAGACAGAGAGAGACAGAGAGAGACAAGCAGCAGTGCCCACCTTAGCCAGGACCCTAAAGGACATCGCCCTCAACCACAGCCCCAACACCTTACACACGAGCAACAGATCAACAGACACTCTCCCAGACCCCCTCCCCACCCTCCTCCTCCTCCCACCCCATGCCGTGAGGACCTATATCCAGACCACAGCACCACCAGCCACATCCACAGCCCCACCCCAACCAATCAACACACCCCCAAGTCAACCATGACCACACCGCATATTGGCCCCCTCAGTTCAGACCTGTGAAGAATGCAAAAACCTAAGAAAGACATTTAGAAACATATCCAACCAAAAACATAGAGACCCAGAAAACCGGAGTCTACGCCTTCACTATGGTGAATCACTAAAACAATACAGAAATACACTATGGAAAAATAAGGAACAGCACGTCAGAAATCAGCTCAATATAATTGAAGAATCCATAGAATCTAACCACTTCTGGGAAAATTGGAACACACTAAACAAACAACACTAAACAAACAACAACACGAGTTCTCTATCCAAAACGGAGATATTTTTGTCCAATCTTTTTGGACAAAAGAACAAAACATATACAGTACCAGTCAAAAGTTTGGACACACCTATTAATTCAAGGGTTTTTCTTTATTTTTTACAAATGTTCTTCATTGTAGAATAATAGTGAAGACATCACAACTATGAAATAACACATATGGAATCATGTAGTAACCAAAAAAGTGTTCAACCTCAAAATATATTTTATATTTGAGATTCTTCAAAGGAGCCACCCTTTGCCTTGATGACAGCTTTGCACACTCTTGGCATACTCTCAACCAGCTTCATGAGGTAGTCACCTGGAATATATTTCAATGACAGGCCCTGACAGTAAATCTCAGTAAGAGAAAAATAATGGTGTTCCAAAAAAGGTCCAGTTGCCAGGACTACAAATACAGATTACATTTAGACACCATTGCCCTAGAGCACCCAAAAAACTATACATACCTCGGCCTAAACATCAGCGCCACAGGTAACATCCATAAAGCTGTGAACGATCTGAGAGACAAGGCAAGAAGGGCCTTCTATGCCATCAAAAGTAACATAACATTTCAAATAAAATTCGACATACCAGTTAGGATCTGGCTAAAACTTTAGAACCCATTGCCCTTTATGGTTGTGAGGTCTGGGGTCCGCTCACCAACCAAGAATTCACAAAATGGGACAAACATTAAATTGAGACTGCATGCAGAATTCTGCAAAAATATCCTCAGTGTACAACGTAAAACACCAAATAATTCATGCAGACCAGAATTAGGCCGATACCCGCTAATTATCAAAATCCAGAAAAGAGCCGTTAAATTCTACAACCACCTAAAAGGAAGCGATTCCCAAACCTTCCATAACAAAGCCATCAGAGAGATGAACCTGGAGAAGAGTCCCCTAAGCAAGCTGGTCCTGGGGCTCTGTTCACAAACAGACCCCACAGAGCCCCAGAACAGCAATACAATTAGACACAACCAAATCATGAGAAAACAAAAATATAATTATTTGACACATTGGAAAGAATTAACAAAAAAACGGATCAAACTAGAATGGCATTTGGCCCTAAACAGAGAGTACACAGTGGTAGAATACCTGACCACTGTGACTGACCCAAAATTAAATAAACCTTTGACAATGTACAGACTCAGTGAGCATAGCCTTGATATTGAGAAAAGCCGTTGTAGGCAGACCTGGCTCTCAAGAGAAGACAGGCTATGTGCACACTGCCTACAAAATCAGGTGGAAACAGAGCTGCACTTCCTAACCTCTTGCCAAATGTTTGACCATATTAGAGACACATATTTCCCTCAGGTTACACAGACTCACAATGAATTCGAAAAACAAATGTAATTTTGATAAACTCCCATATCTATAGGTGAAATAACACAGTGTGCAATCACAGCAGCAAGATTTGTGACCTTGTAATGGGAATTTTAATGTTTGTGCTTTTCTTATACCTCATCTCTGTGTTCTATGTATGTGCTGTTCTAATAACCAATTTATGTTTTCGTGACTGATTTAACGAATCCTCAGTAGCTGCAATTTGGCAGTACGCCCAGACCTTGTTATCAAAACGAAAGATATCTCAATTTCAAGGTCTCAGCAAGAAGTGAGGTCTATCACATGTTATGAGCCAGTATTGGTCAGTCACATGAATGAAACACAATGGTAATGATTAATTAATTATGCTAAATCATGCAAATATACCTTGTCTTTTATAGCCGTATATAAGACAACTGCTGGGACAGCCCTTTTGTACTTTACTATTTGCACATCGGTACAACACTGTATATAGACATAAATTTACATTTTAAATGTCTTTATTTTTTGGGAACTTTTGTGAGTGTAATTTTTACTGTTCATTTTTTATTGTTTATTTCACTTTTCTATTTCACTTGCTTTGGCAATGTAAACATATGTTTCACATGCCAATAACGCCATATGAAATGAAATGTAATTGAGAGAGGGAGAGAGAGAAAGTGCACTACCGGCTACCGCTTTGACTGCCTCAAAGCTGGTGATACGTTTTGGGGCGGCAGGTAGCCTAGTGGTTAGAGAGTTGGGCCAATAACCAAAAGGTTGCTAAATTGAATCCCCGAGCTGACAAGGTCAAAATCTGATGTGGTAGTGAACACTATGGAGCTAGTCATGGTATTGTAGTAGTGAACACTATGGAGCTAGTCATGGTGATGTGGTAGTGAACACTATGGAGCTAGTCATGGTGATGTGGTAGTGAACACTATTGAGCTAGTCATGGTGATGTGGTAGTGAACACTATGGAGCTAGTCATGGTGATGTGGTAGTGAACACTATGGAGCTAGTCATGGTGATGTAGTAGTGAACACTATGGAGCTAGTCATGGTGATGTGGTAGTGAACACTATGGAGCTAGTCATGGTGATGTGGTAGTGAACACTATGGAGCTAGTCATGGTGATGTGGTAGTGAACACTATGGAGCTAGTCATGGTGATGTAGTAGTGAACACTATGGAGCTAGTCATGGTGATGTGGTAGTGAACACTATGGAGCTAGTCATGGTGATGTAGTAGTGAACACTATGGAGCTAGTCATGGTGATGTGGTAGCGAACACTATGGAGCTAGTCATGGTGATGTGGTAGTGAACACTATGGAGCTAGTCATGGTGATGTGGTAGTGACTACTATGGAGCTAGTCATGGTGATGTGGTAGTGAACACTATGTTGCTAGTCATGGTGATGTGGTAGTGAACACTATGGAGCTAGTCATGGTGATGTGGTAGTGAACACTATGTTGCTAGTCATGGTGATGTGGTAGTGAACCCTATGTTGCTAGTCATGGTGATGTGGTAGTGAACCCTATGTTGCTAGTCATGGTGATGTAGTAGTGAATACTATGGAGCTAGTCATGGTGATGTGGTAGTGAACACTATGTTGCTAGTCATGGTGATGTGGTAGTGAACACTATGGAGCTAGTCATGGTGATGTGGTAGTGAACACTATTGAGCTAGTCATGGTGATGTGGTAGTGAACACTATGTTACTAGTCATGGTGATGTGGTAGTGAACACTATGGAGCTAGTCATGGTGATGTGGTAGTGAACACTATGGAGCTAGTCATGGTGATGTAGTAGTGAACACTATGGAGCTAGTCATGGTGATGTGGTAGTGAACACTATGGAGCTAGTCATGGTGATGTGGTAGTGAACACTATGGAGCTAGTCATGGTGATGTGGTAGTGAACACTATGGAGCTAGTCATGGTGATGTAGTAGTGAACACTATGGAGCTAGTCATGGTGATGTGGTAGCGAACACTATGGAGCTAGTCATGGTGATGTGGTAGTGAACACTATGTTGCTAGTCATGGTGATGTGGTAGTGAACCCTATGTTGCTAGTCATGGTGATGTAGTAGTGAATACTATGGAGCTAGTCATGGTGATGTGGTAGTGAACACTATGTTGCTAGTCATGGTGATGTGGTAGTGAACACTATGGAGCTAGTCATGGTGATGTGGTAGTGAACACTATGGAGCTAGTCATGGTGATGTGGTAGTGAACACTATGGAGCTAGTCATGGTGATGTGGTAGTGAACACTATGGAGCTAGTCATGGTGATGTGGTAGTGAACACTATGGAGCTAGTCATGGTGATGTAGTAGTGAACACTATGGAGCTAGTCATGGTGATGTGGTAGTGAACACTATGGAGCTAGTCATGGTGATGTGGTAGTGAACACTATGGAGCTAGTCATGGTGATGTAGTAGTGAACACTATGGAGCTAGTCATGGTGATGTGGTAGTGAACACTATTGAGCTAGTCATGGTGATGTGGTAGTGAACACTATGGAGCTAGTCATGGTGATTTTGTAGTGACTACTATGGAGCTAGTCATGGTGATGTGGTAGTGAACACTATGTTGCTAGTCATGGTGATGTGGTAGTGAACACTATGGAGCTAGTCATGGTGATGTGGTAGTGAACACTATGGAGCTAGTCATGGTGATGTGGTAGTGAACCCTATGGAGCTAGTCATGGTGATGTAGTAGTGAACACTATGGAGCTAGTCATGGTGATGTGGTAGTGAACACTATGGAGCTAGTCATGGTGATGTGGTAGTGAACACTATGGAGCTAGTCATGGTGATGTGGTAGTGAACACTATGGAGCTAGTCATGGTGATGTAGTAGTGAACACTATGGAGCTAGTCATGGTGATGTGGTAGTGAACACTATGGAGCTATTCATGGTGATGTGGTAGTGAACACTATGGAGCTAGTCATGGTGATGTGGTAGTGAACACTATTGAGCTAGTCATGGTGATCTGGTAGTGAACACTATGGAGCTAGTCATGGTGATGTAGTAGTGAGCTGTAACAGAGAGCTAATCTCACTGTTACTGCCAATATTTTGACCAGGTCAACAGGTGTGCAAAACAAACAGACACAAATAAAAGGAGATCTATAGACAGCAGTCTGAAGCATAGAAATGGTACATTGGATTAGCTGTTTCCTGCAGAGACAAAGGCAATTGTCAAAGAACACAACCTGGCTTGTCATTTCATGTGACATCTCCTAGACACGGATTAGTTGACAAAGAAGAGAGTTGTAGTGTCTCTTAAAAGCCCTTAAGGAAGGAAGTTTGTTATTTTATGGGATAACGCATGTGTGTGTGTGTGTGTGTGTGTGTGTGTGTGTGTGTGTGTGTGTGTGTGTGTGTGTGTGTGTGTGTGTGTGTAAAATAGATACTGTAGAGAGAATCTGTATCAGTTTGTGTACACCTCTGTACGGTTAATTGGGGATGTACAGTATATACAACCTTTTGTTTCTTTGGTCAAAATGTAAGAACCTTTTTCAGAAAAAAAGCTACATCCTCTACAGTTCTATCATTCAAAAACCAACTGCCATTTCTATCCAGCATAACAACTCAAGACCGTTGGAAATAGTGCCTACCGATAAGCAAATGTTTTAGGGTTCGATAAGGTTGCTTTTTAATTCAAACATATGAAACTTTAATCATATGATAAACTAGAAGCTAGATTAATAAGGCTCTTTTAGTTTGAACTTTGTAGGCTACCGTTTGTTTGGTAGCTAGCTGAGGAGAAAGCCACCTCTAATTAGCCACTTTACAGGCTAGCTAACTCATCGTACAAATAAACTTCAATTTTAATTATTGAATATGCCAATTAGAACTACAGACCCAGCCTGACATTGGCAATTAGCTCATTGTTGTTTTTATTTCAGTATTACAGTGTGGAGTCAGAGGCAGATTCCTCTTTCGGCTGCTGCTGACAACTGGAAGTTGGTCCTCAGCATGATAATAATGATATGTATGCACATTATTTTGGCTTCATTTTTGCGGATATACAATAGACTCATGTTTTGGCTCCTCGTGTTCTTCTCAGGAACCAGCCAGGCGATACCCCATACTGTAGCTGTCCCATGAATAAGGCAGAAACCCTCTGAAGGTTGCTACCAAAACTGATGTGGGCCATTATTCAAATAAAGAGCCTCCCTGACCAACAGTTCATATTTCCAAACTATGTTTGCATTACTGTACATAAACTGTAAGTGTTTGAGTTTGACTGTAAGGACAATACAATCTCAAACCTATGCTGGTATTTTTTTGTGCATTTTTTCATGGCATTATATTATCTTCTTAGCTAGTACTATTGAACTAGTAGTAGCCTAGCCATAAATCATACATGGTACTCTACAGAGTTCTATATGGAACCAATTTGGTTCAGTGAAGAAGATCCCCTAGGGTTCTGATCAAAGAACCCTACAAAAGGGTTCTACTGAATATTGAACACAAATATAAACGCAACATGTAAAGTGTTGGTCCCATGTTTCATGAGCTGAAATAAAAGATCCCAGAAATGTTCCATACGCTTCTTTCCCTCAAATTGTGTGCACAAATTTGTTTACATTCCTGTTAGTGAGCATTTATCCTTTGCCAAGATAATACAGCCACCTGACATGTGTGGCATATCAAGAAGCTGATTAAACAGCATGATCATTACACAGGTGCACCTTGTGCTGGGGACTATAAAGGACACTAAAATGTGCAGTTTTGTCAGACAACACAATGCCAGATGTTTCAAGTTTTGAGGGAGAGTGCAGTTGGCATGCTGACTGCAGGAATGTCCACCAGAGCTGTTGCCAGAGAACTGAATGTTAATTTCTCTACCATAACCAACATGGTTTTGGAGAATTTGGCAGTACGTCCAACCGGCCTCACAACTGCAGACCACGTGTAACCACGCCCAGGACCTCCTTATCCGGCTTCTTCACCTGCGGGATCGTCTGAGACCAGCCACCCGGACAGCTGATGAAACTGAGGGGTATTTCAAAACAAATCAAATTTTATAAGTCAGATGCGCCAAATACAACAGGTGTAGACCTTACAGTGAAATGCTTACTTACGAGCCCCTAACTAACTATGCAGTTTAAAAAAAATACGGATAAGAATAAGAGATAAAAGTAACAAGTAATTAAAGAGCAGCAGTGAAATAACAATAGCGAGACTACATACAGGGGGGTAGCGATACAGAGTCAATGTGCGGGGGCACCGGTTAGTGGGGAAAAACACATTCTAATTGGCTGGGCATGGGTCCCCAATGGGTTCCCTCCCAGGCCCACCCATGGCTGTGCCCCTGCCCAGTCATGTGAAACCCATAGATTAGGGCCTAATTAATTTATTTCAATTGACTGATTTCCTTATATGAACTATAACTCAGTAAAATAATAAAAATTGTTGAATGTTGCATTGATAGTTTTGTTCAGTATATAACTTTTAGTGGTTCCATATGTGAAGCAAGCGCTAGAACCCTTTTTAGTTCTATTAAGAACATTATTTTCTAAGAGTGTACCATATATCCAAAGTGAAATCTGTGTGTATTTGAGCGTACTGTCCCGTGCCCTCTCTACCTACTCTCCAGCTTAGTGGTAATTGAATTAGAGCGAAGGTTATGGTGTGATATGAGGCCCCAGTGGAACAGGCTCCAGATCAGATTGATGGGTTCAGAGGGACACATGTGGCCTATACCTCCTGGGGATCCTCTGTCCTCAGGCCTGAACATAACCACTGATCCGCAAGCACCACAGGGCAGTAGCACACACCTGTGTGTGTGTGTGTGTGTGTGTGTGTGTGTGTGTGTGTGTGTGTGTGTGTGTGTGTGTGTGTGTGTGTGTGTGTGTGTGTGTGTGTGTGTGTGTGTGTGCATGTGTGCGCATTTGTGTGTGTGCAATGAGTGGTAAACAGCTTCACAGCTCTCTCAACCTCTGCCCAGAGAGCTGTCTCTACACTGTCACACTGAGAAACACACTCTGAGTGGGTCTTTACACATACAAATGCACACACACACACACACACACACACTCACACTCACACACACACACACTCACACTCACTCACTCACTCACTCACTCACTCACACTCACACTCACACACACACACACACACTCACACACACACACACACACACACACACACACACACACACACATATGCAGAGTATCTCCTCACACACACACACCTTGACTCAGCCCCCAGTTTGAGTACCTGCAGACACACAGCACTCAACATGGATGGAATCAGAGAGAGCCGGGCGTCTAATACCTTTAGTAACGTTGTCCATCATCAGGAAGCACCCAGGGCAGCTTTACTGGGGGCTTCAAATGCCCACAAATCAAGCCTCAGGGCCCAGACACATCACAGCATCACATCACCAACTTCCATTTCACAGTGAAGGTGAAACAAATTGAGTGCTTGTGCTGCTGTATTTGAATCATTGCTACACACCGGGAGCTGCCTGCTTCAGACCGAGACTGGGCTGGACTGGGTTAGGCTGGGTTGGACTGGGCTAGGCTGGAATGGGCTAACTGGGCTAGGCTGGACTTGACTAGGCTGAGCTAAGCTGGGCTGGGCTAGGCTGGACTCGATTGGGCTAGGCTGGACTAGGCTGGACTTGACTAGGCTGGGCTAAACTGGGCTGGGCTAGGCTGGGCTGGGCTGGACTAGGCTGGACTCGACTAGGCTAGGCTGGGCTAAACTGGGCTGGATTAGGCTGGGCTGGGCTAGGTTGGACTCGACTGGGCTAGGCTGGGCTGGGTTAGGCTGACTGGGCTGCGAGGAGAGAAGTACTGGAGGTATTTCAACACCAGGATTAATTGAAAGGCTTTTTATGGGCGCTTTCTGCTGAATTGAGATGCCAGATGCCACGGAGGCGAGAGAGGGAGAGAGGGGGAGAGGGGGAGAGGGGGAGAGCAGTGAACCCCTCCTGAAGCTGTCAGTCCCGATACACTTGTGGGTGTGGCCACAGTGACAGCAGTCAGGGGCTGTCACAGTCACACATTGCACAAGAGTGTGTGTGAGCATTTGACAGGACTAAAGGGAATCAATAACAATGGCTTAATGGGATGTGTAGCTACTTGGTCACAAGGTAGACAGACAGGCTTGTGTAGCTACTTGGCCATGAGGTAGACAGACAGGCTTCTTTCCTCCACACTAGATAATAGAACCCAGGCCAAGCAAAAACAACAAATTATCACAAAAAGAGACTAAAGAAAGGGACTTGCTTATGCAACATGGGCTACAGAGGCAGACACTAAATGTAACATTTCTTCATTATCACCTCCAAAGGAAATAAAGAGGAGAATGAAAATGTAACTCCTTAATCAGGTTGGGGGATTATCCTGAGGAGGTTGCTTCGTGGTTCAGTGAATCATTATGAGTGGAGCGTTTGTTTTTAGGAAGGAGGGAGGGAGGGAGGGAAAGAAAGAGCGTGCCTGCAGGGTGTCTCAGAAGCATTTTCTTTGAGGCTTGTGTCTTCCTCCTACACTCCCACCCTCCCTCCCTCCTTACCATTGCAGATATGTCATACTGTAAGTGTGTTGGCACTTGGAGGCTTTTAACTAAACTAACTGTGAAAAAAAAAGAGACAGACAGAGTTGGAATGACTATTTTTTTTTGGATTGAACCTTTATTTAAATAGGCAAGTCAGTTAAGAACAAAAACGTTCCTACAATGACGGCCTACCGGGGAACAGTGGGTTAACTGCCATGTTCAGGGGCAGAACGACAGATTTTTTTACTTGTCAGCTCGGGGATTCAATTTAGCAACCTTTTGGTTACTGGCCCAATTCTCTAACCACTAGGCTACCTGTCGCCCCAAAACGTATCAAAAGCTTTGAGGCAGTCAAAGCGGTAGCAGGTGGCGCACATTCTCTCTCTGACTCTCTCAATTAAATTTAATTTCATATGGCTTCATTGGCATGTGAAACATATGTTAACATTGCCAAAGCAAGTGAAATAGATAAACAAAAGTGAAATAAACAATAAAAATGAACAGTAAAAATTACGCTCACAAAAGTTCCAAAAGAATAAAGACATTTAAAATGTAAATTGATGTCTATATACAGTGTTGTAACGATGTGCAAATAGTAAAGTACAAAAGGGCTGTCCCAGCAGTTGTCTTATATACGGCTATAAAAGACAAGGTATATTTGCATGATTTAGCATAATGAATTAATCATTACCATTGTGTTTCATTCATGTGACTGACCAAGACTGGCTCATAACATGTGACAGACCAATACCTCACTTCTTGCTGAGACCTTGAAACTGAGATATCTTTCGTTCTGAAAACAAGGTCTGGGCGTACTGCCAAATCGCAGCTACTCTAACCACTAGGCTACTTGCCGCCCCTAAAAGGGACTAGAGACTATAGGAATGGGGGTGGGGACTATAGGGAGGGGGTGGGGACTATAGAGGGGACTATAGGGGGCTATAGGGAGGGGGACTTGGGGGACTATAGGGGGATTGGGGGTTGAAGGGAGGGGGCTTATAGGGGGCTATGGTGGGGGGCTGGGTGGGGACTATAGGGCGGTGGTGGGGGCTATAGGGAGGGGGTGGGGACTATAGGGAAAGGGACTGGGGATATAAGGAGGGGGCTGGGGACTATAGGGAGGGAGAGCCCAAAGTCCAAGGATCTAATGACAGCCTCACTCTACCCCATAGTGTTCCAGTGACTTACCACACACACACACACAATGCACACACACTGCACACACTTTATTTACATTTTAGTAATTTAGCACATGCTCGTATCCAGAGTCAGTGCATTCATCTTAAGGTAGCTAGGTGAGACAACCATAGTCATGTAAGTCAATTTTTCCTCAATTAAGTAGCTATCAGCAAAGTCAGAGCTAGTAGGGGGAACAGAATCAAGAGTGAGTGTTAGTTTCCTAAAGGTGAGGGGGGGGGATGGGGTAAGGCATGACGAGGGGGTGCTGGGGGATTATTTAAGATACGATTTGAAGAGGTAGGGTGTCAGATGTTTTCAGGAGATGAGCAGGGACTCTGCTGTCCTTGCTTCAGGGGGGAAGCTGGTTCCACCATTGGGGTGTCAGGACAGAGAAGAGCTTGGACTGGGCTGAGTGGGAGCTGCCCTCCCGCAGGAGGGTCAAGACACCAGAGGTGGCAGGACGGAGTGCTCGGGTAGGGGTGTAGGGTTTGAGCATGAGGTTGTCTGTGTTACAGACGCCACGGTGCTTGCTTAGCGAGTACCACTTCCTCCTGATTCAGCTCACACCTAGGCTCAAACCCAAGACCTCTGCTTTGCTAGCACATGTGACTGCCCTGTTTGACAACGTTCCAACAGGTGGAGCCACCCAAACCTTACCAATTGGATTGCTCCGTCCATGACATTTCAAGCTAGCTGTGAAGTGAGCTTACGGTATGTTCTTAACTCTGTTTCACGTGTGTGCGTGCATGTTTGCTTGCCTTTTTGTGTGTGTGTGTGTGTGTCCATCAGTGGGCTTTACTGTAAGAGCGGAAGAGAAGGGCAACACATAGGGGAAGCCTCAGATCTGCCATATCTCATTGTTGGAGTGTTCCAATTCTGTATGTCTTCTCCCCTGAGGGACTGGGGAGCTTTTTATAAACCCCTGCTTCCTGGTACGTGCACATCTCTTCCTGGCAATTCAAAGAGACACTGCGGTAGTCCAAAACCTAACTGCCTCCACATTGTTTCTAATCTCACCAGAGTGTGTGATTTGTTCTGCACCAGCTGACGGAGAAGCACAGTTCAGGGCTCCTCCACAGCTTTGTGCAGTTTAATACCTAGCTCTACACGGCGAACAGCGAGCAGCATGGTATTCTATTAAATAATTCATGGCCGCCTAATTCCCTGTTGAGTGTTCCATCATTAGTGTGTCTGAAAGTTAGTTTGCCTGCCAGCCCTGGCAAAAACAAAACATCACCCCGCTACGAGACTGTGGTGTCGTTCCCAAAAGATTCTGCAGCTGTGTCCCCTCCTTTACTAAATCTTCATATTCTATCTCCTCCTCCGCCCGTGTGACGCAACTGACACTTTCCCCAGTGGTAACAGGAATTATGTACAGTTACTTGCGTTTGTTTACCAGATCCGTACTCGCCCTGTGCCAGCCACAACAATTCCGAGCCACACCCGATACCCAACATTAGGACAGATTTTTCTCCGCAACCCGACTCACCCGCGTAGAATTGTTCCGAGAGTCGATCCATTACCCGCCAAATAACATGCATTTATTGTTTGTTTTTATGACTTCAGTGTAGTAGGCTATTATTCCCCTTCCCTGAATGAATGAATGTGTCTGCATGTCTACTCAACATTTGGATAAAAGGAAACCACACCATTAATTGAGAACAATACATATTTTTTCACAACGCAAAGCAGCACATGGAGAATCAAATCGCTTTGAAAGAAAGTGCCTTCTAACTAGCGTTCTTACATAATGAAAGCCTTTAGCCAACATAAAACACCTTTACATTCAATATTTTTAGATAAACAAGTAGTTTAATTGAAACTTAAATGAGCAATTCTCAGAATCTAATATAGGCTGCAAAAATACATTTATTTAGTAGGCTATACTCAAACCTTTAACAGCCTCGCCGGTTTAAACTTTATATGGCCTGTATTAACGTAGGCCTAATAATTAAATGATAGCTACCATCTACCTGTCCTTGTCCACAATGACTCCAAAATCCTTTCAAACTGGGGATTTCAATTGCGCAGCACCTCAATCCATAATGGTCTATTCCCCCATCATAACCTCAATTTTTATTTATCCGGTTACGTTAGCCATTTTCACGTGAGCTAGGCTAGCCAGGGAAAGCCAACTTGGCAATGCATTCTCACGTGGGGGGACGGAACATAAGCTCTGCACGTGGACAAATTAGATTGTTTCACATAGGGCAACGTTAATGGAGTATTCTATTACTTGCAACAGTATACATTTCTTTGAAAAATATATAGGCCTATGTTTAACAATGAAAAGGCTTTGTATGAATTAATTACAATCATTTAGGGGCGGCATGAACCCCACAAAAGTATGTAAGAATGGCTGGGGGGTGGTTCTTTGCATTTTCCAAAGACCTAAAACACATTTTTCCAGCAATCTAGAGCCATAATCATTATGCTTAATTCTATGTAAAAAAAATTGTGTATTTTTCAGCATATCTAAGCATACCTCTTGAACTGTCTGTATCCTCCTGAATGGTGGTTCTTTTTTTAAACGAACTAAATATGATTCACTGCATCTCTGCTAAAATCTGCATAAAGATTGAAAGGAAAGTGGGTCTAATTCAGTAAATTTAGTATTGAGTGCTTTCTTAAGTTTACCAACCTTGCCAGCAGGCATGCCAGCTAAAATGGCTAGACAAGCTAGCTACTCTAACTTGATTGATAGCCTTAAATGGCTTCTTGGTAGCTAGTTATGAAGTTAGGAGATTGTGAACCTATCTGGGCTAGCTAAAGACAACTTCATAAAATTGCTAGGTGGCTAGTATTATTACAGAGACACAACAACCCAAAAATGTTAAGAAAATAAATATATATATATAGTACCAGTCAGACGTTTGGACACACCTACTCATTCAAGGGTTTTTCTTTATTTTTACTATTTTCTACATTGTAGAATAATAGTGAAGACATCAAAACTATGATATAACACATATGGAATCATGTAGTAACCAAAAAAGTGTTAACCTCTCCGGGCTAGGGGCCAGTGTTCGGAAGTTCGGAGAGAATTTTATATTTGAGATTCTTCAAAGTAGCCACCCTTTGCCTTGATGACAGCTTTGCACACTCTTGGCATTCTCTCAACCAGCTTCAACTGGAAGGCTTTTCAAACAGTCTTGAAAGAGTTCCCACATATGCTGAGCACATGTTGGCTGCTTTCCCTTCACTCTCATCCCAAACCATCTCAATTTGGTTGAGGTCGGGTGATTGTGGAGACCAGGTCATCTGATGCAGCACTCCATCACTCTCCTTCTTGGTCAAATAGACCTTACTCAGCCTGGAGGTGTGTTGGTTCATTGTCCTGTTGAAAAACAAATGATAGTCCCCCTATGGGCATGACACCTCTGCATGTGACATTGCTTCATACAAGTATATACCATGTCCAAGACATTAGATTTGGGCAATCAAAGCACCACTACTGTCACAGGCCCCATATCCTGTAAAGCCTAGAAGATGAAGTGGGCTATTTCTGATCAATGCCACAATGGAATAACAATTATGGAATTAAGAGAATGATTAGGACAAGACAACAATGAGCAACCAACAGGCTGTTGTTTAATCTGAATTGAGTTGTTGTAGACAAGGATGGGGAGTGCAGCAAAACAGACTCAACTGACCTGGCTGGCTAGCTTCTTTACATATGTGTGATGCAGTCAAGACAGGCACTACCAGGTGGAATGATATATAACCTACGGCAGAAACAAGTTTGTCTAACTAGCGCGAGTATAGCTACTTTCTCTCTCCCTCCCTCCCATCTCAGACAAACCGACCCCTGCCCTTCCCCGCCTTGCTGCAGCAGCAGCACCAGCAACAAGCTGTCTCTCAGGAGTCGCGCAGCAAAGTGCCCAAGTTTCACAAAAAACAACAACATTTATTTAGACTATCCGGATATCGCAAAAATGTACGATATTATTCAAAAAGTGACCCCTGTTGAGCTACACCCCTGACCCTTGTCCACACACTCTCAATGCATGTGTGGGTGGTAGCCTACTGTGTCTTCCTCACCACTCACAGAATGGAATTAACAACACAATGCAACACAACAAGAGCTTGGGTTTGCACAACACGTATTATATTGATTTAAAGAAATTCTGACCAGCAATATACAGTGCATTTGTAAAATATTCAGACCCCTTGACTTTTTTTCTACATTTTGTTATGTTACAGCCTTATTTTAAAATAAGAAAAAATAAGAAAAAAATCCTCATGAATCTACACACAATAACCCATGATGACTAAGTGAAAAAGGTTTTTTAGAAATGTTTGCAAATGTATACAAAATGTAAAAACAAATATCTTATTTACATAAGTATTCAGACCCTGGGCTCCAGAGTGGCGCAGCGGTCTAAGGCAATGCATCTCAGTGCTCGAGGCGTCACTACAGACACCCTGGTTCAAATCCAGGCTGTATCACAACCAGCCGTGATTGGGAGTCCCATAGGGCGGCACACAATTGACCCAGCATCGTCCGGGTTTAGCCGGTGAAGGCTGCAATTGTAAATAAGAATTTGTTCTTAACTGACTTGCCTAGTTAACTTCTTAGGGAGCGGCTCCCGAGGTGACGGTTTTGGAGAGTCTTGCGTGCCCAAAGTAAAATGCCTCCCACTCAGGCCCAGAAAATAGGATATGCACATAATTAGTACTATTGGATAGGAAACACGCTGAAGTTTCTAAAAGTGTTAACATAATGTCTGTGAGTGTAACAGAACAGAAATAGAGGGAGAAAACCCGAGAAAAATCTATCCGGAATGAATGTTTTTTGTCACATTGGCTCTGTTTGACAGTCTCCCTATTGAGTTCTATGGCAAACAGCTCCGAGATTTCAGTACCTATGGCTTCCACTAGATGTCAACAGTCTATATATAAAGCCTCAGAGAGATTGGAGGAAGCAGGAACAATAGGTGCAGGAAATGGCCTAGGTAGCTCAGATGTCAACAAGTTTTCTCGTGCGCTAGTCTGGCTGCGCGCCCCACTTTATTTTACTTATATAACGTTTAGGTGACCATCCGAGTGAAATATTATCACTCATATTCATAAAAGGATAGCTAAGGATGCATTTTAACTGGTATTTGATTTGTTTAAGAAAAGTTTATAGGTATATAAACGGTTCTACGGGCGATTCGACGTTGGATTTTTTGAACATTACGCACCAACCAAACAGAGATTTATGGATATAATAAATCACTTTTTCTAACAAAAGAACCATGGATTGTCTTCGTTGGACACTTGGGAAGCCCTCAGCAGAAGTTCTTCAAAAGGTAAGGGATTTGTTTTCGCTGTGAAATGTGTTTTGTGTGAACCGCGATGGTTTATGAATTTATGCTAATGGTAAAATATTGGAGGTGCTACCCTCAAACAATCAGATGTTGTGCTTTCGCCGTAAAGCCTTTTTGAAATCTGACAACGCTGTGATATTGCCAAGAAGCAGAGCTTTTGATGACTATGCAACACTTGTATATTGATGAATGTTTAATAATTCAACTTTTGGATTTCTAGTGCCCCACCACTCCATAAGTAGTTAAATAAACGTTCAAAACTCGACATTGAGCTCAGGTGCATCCTGTTCCATTGATCATCCTTGAGATGTTTCTACAACTTTATTGGAGTCCACCTGTGGTAAATTAAATTGATTGGACATGATTTGGATAGGCACACCCCTGTCTATATAAGGTCCCACAGGTGACAGTGCATGTCAGAGCAAAAACCAAGCCATGAGGTCGAAGGAATTGTCCGTAGAGCTCCGAGACAGGATTGTGTACAGGCACAGATCTGGGGAAGGGTACCAAAAAATGACTACAGCATTGAAGGTCCCCAAGAACACAGTGGCCTCCATCATTCTTAAATGGAAGAAGTTTGGAACCACCAAGACTTCCTAGAGATGGCCGCTCTGCCAAACTGAGTAATCAGGGGAGAAGGGCCTTGGTCAGGGAGGTGACCAAGAAACCGATGGTCACTCTCCAGAGTTCCTCTGTGGAGATGGGAAAACCTTCCAGAAGGACAATCATCTCTGCAGCACTCCACCAATCAGGCCTTTATGGTAGAGTGGCCAGACAGAAGCCACTCCTCAGTAAAAGGCACATGACAGCGTTTGCCAAAAGAGTTTGCCAAAAGGCACCTAAAGGACTCTCAGACCATGAGAAACAAGATTCTCTGGTCTGATGTAACCAAGATTGAACTCTTTGACCTGAATGCCAAGTATCACGTCTGGAGGAAACCTGGCACCATCCCTACGGTGAAGCACGATGGTGGCGGCATCATGCTGTGAGGATGTTTTTCGGCGGCAGGGACTGGGAGACTAAGGAAAGATGAACAGAGAAAAGTACAGAGATCTTTGATGAAAACCTGCTCCAGAGCGCTCAAGACCTCAGACTGGGGCTAAGGTTCACCTTCCAACATGACAATGACCCTAAGCACACAGCCAAGACAATGCAGGAGTGGCTTCGGGACAAGTCTCTGAATGTCCTTGAATGGCCTAGGCAGAGCCCGGACTTGAACCCGATCAAACATCTCTGGAGAGACGTGAAAATAGCTGTGCAGCAACACTCCCTCATCCAACCTGACAGAAGTTGAAAGGATCTGCAGAGAAGAATGAGAGAAGCTCCCCAAATACAGGTGTGCCAAGCTTGTAGCGTCATACCCAAGAAGACTTGAGGCTGTAATTGCTGCCAAAGGCGTTTCAATAAAGTACTGAGTCAATGGTCTGAATAATTTTGTAAATGTTATCTTTCAGTTCTTTATTTTTTATAAATGTACAAACATTTCTAAAAATCAGTTTTTTCTTTGTCGTTATGTGGTAGATTGATAAACAGTTTAGAATACGGCTGTAACGTAACAAAATGTGGAAAAAGTCAAGGGGTCTGAATACTTTCCGAATGCACTGTAATTATTTCTGAACCACGAGCCTGCCCTGCAGGTTGAAAGAATGTTTTCATTCCACCTGCCAGCTGATTTCTTTCAACGGGGAACATGGGTATTGAACCCAATGCAGGACTTTAAGCGGAAGGTCTGAACTGTTCAAATAGAAGAGAGCTGCAACACAAAATCCAACTGTTCAAAACCCTAACATTATCACAAGTATTTACTATCAAACAGGTATGTATTATCAAATGCATAATATCAAGCACGTACTGTATCGAGCACTTCTTTGTATGTTTGAACAGCATCAACAAACATGGTTAAGCGAGGCATCCCATCAGGGAACCAACAAGAAAACCTAAACACAACCCAGAGGCTACCAAAATCTCACTCTAACACTAAACAAACTACTGACAATATCTTCATATCTACTTACAATGACATTCCAGCCACACCATCTGACTGGATGATTGATGTTTAAATAGTCCAAAATGTTTGAGTGATTCCCACCTCTACCATCCCACTGGTCTGAGGGCTCGTTTAACCCTTGACCCCTAACTAATGTTGGATAGAGAGTCTATTCATGTATAATTAATATTGTAGCTCAACGGGGCCTGTAGGGGCTCAGCCAGGAAGTGCTGCAGGGAAGAGCTGGTGGGAGATGATGTGGGGTGCAACACGGCCACTGTAGTTAGCACTGACTGACTATAGGGGGCACTGCCAGGAGAGAAGGGGAGGAAGGGTGCCAAGGACAATGGAGGGAGGGAGAGAGGGGGGAGAAGGAGAGGGAGAGGGAGAGGGAGAGAAAAAGACAGAGGATGATGGAAAATGTAAACTGAAAGAGACAGAGAACTACTGAGAGAGAGAGAAATAAAGAGAGCCAGACAGAGCCCTGCCATTAACCAGACAGAACAGGGAGAACAGAGACAGGCTCAGAGTCTCTGGCCCAGCCCCCACACAGTAAATCCAAGCGCATGCGAGTGGCACTCTGAAACCATCCCAGCCATGCCATGTGTCCCTCCCTCCACGGGCACACACATTCCCATCGTGCCAGTTTGCCACCCACGTCACCCCCAGAGGGCATTCTCCATAGGCCACTGCACACAGCACGGCAGTGTTACACACACACCACCAGAACAATAGCGCACTGTTTCAAGGACATCACAAAGACTACCTCTATAAACTTTGGTATTATGATGATGATGACTATGTTGATGAAGATGATCATTTAGGCAAAACCTAAAGGCAACAGATTATTCAGCCATCAATTATCTATGAATTGGATTGTTCACAGCTATTATAATGGTATTGTTCACTACGTAGCCTTTTCCTAAAGCTCTAGGTACTTTACATTGTAAGAGTTAATTCTTCTAAGACATTGGGGGAGAGGGGGGGTGCTAAACTGATATTTATAACTGTTTTAATAGCTAAATGATCCATGGTCAGACTATGGATCATTTAGCTATTTGATTTAGAATTTTACGACCATTTAGGTATAAGACAATAGATAAAATATTGATTTTGGGGGCCTCACGAGTGGCGCTCTGTTGCAGCCGGCCGCGACCGGGAGACCCATGGGGCGGCGCACAATTGGCCCAGCGTCGTCCAGGTTAGGGGGAGGGTTTGGCCGGCAGGGATGTCCTTGTCCCATTGCGCACTAGCGTAGACTCCTGTGGCGGCCGGTCGCAGTGCACGCTGACATGGTCTCCAGGTGTACGGTGTTTCCTCCGACAGATACGTTGGTGTGGCTGGCTTCTGGGTTAAGTGAGCATTGTGTCAAGAAGCAGTGCGGCTTGGTTGGGTTGTGTTTCGGAGGACGCACGGATCTTGACCTTCGCTCTCCCGAGTCCTTACGGGAGTTGCAGCGATGAGACAAAACTGTAACTAACAAATGAATACCACAAAATTTGTTTTAAAAAATGAATAAATTAAAATAAAATAAAATATAGATTTTGGCCTTTACTACTAAAGCCCATAGAAACGCATTGAATAACACATTCAAGAATTTCAAAAATATAGTCAAAACATAAATCCTAAGAAACAAGGTTTTGAAGTGTCAGTCCCAAATCTATGAGATATAAGAAAAACTCAGGAAATATACATTTTTACACATATTTAACAAGACTACCTTCATACTTCCATTCGTTTAAAAAATCCAGTCCTGGTTACCTTCAGACGAGTCCTAAGTCAAACCGTTCGGACACTACACGCGTTTTCGTGAAAAGACCGATATTCTCATGGTCTGACAGACACCGCTCTAGCTCTGCCACCTATTACCACAGATGAAGGAAGAAAGACACTGGCGGATGCGATGGATTGAGACGCGTCCAATGTAAAAAAAAACAACAGATATCTCTAGCCTAAACTGACAGATTTTGATGGGGATTGTTTTGTTGTGTAACTTAGATTGACTCTAGGGGGTTAAGGTGTAGCATCCACCTGCAGTCATAGTTCATCTAATCTATACCTGTTTAATCAACATGCTTGAGGAAATGAAGTGTTTTCCCATTCAAATCCATAATCATTTAGAGTTCATTACGCCACATTATGTATACAGAATATTCATCATATGGAGCCGTGGCTTCACTGATTGGAGTCTTAATCATGACACAGCTCAAGCAAACAACTATCGCCTCGGTAACTGTATAATGAACACAACACCAATAACAGACTGTACTCCATCTAGTCCTTAGACTCTCTTTTGTTGAAATATATAATTACCTCGACTGGTGTGACACACTGAAAAAAAAAAAATATATATATTTTTTTCAGTGTGACACACCAGTAGAGGTATTGGACTAAGGCTTATCAACGTGTTTCAACGCATTGAGCATTCACAAGTAAGTGAGTAATAGCTTATACAGCTAGCCTATACAGCGCCATGGTGGTAGGCAGTAGCAGTAGATTAGGGGTTGTAGTGTGGTTTCTATGGTGACAGGCAAAGCAGGAGAGGCCTTGGCCAGTTAGTCAGAAGGAGGACAGCTGCTTCTAGCTCCTCCTCCTCCTGCTCCTCCTCCTCCTCCTACCTCTGCCATTGGAACAGATGTTCCACCACAACATATCCATCAAACCCTGACAAGCCATTAGATAAACCAACCTCCAGTTGTCCAGGAGTTGGCACTCAGTCCTGTACACATCTCTCAGGGACATCTCTTAGCACTCGCTCTCCACTCCTTTAAAGACATGACTGTAGCGATCTGTCTCTCTCTCTCTCGCTGTGGGCCAAATGATGTCAGAAGGGGTTGAGTGTGTGTGTGTGTGCGTGCGTGTATGCCTGTACGCGTGCGTGCGTATGAGTGTGTGCTACCACTGCAGGCTATCCATAGTGATCTCATTACAAAACGCTGCAGGGGGAACTGTCTTAACGAATATCCCCACATGTCCCTGCTGGAAGCACCAGGATGATGAGGGTCAAGTAAGTCATTAAAGGGGCCAATCCTGTAAATAGGATGCCAGCTGAATTAAAGTCATACCAATGACATGCCAAGCTTGGGCGCCTTCCAATTAGTCATCAAAGCAGTACTACAGTGGTTCCTAATTGTTTTGCAGATGCAGACCTCAGTATTAACCCACATATTATTAATAATGAATAGGCCCACTTGGAGACGTGTCTGAGAATATTTCATTACGTGACAGCACATTATAGAGACAATGTTTTTCTAATTGTGGGAACAGCAGTGAACATATCAGAGCAACAGCTTAGAAATGCTAGTACACATAGGATATTAGAAGTACCAACACTGCACAAACGTCGGCGCATGAAAGAGTGACTGGAAGCCGCTTGTTTGCACAGCATGTTTCAAAACCCGACATTGTGACAGCAGGGTTTTGAAACATTGTGTGTTTTCTTGAAATGATTCTGTTGATACTCTCCCACTGCCTAAAGTAAATGGTATTTTAATCACATTGAAATATAGTGTATATCACACTCCCATTGAAACCCAGTATACAGTATAACACATGCGTACTATTGAAACCCAATATCTAAAATATCCTACCCCCATTGAAACCCAATTTAAAACACATCATACCCTCATTGAAACCCAATTTAAAACACATCCTACCTCCATTGAAGCCCAATTTAAAACACATCCTACACCCATCGAAACCCAATTTAAAACATATCCTATACCCATTGAAACCCAATGTAAAACACACTCCCATTAAAACACATGTATAGCACTCTCATTGAAACCCATTGTAATCAACTTACCGGATGTTGTGGGACTTGCGTTTGATCTCGTTCCAGCAGAGGTTCATGTCTCCAGACGGGTGGTGCCCTCCCAGCCTGCTACACTTTGTCCCCACCACTCCGTCCTCCTGCCCCTCAGCATCCACCGTGGACTGGCAGGGCACACAGTGGCATCCCGGCCACCCTGGTCGCCCCGCAGCTACACACAACAACACAGAACACACACATTAGCCTATAACATCGCATCATAACGTATAATCACATCGTATCATATCATATGCAGGGTTGGGGTCAATTCCATTTAAATTCCAGTCAACTCCAAAAGTGAAACAATTCAAATTCAACATTTTCCTAATTGAAAAGCATTGAAGAGAATTGGAATTAAAATGTTTGTGTACTTCCTGAATTGACTGGAATTTAAATAAATTGACCCCAACCCTGATCATACGTGCACTCATAAATGGGGCATTGCGTATTACCTGAACATTGTGACCTAACCAAGACAAGTTCAAAGCCCTTCTCTTAGACACATGTCTACACTTGGATGTGTGAACAAATACACGTGCATACACCCAAACCATTGTCAGGTTTGTGATGGCCTCAGCTCAGGCAAGTGATGAGAGAGTGTTTGTGGGGTCATGACATCTCTTCTGTCTGGCCACTGAGCTGTCAGGGAGCTTCCTCTTCATCTCCAATCAAGTCTAATCATCCTCCCCTCTAGGAGGTCACCGCCTATACCTTCACTACAGCCTGCACTAAATTACTATTGCCCCGTAGCACTCACATCTGTAGCCATGAAATGCTTTGAAAGGCTGGTCATGGCTCACATCATCGCCATCATCCCAAACACCCTGGACCCACTCCAATGCACCCACTCCAATTTGCATACCGCCCCAACAGATCCACAGATGATGCTATCTCTATTGCACTCCACAGTGCCCTTTCCCACTTAGACAAGAGGAACATCTATGTGAGAATGCTGTTCATTGACTACAGCTCAGTGTTCAACAACATAGTGCCCTCCAAGCTCATCCCTAAACTAAGGACCCTGCGAATAAACACCTCCCTCTGCAACTGGTTCCTTGACTTCCTAACAGGCTGCCCCAAGGTGCTGAGGGTGGGCAACAACACATCCACAACACTGACCCTCAACACGGAGGCCCCTCAGGGTTGTGTGCTCAGTCCCCTCCTGTACTCCCTGTTCACCCACGACTGCGTGGTCATCATTAAGTTTGCAGACCACACAACGGTGGTAGGCCTGATCCCCGACAATGATGAGACAGCCTACATGGAGGAGGTCAGAGAGTTGGCAGTGTAGTGCCAAGACAACAACCTCTCCCTCAACGTCAGCAAGGCTAAGGAGCTGATTGTGGACTACAGGAAACGGGCTGTTGTGGAACAGGTCGAGAGCTTCAAGTTCCTTAGTGTCCACATCACTAAGGAACTATCATGGTCCACACATATTAACACAGTTGTGAAGAGCGCACAATAACGCCTCTTTCCCCGGAGGAGAAAATGGAACTGAAAAGGGTTCTACTGGAACTGAAAAGGGTTCTACTGGAACTTAAAAAGGTTATCCTATGGGGACAGACAAACATCCCTTTTGGAACCCTATTTTCTAAGAGTTTAAGCATATATCACCCTCACCGTCTCTCTCCTCTCTCTCCCCTCTCTCCTTTCTCCCCCCTTTCTCTCTCTCCTCTCTCTCCTCTCTTACCTTCTCTCTCCTCTCTCTCCTCTCTCTCTCCTTTCTCTCCCCTCTCTCTCCTCTCTCATCCCTCTCTCTCTCTTCTCTCTCCTCTCTCTCCTTCTCTCTCCTCTATCTGCTTGCCTCTCATTATTGAGACAGCCCTCTGTTTGTTCAAGGGCAATTTCTCAATTTTGTATGAATCAGCATCTCTCTCTCCCTCCTCCTCTTCCTCTGTATAATCCACTGGCTGGATGATTAATCCTCTCTGTTCATGGTTCTTCAGTTATGTGGATAGGAGCTCAGATACTGTTAATACCTACAAGCCACACAGGCTCACTGGAACTCCAGCTATTAAACGTATTAAAATCACCAGCAGCAAGGCGCAGCCAACAGGACCTTTTCCCCAGCTTAGCCTAATATCGCTGAGCAATTATGACTGCACAGACGGACCGTAATAACACACAACACAGCGATATGAAGCGGAGTGACCATGTTTTGTTTGTTTACTTGATGGCAAATTGAGCTGAATCAACAGAAAGGCCATCAATGACAGCAGTAGTGGTGGAACTGCGCACCTGTCTATAGCTTAGACTGAGGAAGCCATACGAAGGGGAGCCTTGTGTTTTTCCAGCCATACGAAGGGGAGCCTTGTGTAAGTGATGCCAGAACACTAGGCTGGCCTGGGCTATTTTCCTTCCTCTCCTCTCTGTGTCCAGACCGGAGACAAGCACTGGCATCAGTACTGGCAACTGCGTCAGGCAGGACCACCAGCATCGGACCAGCATACTCATGCATACACAAGAGTGATGCACGCATACACACAAACCATTGAAAATCATGGACACATGATGCAAACACACACACTACATTTCCCAACACACTTACACACAGTAATTCAACGACACATACCATCAACTCATGTTGCACAAATGGACACATTTGCTTCATATGCTGTACAGGTCCATCTCTAGACATGTATTATTGACGAGTGTGGTATCTGATAATCGCTGAAGCACTCTCCCATTTTCCCAAGAGAGCTGAGCCTGTGTGGGGAGCACTGAGGTTTACCGGTAAGCTCTTCACTTCGTGCTGCAGCACTAGGCTGTATTTATTTAGCTGCTTGGCAAGGATTCTCGCCTAGACTGAATTGAATAAAAACAGTCTATCACTGACTCATAAAACACCAAGGTGTCTTTAAAAATAATACACCACCTTCTCAAAACCTAGCTGATCAACACAGTCCATTGTGAAATCTAATTACTTAATTACTTACTAGACATTTGTGACAGGGACCGTCATTTTTCGTGTGTATTACACCATTTTCTTCACAGCTCATGTTTGTGTGTATTAGACAATTTAATTTCTTCATAACGCATTAGTGCACTGTACATTACACAAATTCCAATTTGTTGTGGCTAATGTTAGCTAGGTGGCTAATTTTATCTAGGCTAGGGATTAAGGTTAGGGTTAGGTTTAGGGGATAAGGTTAGGTTAGGTTTAAGGGTTAAGGTTTAGGTAACATGCTAGTTAAAGTAACATACTAGGTAAAGGGTTATGGTTAGGTTTAGGGTTAGCTAACATGCTACCAAAGTAGTTAAAAAGTAGTAAGGTGTTGCAAAGTTGCTAATTAGCTAAAATGCTAAAGTTGTCCATGACGTGGTTCAAACATGCAACAATTGGGTTACTAGACAGTCACGTTATACGCCCACCCATCCTCCCCGACCAACCACCCTCCTTTTGGTTCTGTCTTAAGTAACCTAATCATTGTACTTGAATCTACTTGCATCAATTGACCATGTCTTTCCAAAATATACTCAAAAGCTTTCGAGTATTGTCGTGGAAATTTAGTACTGAGGGAGATTTGGTCATTTCTTCAAACAATCACCTTTATTTAATATTGAATAATTATTGCAATAATGAGGCTGGTTGTCCCCCCACCCTTGAGCGTTGGACCAAGTAACCTAACCTACACACAAATGCAGAGCTGACACTAACAATGCTCATCCATGGTTGATTCAACCCCCCTCATGCAGACCAAGGAGCATCATAAGCCACTCGGGTGGCAGGTAGCCTAGTGGTTAGAGTGTTGGGCCAGTAACTGAAAGGTTGCTAGATCGAATCCCAGAGCTGCCCCTGAACAAGGCAGTTAACCCACTGTCCCTAGGCCGTCATTGTAAATAAGAACTGACTTGCCTAGTTAAAAATTATTTAATTTTTTTAAATGTGCAGGTGTTGTTCTCTTAACCCCTCCCTGGCTTAGTTTCCCAGATGCAAGGATGATTTAGAGACAATTAGGAATTGTTCTAAACTCCTCCTGGCTATCTCTATCTCGGTTACACCCACCACATCTTGTCTATATAATGCAGTCGCTAACACATTTGTCAGCTCAAGCCATCTCCAGTGACCATATGCCCAGATTAGCTACAGGGAACTAGAGTGGAGCCCATGAAAACACAGAATTAAACAGAACAGAAATGTCCTATTTGTTAAGTATTAATTGCTAACTATTCATATCAAACAAACCAGGTAAATATGTCATTTTTCAATCACAGTATTTTCCCCAGATGAGAAATAAATCAGATCAAAGACAATCCAAGATAAGATAAACAGCTTTTCCTCATCTCCCAGACAGACGCCAACTGTTCAACTATGCAGATAAAACTGCCGGCTGATCAAAGAAGTGACAGAAGTTCTAACTCTCTTCTACACGCGTACATACAACACCTTGATAATAATCTCCAGGTATCATCACCACCACTTTTCTCAGATCAGTCTCTCTGAGAAGCAGCCATACAGTATCTACACTACTTCACTGTCATTATGAAACCATAACAGATAGTTGACAGTAACAGTGCTTACCTTGATATATTAGAATCCCAACAGAGAGAATCCCTCCAGGAGCTACAGTAGTGCTACGATAGTGTTCCTCTCACACTGATGTTCCTGTGATTTTAAGAGGGGTCCCTCACTATTCCCAGAGTGACATTTGTCCTGTCTATAGGCTGCAGAGAATGGAGAGAATGCTGTGATGACTGGTGAGGAGGGTGTGGTGGGGACACACAGAGAGACAGAGGCTCCCTCTCCGGTCAATGAACTTATTGTCACTGCACATTCCTCATCACACCAACCTGATCCTATACTCCTACCCACTGGCACTGGAAAAGGCCATCTGCCCAGGGTCCAGCTGGTCAATGCCCTTCAGTGACATACAGGCTACAGCAGTGGTTCACAAAAGGTTTTGTTCTGTGGTCTCCTTCCTCTCTTTCCAGAACAGAGAAAGTGACTGGCAAAGGCACCATCAGAAGACTAATGCCATAATCCAGTCTTAAGCCAGTAGAAATGGGCTGTGAACCACCAATGGGTCCTGATCCACCATCTGGGAATAATGAAGAACTGACCACCATGCAACAACACACAGGGCTGAGCATCACACACAGTGACACCCAGAACAAATCTCCCTCGCACCACAGCCAGTTTCCACTGGGTAGCGGCTTAAGACTGTGGCTGTGGATTTGTGACACAGTTTGATAACACAACTTTGGCTAGGACAACTAAATGTCAGGTCAACACAGAGTTAGAGAATGGGCTTCCAGGGGTACAGTTTGTGGGGGGGATCCAGTGTGTGTGTGTGTGTGTGTGTGTCCACATGTCTGTAGCAGCTGCCTGATGGGGGTTAGTGGTGCCGCTACCCCCTGCTCCACTGTCCTGTACCCCACATCCCACATCCCCCCCAACGGCAACCAGTTTCAGCTAACCGAGTCGTCAAGAAAAACACAGCAGTCATAGAGCTTACTGAATCCACTGCTGCTCACACAGGACAGAGGAGAGAGGGACTAGAGAGGAGAGAGAGAGAGACGCTCGCACATGCTAATACACGCACACACACACACACACAAATGTACACACACATGCTCACACACGCACATAGGCACACACACAAAGTACGTGCCCACGGGCCACAGGCTGTCAAAATGGAGATATTCCCCATGAAAGTGGCAGCAGCCCTCCCAGCTCTGACTGGTCCTTGGATGTGATTTGTGATGCGGGCCACCAAAAAGAGCAGTCAGGGGAGAGGAAATGTTCCCCCACCCCCTCCTACTCCTCCCCCCTCCACTCTTCCACCGCAAGATTTTACCCTCCAGTCTCAATTGTGATCCTTCCAACACTATTTCAATGACAAGTTTATGGGCGCTCTGCCCTTGCTGCGTTGGTTACTGAAGAGCTCTGCGTTTTGAAATTAGACCCCTATTAGCATTAGCAGTCATTATCCCGTATTAAAGGCTGTCTGACTGCCTGGCGGTGCAGAAGAGATGTTATTGGAGCACTTTCACCCGACACTCTTCTCAACGAGTCATTAACATCAGGTGAACATGTTTTACTCATATACAGTATCTGTGTGCTAAGCTCTGTGAAGTGTTTGAGGGGCAGCAGTCAAACTTCCACTGACTACGTGATGACTGTGTGTGTGTGTGTGTGTGTGTGCGTGTGTGTGCGTGCCTTTGTGTGTGAGCTTTGCCTCTGCCCTCTCCCCACGGGTTAACACTTCAGAGGTGACATTCAGGGGCCGGGAGGGGCTGGAGGGCCCTTCATTTTGTTGGAGGTCCACAAGGACCCACAGTGTGGATAGTCTCTCCAGTGAAGATCCCCTCTGGCCTCACTCCTCCTCCACTCTTAGCCCCCTGGCAGAGGGCAGCTGTTCTGTAACTGTCCCTGGTAAGTCCCAATGGACTCCAATACGTGACTCATTTGTGATCTATGCGTTCACTCAGTAAAGATATGAAGGTCTATCTCATAACGACTCAACATCAACTTATGAACCCAGTAGAGCCGTGGCTCAGTAAGCATTCATCACAATATCCTCATACACTGAGTGTACAAAACATTAGGACTATTGAGCTGCACCCCCCTTTGCCCTCAGAACAGTCTCAATTTGTCGGGGCATGGACTGTGCAAGGTGTCGAAAGAGTTCCACAGGGATCCTTATTTAACCTGTCTCCTCCCCTTCATCTGTGTCTGTGTGTGTGTGTCTGTGTGTCTGTGTGTCTATGTGTGTGTGTGTGTGTGTGTGTGTATCCGCCTGCCTGTTTGTGTTCGGGGGAGATCTCACACCGAATGGAGGTGTTTTAACCGGGAACTAGATAAATGTGTGTGTGTATGCCTTAGCCAATAACATTATAGTCCGTGTGTGTTTCTGCATTCCACAGTGCTCATTTTCTACTTGGAGATTGTAATTTGTGGTGATGCCAGCCATACATTATGCAGTAAAACACTGGATGCTTATGCAACTGTCAGAATGTGGGTCTGGGAAGATTCATGTAATCTTGTGTTTAATTATATTTATGACTAACGCAGTGAGCTGCTGCGAGTCTCTCTGCTGTCAAGCTGTGGAGATCTAAGCTACAAAAGGTTCTTAATAAGGTTGAGTCGTCGACGCAATAAATGCACCAGTCTGAGGAAATCTTGTCTGTTAAGGATTGAGACGGCAGCTAAAGTGTCATGTTTTATCAAAGAGGAAAGGCACTTCCTCCTCCAGGATTCTAAAGGCACTTTCTCTTCCTCCACATGTAAGATCCTTGCAAGATTCTTCCCTGGGAGTGATTTGGTGATTGTAAAATATCAAATTGAAACACAGTGAAAACACTCAGGCTTATAGCATTGTGCAAGAAAAATCACAAAACAAAATGATTGTTTTTGTTAGCTCAAGTACAAGTGTAGAAGTAATTAATTTGGTGGATTAAAGTGCCTTTCTTAATTAAAAAGCAGATTGCTTCCTGAGTAAACGAGTTTTGGTGCACCTTGTGCACATTCAAATGATCACTGAGTGCAACACCGACCGTGGTGGAACTAAATGGTGGAATCTGGGAGCAATGGAAGGCAGAAAAGCAATCCAATTCCACTGAGGGTTCAATGAGTCACACAGTGGGCAATATCCAATCTGCTATGACTGAGAATTAGGTGCCCTGACAAAATCATTCTCCGAAATTATATTTCTGTCAAAGGAAAACATGTTTTATCTATCAAAGTGCTATTAGGGTGCCGTGCAATACTCTCAGCCCTGCTGAAATGGCAGCACTGTGGATATAAAGTAGCGCGAGAGGCAAAATAGTCTAAAATGACTGGCAGCAATAGGATTAAAATAACATTTCAATCTATCTCTCAAACAGATTGTTACAGCCTCCCGCCTTGCCTTTCTAACAGAACCAGAAAGCTTTTAGAGGATTAGTTGGAGAAATTAGACTATTCATCTCATTGGAGTTGACATTGTGGGCCTAAGTCTCATTGTTGAAGTATTCAACATATTCATATTACATTCCGTATTCTTTTAAACATCAAAATGCATCAGACTAAAATAAGCTTTGAAGTGAGAAATATGGGTTCTCTGGGAAATTGGGAACTACTTAACAGTCACCCAGTAAATGAATGCCCTCCTCTCATCTGAAATCACTGTTTTCCCACAACAAGTGTGCACTCTATGTTTAGACTTAATTAAAACAAAATGAATACAAATAAATACACGCACCTCAGCTGCGTGTAAGCAAGTCTGATAAAAAATAAACTTGACCCTGCTGCTGCTACTTTCTAAGAGCCAGCCACGTGTGCAGAGGGAACACTTGATTCAGAAAATAGCTAATTTGCCAAACCCCAATTGAGATGCCGGCTAATTAAGATGAGTTTCTCAACAAAGACTGTAAAGTGAAATGTTCCATCAACACCGTACAATGCAAGCGCTGCACATCACAAAGACTTCCATTTTACAGCCCCAGCCCACCACACTGAACTAGCACTACTACTTTTCTATAGGAGGTCCTTGAGATGTTTAGGCAAACAGCATATCGGGGTAATGCACCTAAAGAGCTGGTCTGCACACCGACATTAAACTTGAAAGATGAAAAAGTAAGAAGAAGAAGGAAGGAGAAGAAGAAGAAGAAGGAGGAAGGAGAAGAGGAAGGTGTTAAGGCTTAATCTTGAAGCCGTTGCAGCAGACAATTGAGTACACAATAATAGGTACCACATGTGCTAATGACGGATACCGTCACCCACAGAAATAAAAGTCACGGCTGCCAACAGCTCTAATCAGTGAGAAAGGGATTTTAGTGGCTCACACACACAAGTTAGACTCATTTGAAAGCTGGGAATCTCATTAAAGTGGAGACAAAGGACTTGTGACAGGGTCTGGTGTGACATTTGGCTCTCCACTCGCCGTCCACACTGGCAGGCCTGTCAGCCTTGTCACTTCCTATTTGCGGAGCCGGCCACAGAAATTGTGAGAGACAGGAAGGAGCCTGGTGACAGCTTGTTGTTAAGTAAAAAGCCAACCATGAATTATGAAAATGGGTGAGAATACTGCATTGAACTGCCCAGTCCATCATTAACTGACAAACAGTTATAAATGGTAGGATACGTGGTACTGTGATGTACTGCACCTTGTACTGCAATGTACTGCACCTTGTACTGCAATGTACTGCACCTTGTACTGTAATGTACTGCACCTTGTACTGTAATGTACTGCACCTTGTACTGTAATGTACTGCAATATACTGCACCTTTTACTGCAATGTACTGCAACTTGTACTGTAAAGTACTGCACCATGTACTGTAATGTACTGCACATTGTACTGCAATGTACTGCAATGTACTGCACCTTGTACTGCAATGTACTGCACCTTGTACTGCAATGTACTGCACCTTGCACTGCAATGTACTGCACCTTGCACTGCAATGTGCTGCACCTTGTACTGCACCTTGCACTGCAATGTACTGCACCTTGTACTGTTATGTACTGCACCTTGTACTGCTATGTACTGCAGCTTGTACTGTAATGTATTGCACCTTGTACTGTAATGTACTGCACCTCGTACTGCACCTTGTACAGCAATGTACTGCACCTTGTACTGTTATGTACTGCACCTTGTACTGTTATGTACTGCAGCTTGTACTGTAATGTATTGCACCTTGTACTGTAATGTACTGCACCTTGTACTGTAATGTACTGCACCTTGTACTGTAATATACTGTACCTTGTACTGTAATGTACTGTACCTCGTACTGCACCTTGTACAGCAATGTACTGCACCTTGTACTGCAATGTACTGCACCTTGTACTGCACCTTGCACTGCAATGTACTGCACCTTGTACTGCTATGTACTGCACCTTGTACTGTTATGTACTGCACCTTGCACTGTTATGTACTGCAGCTTGTACTGTAATGTACTGTACCTTGTACTGCTATGTACTGCACCTTGTACTGCTATGTACTGCAGCTTGTACTGTAATGTATTGCACCTTGTACTGTAATGTACTGCACCTCGTACTGCACCTTGTACAGCAATGTACTGCACCTTGTACTGTTATGTACTGCACCTTGTACTGTAATGTACTGCACCTTGTACTGTAATGTACTGCACCTTGTACTGTAATATACTGTACCTTGTACTGTAATGTACTGCACCTCGTGCTGTAATGTACTGCACCTCGTACTGCACCTTGTACAGAATGTACTGCACCTTGTACTGCACCTTGTACTGCACCTTGCACTGCAATGTACTGCACCTTGTACTGCTATGTACTGCACCTTGTACTCCTATGTACTGCACCTTGTACTGTTATGTACTGCACCTTGTACTGTTATGTACTGCAGCTTGTACAGCAATGTACTGCACCTTGTACAGCAATGTACTGCACCTTGTACTGCTATGTACTACACCTTGTACTGTAATGTACTGCACCTTGTACTGTAATGTACTGTACCTTGTACTGTAATGTACTGCACCTCGTACTGTAATGTACTGCACCTCGTACTGCACCTTGTACAGAAATGTACTGCACCTTGTACTGCAATGTACTGCACATTGTACTGTAATGTACCTTACTGAGCAATCCTACTGTATAGTATGTTCTGTTTCTAAAGAGGACAGTGAACCACAGTGTTTGTGTCGAGATGCAGTCAAAATCAAAAAGATGAGTGAAGGACCCAAAGTTTTCCTAGTTAGATCAAATGGTGAAAAAAAACTCCTGGCCTTAATCATGATAGAAGTTACTACAATTGGAAAATAAGACATGAAGAAACCATGAAGAAGGCAACAAGACAAATGTGTTTTGATGGTAGCATAAGACAAGACATAACATACTCATTGCCTTACAAACTAAATCTAATTAAGACTCAGACTAATTTGATGTTCAAGAAAATAGGGTTGTGTCTGTTTTCCTCTAATTACCAGAAACGAGTGCAGTCACACAGAATTTTTTTTACCATAATTATTTATCAAAGTCAAGACACACAGAAAGGGAAAGAAAACAAGACGCAGACTGAACGTAATTCAATGCACAAATCAAAGGAGTCACATAAGAATATCAAAGCACCAATCACTTGAAGCCTTCGGTAACCCCAATAGAAAATCACACTCCAGGGCCTCCCAAGTGGGGCAGACCCTGGGTTCAGACTCGGGTTCATGCCCGGGCTGTGCCACAACCAGCCATGGCCGGAAGTCCCATAGGACGGTGCACAATTGGCCCAGGGTCATCCGGGTTAGAGGAGGGTTCGGCTGCGGGGGCTTTACTTGGCTCATTGCACCCTAGCGACTCCTTGGGACGGGCTGAGTGCCTGCAGGCTGTCTCCGTTCTGACACATTGGTGTGACTGGCTTCTGGGTTTTAAGGAGCGCGGTTAGGCGGGACATGTTTCTGAGGATCCATGACTCCACCTTCGGCTCTCCCAAGCCCGTTGGGGAGTTGCAGCGATGAGACAAGTAAAAAATTGGGGAGAAAAAAGGGGATACATTTTTTTTTAAATACAAAAAAAAAAAAAAAAAAACACTCCAGCATAATGTTCAAGGCCCTGCCTGGGGTTGCTTTTTTGTGCTTTAGGAAATGGGTGAGAGGGAAAGAAAGAGTAATTTGTTTCTATGACATTAATTAGGTCTGTTTCAATGCACTAACGATGTGCTAATGATGGAGGAGAGCTTAAAATATTCAGGTAATGTTCATCCTCAGCATGTCTCTGAGAACATATTAACATTTTCTGACTTCCTGTTACCCTCAGTTCAAAGTCGGGTAATTTGAAGTCTCTTGACTATTTCTGGATTTTTTCACAAAAGGGGTAAGGTCCCCCAGACCCCCCTCCCTCTACTTGGCATGGGGCTACAGGTTTGGATGGTTGAGAGATGTGTAGGCCTTCTCAACACATTCCTAAAAACACTGCCCTTTGGCACAGGGAGAGTAGGCAGCAAGAATGGACGGAAAGTGACATTTAAGAACAGTCCATTGGAAATGACATTCATTGTTTCCAGAGTTGAATACACAGTTGTACACAGAGGGCGGTATTCAGGCCAGTCTCTGATAAAAAGGTCCAAAATTAGGCATGAAAGCTTTCGTTACATTGGTACACAGGACTAGGAAAGAGTGCAACACAAGCACTAACATGGCGGGATGGCCTATCGTTAAGCAGAAGGAAAGACAAAACAGTTAACACCAAAGTTACAGCCTCTGAAAATAAACCGTTAAGAGTACATGAGAGAAAGGGTAGAGCACTGCTTACAATAATTCAGGTACACCATGGGAGAGTTTAGTGGAAAGAGCCCACAGCCACAGCCTGAACACCATGCGGTTGCAACAAAATTTGTCAGATGAACGGCAGTATTTTGTCTGGAAAAAAAGAGTTTCATGTAACCCCCAAAGAAAGGAAAAGTGGCAGAGAAATAGAACAATAAGAAATTAAGAAGGGAGAAAATGTGTTGTAGCTCATTAGAATGTGAGAACTGAAGGACAGTTACTATGGCTACAGTGCCATTATCTCATCATCTCCCTGTCATTATCCAACTCTGTATCGAACCTGTATGAAAATCACTCAGCTTATCCGCATCATTTGATGCACTGCACATAACAATATAAAGCTCTTTGAGACACATACAGTACAATGGTTATTGTATGAGGCTAACATTTACCTCCCACCAGACCAGTGGAGGCTGCTGAGGGGAGGACGGCTTATAATAATGGCTGGAACAGAGTGAATGGAATGGTATCAAACACATGGAAACCATGAGTTTCATGTATTTGATATCATCCCACTCATTCCACTTTAGCCATTACCACGAGCCCGTCCTACCCAGTTCAGGTGCCAACAACCTCCTGTGCACCAGATTATGGTGTTTTGGCAACGGGGGGGCCGTTGGATCTGCTTTCTAACAATGGGAATACAGCGGCCTGTCAAGCTGTCTAGCTGCATTTACTGTCTTCCTCCAAGCGGTTTACTCTGCTCTGCCTGTCCCCCTTCATGCCAACTCATCCTGAAGTCAGAACACACACAGAGAGCACTGAGGTTAACGCGAGCAGAGAGATCATAGAATAACTAGGGCCTACTTTTCCACCCAAACCCACAAAGGAAGCCAAAGGGACATGTTATTCACCCAGCTACTTTGATATTCATACATTCAGGCTGATGATGTAACATAACACTACAATACATTCCTGCTAGGACGGTTAGTACAGAAACACTTGAGCCTTCCGATGGCCTGAAAACAGAGGTTCTGGAATAAAGCGTTTGGTAAAGCTTTGCTGTTGTGAATCAAAGGAAATTGTAGCAAAAGTTGGTTAAAGCTGGGGTTGTTGCTGGGGCTCATGTCTCCAGGCGAGTCATCTCTTTGTGGGAGAGATAAAGAGGAGAGATAAGATGAGTTTGATTAATGGCTCGTTGGCTATGGGATGCCACAGGCAATGCCCTTCACTGCAGATCTTTCATTTGGAACCAGAAAGAGCACTGTGTTCCGTTCAACTTGGCCCACCTGCATCGCTACAGAGAAACAACCAAATGATCAAGAGAATAAATTCCTTATTTTCATTGGTTGATTCAAGCATCCAATTACTGAGACTGTTGTTAAACCCTTCTAAAGCGAACTCAAATCCTCAATGACACTAAAACATACACTCCCCTCCGTATATATTTGGACAGTAGCGAAAATTAACAATAACAGTTCGTTTTCAGTTTTCCCCTCCGCACGCAGACCAATCCCAGAAGGTCCTAACTAAATTCTTGCTTGATAAATGTCTCTTTGCTAAGAAGCTATTTTTGTTCCTTTTTGATAATTTTAATTGGAAGAAAATCACAGTAAGGTACTCAATTGTTACTCAGAAATGGTATGAAAAAGAGATAAGAATGGCAGTGTTGGACCTTTAATAGCTGAGGAAGAACATTTAAGAACCTTCCTTTTTTTCAGTGCAGGCTACACATTGAAAGTTTAATCTTACAACATCATGCACAAGCACAGCTCAAAACGTTTGTGCAAATCATCCATTGACATCCACGGCATCTGTGTATGATTTAAGCAAAACCCTGGGTTCTGTTGTGTGTTTCTAGGCCTGAGTTTTTCCAGCCCTGGGCCTTGGCAGAACAAGTCCTTAATCATGTTTCTAAGCAGACTCATAAAGCACGGTGAAGACCTCCCCAGGGAGGACGCTGGGTAAACAATACCCTCGCTTTGTCATGCTGTTGAAATAGGGGATCACTACACGCATGTAATTAACATTTGTATTTGACGGAGGACAAGAATTCATGTTTGTTAAATGTTAATCGAGTAAACGTCTCCTGCTGAGAAATGGAGAAATGGAGAGAAATATGGAGTTGATATGGAGTCGGGGGGTTAAACTGAGAGAAGGCAGAAACAAGACTAATTTGGTTGTCAAGCACAAAATAATATCACAAAGAGCAAAATAAGACAAAAATAGACAGCTAGTGTTCCACATTCAGTACTGGTGTTTCTTTAGGAGCAGGCTGGCACTGGCAGTGTCTCTGTGTCTCTGGGAAAAGGCAGGAGGAGAGATGTCTACTGTAGGAGGGAGAGCGTTGACTGGTTGTGATCAGTCGTTCCTTGTCTTTCCAGGGAAGGGTGAGCTGATGAAAAAGTGACAGAGTGATATATTGTGACTGCAGTGGTTGAAATTCAAATGATCTGTCCTAACCTTTTGGGGCAGTGTCTGAATGTTCCGTGGATAAACTAAATACAATAGATAAAGTCATTTCAATACAGGGGAAAGACGGAGAGAGTGAGAGAGGGTTAGAGAGTGAGAGAGAGAGTGGTAGAGAGAGAGAGAGAGAGAGAGAGAGAGAGAGAGAGAGAGAGAGAGAGAGAGAGAGAGAGAGAGAGAGAGAGAGAGAGAGAGAGAGAGAGAGAGAGAGAGACTGAGCGTGAAAAAGAGAGAGGAGGGGGATAAAAACTTTGAAGCAGCAATGTCTTCCTGCCTGAAGGCAGCAAGCGTGCTAGCTCTCCCTGTCTTCCTTTCTCCTGAGCGAGGGGCTGTTTGAGTGGCTTTGAAGATCACAGTGATACAATCTCTCACTCTCTCACTACATCTTTCTCTCTGTGTATCTCTCTCCATCTTTCTCTCTCCATCGCTCTCTCTTTCCATCTCTCTCTATGTATATCTGTCAGTGGTACTCTCTTTCTCCTCCCTCCCTCCTATCCTCATGCTCTTTTTCCCCTCTCCCTTCCTTTCCATCCACCCTCCCTCCATCTCTCTCTAGCCCTCAACACTGGGGAAGGAAGAGAAGGGGTAGTTTGTTTGGGAGTTTGTTTCAACATCAATGTGTCCGCAGACCACCCGTCATCACCATTACGATGCACTCAAAGACGAGGTAAAGGAGAATAGAAAGAGAAAGAGAGAGAGATGGAGAGAGACAAAGAGAGACAGAGAGGATGGAAACAGAGCAAAGACAGCTTCACCACATCACTATCGACTTCATTCACCACATCACTATGCCTCACCTGCAGAAACAACACGCATACTTTTTTTTGTTTTACATATTCACCCAACACACTCCTTATTCCCACATCTCTGGCGCCATTTATATTAAGCGAGCCTACCCGTAGAGTCTCCATAAGAAGTGGGAGAAAAGCCAGCAAAGAAAGATACCAATAACAAAGGTCAAAAAGCCCCAGTGCCAGAAAGAAACTATTCATCTAAACACCTTTACCCACTGTTGTGACCCACTTCCTCAACCTAAACCATTTCCTGGGTGAGAGGACACCAAGCCCCTCATTTCTCATAGCGTGTTGTACTGATCTTACAAACGTTCCCGGATCGGAAAAAAAAGCCTCAAGATTAACTTTATTCCCCTTGATCTCATTCAGGAACCTTGTCAGTTCCCTTATCGTGTACTTTGACCCCTCTGCTAGACTGGCTGTCAGCTCTGGACCCATTGAGGAGGAGTCCGAAAAAAAAGCCTCCTCATCATCCTCTTCCTCAGACTCACATTCCTTCTACTCATCTCCATCTCCCATCCTGACCACCTGCCCTTCCTCTCTGGTCGGAGCCTCCTCCCAAGCACCAGGAAAAGGTTCCTTGGTGCCTTTGACCATCCCAGCCTCTCCCCTCCCACTACCTTTCTTCTCCCACTTTTTACTTTTCCGCTTGACACCCTCCTCCACTCTT
The DNA here is from genome assembly GCA_030435695.1 of Brachymystax lenok tsinlingensis. Classification (NCBI taxonomy): domain Eukaryota; kingdom Metazoa; phylum Chordata; class Actinopteri; order Salmoniformes; family Salmonidae; genus Brachymystax; species Brachymystax lenok. The sequence continues at coordinate 14,855,184 of CM059784.1, forward strand.
CCCCACTATACTCTCCTCCTACACTAGCATAACCTGACTAGGCCCCGCCTCATCTACACCATCCATAACATGACTAGTCCCAGCCTCATCTACACCACCATCCATAACATGACTAGTCCCAGCCTCATCTACACCACCATTCATAACATGACTAGCTCCAGCCTCATCTACACCACCATCCAAACCATGACTAGTCCCAGCCTCATCTACACCAACATCCATAACATGACTAGACCCAGCCTCATCTACACCACCATCCATAACATGACTAGTCCCAGCCTCATCTACACCACCATCCATAACATGACTAGACCCAGCCTCATCTACACCACCATCCATAACATGACTAGTCCCAGCCTCATCTACACCAACATCCATAACATGACTAGACCCAGCCTCATCTACACCACCATCCATAACATGACTAGTCCCAGCCTCATCAACACCACCATCCGTAGCATGACTAGACCCAGCCTCATCTACAACACCATCTATACATGACTAGTCCCAGCCTCATCAACACCACCATCCGTAGCATGACTAGACCCAGCCTCATCTACAACACCATCTGTAGCATGACTAGGCCCAGCATCATCTACACAACCATCCATAACATGACTAGACCCAGCCTCATCTACAACACCATCTATACATGACTAGTCCCAGCCTCATCTACACCAACATCCATAACATGACTAGACCCAGCCTCATTTACACCACCATCCATAACATGACTAAACCCAGCCTCATCTACACCAACATCCATAACATTACTAGACCCAGCCTCACCTACACCACCATCCATAACATGACTAGACCCAGCCTCATCTACACCACCATCAACAACATGATTAGTCCTAGCCTCATCTACACCACCATCATAACATGACTAAACCCAGCCTCATCTGCACCACCATCCGTAGCATGACTAGACCCCGCCTCATCTACAACACCATCTGTAGCATGACTAGACCTAGCCTCATCTACACCACCATCTGTAGCATGACTAGACCCAGCCTCATCTACACCACCATCCATAACATGACTAGATCCAGCCACACTACACCACCATCCATAACATGACTAGACCCAGCCTCATCTACACCACCATCCATAACATGACAAGATCCAGCCTCATCTACACCACCATCCATAACATGACTATACCAAGCCTCATCTACACCAACATCCATAACATGACTAGATCTAGCCTCATCTACACCACCATATGTAGCATGACTAGACCCAGCCTCATCTACACCACCATCATAACATGACTAAACCCAGCCTCATCTACACCACCATCCGTAGCATGACTAGACCCCGCCTCATCTAGAACACCATCTGTAGCATGACTAGACCTAGCCTCATCTACACCACCATCTGTAGCATGACTAGACCCAGCCTCATGTACACCACCATCCATAACATGACTAGATCCAGCCACATCTACACCACCATCCATAACATGACTAGACCCAGCCTCATCTACACCACCATCCATAACATGACTATACCAAGCCTCATCTACACTACCATCCATAACATGACTAGATCTAGCCTCATCTACACCACCATATGTAGCATGACTAGACCCAGCCTCATCTACACCACCATCATAACATGACTAAACCAAGCCTCATCTACACCACCATCCGTAGCATGACTAGACCCCGCCTCATCTACACCACCATCTGTAGCATGACTAGACCTAGCCTCATCTACACCACCATCTGTAGCATGACTAGACCCAGCCTCATGTACACCACCATCCATAACATGACTAGATCCAGCCACATCTACACCACCATCCATAACATGACTATACCCAGCCTCATCTACACCACCATCTGTAGCATGACTAGACCCAGCCTCATCTACACCACCATCATAACATGACTAAACCAAGCCTCATCTACACCACCATCCGTAGCATGACTAGACCCCGCCTCATCTACACCACCATCTGTAGCATGACTAGACCTAGCCTCATCTACACCACCATCTGTAGCATGACTAGACCCAGCCTCATGTACACCACCATCCATAACATGACTAGATCCAGCCACATCTACACCACCATCCATAACATGACTATACCCAGCCTCATCTACACCACCATCTGTAGCATGACTAGACCCAGCCTCATGTACCCCACCATCCATAACATGACTAGATCCAGCCACATCTACACCACCATCCATAACATGACTATACCCAGCCTCATCTACACCACCATCTGTAGCATGACTAGACCCAGCCTCATCTACACCACCATCCATAACATGACTATACCCAGCCTCATCTACACCACCATCTGTAGAATGACTAGTCCCAGCCTCATCTACACCACCATCATAACATGACTAAACCCAGCCTCATCTACACCACCATCCGTAGCATGACTAGACCCAGCCTCATCTACATTACCATCTGTAGCATGACTAGACCTAGCCTCATCTACACCACCATATGTAGCATGACTAGACCCAGCCTCATCTACACCACCATCCATAACATGACTAGATCCAGCTTCATATACACCACCATCCATAACATGACTATACCAAGCCTCATCTACACCAACATCCATAACATGACTAGTTCCAGCCTCATCTACACCACCATCCAAACCATGACTAGTCCCAGCCTCATCTACATCAACATCCATAACATGACTAGACCCAGCCTCATCTACACGCCCATCCATAACATGACTAGACCCAGCCTCATCTACACCACCATCCGTAGCATGACTAGACCCAGCCTCATCTACAACACCATCTGTAGCATGACTAGACCTAGCCTCATCTACAGCACCATCTGTAGCATGACTAGACCCAGCCTCATCTACACCACCATCCATAACATGACTACACCCAGCCTCATCTACACCAACATCCATAACATGACTAGTCCCAGCCTCATCTACACCACCATCAATAACATGACTAGTCCCAGCCTCATCTACACCACAATCATAACATGACTAAACCCAGCCTCATCTACACCACCATCCGTAGCATGTCTAGACCCAGCCTCATCTACACCACCATCTGTAGCATGACTAGACCCAACCTCATCTACACCACCATCCATAACATGACTAGTCCCAGCCTCATCTACCCCACCATCCATAACATGACTAGACCCAGCCTCATCTACACCACCATCCATAACATGACTAGACCCAGCATCATCTACACCACCATCTGTAGCATGACTAGTCCCAGCCTCATCTACACCAACATCCGTAGCATGACTAGTCCCAGCCTCATCTACACCACCATCATAACATGACTAAACCCAGCTTCATATACACCACCATCCGTAGCATGTCTAGACCCAGCCTCATCTACACCACCATCTGTAGCATGACTAGACCCAGCCTCATCTACACCACCATCCATAACATGACTAGTCCCAGCCTCATCTACCCCACCATCCATAACATGACTAGACCCAGCCTCATCTACATCACCATCCATAACATGACTAGATCCAGCATCATCTACACCACCATCTGTAGCATGACTAGTCCCAGCCTCATCTACACCAACATCCGTAGCATGACTAGTCCCAGCCTCATCTACACCACCATCATAACATGACTAAACCCAGCCTCATCTACACCACCATCCGTAGCATGACTAGACCCAGCCTCATCTACACCACCATCTGCAGCATGACTAGACCCAGACTCACCTACACCACCATCTCTTGCATGACTAGGCCCTGCCTCATCTACACCTCCATCTCTAGCATGACTAGGCCCAGCCTCATCTTCACCACCATCCATGCATGACTAGGCCCAGCCTCATCTACACCACCATCCATAGCATGACTAGTCCCAGCCTCATCTACACCAACATCCATAACATGACTAGACCCAGCCTCATCTACACCACCATCCATAACATGACTAGACCCAGCCTCATCTACACCACTATCCATAACATTACTAGTCCCAGCCTCATCTACACCACCATCTATAACATGACTAGTCCCAGCCTCATCTACACCACCATCCATAACATGACTAGTCCCAGCCTCATCTACACCACCATCCATAACATGACTAGACCCATTCTCATCTACACCACCATCTATGACATGACTAGTCCCAGCCTCATCTACACCACCATCTCTAGCATGACTAGGCCCTGCCTCATCTACACCACCACCCATAGCATGACTAGGCCCTGCCCCATCTACACCACCATTTGTATACTGACTAGGCCCAGCCTCAGCTACACCTCCATCTCTAGCCTGGAGATGCAGCGATGAGACAAGACTGTAACTACCAATTGGATACCACAAAATTGGGGAGAAAAAGGGGTACATTTTTTTAAATAAAATACTTGTTCGCCAACAGCGAGCAGAACCTCCTCCACCGTAACTCCAATCTTAGGAAGACACCTGAATCCATGCCGTAACGACAGCATCTCCTCCTAGGCTGCGAGGCCATTGCGGACACCAAACCCAAGGAAACTAAAACTCTTTCCTCTTCCTCCCTAACTTTGAAAAATAACTGTGTGTGTTAAACCTCCACCATATAAAATAAAACTTGAAAGAAAAGACCAAGAAGAAATTCAAGAAAACAGCCTCTCAACTACCAAACACTCCCAGCATGCACCGCGAGAGAGAGAGAGGTGTGAAAGAGAGAGCGAAAGAGGGGGGAAGGAAAAGAGAGTGAGAGTGTGAGATCGAAAATCTTTGACTATGTACAGATTCAGTGAGCATAGCCTTGCTATTGAGAAAGTTCGCTGAATGCAGACCTGGCTCTCAAGAGAAGACAGGCAATGTGCACACTGCCCACAAAATGAGGTGGAAACTGAGCTGCACTTCCAAACCTATATTTATGTTAATTTATTTTCCCTTTTGAACTTTAACTATTTGCACATTATTACAACACTGTATATAGACATAATATGACATTTGAAAAGTCATTATTCTTTTGGAACTTTGTGAGTGTAATGTTTACTGTAATTTTTTATAGTTTTTTCCACTTTTCTTTATTATCTATTTCACTTGCTTTGGCAAAGTAAACATATGTTTCCCATGCCAATAAAGCCCTTAAATTGAAATTGAAAGGAAGGAAGAGAGAGTGTGTGTGAGAGACAGAGAGAGAGAGAAAGGAAGGAAGAGTGTGTGTGTGTGAGAGAGAGAGAGAGAGAGAGAGAGAGAGAGAGAGAGAGAGAGAGAGAGAGAGAGAGAGAGAGAGAGAGAGAGACACGCACACACTCTGAAGGATACGCGTGAGAGCCTGAGTGATGCTCCTGACCTCAGTGCTTACAGAGAGAGGCGAGAGCTATTTCTGAATCCACCATGAATCTTTCACAATTAGACAGCCTGATTGCCAGAGTCCTCTGTTGCTATGTGATGACAACCTACCTTCACAACACATCCATTTATCTGTTTCTTAATGGCTCTCATAAACAAAGCACCTAAAAACTTAAGCGAAGAAACCAACAGCTAATTTTCAGTTTGGTGCTTTAATTGATTTAATTGTCCATTTTGGGCTACAAAGGAGACGTAATTGATCCAAACTGTCAGCTCTACGGGAATTTACCAAAAAAACAGCCTCACCTTTCCCTAAGCCATGTCAGAAAACAACAAGCTCCCATGTAGCCTAGTACACTTATTTCCCTATCACTCAAACTAAACTCAGAGCTTTACTCTGGCCGGCAGTGGCGTGACCACTGGAGTAGGTTGCTACATCTCTATCCTCCGGTACGCGCGTGGTTGAGACTCCCGTCCACCCATCCGTCCGAGGTGCTGGTCACGTCCTGCTGCCTGGCGCCATTACAGCGGCCATCACTCAGGCATTATTCATGGCCCTGGAAGAGTTTGTCAGGAGCTGTGCCCGCAGGTGCTGTGACAGCCCTCTCAATCACCCACAATCCCCAGCAGCTCCCCGCCAGCCCGATCCTACCGACACCACCATGATGGCAACCCACATCCCAGCCGACCTCTCTGCCTCCCATACCCAGTCGAAGGGGAATCGACATCCCTCCGTGAGTTACTTACATACATAAATACTGCAGTGAATACCTTCATTTGGAATCTATGTGTTTCTGATGAAAGCCCGCCTGGCATCTGTCCGCCACACAAATAACGGCCAGCGCCACACATTTCAATGCCTTGCCTGTCCATGTCAGCATACTCCCGGGTGAAAGACTGCCAGGGGATCGTATTAACTTGTTTGTTCAATTTCACAGAGCCACATAACTCCTAGCGCCATCAGGAGCTCTCCCCCAAACCATTACTTTCTCCCTGTGATGCCTACCTAGCATACACTACACCAAGTAGGCCCAGAAATGTAATTTATACACAACCATTCAGGTGTGTCACGCCAACCTTCATGGCAGACAGTAAATATCCCACCGCCTGCCGCCTTCATCTTTCTGTTGACAAAGTGAGGAGGGATACGCAGGGGGACTATTTACCTAATATTACTGCATTTGATACATTAACATAGATCGTATCACGGCTGTCCTTGCGCCCCGCTTCTCAGCTCAATCACAGACATTAGAGAGACTCGCGGTGAGTTATCGGCCCGACTGTTATTTTCGACTCCCTCCCCCTGACTATGTGAATAAGGTCCGTCACATTACGTTAGCTATATTCCAACACTTGGCTCCCGCTCAAATACATGATTAACTCTCCCTAAGTAGTGTGGATGTATTGCTGCTTATAGAATATTCTGCAGCTAGACGCTGTGCAGTCTTGAAATTATTTCTAGCCACGGCGACGAACATCCGAAGTTCTTTGAAGTTCTGTGCCTTCAGAAAGTATTTAAACCCCTTGACTTTTTCCACATTTTCTTGTGTTCAGCCTGAATTCAACATTCAAATATATATATTCTCACCGATCTACACACAATACCACATAATGACAAAGTGAAAACATGTTGACTTTCAGCTTTTCATTTTTTATTAATTTGTAAAAGATTCTCAAAACATAACTCCACTTTGACATTATGGGATAGTGTGTGTAGGCCAGCGACACCAAACCTCAATTTAATCAATTTTAAACTCAGGCTGTAACACAACAAAATGCGGAAAAAGTCAAGGGTTGTGAATACTTTCTGAATACACTGTAAATAAGACTTGGTTCTGTGACTTCAGCGAAATAACAGAATGCTATCCATGGTCTTTCCAAACAGCCAGGTGATAGGGAGGGAGGGTAAAACAGTTGAGCACTTCTTCAGGCTCATTTATTATTTATAATTTTACCAGCCAATATAGAATAATATTGAGTCATATTTGTGTTTGAGACCCTTGCTAAACCCTTAGCATCCCTAAAGACAGTGTTGCTTATGGTCAAGTACCTCGGCTAATCAAGCGTGGTGCAGACGATGTGTATCAAAACAGTAACAGGTTCAATCCAGCGGATAATTGCATTCATTCATTAGTTCCACCCCGGAGGGCTGAGACACGTCTGACCACCTGACAAATCAAATCCAACAATGACGATGAAGAGACTCATAAATATGACAAGCTGTGGAACACCCCACACACGCAAACACACAAACACACATAGCTAATCAAACACATAAACACACAAACCCACACAAACACATAGCTAATCACACACATAAACACACAGACACATAGCTAATCACACACACACACACAAACACATAGCTAATCACACACACACACACACACACACACACACACACACACACACACACACACACACACACACACACACACACACACACACACACACATAGCTAATCACACACAAACACACACAAACACATAGCTAATCACACACATAAACACACAAACACACACACACACTGACGAAACCTCAGTTTCTCACATAGAGAAAACACATGCAAAAATCCTCATTGACTGCTAGCAACGTCCTTCACCGCAAAGACCCTTCCGGCAATGAAGTCTTCTCCCGAGCAGTGTCTGGCACCATAAGGGATTAGTTCCTGGCTAATGAATGGCAATTCGGTGATGTTCTTAGAGAGGGGAGGGTGGACCTTGTTTCCAATCCATCCCTGACAATTACTCAGCGCTCCCTAGGATTAGGAATCAGGTGCTAAGCCTGCTGGGAAACCTGGAGAACGTGAATAAACTCTCTGCCTTCGGCTGTGACATATAGCAACACTCCTACACACACAACATTGACCAAACTCCCAACACACACACTGACAGACATACACACACCGCTGTTCAACCTTCCAACACAACACAACACACACTGATCAATGGTTTCACACTTCCCCTACTCTCCATCACACACGTACACTCACACAATCACACACACAATCACACACACACACACACACACACACACACACACACACACACACACACACACACACACACACACACACACACACACACACACACACACACACACACACACACACACACACACACACAGTTCTACAATGAAAGTGCTGAGAAAGCATCATTCCTCCTGGCTCGTCGAGCCCTTATGATGATGGGCTCCCCAATGTGTTTCAGCCACATCAACTTACATTAACCAACGCCGCCACATTCACATTTGAAACAGCTCTATCCGCATCAGCAGGCAGAATAGAAACCCATATTGCTTTTCATTGATGACACACTACACTAGATCCACTGTACTTATGCAATGAAGATCTAATTTATTTTAACGCTATTCAAGGTTCTTGTCTCGATGCTCGATTTCAAAATGATGATCAATTTACTCTGATTAAACAAGACAGGGTTAGGCCCAGAGCTGTACTATATTGCAGGCTATCCCTACTCGTAAGCAAGAAAAATGTCTTGCTGCTCCCAGCTTCGATACAACAGGACACTTAAGGAGTTCAGTACGACATCCATATTCTCAGTAATATGATAAGTGTAAATGAACTAGTTATTGAACGAGTTATGTCACACATCCATATTCTCAGTAATATGTAAATTACCTAGTTATGTCACAAATGCAGTTAACAAAGTATATGGAGATGTCTGCTCTACTGAAAATTTCAACCAACTGACTGCAGCATTACCGCAATAATGGAGAGGTAAGAGGTAAGTGGATGGGGGGAGAAGGTAGGGAATGGAGGGAACTTGTCTGTCGGCCCTGCATTAAAGACCAAAATTGTCTAAAGAAAATTGTGATAAATAAAAAAGTATGAGCCGCACACTCTAGGAGCTCAGATGCAAAAAAAATATTTTATGTCCAACGTTTCGACAGGCAAGCTGTCTTCATCAGGGTATATATGCCACTGAGCTCCTAGAGTGTGCGGCTCTTCTTTATTTTCAAGTTTTCCACTCCGCTAGCCAGCACCTCGCCTATATAGGTGTCAGTTTCTTTTTCTTCTAAATAAAAAAGTATACCAGTTTAATTTTAGGACCACAAAATTGACAGCTGCGCCATAAAAGTTGGGAGAAGATTTTCAATGTACCAATTCCATGGCACATGGTTTATGAATGTCACGTCCTGGCCATAGATAGCCCTTTTGGCTGCTCATTGGTGTTTTTGGTCAGGACGTGATCAGGGGGTGTTTTTGGTTCTATGGTTATATTACTATGTTGGTTGGTTTGGGTTCCCAATTAGAGGCAGCTGTTAGTCGTTGTCTCTAATTGGGAATCCTATTTAAGTTGGTTCCCTGCCCCACTTGCCTTGTGGGTTATTATTTGCATTTGTGTGCGTGAGCCACACCTGCGTGAGCCACACCTGCGTGAGCCACACCTGCGTGACAGTTGGTTCTTTGTTTATTATTTTTTGCCAGTTTGCACTTTAATTAAAGTATGTATACTGGAAACCTCACCGCGTCTTGGTCCGCTCCATCGGAAAACCGTGACAGAACAACCCACCAAACAAGGACCAAGCAGCGAGATAACCGGGAGTGCTGGACATGGGAGGAAATCCTGGCTGGAGAAGGACCCTGGAGGAAGGCTGGGGAGTATCGCCGTCCCAGGGAGGAGATGGAAGCAGCGACGGCAGAGCGGTGCTTCTATGAGGAGAAGTATGCGGGAACACGGCTGGCGAGGAAGCCCGAGAGGCACCCCCCAAAAAAAGGTTGGCTGGTTCAGGTTGGAGACCTGAGCCAACTCCCCGTGCTTACCGGAGTGAGCGTGGCACTGGTCAGGCACCGGGTCATGTAGTGAAGCGCACGGTGTCTCCAGTGCTCGTTCAGAGACCGGTACGGACTGTCCCTGCTCCACGCATCAGGCCCCCTGTGCGCATCGCGAGCCCAGCACGGCCTGTTCCTGCTCCACGCACTAGAATCCCAGTGTGCATCGCGAGCCCAGCACGGCCTGTTCTTGCTCCCCGCACCAGGTCCCCTGTGCGCATCGCGAGCCCAGCACAGCCTGTTCCTGCTTCCCGCACCAGGCTCCCTGTGTGTCTTCAGAGCCCGGCACGGCCTGTTCCTGCTCCACCCATCAGGTCCCCTGTGCGCCTTCAGAGCCCGGCACGTCCTGTGCCTGCTCCACGCACCAGGTCCCCTGTGCGTCTTCAGAGCCCGGCACGGCCTGTTCCCTCTCCACGCATCAGGTCCCCTGTGCGCCTTCAGAGCCTGGCACGGCCTGTCCCTGCTCCACGCTTCAGGTCACCTGTGCGCATCGAGAGCCCGGCACGTCCTGTCCCTGCTCCACGCATCAGGTCCCCAGCGCATCGAGGGCCCGCACGCCCTGTCCCTGCTCCACGCATCAGGTCCCCAGCGCATCGAGGGCTCGGCACGTCCTGTCCCTGCTCCACACATCAGGCCCCCAGCGCATCGAGACCGGCACGGACTGTTCCTGTTCCACGCACCAGGCCTCTAGGGTGTCGTCCCAGCCTGGCACGTAATGTTCCTGTTCCACGCACCAGGCCTCTAGGGTGTCGTCCCAGCCTGGCACGTAATGTTCCTGCTTCACGCACCAGGCCTCTAGGGTGTCGTCCCAGCCTGGCACGGACTGTTCCTGTTCCACGCACCAGGTCTCTAGGACGTCGTCCCAGCCTGGTAGATAATGTTCTCGCTTCACGCACCAGGTCTCTAGGATGTCGCCCCAGCCTGGCACGTACTGTTCCTGCTCCACGTACAGGGCCTGAGCCACCGCCAAAGGTTGAAGACCCACCCGATAGACCCTCCCAGGGACTTTTGTGTGTGTACCTGTGGGTGCCACACCTGCGTGAGCCACACCTGCGTGACAGTTGGTTCTTTGTTTATTGTTTTTTGCCAGTTTGCACTTTAATTAAAGTATGTATACTGGAAACCTCACTGCGTCTTGGTCCGCTCCATCGGAAAACCGTGACAATGAACTGATTCACAAAACAACGCCAGATTCAAAACATACAGTTTTTCTATTTTAATTATTGTACACAATTCTTGCAACCAATAGAATGTTATATGTAAGGGGAATACAACCAACCCGGCTCTACAGACTTTGGTGTGAAGAGACAAAATCATTATATCACTTATTTTTGGTACTGCCCATACGTAGCTTATTTTTGGTACTGCCCATACGTAGCTTATTTTCTGTACTGCCGATATGTAGGTTATTTTTGGTTCTGCCTATATGTAGCTTATTATTGGTACTGCCCATATGTAGCTTATTATTGGTACTGCCCATATGTAGCTTATTATTGGTACTGCCCATATGTAGCTTATTATTGGTACTGCCCATATGTAGTTTATTTTAGGTACTGCCCATATGCAGCTTATTATTGGTACTGCCCATATGTAGTTTATTTTAGGTACTGCCCATATGTAGCTTAGTATTGGTACTGCCCATTTGTAGTTTATTTTAGGTACTGCCCATATGTAGCTTATTTTTGGTACTGCCCATATGTAGCTTATGTTTGTCGCAAATTCAGGTAATGACTGCCCGGGGATTTCAGTGGAACAAGTTGTTGTAGTGGGGAGAGGAAGGAAGAGAAAGAGAATAACAGTGAGGCTAATATCACTGGTATACTGTCTGTCTCCTGAGGTAAATCCATACAGCGAATCCTGGCTAAAGCAGCCATTTTGGACACTTCAGATTGGATAAATCAACTGTCTTGAACTAACCCAGGCCTTCCTAATCATGGCTCTGTGACAGAACATATTTTTACTTTATTTAATGGTCAAAAATAAATCCTTTTGATCACTGTATTCGCTAAGTGAGAAAGATATAAAATTAATTTAATTTGCAGGAGGGCAGAAGAAAGGAGGAATGTTTCCCGAAGGAGGAATTGGAGCAAGCATCTGTCTCTAACCTAGAAAATGTCAAGTCCTGTTAATCTTATCTGAACGCCTGCCTGCTGACATGGATTTAATTTCACACAGGCGTACGCAGGCTGACGTGCGTGAGTGAACATGAGGGCGCCCATACGCACACAGGAAACATTTCTCAGCTCAGACAAATGTTGTGTGGTTGTTAACTTAACAGACACACATCCATCAGCATCCCCCAACACACACACTCACACACACAAGCTTCCACCCCCACATAAACGCACGCATCACATTTGACCCCCATAACAAACACATACTGACACTATCTCTCGCTCTCTCTTTCTCTCTCTCCTTCTCTCTCACACACACATATACACACACAGGCACGTGCACAGATAGGGCTCAACCAGTGCATTTTATTTTGATCACCTGCCCCTCCCCCCCAAAGGTCTGTGCACAGCCCTGCACACACACACACACACAATGTTCACTGGGGGAGAGTGAATAAATAGCCGAGCAGGCGTTCCATGGAGAGCTCAACATTCACAGTCTGTTCTCTGCCATCGCCATGCTCACCCTCATGCCCACCCCCATCCCCATCCCCATCCCACCGGATTAAAAGTCAGTCTCTAGAGCAGAGGAGACAATAGAGATAAGCCTGGATGCTAACTGAAGGAAGAAGCACAGAGAGGAAGGATGGGAGGGCCAGTAGGAACCGGGGAGAGCACTGGCGGGGAGACAACGCCACATTAGCTCATCTTCAGGCCCACTGCGCTCCACTAGGCGTCCAGAGGAGTGCACATGCACTGGGGCCGCTGGCTCCTATAATGGAGTGAGAGAGGGGAGAGGAGGTGGGGGGAGGAGGAGCAGAGGGGAGAGGCATGTAAAGCAGAAAACTCCTCAGAGACATTCTGGTGTAGGGTTGTAGTGAGTGACTTTGGGGACATAGAGGGTGGGTGACTGGGCGTTTTCAGCTGGTGGGTGTGAGTTACGGGTCAGTGGAGGACGAGTACAGTGGCGGTGAGAGTGTCACGGTCCATAAATGGACAATCAGAGATTCTGTGGTCTGCAGTTTTCTAGGTCCTCTACAAAGTGATTTGTATCATCTCATTTGATTGTCCTGTGTATCTGCCCTCGTAGCCATGTCTCCCTCAGAAAAGAGAATTGTTCATCAATGTAAATGAACTACCTGGTTTTAATATATGGCTAAATAAAAAAGAATATGTTTATTTTTTTAATTTTTTATTTCACCTTTGTTTAACCAGGTAGGCTAGTTGAGAACAAGTTCTCATTTGCAACTGCGACCTGGCCAAGATAAAGCAAAGTAGTTCGACACATACAACAACACGGAGTTGCACATGGAATAAACAAACATACAGTCAATAATACAGTAGAGAAAGTCAACATACAGTATGTGCAAATGAGGTAGGATAAGGGAGGTAAGGCAATACATAGGCCATGGTGGTGAAGTAATTACAATATAGCAATTAAACACTGGAATGGTAGATGTGCAGTAGATGAATGTGCAAGTAGAGATACTGGGGTGCGAAGGAGCAAGATAAATAAATAACTATAGTATGGGGATGAAGTAGTTGGATGGGCTATTTACAGATGGGCTACGTACAGGTGCAGTGATCTGTGAGCTGCTCTGACAGCTGGTGCTTAAAGCTTGTTATTTGTAGTTGTCCACATATTCTAAGTCAGAACCATCCAGAGTAGTGATGCTGGACGGGCGGGCAGGTGCGGGCAGCGATCGGTTGAAGAGCATGGATTTAGTTTTACTTGCAATTAAGAGCAGTTGGAGGCCACGGAAGGAGAGTTGTATAGCATTGAAGCTCATCTGGAGGTTAGTTAACACAGTGTCCAAAGAAGGGCCAGAGGTATACAGAATGGTGTCGTCTGCGTAGAGGTGGATCAGAGAATCACCAGCAGCAAGAGCGACATCATTGATGTATACAGAGAAGAGAGTCGGCCCAAGAATTGACCCCCATAGAGACTGCCAGAGTTTCGGACAACAGGCCCTCCGATTTGACACACTGAACTCTATCAGAGAAGTAGTTGGTGAACCAGGCGAGGCAATCATTTGAGAAACCAAGGCTGTCGAGTCTGCCGATAAGAATGTGGTGATTGACAGAGTCGAAAGCCTTGGCCAGGTCAATGAATAGGGCTGCACAGTAATGTCTCTTATCAATGGCGGTTATGATATCATTTAGGACCTTGAGCGTGGCTGAGGTGCACCCATGACCTGCTCTGAAACCAGATTGTCAAGTCAGTATGTCTAGAATACTCACAACAAATACTAATATCTGTAATTCCACAGTAACACATGAATTATGATATGGTAGTTATAGAAAAAAACTGTGATTAAAAGGTCTCGGTTGAAGCCAAGACTAGAGAAAAGGAAGCTTGGAGGCAACAGGAAAGGCTTGATAAGAAGCATTATGTACAGTATATGTATATCTTTAGAGATTAGTTTATGATTGGTTAGCATTAGCAAGGTTAGCATTAGCATGGGAGGTTAGAATTAGCATGAGAGGTTAGCATTAGCATGAGAGGTTAGCATTAGCATGAGAATACCGGCAGGAGGACTGCCATCCTGTATTACCTCCCTCTTTTTTATTTTTTATTTTACCTTTATTTTACTAGGCAAGTCAGTTAAGAACAAATTCTTATTTTCAATGACGGCCTAGGAACAGTGGGTTAACTGCCTTGTTCAGGGGCAGAGCGGAAGATTTTTACCTTGTCAGCTTGGGGATTCGACCTTTCGATTACAAGTCCAACGCTCTAACCACCAGGCTACCTGCCGCCCCCCTCTAAAGTTAACAGTTGGCTCTGAACATTATGTGACACAGGAGCATAGGGACATATGCACGCACACACATAACACACACACACACATACCGACAGAACACAAACGCACACACATAACACACACTTTAACACTCATCATATGCTGCTGCTAATCTGTTCAATATTTTACTCTTATTATCATTTACCCTGCCTTCATGTACATACAGTATCTACCTCAAATACCTCATTCCCCTGCACATTGATCTGGTACTGGTACTTTAGGTATATTGCTCCATTCTTGTGTATTTTATTCCTCTTGTGTTACTATTTTCGTTTTTATAAATTTTGGGGGGGGCTCAGCATCGTTGTGAAGGGCTCATTAGCAAGGGCTCATTACGAAGCATTTCACGGTAAAGTCTACCCTCGCTGTATTCGGCGGATGTGACAAATACCATTTCATTTTATTTGACATTAAAGTAATTGTCCAGTGAAAATCTGACTTTTAAAAGTTTATATTCTGTTAACTCATACCCAAATAATGTTGTTGACTCGTCTTTATTGCCACATTTTAAATTGGAGAACTTAGATCTCAAACAGACTATTTAAAAAATCATCTAGCTGGTTGAGAGAATGCCAAGAGTGTGCAAAACTGTCATCAATGCAAAGGGTGGCTACTTTGAAGAATCTCAAATATTAAATATATTTTGATTTGTTGAACAGTTTTTTGGTTACTACATGATTCCATATGTGTTATTTCATAGTTTTGATGTCTTCTACAATGTAGAAAATAGTTTAAAAAAAATGAGTAGGTGTCCAAACTGTTGACTGGTACTGTACTTAATAAAAAAAATTGGGAAGGAAATGTATTTCACAAATTTTATAATTAATTATAGGTCATATTTCATAGAAATCTAGAAAAAACGGACAGTTACTTTAAGAGAGGGTAATTTCATCTGTCCTGCACACAAACTAATTAAGGCATTGCCTTATGGCACACAGCTGAGGAGAAGTCGTGTTTTTCACGCCCATTTGTATCAACAACATGGAAGCACAGGGAACTCAACTTCCAACCTAAACATGCCATTGTCAATCTCCAGTCCCGAGTTCTAAAGCAACCTAGATAAGGGAGAGGAGAGAGAGAGCGGCAAAGAACAGCAAGCTCTCCTCAAATGTCTCAGAGCAAGATAAGACTTTAAAAGGCTGCGACTCCAGAGGCGGTTCTGGAGCATCGAGGCAGCATCCCCCCGCCTGGCCAGTCCGACTGAGCGTGCCAGAACCAGAGTCTGTGAAGCTAAGACTGTGATGTGCTGCCAGCCTGCCAGCCCTGGGTATAAAGGGGCATGGGCTGCTACCCCAGCTAAGGCAAAGTCCCCACCACCCCACAACCGAGCTAACACCCTGTATTTACCATTCTCCCTAACACTGTGAATGGTTGTGCTGCTCTGCTTCTGTGCTCTACAAGCTGGTGCTCTCTAATTTAGAACCAGAGATAAGGGCAGGCAGGAGGATATTACTTGTGGGTAGATTGAATTGATTGAATTGGCTCCAGCGGGTCAAACATAGAGAGAGAGGGAGAGAGAGAGAGAGAGAGAGAGAGAGAGAGAGAGAGAGAGAGAGAGAGAGAGAGAGAGAGAGAGAGAGAGAGAGAGAGAGAGAGAGAGAGAGAGAGCACAGCCTTGCCTTGCCATTGAGAAGGGGAGACACAGGTAAACCTGTCTCCCTGTAGAGGAAAGGCTGTGCAACCACTGCACAACAGCAGAACCTGAGACAGAGCTGCATTTCCTGACACAATGTCAAAAATATAAAACATTTCCCCAAATTTGAAATCCTTATTCAAGGTTTCAAAGACCTCTCTGATGAGAGTAGGCCACCCATCCTGTTGGGGGAGGACGCAGAGAGCTGTGGGTTGGCACATTGCTGCCTGCCATAAGACTGCCATAAGGTTATTGTTGTTACTGTAGTCCTGTTGACAATTTTGATTCTTGTTATTTTCATATTGTAAATATCAAAAGTAAGCTTTGGCAATATAATTGAGAGAGAGAGAGAGAGAGAGAGAGAGAGAGAGAGAGAGAGAGAGAGAGAGAGAGAGAGAGAGACGGAGAGAATGAGAGAAGGAGAGAAGGAGAGAAGGAGAGAATGGGAGAATGAGAGAGAGAGAATGAGAGAATGAGAGAGTGAGAGACGGAGACGGAGATGGAGAGAGAGAGAGAGAGAGAGAGAGAGAGAGAGAGAGAGAGAGAGAGAGAGAGAGAGAGAGAGAGAGAGAGTGGGGAGAGAGAGAGAGACAGAGACAGTGAGATGGAGAGATGGAGAGGGAGAGAGAGAGACGGAGAGACGGAGAAAGGGAGAGAGGGAGAGAGAGAGAGAGGGAGAGGATAGAGAGAGAGAGAGAGAGAGAGAGAGAGAGAGAGAGAGAGAGAGAGAGAGAGAGAGAGAGAGAGAGAGAGAGAGAGAGAGAGAGAGAGAGAGAGAGAGAGAGAGGAGTAGTAATGAAAATACAGAAAAGATCATTAACATTTTGGCAACATCTAAATTCAAGTCCAAATTCAAGTCTGCAGTTTAAAGCACTTCAAACCCAAGAGCTGAGTCCAGAAATGAGCCCTCTCATTCAGCTGGTGTTGGACCTAACCAACCAAGCTGACACCAGCATTGCTTCAAAAGAAAGAATTCCAATAAACAAAATCATGAACCAATCAAAGGACTCATATTTACAACATTGGAAAAACGAAACAAAATCCCAAAGCTGACTAAATTGCTATCTGACCCTAAACAGAGAATATAAATTGGCTCATTATCTCTACTCTGTCAGAGATACGAAGCAGAGACAGATCCTTACCAAGTACAGGCTGAGTGACCACCAATTGGCAATAGAAACCGTCAGACATAAAAAGACATGGCTACCCAAAGAGGAGCGTGTATGTGGTCACTGCACGACAGGGGAAGTAGAAACAGAGATGCACTTTCTCCTTTACTGTGATAAATATTCCTCACCAAGAGATTCATTATTCACAGAAATTACTACATTTATTAAAAATGTTAACTTATTAAACCCAGGGGAAAAACTAAAAATACTCATGGGCGAAGGAGCAATGGCTCCTCTTGCAGCCAAATATGTATTTGCCAGCCATAGCCTGAGGGACACTGAATAGTAACATCTGCATAGTAAGCAGTAACTTACTTATTATTACTATTATTGTTATTACTATTATTGTTATTACTATTATTATTGTTGTTTATCATTCCAAATAATAGTGGTATGGATAGTAGGGTTTAATGATTTAACGTTTAATGATGGTGGTAGTTGTAGTACTGATGTAATGGTGAAGATGACCGTTATTTAGTTACAAGTTACTTATAGTTTCTTTTTCCATATTTAGATGTTTATATTTATTACATTTCTACAATTGACTGTTACCATTGTTATTATTTTTGTATTTAATTTTGTATTATTATTTACTACCATTTTATATTATTATTTGTTATTGTTTATAATTTTTTTACAATGTATATTGTATACATTGTAGCTTTGGCAATATTGACACAATGTATTTCATGCCAATAAAGCAGCTTGAATTTGAGAGAGAGAGAGAGAGAGAGAGAGAGAGAGAGAGAGAGAGAGAGAGAGAGAGAGAGAGAGAGAGAGAGAGAGAGAGAGAGAGAGAGAGGTACACAGAGAGGTCTTCTTATAACATATTTTCTATCAAATATTTAAAAACTTTTTCCATTTCAGTCTCAGTTTTGGAGAAACAACATAGGGTTGACAGTGCTACTGCCTGGTTAATAGCTGCAAGCAAACAGTTAACACACTGCAGACCTGACAATAACATCTAGGAATGGCTGTCATGAGCCCTGCGCTCACCCCTTTCTTTGACTGGCACTTGTGTGTTATAGTCGTTGCTACGCTTCACAGTCGAGGCCATCATTTCATATGGAAAATTGGTTTAGCGTCACACTTTTCTCAAAGGGGTCAGCCTTTGAAATGTTATTGGTGAGTGTGACATTGGTGAGTTTCTCAGGTGACACCTGGAGACTGAATGAAATGTCTTTCTGTTCGGTTGACTTTGAACAAGACAACATCACCGCTTTGATCAGGCCTCCAGGGAACCCAGTAACCCAGGTCCTGTGTCACATGCTTGGCTTGAGAAATCACCTCTCTCTCTGTCTGTCTGTCTGTCTGTCTGTCTCGCTCTCTCTCTCTCACTCTTTCCCACTCTCTCTGTATCTATCTCAATCTCTCCCTCTCTCTGTGTATCTCTCCCTCTAGCTCTCTCTCTCTCTCTCTCTGTATCTATGTATCTCTCTCTGTAGCTTTCTCTATCTGTTTCTCTCCCTCTCTGTATCTCTCTGTCACTGTATCTGACTCTTTCCCCCTCTCTCTCTCCCTCCCTCCCTTCCTCCCTGCCACTCTCCCGTTCTCTCCATCTCCCTCTCCATCTCTCTCTCCCTCTGTTTCTATCTCCCTCTTTCTCTGTATCTATCTCTCTGTATCTATCTCCCTCTCTCTCCCCCTCCCACTCTTCCTCTGTTTCTCTCCCTCTCCCTCTATCCCTCTCTTCCTCCCTCTCTCCCTTTCTCTCCCTCTTTATCTCCCCCTCTGTATCTATCTCCCACTCCCTCTCTTCCTCCCTTTCTCTCCCTTTCTTTCCCTCTCCTTTTCTCTCCTTCTCCCTCTCTTCATCTCTCTCTCCCTTTCTCTCCCTCTGTATCTATCTCCCTCTTTCTCTGTATCTATCTCCCTCTCTCTGTATATATATCCCTCTCTCCCTTTCTCTCCCCCTCCCTCTCTTCCTCTATTTCTCTCCCTCTCTCTGTATCAATCTCCCTCTCTATATCTCTCTCTCTCTCTGTATCTACAATATCTCCTTCGCTCTCACTCTCTCTCTGTATCTATCTCCCTCTCTGTGTATTTATCTCCCTCTCTCCATTTCTCTCTCCCTCCCTCTCACCCCTCTGCATCTATCTCCCTCTCTCTGTATCTATCTCCCTCTCTCTGTATCTATCTCCCGCTCTCTGTATCTATCTCCCGCTCTCTGTATCTCCCTCTCCCTCTCCCTCTCCCTCTCCCTCTCCCTCTCCCTCTCGCTCTTTCTCTCTCCCCAATTCAATGTGCTTTATTGGCATGGGAAACATGTTTACATTGCCAAAGCAAGTGAAATAAACAAAAATAATTTTACAGTAAACATTACACTCACAAAAGTTTCAAAGGAATAGAGACATTTCAAATGTCATATTATGGCTATGTATTATGTCTCTCTCTCTCTCTAAACATCATGAGAGGATAGGACTTAGAACTATGGAGGGAAAACAACACAGACCAGCACAACACAGAACATCGATCTCATCTTTGAAGCTAGATCTACAATCTCTACACAACCAAAGACATTAAATCGGTCATTAGTGATAAATTACCCAGTGGTGAAGACGTGATTGACGTGGCTGCAGATTCAGCGTCTCTGTGGAATTGGGTCAACACGTCTCTTCCCAGAGGTGGGCCAGTCGCTGATGTCCAATGGTGCTCTCCTTCTCTCCTCAGAGGGGGAACCTATGGAGGGAAGTGATGAGGGTGAGAGAGAGACAGAGATAGAGAACGAGAGAAAGAGAGAGACCTTGAATTTGTACACAATTACCTGAATGGGCTATCACTACCAAGGACTATCAAGAAAAAACACTTTGAGCAAACCAAAACCTGCAGAAGATACACAGCAGAACCTGGAAATACCATCCAACACAACAGTGAGTGAGTAAAGTTCAGTCTGAACCTACTTCTGAAGCCAAAAAGTAAAAGACAATAATCTCTAGGTAATTGTGTTTCTTAAAGCTTAATAAATAAGGCTCCTAAACTACCAAGCTGCTAGGAAAGAAACTGACCTGGCTGCAACATCAATCAGCACTGAAGTTTGAAGTGAGAGGAGTGAAAACTATTGAGCCTAACAATGGCAAGAAAGTTTCACAGACCAGCACAACAACACCCCCCAACAAGATCCGGAGGGCAGAGGGTGGAGATTGACGGCTGTCTGGGAGAGCTGGCTGCTCTACGGACTGAGGTGAGAGAACTTAAAGAGGCACACATGGCACTGAAGGACAAGGCCAGAAAGCTGAGGTGTGACAGAGAGCAGGACACTCCCCCAGACACTCCCCCAGACAAGCCAGCAGAACAGCCCACCTCAGACCCAGACCAAAACACCACAATAGGACAGACAACACAGGACCCACCAGCCACATCATAATATACACGGGCACAAATGAGCTGAGGGCCCAGCAGGAAAGGGTGGCAACAGCACTCAATTGAGTGATTGAAAAAGCTTCTTCCACTTTCCCCAATGCACAAGTGGTTATCTCCACTCTGCTACCATGAAAAGACTTTCACCCTGCCACCATACAGCGGGTGACCACCATACAGCGGGTGACCCCCATGCAGCGGGTGAATGCAAGCATTTTGCGAGACTGTTCCTCAAAACCTAATGTCTACCTGGCCCACCACTCTACCCTGGCCTTTACGACCAGGTCTACAAGGCAGCAATCCTAACTTTTGACAGGACCGTGAAGGACATAACCCTCAACCGTAGCCCCAGCACCTCACACAGGAGCAACCGAGCAACGGACACCCCCGCTGAGACCAGCGAGACACCCTCCCAGACCTGCACCGAGAGAACCCACACCAAGAGGACCTACACCCAGACCACAGCATCACCAGCTACACCCCAACCAGCTAAGACCACCCCAAGCAAACCCTGGCCACACCCTATATAGGCCCCCCCATATCAGACCTCTGCCCCTTCTGCCCACACCATGCCCCCCGCCCCTGCAGCAAGGACCTCAACATGACAGCAGAACATATGCCCAGGCCGTGAGCAGAGCAACAGGTCCAACCCCCACTATTACACCCGCCCATGCCCCATTCTGCGATATAAAAAAGGAATGCATCAGATGATGGACATGCTCTGCTCCCACCTACTGTGATGGTCCGGGCCTAAACCACACAAAAACAACACTAGACACTATGGAACACAAAGCTTCTGAGGTCTGAGGTCGAGGGTGATGTCCTTCACGGGTTTTAGGCTGGGTTTCTGTACAGCACTCTGTGACATCAGCTGATGTAAGAAGGGCTTTATGAATGAATTTGATTGATTTGATTGATCTGCCTTTGGCCCAAAGAGCAGGAACCCAGACTTCCTCAAAGAAATTGTAAATACAGACATTGTCATCCTACAAGAAACATGGTATAAAGGAGACGGACCCACTGGTTGTCCTCTAGGTTACAGAGAGCTGGTAGTCCCATCCACCAAACTACCAGGTGTGAAACAGGGAATAGACTCAGGGGGTATGCTAATTTAGTATAGAGCAGACCTAACTCACTCTAATAAATTAGTCAAAACAAGAACATAATACATCTGGCTAGAAACTAATAAGGGAAATGATCTCAACAAATGTCCTCGTATGTGCTACCTATATCCCCCCAGTAGAATCCCCATACTTTAGCGATGACAGCTTCTCCATCCTAGAGAGGGAGATCAACAATTTCCAGGCCCAGGGACATGTACTTGTCTGTGGCGACCTAAATGCCAGAACTGGACAAGAACCTGACACCCTCAGCACACAAGGGGACAAACACCTACCTGGAGGTGACAGCATTCCCTCCCCCATAAGCCCCCCTAGACACAACTACGACAACATTACCAACGAAAACGGGTCACAACTCCTGCAGCTCTGTCAGACGCTGGGTATGTACACAGTCAATGGTAGGCTTCGAGGGGACTCCTATGGTAGGTACACCTATAGCTCATTTCTTGGCAGTAGTATTGTAGACTACTTTATCACTGACCTCAACCCAGAGTCTCTTCAAGCATTCACAGTCAGTCCACTGACACCCCTATCAGATCCCACCAAGATCACACTCTACTTGAACAGAGCTTTGCTCAGTCATGAGGCATCAAAGCTAAAGGAACGGAATAATATTAAGAAATTCTATAGATGGAAGGAAAGTAGTGTGGAAATCAACCAAAAAACAATTAGGCAGCAACAAATTCAATCCCTTCTAGACAATTTCCTGGACAAAATGTTTCAATGTAATAGTGAAGGTGTAAACTTGGCAGTAGAAAACCTAAACAGTATATTTGACCTCTTAGCTTCCCTATCAAATCTAAAAATGTCAAGGAGACAACCTAAGAAAATTAACAACAATGACAAATGGTTTGATGAAGAACGCAAAAACCTAAGAAAGAAATTGAGAAACCTATCTAACCAAAAACATAGAGACCCAGAAAACCTGAGCCTACGCCTTCACCATGGTGAATCGTTAAAACAATACAGAAATGCACTATGGAAAAAGAAGGAACAGCACGTCAGAAATCAGCTCAATGTAATTGAAGAATCCATAGAATCTAACCACTTCCGGGGAAAATTGGAAAACTCTAAACAAAAAACAGAATGAAGAGTTATCTATCCAAATGGAGATGTATGGATAAACCACTTATACAATCTTTTTGGCTCTATAGCAAAGAACAAACAGCAAAAACATATACATGATCAAATACAAATCTTAGAATCAACTATTATAGACTACCAGAACCCACTGGATTCTCCAATTACATTGAATGAACTACAGAACAAAATACAAACACTCCAACCCAAAAAGGCCTCTGGGGTTGATGGTATCCTAAATGAAATGATAAAATATGTGACCTGTTTCAGGAAACCAGGCGTATGTCGCGGGTCACTACTTCCCAGGAGAGCCGTTTGAATGTAAACTTTTTTTGTTGTATCAAAATGCATTTTTTTGCCAGAAATGCCTTCTCGAACATGTTAACTTTCATATAGCTTAATAACAAACTTGTATGCCATCTGTAAATACGAATACAATTGTTAAATTATGAGCCTAGTTGGTTTAGCCACATAAAAAGCCAGCAACCTTCCCACTAGCAATGATTGGCTGAGATAATGAGTGGGCTGGGCATGCCGAGAGATGAGTTTGGATTGGTCTGCCATATAGCACGCTTCTGTCTATTTCAGCTGGTATGTATGTCTAGGTAATCCTGTCTAACGCGGCTTAAAAAAAAGAAGTATTGTGTAGTAAAAATGGATAAGTGGTGCTCTCTACTTTCTGGAGGACCAAGTTTTGAAATCAGTGGAATTCGAGTATGATAGCTAAGGAGATGGAGAAAACACATCTCCAGACTACATCTTCAAACTAAGGGAGACATGTCCATCCATGAATGATGAATACAGATAAGATAGTCTAGCTACATTTACAGATATTACACATTTCTAATTTTGACAGAAGTGGTTTCATTTCAAGTGTACTGTTAGCTACCTGCAGATTTATGCAGGGGGATACTTAGTCAGTTGCACAACTGAATGCCTTCAACTGAAATGTGTCTCCCAACCCCTCTGAATCAGAAAGGTGCAGGGGGCTACCTTAATAGACATCCACATCTTCAGCACCCAGGGAACAGTGAGTTAACTGCCTTGCACATGGGCAGAACTCCTTGAAGACTGTTGGAAAAGCATTCCAGGTGATGCTGGTTGAGAGAATGCCAAGAGTGTGCAAAGCTGTCATTAAGGCAAAGGGTGATAATTTGAAGAATCTCAAATATAAATATATTTTGATTTAAGACTTTTTTGGTTACTACATAATTCCATACGTGTTATTTCATAGTTTTGATGTCTTCACTATTATTACACAATGTAGAAAAAAGTAACAACAAAGATAAACCTTGGTTCTAAAATGAATTGGCGAGGGCACTAGAACGGTCTGCAGCACCCGGCCTCACCCTACTCGGTGTCTACTGTTTGCTGATGATCTGGTGCTTCTCTCCCAAACCAAGGAGGGCCTACAGTAGCACAGATTCTGTCAGACCTGGGCCCTGACAGTGAATCTCAGTAAGAGAAATATAATGGTGTTCCAAAAAAGGACCACGAATACAATTTCCACCTTGACACCGTTGCCCTAGAGCACACAAAAAACAATACATACCTCGTCCTAAACATCAGCGCCACATGTACAGTAGCAAGAAAAAGTATGTAAAACCTTTTTTTCTGCATAAATTAATCATAAAATGTATCTGATCTTCATCTTAGTCACAACAATAGACACACACAGTGTGCTTCAACTAATAACACACAAATTATTGTATTTTTCTTGTCTATATTGAATACGTCATTTAAACATTCAAAGTGTAAGTTGGAAAAAAGTATATGAACCCCTAGGCTAATTACTTTTCCAAAAGCTAATTGGAGTCAGGAGTCAGCTAACCTGGAGTCCAATCAATGAGACGAGATTGGAGATGATTGTTAGAGACGCCCTGCCCTATAGAAAACAATCACAAAATTCAGAAGAAGCATTGCCTGATGTGAACCATGCCTCGAGCAAGAGAGATCTCAGAAGACCCAAGATTAAGAATTGTTGACTTGCATAAAGCTGGAAAGGGTTACAAAAGTATTTCTAAAAGTATTGTGTTTATCAGTCCACAGTAAGACAAATTGTCTATAAATGGAGAAAGTTCAGCACTGCTGCTACTCTCCCTAGGAGTGGCCGTCCTGCAAAGATGACTGCAAGAGCACAGTGCAGAATGCTCAATGAGGTTAAGAAGAATCCTAGAGTGTCAGCTAAAAACTTACAGAAATCTCTGGAACATGCTAACATCTCTGTTGACAAGTCTACGATACGTAAAACAAGAATGGTGTTCATGGGAGGACACCATGGAAGAAGCCACTGCTGTCAAAAAGAAACATTGCTGCACGTCTGAAGTTTGCAAAAGTGCACCTGGATGTTCTACAGCGCTACTGGCAAAATATTATGTGGACAGATGAAACTACAATTGAGTTGTTTGGAAGGAACACACAACACTATGTGTGGAGGATAAAAAGGCACAGCACACCAACATCAAAACCTCATCCCAACTGTAAAGTATGGTGGAGGGAGCATCATGGTTTGGGGCTGCTTTGCTGCCTCAGGGCCTAGACAGCTTGCTATCATCGACTGAAAAATAATTCCCAAGTTTATCAAGACATTTTGCAGGAGAATGTTAGGCTGTCCGCCAATTGAAGCTCAACAGAAGTTGGGTGATGCAACAGGACAACGACCCAAAACACAGAAGTAAATCAACAACAGAATGGCTTCAACAGAGGAAATACGCCTTCTGGAATGGCCCAGTCAGAGTCCTGACCTCAACCCAATTGAGATGCTGTGGCATGACCTCAAGAGAGCAGTTCACACCAGACATCCCAAGAATATTGCTGATTGCTGAACTGAAACAGTTTTGTAAATAGGAATGGTCCAAAATTCCTCCTGACCGTTGTGCAGGTCTGATCCGCAACTGCAGAAAACATTTGGTTGAGGTTATTGCTGTCAAGGGAGGGTCAACTAGTTATTAAATCCAATGGTTCACATTTTCCACCCTACACTGTGAATGTTTACACGGTGTGTTCAATAAAGACATGAAATTGTTTGTGTGTTATTAGTTTAAGCAGACTGTGTTTGTCTATTGTTGTGACTTAGATGAAGATCAGATTTATGCATAAATGGTTTACATACTTTTTCTTGCCACTGTATCTTCCACAAAGCTGTGAACAATTTGAGAGACAAGGCAAGAAGGGCCTTCTATGCCATACCAATTAGGATCTGGCAAAAAAATACTTTAATCAGTTATAGAACCCATTGCCCTTTATGGTTGTGAGGTCTTGGGTCCGCTCTCCAACCAAGAATTCACAAAATGGGACAAACACCGAATTGAGACTGCATGCAGAATTCTGCAAAAATATCCTTACTGTACAACGTAAAACACCAAATAATGCATGCAGATACCCGCTAATTATCAAAATCCAGAAAAGAGCCGTTAAATTCTACAACCACCAAAAGGAAGCGATTCCCAAACCTTCCAGAACAAAGCCATCACCTACAGAGAAATGAACCTGGATAAGAGCCCCCTAAGCAAGCTGGTCCTGGGGCTCTGTTCACAAACACAAACAGACCCAACAGAGCCCCAGGACAGCAACACAATTAGACCAAACCAAATCATGAGAAAACAGAAAGACAATTACTTGACAGATTGGAAAGAATTTACAAAAAAAAACTGAGCAAACTAGAATGCTAGTTGGCCCTAAACAGAGAGTACACAGTGGCAGAATACCGTGACTGACGCAAAATTAAGGAAATCTTTGACTATGTACAGACTTAGTGAGTATAGCTTGGCTATTGAGAAAGGCCGTTGAAGGCAGACCTGGCTCTCAAGAGCAGACAAGCTATGCACACTGCCCACAAAATGAGGTGGAAACTGAGCTGTACTTCCTAACCCCCTGCCAAATATATGACCATATTAGAGACACATATTTCCCTCAGATTACACAGACCCACAAAGAATTTGAAAACAAATCCAATATCTATTGGGTGAAATACCACATTGTGCAATCACAGCAGTAAGATTTGTGACCTGTTGCCACAAGAAAACGGCAACCAGTGAAGAACAAACACCATTGTAAATACAACCCATATTTATGTTTGTACTTTAACTATTTGCACATCATTACACCACTGTATATAGACATAATATGTCATTTGAAATGTCTTCAATATTTTGGAACTTTTGCAAGTGCAATGTTTACTGTAATTTTTTTATTGTTTATTTCACTTTTGTTTATTATCTATTTCACTTCCAAGGGCAATGTAAACATATGTTTCCGATGCCAATAAAGCCCCTTAAATTGAAAATTGAATTGAGAGAGAGACATAGAGGAGACAGAGAGAGAGAGAGAGAGAGAGAGAGAGAGAGAGAGAGAGAGAGAGAGAGAGAGAGAGAGAGAGAGAGAGTAAGAGAGACCACAAAAACTCTAAGTAAACTTCAATGCTATTTGGCTCTAAACAGAATATCTGACCACTGTGACTGATGGAAAACTGAGGAACAAACTGACTAGGTATAGTCTCAAACATGGCTGCCCAGACAGTCTGGCTATAGAGACCGGTTGTCACAGACAAACCAAGCTGCCAAGAGAGGACAGTCTGGCTATAGAGACCGGTCGTCACAGACAAACCAAGCTGCCAAGAGAGGACAGTCTGGCTATAGAGACCGGTCGTCACAGACAAACCAAGCTGCCCAGAGAGGACAGTCTGGCTATAGAGACCGGTCGTCACAGACAAACCAAGCTGCCCAGAGAGGACAGTCTGGCTATAGAGACCGGTCGTCACAGACAAATCTGGCTGCCCAGAGAGGACAGTCTGGCTATAGAGACTGGTCGTCACAGACAAACCAAGCTGCCCAGAGAGGACAGTCTGGCTATAGAGACCGGTCGTCACAGACAAATCTGGCTGCCCAGAGAGGACAGTCTGGCTATAGAGACCGGTCGTCACAGACAAACCAAGCTGCCCAGAGAGGACAGTCTGGCTATAGAGACCGGTCGTCACAGACAAACCTGGCTGCCCAGAGAGGACAGTCTGGCTATAGAGACCGGTCATCACAGACAAACCTGGCTGCCCAGAGAGGACAGTCTGGCTATAGAGACCGGTCGTCACAGACAAACCAAGCTGCCCAGAGAGGACAGTCTGGCTATACAGACCGGTCGTCACAGACAAACCAAGCTGCCCAGAGAGGACAGTCTGGCTATAGAGACCGGTCGTCACAGACAAACCAAGCTGCCCAGAGAGGACAGTCTGGCTATAGAGACCGGTCGTCACAGACAAATCTGGCTGCCCAGAGAGGACAGTCTGGCTATAGAGACCGGTCGTCACAGACAAACCAAGCTGCCCAGAGAGGACAGTCTGGCTATAGAGACCGGTCATCACAGACAAACCAAGCTGCCCAGAGAGGACAGTCTGGCTATAGAGACCGGTCGTCACAGACAAACCAAGCTGCCCAGAGAGGACAGTCTGGCTATAGAGACCGGTCATCACAGACAAACCAAGCTGCCCAGAGAGGACAGTCTGGCTATAGAGACTGGTCGTCACAGACAAACTTGGCTGTGCTCACTCTGCTCCATGGGAGAGGTAGAGACAGAGCTGCATTTCCTATTACCATGTGACAAATACTCAGACCAAAGATAAACTTTCTTTCCCAAAATGATCATTTAGCACAAAGAATTTGAAATTATAAAAAAAAAAATCTAATATTTATTTGGTGAAAAGCCTAAATGTGCAGTTTTGGCAACCAAATATATGTCCTCCTGCCACAACTTAAGGGCCAACCAATGAGAAATGCAATGTCATGTCAATAATATTTCCCAATTAGTTTAGTTTCTGCTTTCCTACCATGTCATGTGGCGTCTCAGTCAGGTTGAGACTGGTCTACTACTATTACTTTAATGGATTATAATTAGTCCCATTAATATTGTTGTTGAAGCTGCTGTAATGGTAATCACATTTCCACTACTACTATTATTATTATTATTATTATTGCTGTTGGTCCCACCATTTTTTGTTAAATGTATACTTTGACAATTTAATTAAGTAATTGAACTTGGCATGTAAATAAATTCAATTGAAATTGAGATAGAGAGAGACTGACTCCATCAGTCCCATCATCTTGTTGTAGGGTGTTTCTTATCAGCAGCCAGCACGCTGTCCCCTCGTCACGGTGGCTGCTGGGGAGCTGAACACTGAGCCCTGGCTGCCGCTAGGAAACAGAGAGGTGGACAAGGGACAAATGCCAATGAGCGTGGTCCCCTGGCCGAGCCAGCCCTGAGATCTCATTACTTCCCCAGACGAGGACATAGCGCTGGCCTGTGAGCACTCCGACCTCGGCCCCAGGTCTGATAGCCATGTTAACATGCAACAGGAGTCCTCTCCTTACTCGCCATTGCACGAGACTCTTGACCTTTACCTTCATCGATAACCACACAAATCCTATTTGATTTGGCCCCTACTGGAAGGTTTGGGGGTTAAAGGACTGGAATAGGCTAAGAGGGAGATAAGAGAGAGACTTTTGGGGAGGTTTGGCAGCTACTAGGTCTGTGTAAAGGTGTGTCGAGCTCTCTAATAAATCAGTGTGGGGAAGAAAGTGCAGAGGTGAGCAAAAAAATGTAGTGCACTCTCAAGGAGTTCAAAACAGACCTATAAAAGTTTAATGCACAGCTGGCAGCTAGCAGCCCGGCAGAAAAAAGGGGAGAGAGCTATTTCCAGAGCTGTAGCTAGCATTCATAATTCACATTATAGTTTTAGGCAGAGGAATACAGGGTTTCTGTTCAGATTCATCGTCTTCCTCTCTAACTTCTCATACTTTGCGTTCTATTATTACCAGTGATTGGAGACCACACTGGTTTGACTTGTCTGAACGTTTCATACCTCAGTCAAAATGCTAACTGGCAGCAGAGGTCCTCTCAAAAGACAGAGAGAGAAATCAAGATGATAGCTACCGCACACTGGTTGTACTTAACTCTGAGTGACAAGGAAAGAGGGAAAGAGAGAGAGAGAGAGAGAGAGAGAGAGAGAGAGAGAGAGAGAGAGAGAAAAAAAGAGGAAAGGAAGCAGACTTCAAAAGACCCTCTACATCTCACCTTTCCCTTAAAAGACTGGATGTCACGTTGTTTACCTCCTATCTCCACTCCCCCACCGCCCACCATCCATCCATTGCTCTCTGCACCTGAGCGTTTAGCTGACTAGAAACGGTGAGAAGCATTTTAAAATAGCCCATCTGTGCACCCTTTCAAGGAGCAGTATGGAGGAGGGCCGGGGATATCAATGCATCCATCCCTTGCTTAGGTGGACCACAGGACATGCGGCAGAGAGAGCCTGGCGAGAGGCACTACAGCAAAAAACACTCAGGCAGCCCACCTGATGCCCTATTCCCTCCACCAGGAAGGGGCCTCAGAGTTTAGTCACAATTCGAGGAGACAGAGTTGCTTGTCACTTTGGATAGGACACCACGCTGAAGTGGCTTCCTTCACAACACAACGTCAATTCATCATCCACACTGTTAACCCCCTGTCACTTCCCCTCCGCCCTGTATAATGAAGCATTTTGTCACTGGAAATTGGTGTGCGCTCATTCAGATAAGCTTCGTCAACGTCCCGGGAGCATGAAATGGCTTGTGATGGGGGTCGGGTGACGTGGAGGGCTGACTTGATTGAATCAGTCCTGTCGGGAGGGCTGTATGGCGATTAGTGGACTATTATGCAGAGGCAACAACAAATAACACCGACCACCACACAGACAGCAGGGAGACATGGGCACCTGGCCCTTTGTTGTAGTGGATCACACACACACACACTAACCAATCAACATTTACACACACACACACTACACACAATGAGTGTTCTCCAGTGCTCTTCTTGCCTGTGGTTCCTTGATCAGATGGCAGAATGTAGGTAGACAGAGCAACCTTGCTTCAGATATAAAGAGAGAAAAATAGAGAAAAAGTGAGATACAGAGAGATAAAGAGAGAAATGAGAGAAAAAGAGAGAAAAAGTGAGATACAGAGAGATAAAGAGAGAAATGAGAGAAAAAGAGAGAAAAAGTGAGATAAAGAGAGATAAAGAGAGAAAGGAGAGAAAGGAGAGAAAAAGAGAGATAGAGAGATAAAGATACAAAATTAGAGAAAATTAGAGATAAACAGAGATAAAGAGAGACAATTAGAGAAACAGATATAAAGAGAGATAAGGAGAGAAAAATAGAGAAAAAGAGAGATAAAGAGAGTTAAAGAGAGGAAATTAGAGGGAAAAAAAGAGAGAGAAGTAGAGAGAGGAGCAGCAGGCAGGCAGCAGCAGCTCTGGCCCAGCTCTTCCCATTAAGACTGCTGTGTGAAATGAGAGCTGAAGCACCGGCAGAGCCTGCTGTCACTCTCACTTAGTCCAACCCCCGCCAGTGGTCCCATGGCTGGCCCCAGCCTCACAGCAGTGGTCTGTACACTAGCTAGGCCTGGATGAGCCATAACTCTACACACACTAGTATTACAGCACCATGTGACAGCTGCTGATTAAAAAAAGAGATTAAAGTAATTTTGCTTGATTGATTTGATATTAGAACTAGGAAGGAAGCCCTTGTCTAGTCAAGATTTAAGACGGCAGAGTGAATCTTTATCTAAATGCAGGTATACTCCGGGTAATTAAGGTTATAAGGGAATGAGATCCTTATCTTAGGGTAAAGTAGTAGAGCGTAATTAAATAATATCTATTTTGTTTGTGGTCTGTATGCATGGGTGATGCTATCTATTTCCTTTTGGTAAAAGGAAATCTATTTACTTTGTTAGTGTCACGTCCTGGCTTGAGGGTCAGGGCTCTGTGCAGACCAGTCAAGTTCTTCCACACCAATTTTGACAAACCATTTCTGTATGGACCTTGCTTTGTTTCAACATTGTCATGTTGAAACAGGAAAGGGCCTTGCCCAAACTGTTTCCATAAAGAGTTGGAAGCACAGAATCATCTAGAATGTCATTGTATACTGTAGCGTTAAGATTTCCCTTCACTGGAACTAAGGGGCCTAGCCCGAACCATGAAAAACAGCCCCAGACCATTATTCCTCTTCCATCAAGCTTTACTTTTGCCACTATGCATTTGGCAGGTAGATGGTGATTGTGTGTGAGATTGTGTCAGCCCTATTCCTTCTGCGTGCTAAGGTGCATCTTTCTTCACCACATGCCTCCAGGATCACCTTGAATGCGCATGGAGTCTGCTGCTGAAGCTACTCTGCCACACAACATAGCACTGCCTGAACCCTGTGCAACTTCCAAATGGGAGGGAGACGTTTTGAATGCTGTACATGTACCCAGTCAAGCGTGAAGGCTTTGGACTCACACGTCAAAGAGCTGGCGGGATCTTTTGGGGGCTAAGTGCTTTGATGGCTTCTAGGTCATCTTATCAGGCAATGAACCCAGTCTGTAGTGTATCTGTATACCCAGGGTGATGCAGAGATAATGCCAGCATCCCAAATGGCACCCTATTCCCTACATAGTGCATCCATAGGTCTCTGGTCAAAAGCTGTGCATTATGTAGGGTATAGGGTGTCATTTGGGATGTATCCACCGTATCTAGCAGCATGTTTTCAAGCAACTCCTGCTGATAGCTTATCGTTAAGCCCCTTTTTTCCAGTTATGAAACAGCAGCCACAAGTTCTGGCTGTTCATGAATAGTTATGATGACCCCCTGTGTTAATGCACCTTAAGATCGTCCATCTTTGATTCCACGGCCCATAAACATGACCATTGAATTTGGGTTTAACAACTTTTAAAGTGCCTTCATGACACAACAGCATCAGCAACTCATTAAGCTTGCTATACATGCACCGCAGCCCCGTACGATTTGGTCAACCCAAATGTGTTTACTTCAAATCAAGTTTGAGAGCTGTGTGAATAAATAAACTCTCTTTCCTCACTCTCTGTGCGAAGCAACCGTTCTCCTTAAGATACAGTCCATCTGTAATGCTGCAATAACCTACACTGCTGCTTCAACATGATTTAAAACTTAACTAAATGGCTGCTGGGTTATTCAAGAATTCTTAGAAAGGTAACGCACAAAACCCATGACGTTGGCAAAGTCGCCACTCGTCGGGTATATTTACACGTACTGTAAAGCTGTGAAATGGAATTGCATTTTTTATGACTTTGCCCAGCCAAACTGCTGCATCAAATCAATGGAAGGGTTCCCTTCTATTACCACTGTTGGTCTAGTGTTGAACAAGTAAGTCAGGTTGAGTTCATCTTAAAGAGGTCATACAGGTTAATTACTCTGTGGGTCACACCATTTCACACCCCGATGGACACATTGGAAAAGGAGAGGAGTGTGAATCCGCTGTATAAGACTCTCTATTTGATCTCAATCACACTCCACACTACCCCTAATGGGTTCTCTGTTGACTGTGGAGATTGTTGTCTCTGTTAGGTTGATACTATAGCCTACCCACTACATGATTTATTAGAGATATATCAACCTAAGACCTGTTTGGGGTTGGGGACAATATGGTGTACAAACACATACAGTGCCTTCAGAAAGTAAATTATTCACACCACTTTCTCCACGTTTTGTTGTGTTACAGCTGTAATTAAAAGTTTATTAAATGTAGATTTTGTGTCACTGATCTACACACAATATCCCATAATGCCAAACTGGAATTTTGTAAAAACAAATACATAAAATTAAAAATAATAATTAAAATGAAGTAAAAATGAAAAGATGAAATGTCTTCAGTCAATAAGTATTCAACCCCTTTGTTATAGCATGCCTAAATAAGTTCAGGAGTAAAAATGTGCTTAACAAGTAAGATAGTAAGTTGCATGGACTCACTATGTGTTCAATAATAGTGTTTAACATGATTTTTGAATGACTACCTCGTCTCTGTACACCACACATAAAATTATCTGTAAGGTTCCTCAGTCGAGCAATGATTTTCAAGCACAGATTCAACCACTAACACCATGGAGGTTTTCCAATGCCTTGCAAACAAGGGAACTGAATATCCCTTTGAGCATGGTGACGTTATTAATTAGATTTGGATGGTGAATCAATACACCCAGTCACTACAAAGATACAGGCATCCTTTCTAACTCAGTGTCCAGCGAGGAAGGAAACCACTCAGGGATTTCACCATGAAGCCAATGGTAATTTTAAAACAATTACAGAGTTTAATGGTTGTGATATGAGAAAACTGAGGATGGATCAACAACATTGTAGTTACTCCACAATGCTAACCTAAACGACAGAGTAAAAAGAAGGAATAAAAAATATTCCAAAACATGCATCCTGTTTTCAACAAGGCACTTAAGTAATACTGCAACAAACATGGCAAGGATATTTACTTTTTGTCCTAAATACAGTGGTATGTTTGGGGTACATCATTGAATACCACTCTTTCTATTTTCAAGCATGGTGGTGGCTGCATCATGTTATGGGTATGCTTGTCATCGGCAAGGACAAGGACAGGGGAGTTTCTTTGGATAAAAATAAATGGAATATATCTAAGCACAGGCAAAATCCTAGAGGAAAACCTGGTTCAGTCTGCTTTCCAACAGACATGAGACAAATCCGCCTTTCAGCAGGACAATAATCTTAAACACAAGGTCAAATCTACACTGGAGTTGATTACCAACACAACATTGAATGTCCCTGAGGTGCCAAGTTACAGTTTTGACTTAAAACGGCATGCAAATCTATGGCAACACTTGAAAATGGCTGTCTAGCCATGATTAACAACCAACTTGACAGAGCTTGAAGAATTAAAAAAAGACCCTGGGCAAATATTGTAGAATCCAGGTGTGCAAAGCTCTTAGAGACTTACCCACAAAGACTTACAGCTGTAATTGCTACCAAAGGTGTTTCTAACCTGTATTGACTATTATGAAATACTATCTAATCAAGACACAGTACCAGTCAAAAGTTTGGACACACCTACTCATCCAAGGGTTTTTCTTTATTTTTACTACTTTCTACATTGTAGAATAATAGTGAAGACATCAAAACTGTGAAATAACACATATGGAATCATGTAGTAACCAAAAAAGTGTTAAACAAATCAAAATATATGTTGTATTTGAGATTCTTCAAAGTAGCCACCGCTTGTCTTGATGACAGCTTTGCACACTCTTGGCATTCTCTCAACCAGCTTCACCTGGAATGCTTTTCCAACAGTCTTGAAGGAGTTCCCACATATGCTGAGTACTTGGCTGCTTTTCCTTCACTCTGCGGTCCAACTCATCCCAAACCATCTCAATTGGGTTGAGGTCGGGTTATTGTGCAGGCCAGGGCATCTGATGCATCACTCCATCACTCTCCTTCTTGGTCAAATAGCCCTTACACAGCCTGGAGGTGTGTTGGGTCATTATCCTGGAGGAGACTTTCTGAAGGCACAACACACGTGGGGGAGCTGAGATGGAGTTAGGAGCTTGAAGATAAACTAAAAGTTGAAACAGTGGTTAGTAAGTCAAGACAGGGATCTCTATAGATCTCTGTAGATATAGAGAGAGAGAGTCTGAAAGAGACTTCGCTCACCGCTGGGCTGCCTCATATCCATGTGGTCCTACTGCTATGATGGAACAGCCCTATCATTCCAAATACGTTGATATAGTACGGAGAAAAACTAAATGGCTAGATTATGTTTGGTTCTGACATCTAAATCCAGAATCTACATTGTGTTATTATCACTGTGGAGAAGTTTCATATAACTATTCTTGTGCACCAGCACTTTATAATTTAGCACTTTATAATACAGCACTTTATAATATAGTACTTTATAATACAGCATTTTATAATACAGCACTTTATAATACAGCCCTTTATAATACAGCACTTTCTAAATACAGCACTTTATAATACAGCACTGTATAATACAGCACTTTATAATATAGTACTTTATAATACAGCACTTTATAATACAGCACTTTATAATATAGTACTTTATAATACAGCATTTTATAATACAGCACTTTATAATACAGCACTTTATAATATAGTACTTTATAATATAGGACTTTATAATACAGCACTTTATAATACAGCACTTTATAATATAATACTTTATAATATAGCACTTTATAATACAGCACTTTATAATACAGCACTTTATAATACAGCCCTTTATAATACAGCACTTTCTAAATACAGCACTTTATAATACAGCACTGTATAATACAGCACTTTATAATATAGTACTTTATAATACAGCACTTTATAATATAGTACTTTATAATACAGCACTTTATATTACAGCACTTTATAATACAGCACTTTATAATATAGTACTTTATAATACAGCACTGTATAATACAGCACTTTATAATATAGTACTTTATAATACAGCACTTTATATTACAGCACTTTATAATACAGCACTTTATAATATAGTACTTTATAATACAGCACTTTATAATATAGTACTTTATAATACAGCACTTTATAATATAGTACTTTATAATACAGCACTTTATATTACAGCACTTTATAATACAGCACTTTATAATATAGTACTTTATAATACAGCACTTTATAATACAGCACTTTATAATATAGTACTTTATAATACAGCACTTTATAATACAGAACTTTATAATACAGCACTTTATAATACAGCACTTTATAATACAGCACTTTATAATACAGGATAATGATATTGTTACCATATGATAGCAATACGAGACTTCAATATAGGACTGTGTTGGTGTGGAGACTGTGACATTATGCTCAAAATAGCAGTAGTCATGAGTACCGTCTGCAACATTTTTCTTCTTCTCTTGGCTGGTGAAACGCAGTGAAAAATTGTCTGTCAGCCCCACATCTATCAAACAGAATAGTATCGCTTACAGAAGAGGCAATTACCACCATTGAAGACTGTATCTTAATATACGGTTTACACATGCACACACAGTGGTTATTATCGTATCACATTTAAAGTCTCTGTCTTCTGTTTCCTTTCATGAGTCTTTTCTCCCATCATGGCTGTCAGGTTCAATTTGAATAGAGCCGGCTCCGTTATCATGACAGCCCACCCACACTGTCACAACTTGATGCCTGGGCCGAGCTAGCAGTGCATAAGAGGAGACAGAGAGGAGGGCTGTGTGGTGACCTTGTCCTTGATGTGAAGTATATGGCATTGTGCTGGCTGCCACTAAAGGCGTGATGTTCACAAATTTCATGGGCACTATTCTCTCCACAAATCACAGGTCATTTGTCCCTTCCTCCTCTCCTCCTCCCCTCCTTCTCCCCTCCTCCTCTCCTCTTCCCCTTCTCCCCTCCTCCTCCTCTCCTCTTCCTCTGCTCCCCACCTGCTACTCTCCTCCACTCCTCCTACTGTCCTCCCCTTCTCTCCTCCTCCTCTACTCCTCCTCTCCCCCTCCTCTCCTCCTCCTCTCCCACCCACCTCCTCACGTCGTCTCCTACCCTCCTCCTCACGTCCTCTCCTCTTCCACCCCCCTCCTCCCCTCCTATCCTCTCCTCCCCCCTCCACTCTTCCTCCTCTCCTCCTCTCCTCACGTCCTTTCCCTCTCCTCCCTCCTCCCTCCTCATATCCTCTCCCTCCCCTCCCTCCTCGCCTCCTCCTATCCTCTCTCTCCTCCTCCCCCTCCTCCCCACCTCCTATCCTATCCTCCCCCTTCTCCCCTCCTCCTCCTACCCTCTCCTCCCCCTCCTGCCCTCCTCCTCCCTCCTCCTCACCTCACCTCACGCCCTTTCCCCTCTCCTCCCCTCTCCTCCTCCCTCCCCTCCTCCTATCCCTCAACTCCCCCTCTTCCCCTCCTCCTATCCTCTCCTCCCCTCCTCCTCCTACCCCCTCCGCCTCCTCTCTCCTCCCCTCTTCTCCTCTTGTCCTTCCCCCTCCTCCCCTCTCTCCTCCCCACTCCTCCCTCCTCCTATCCTCTCCTCCTCTTCTCTCTCTCCTCCTCCTCCTCCTCCCTCCTCCTACTGTCCACCCCTCCTCTCCTCCTCCTCTCCTCCCGTCCTCCCCTCCTCTCCTCACGTCCTTTCCCCATACTCCCCTTTCCTCTTCCTTCCCTCCTCCTATCCTCTCCTACCCCCTCCTCCCTTCCTCCTATCCTCTCCTCGTCCCTCTCTCCCCTCCTCCCCCCTCTGCTCCCCTCTCCTCCTCCTATCTTCTCCCCCCTCCCTCCCCTGCTCTCCTCTTCCCCTCACCCCCTCCTCCTCACGTCCTCTCCTCCTCCCTTCCTCCCCCATCCTCCCCTCCCCTGCTCCTCTCCTCCTCCTCCTCCTCTCCTCTCTTCAACCTCTCATCCAATCCTCCCCTCCTCCTCCTCCCCCTCTCTCCTCCTCCCTCCTCTTCTCCTCCTCCCCTCCCTCCTCCTCCTATGCTCTCCTCCTCCTTTCCCCCTCCCTCTCCTACCTCTCCTCCTCCTCTCCTCCTCCCCTCTCTCCCCTCCTACCCACGCCCTCTTCTCCTCCTCCCCTCTCCCCTCCTCCTATCCTCTTTTCCTCCTCTCCCCCTCCCCTCCCCTTCTCCCCTCCTCCTCCTCTCTCCTCTTCCTCTGCTCCCCACCTGCTACTCTCCTCCACTCCTCCTACTGTCCTCCCCTTCTCTCCTCCTCCTCTACTCCTCCTCTCCCCCTCCTCTCCTCCTCCTCTCCCACTCCACCTCCTCACGCTGCCTCCTCCTACCCTCCTCCTCACGCCCTCTCCTTTTCCACCCCCTCCTCCCCTCCTATCCTCTCCTCCCCTCCACTCTTCCTCCCTCTCCTCCTCTCCTCACGCCCTTTCCCTCTCCTCCCTCCCCTCCTCATATCCTCTCCTCCTCCCCCCTCCTCCCTCGCCTCCTCCTATCCCTCTCCTCCCCCTCCTCCCCACCTCCCATCCTATCCTCCTCCCCCTTCTCCCCTCCTCCTACCCTCTCCTCCCCCCTCCTGCCCTCCTCCTCCCCTCCTCCTCACCTCACCTCACGCCCTTTCCCCTCCTCCCCTCTCCTCCTCCTCCCCTCCTCCTATCCTCAACTCCCCCTCTTCCCCTCCTCCTATCCTCTCCTCCCCCCTCCTCCTACCCCCTCCGCCTCCTCTCTCCTCCCCTCTTCTCCCCTCTTCATGGGCACTATTCTCTCCACAAATCACAGGTCAACTGTCCCTTCCTCCTCTCCTCCTCCCCCTCCTCCTCCCATCTCTACACTCCTCATCCTCTCCTCTTCCCCTTCTCCCCTCCTCCTCCTCTTCCTCGCCTCCCCACCTGCAACTCTCCTCCCCTCCTCCTACTGTCCTCACCTCCTCTCCTCCTCCTCCTCTCCTCTTCCTCTCCCCTCCTCTCCCACCCTCCTTCTCCCCTCTCCCACCCTCCTCCTTCTCCCCCTCTCCCCCCTCCTCCTCACGTCCTCTCCTACCCTCCTCCTCACGTGTTCTCCTCCTCCAGCCCCTTCCTCCCTCTCTCTCCTCCTGCTTGCCTCCTCCTATCCCTCTCCTCCCCTCCTCCCCTCCTCCTATCCTATCCTCCCCCCTTCTCCCCTCCTCCCTCCTCCTCGCCTGCTCCTCCTCCCTCCTCACCTCATGTCCTTTCCCCTCCTCCACTCCCTCCTCCACCCCTCCTCCTATCCTCAACTCCCCCCTCTTCCCCTCCTCCTATCTTCTCCCCTCCCTCCCCTGCTCTCCTCCTCCCCTCCTCCCCTCCTCCCCTCCCTCCACACGTCCTCCCCTCCTTCCCTCCTCTCCTCCCCCCTCCCCCTCACGTCCTCTCCTCCTCCCCTCCTCCCCCATCCTCCCCTCCTCCTCACCTCCCCCTCTCCTCCTCCTCCTCCCCTCCTCTCCTCCCTCCTCCTCCTCCTCTCCTCACGCCCTTTCCTCCTCCTCCTCCAGCCCCCCTCCTTCCCTCCTCTCTCCTCCCCCTCCTCCTCCTCACGTCCCTCTCCTCCTCCTCCTCCTCCCCCATCCTCCCCTCCTCCTTCCCTCCCCCTCCTCCTCTCTCCTCCTCCTCCCCTCCTCTCCTCCTCTCTCCCCCTCCTTTCCTTCCCTCCTCCTATCCTCTCCTCCCCCCTTCACCCCTCCTCCTATCTTCTCCTCCTCCTCTCTCCTGTCTCCCCTCCTACCCTCCCTCCTCCCTCCACCTATCCCATCCTATCCTCCCCTTCTCCCCTCCTCCTCCCCTCCTCGCCTGCTCCTCCTCCCCTCCTCACCTCATGTCCTTTCCCCCTCCTCCACTCCCCTCCTCCACCCCTCCTCCTATCCCTCAACTCCCCCTCTTCCCCTCCTCCTATCTTCTCCCCCTCCCTCCCCTGCTCTCCTCCTCCCCTCCTCCCCTCCTCCCCTCCTCCCCTCCTCCACACGCCCTCCCCCTCCTTCCCTCATCTCCTCCCCCTCCCCTCACGCCCTCTCCTCTCCTCCTCCTCCTCCTCCCCATCCTCCCTCCTCCTCCTCACCTCCCCTCTCCTCCTCCTCCTCCCCTCCTCTCCTCCTCCTCCCCTCCTCTCCTCCTCACGCCCTTTCCTCCTCCGCTCCCCCTCCTTCCCTCCTCTCTCCTCCCCTCTCCTCCTCACGTCCTCTCCTCCCTCCCCTCCTCCCCATCCTCCCCTCCTCCTTCCCTCCCCCCTCCTCCTCTCCTCCTCCTCCTCCCTCCTCTCCTCCTCTCTCTCCCCTCCTTTCCTTCCCTCCTCCTATCCTCTCCTCCCCCTTCACCCCTCCTCCTATCTTCTCCTCCTCCTCTCCCTCTCTCCCCTCCTACCCTCCTCCCCTCCTCCACCTATCCTATCCTATCCTCCCCCTTCTCCCCTCCTCCTCCCCTCCTGCTCCTCCTCCTCCTCCTCCTCACCTCATGTCCTTTCCCCTCCTCCACTCCCTCCTCCACCCCTCCTCCTATCCCTCAACTCCCCCTCTTCCCCTCCTCCTATCTTCTCCCCCTCCCTCCCCTGCTCTCCTCCTCCCTCCTCCCTCCTCCCCTCCTCCCCTCCTCCACACGTCCTCCCCTCCTTCCCTCCTCTCTCCTCCCCTCCCCCTCACGTCCTCTCCTCCTCCTCCCCTCCTCCCCATCCTCCCCTCCTCCTCACCTCCCCTCTCCTCCTCCTCCCCTCCTCTCCTCCTCCTCCCTCCCTCCTCCTCCTCTCACGCCCTTTCCTCCTCCGCTCCCCCTCCTCCTCTCTCCCTCCTCCTCCTCTCCTCCTCCTCCTCTCTCCTCCTCTCCCCCTCCCTCCCCTCTTCTCTCCCCCTCTCCTCCTCTCCCTCTCCTCCTCCTCTCCTCCTCCTCCTCCCCTCCTCCTATCCTCCTCCCCTACTCCTTTTCCCCTCCTCCTCCCCTCTCCTCCTCCTATTCTCTCCTCACCCCTCCTCCCCTCCTCCTATCCTCTCCTCCTCCTCCTATCCCCTCCTCCCCCTCCCCTATCCCCTCCTGCTCTCCTCTCCTCGCCTCCTATCTTACTCCTTTCCTCCTCCTCCAACCCTCCTCCTATCCTCTCCTTCCCCCTTCTCCCCTACTCCTACCCTCTCCTCCTCCTCTCTCCTCCCCCTCCTCTCCTCCTCCTCCCCTCCTCTCTCCTCACATACTTTCCCCCTCCTCCCCTCTCCTCCTCCTCCCCTCCTACTATCCTCTCCTCCCCCCTCCTCCCTCCTCATATCCTCTCCTCCTCCTCTCTCCCCCCTCCTTCCCTCTCCCCCTTCCCTCTGCTCCAATCCTCCTCCTCCTCACGCCCTCTCCTCCTCCCCTCCCCTCCTCCTATCCTCTCCCCCTCCTCTCCCCCCTCCTCCTCTCCTCTCTCTTCCCTCTCCCCCCTCCCTCCCCCCCTCTCTCTCTCCTCTCTTCCTCCTCTACCCCCTCCCTCCCCTCCTCTCCTCTCCTCCTCCCCTCGTCCCCTATCCTCTCTTCCTCCTCTCCTCTTCTCCCATCCCCCCTCCTCCTACCCTCCCCTCCCCCCCTCCTCCTCCTCCCCTCATCCTCTCTCCTCCCTTCCTCCTATCCCCTCCCCCTACTCCTTTCCCCTCCTCCTCCCCTCTCCTCCTCCTATTCTCTCCTCACCCCTCCTCCTCCTCCTCCTCCTATCCTCTCCTCCTCCTCCTCCTATCCCTCCTCCCCCCCTCCCCTATCCCCTCCTGCTCTCCTCTCCTCGCCTCCTATCTTACTCCTTTCCTCCTCCTCCAACCCTCCTCTTATCCTCTCCTTCCCCCTTCTCCCCTACTCCTACCCTCTCCTCCTCCTCTCTCCGCCCCCTCCTCTCCTCCTCCTCCCCTCCTCTCCTCACATACTTTCCCCCTCCTCCCCTCTCCTCCTCCTCCCCTCTTACTATCCTCTCCTCCCCCCTCCTCCCTCCTCATATCCTCTCCTCCTCCTTCCCTCCCCTCCTCCTATCCTCTCCTCCCTCCTTCCCCCTCCTCCTATCCTCAACTCCCTCCTCCTCCCCTCCTCCCTTCCTCCTCACGCCCTCTCTCTTCCTCCTCTCCCCTCCCCTCCTCCCTCCCCCTCATCCACTCCCTCCTCTCCTCCCCTCCCCTACTCCCCTCCCCTCCTCCTCCCTCCTCCCCTCCTCTCCCTCTCTCCTCCCCTCCTCCTCACATCCTCTCCTCCTCCACCCCCTTCCTCCCTTCTCTCCTCCTCCTCCCCTCCTCCCCTCCTCCCATCCCTCTCCTCCCCTCCTCCTATCCTCTCCTCCCCCCTCTTCCCCTCCTCCTATCCCCTCCTCA
Source organism: Brachymystax lenok tsinlingensis (assembly GCA_030435695.1). Taxonomy (NCBI): domain Eukaryota; kingdom Metazoa; phylum Chordata; class Actinopteri; order Salmoniformes; family Salmonidae; genus Brachymystax; species Brachymystax lenok. Next base: position 14,898,111 of record CM059784.1, read on the forward strand.
CGCCCTCCTCTCTTCCTCCTCTCCCTACCCTCCCTCCCTCCCCCTCATCCACTCCCTCCTCTCCTCCCTCCCCTACCCCCTCCTCCCTCCTCCTCCTCCTCCCCTCCTCCCCTCCTCTCCTCTCCTCCTCCTCCTCCTCACATCCCTCTCCTCCTCCACCCCCTTCCTCCCTTCTCTCCTCCTCCTCCCCTCCTCCCTCCTCCTCCCATCCTCTCCTCCCCTCCTCCTATCCTCTCTCCTCCCCTCTTCCCCTCCTCCTATCCTCTCTCTCCCCCCTTCTCCCCTCCTCCTACCCTCTCCTCCTCCTCCCCCTCTCCTCACATCCTTTCCCCTCCTCCCCTCTCCTCCTCCCCCTCCTCCTCCTCCCCTCCCCTCCCCCTCATCCACTCCCCCTCCCTCCTCCTCCCCCTCCCCATCCTCCTCCTCCTCCCCTCCTCCTCCTCCCCTCCCCTCCCCTCCTCCTCTCATCCTCTCCTCTCTCCTCCTCCTCCTCCTCCTCTCCTCCCTCCTCCTCCTCCCCTCTCCTCCTCCCCCTCCTCCCCTCCTCCTATCCTCTCCTCCCCTCCTCCTCCCTCCTCCTATCCTCTCCTCCACCTCTCTCCCCCTCCTCCCCTCCTCCTATCCTCTCCTCCCCCTCCTCCCCTCCTCTTATCCTCCCCTCCTCCCTCGTCTCCCACTCTCCTCCTCAAGTCTCCTCCTCCTATCCTCACCTCCTCTCCTCTTCTCCCGTCCCCTCCTCCTCCTATCCTCCCGTCCCCCTACTCCCCTCCTCCCTCCTCTTCCTCTCCTCCTCCTCCCTACCCTTCTGCTTTTACATTGAGGTCCTTGAGATAACTGGTGTTGAATGTTCGGCGGCTGTAGCAGAGGGCTAAGTGTGCGCTGAGTTATGTTGACAGAAACATTACTTCACGGGAGGCACCACTGCCCGCCAGCTCCCTTCTCCCGCACCTCCCCCAAGTTTCACAGTGACATTTCGGGAATGAATGATATTTAGGGGCCGGATGGAATTTCATTTGAGCAATGAAATTACCGAAGGTTAAAAGGAAAGAAAAACAAATGCAATCAAGCCATTGATTTTCAGACAAAAACTGCGGTGATCCATTGGAGGCTATAACTGCAGTCTATAAATAAGAAGCCTCATGTCTGCCTTTGTCGTAGGCCCATAACAGTACAGAGCAAAATATTGACAACACTGTTTCATGAAGGGGGCCTGACCGCCTAAGCAATTGTAAGGGAAACACTGTTTAATACTGCAGGGTTTATCTTGCCTATTTCATATTCGTCGCAGATAAGAAATGAGAGGCATTTTCCACATGGGTTATTCATGACCAAACTATTGGTGACTCAGGTACTTTTTACACATTTTTTTCTAGTGCTTAAGTCATCATTCTCTTCCCAAGCGAACAGGCTTGGCACAGCACTCCTCAACAGTTGACAGTTACTGTCACCTGGTGAAAAGTCAACTCTGCTCGCAGTCCTATCCTACTCCTGGTCCATCTCTCACCCACTGACAGCTAGGCCTATACCTATTCTTATAGTTGATTGCATACAGTGAGGGAAAAAAGTATTTGATACCCTGCTGATTTTGTATGTTTGCCCACTGACAAAGAAATGATCAGTCTATAATTTTAATGGTAGGTTTATTTGAACAATGAGAGACAGAATAACAACAATCCAATCCAATCCAGAAAAACGCATGTGAAAAATGTTATGAATTGATTTGCATTTTAATGAGGGAAATAAGTATTTGACCCCTCTGCAAAACATGACTTAATACTTGGTGGCAAAACCCTTGTTGGCAATCACAGAGGTCAGACGTTTCTTGTAGTTGGCCACCAGGTTTGCACACATCTCAGGAGGGATTTTGTCCCACTCCTCTTAGCAGATCTTCTCCAAGTCATTAAGGTTTCGAGGCTGACGTTTGGCAACTTGAACCTTCAGCTCCCTCCACAGATTTTCTATGGGATTAAGGTCTGGAGACTGGCTAGGCAACTCCAGGACCTTAATGTGCTTCTTCTTGAGCCACTTCTTTGTTTCCTTGGCCATTTGTTTTGGGTCATTGTCATGCTGGAATATCCATCCACAACCCATTTTCAATGCCCTGGCTGAGGGAAGGAGGTTCTCACCCAAGATTTGACGGTGCATGGCCCCGTCCATCGTCCCTTTGATGCGATGAAGTTGTCCTGTCCCCTTAGCAGAAAAACACCCCCAAAGCATAATGTTTCCACCTCCATGTTTGACGGTGGGGATGGTGTTCTTGGGGTCATAGGCAGCATTCCTCCTCCTCCAAACACGGCGAGTTGAGTTGATGCCAAAGAGCTCCATTTTGGTCTCATCTGACCACAACACTTTCACCCAGTTGTCCTCTGAATCATTCAGATGTTCATTGGCAAACTTCAGACGGGCATGTATATGTGCTTTCTTGACTAGGGGGAGGATTTCAGTCCTTCATGGCGTAGTGTGTTACCAATTGTTTTCTTGGTGACTATGGTCCCAGCTGCCTTGAGATCATTGACAAGATCCTCCCATGTAGTTCTGGGCTGATTCCTCACCGTTCTCATGATCATTGCAACTCCACGAGGTGAGATCTTGCATGGAGCCCCAGGCCGAGGGAGATTGACAGTTCTTTTGTGTTTCTTCCATTTGCGAATAATCGCACCAACTGTTGTCACCTTCTCACCAAGCTGCTTGGCGATGGTCTTGTAGCCCATTCCAGCCTTGTGTAGGTCTACAATCCTGTCCCTGACATCCTTGGAGAGCTCTTTGGTCTTGGCCATGGTGGAGAGTTTGGAATCTGATTGATTGATTGCTTCTGTGGACAGGTGTCTTTTATACAGGTAACATGGTGAGATTAGGAGCACTCCCTTTAAGAGTGTGCTCCTAATCTCAGCTCATTACCTGTATAAAAGACACCTGGGAGCCAGACATCTTTCTGATTGAGAAGGGGTCAAATACTTATTTCCCTCATTAAAATGTAAATCAATTTATAACATTTTTCACGTGTTTTTCTGGATTTTGTTGTTGTTATTCTGTCTCTCACTGTTCAAATAAACCTACCATTAAAATTATAGACTGATCCTTTCTTTGTCAGTGGGCAAACGTACAAAATCAGCAGGGGATCAAATACTTTTTTCCCTCACTGTACATATTTTATGTGGCAGTACTGTTGAATTGATTTAGAACAAACAAACATTTTTCTAGCCTATTGTTAGGCTTATACTATAGTATATAACCTAGTTGTTTGTATGTAGCCTACATAAACCAACTGTATGTAGACAGAGAATATAATAATAGAACTGACATCCGCTCTGTCCTTCTATTTATGAAAATCCCATCAACGTTAATGACAGGAGGAAAGGCGTTGCATTATGCATGGGATAGGTACTTACAGTAACACTGCACTTTACACATTACCGGAAAGAGTCTAACTTCAAAGTCTCCTCATATCAGTAGGAAGTGAAATAGACAGAGAGCTATGATATACCCCTTCCTGGACTGAAGCCCCAAAAGATCCACATCAATAGGCTCCTTTCATTTAACTAAGAAATACATAGCAAGCAAGTAAAAAAATTTTGAAATCCTACGCCCCTGGGCCAGATATCTTGAGATGAATGGAGTTTTTCCGCCTCCAATTCCATAAAGCCTGCACAGCAAATTTCACACAGCCATTTTGCGCTCTACTGATAAAACACTTTGAAAGCCCAATGACACAGACAATGCCTTCAGATGGGGGAAGAGCGACGTTCCTTTTCTCTCACTCCTTTTTCATCAACGTCCCCAAAAACCTAGGGAACTGCAGTATTGGAATAGGAAAAAAACGCCACCAAAACTGACTACGGCGTTCACACCCGCTCACTTCAAAAAAGACAAATCATTTGGCTGAAGAGGAAGCCATCAAATGAAACATGTTCATTTGCAGCTGATAGCCCTTGTGCCGCAAATGATTAAAGCATATTTGGCCTGGATGCCATGGTTTCAAGTGTTATTTGAAATAAGACGTATTAGGGGCCAACACAATGACTACGCACCTGCAAGCCACTCTCTCTCCCAGCCAGTGTTTTCAGCTCAGCTCATCTGCATACTGGCACTCACAGCTCTTTATTGATGAATAAAAGGACATGGCTGGAGAGGGGGCTTGCTTTTAATGCTTAATGTGAGGGAAAATGAGATGGATTATGTCCCTGTAAATCATTTCCCCACTTCCGGCTCAGTGCCTTTAGCTCATCTCCGGAGGAAACTGAGTTGCCTAATGAAGATTTCACATTTGGACCTCTCCTGGAAGCCCTCATATTTTACCTCAGCTCTTCACGTCATCTTCCAAACCAGTGGAGCATGCTGTGTACCTCTACTGAAGGCGGTCAAACCTTTTTCCTCTGCAGTCCGTCTGGGGAGCTGTTGGAGGAGGACTTTCAATTAAAGAGTGCTTAAGGAAGTTATCTCTCTCCCCTGACTGGTTCTCAAACCCGCCGAGGTGCTTCGTCAACTTGCTATCCATTGGCTCATTAACAGTTGCTGGCGACTAGAAGGAAAATAAAAAGGCTGTTTCTCTGTTCGCTTATCTAATCCATTTGGCACAGTCACAGCTGATGATGTCATGTGTTATTAACTGAATGTGGGTTTGAATCGCAGGCCTATGTAGATTAAAGGCCCTGGTCCTGCTAGGAAGCCATTGTAGTATCCCCGCATGCCCACACTAGAGGATGAGTAATGGTACTTCACTGACACACCTCCTCCCACAGGGAAAGAGAATGGGGTGGCAGGCGGTAGCGGGCGGACCACATCTGTGAGCTCACCGCAGTTGGCCTCCATCCCTTTTAATCCAGACGATGCTTCTCCCCATGTCCCCTTGTCCCAAGTTCAGAGCTAGCGCTTTGCCTATTACCCCCTCGGGCTGAGGCTCCCCTTCTCTGGACTAACCTGACATTCAGACGCTATTTAGAGCCATTAGGCCACTAAGGTCAGCATTTGACTTACAGCTTCGGGCGGAACAGTTTTTTTTGTGCCTTGCTGTTTTTTCAACAGACTGCACACAGAGCATTCCATTACTCATTAGCTTTGGCTTGTGGTCCATTATAAAGCTGGAAAAGGGAAAATAGGGACAAAAGTAGGGACATTCAAGCTGGCATTGCAGTTATTGTTTTTTGCAGCAGCTTTTAATGAGGAATGGTCTGGTAAACATTCAGAAAACTAATGGAGGCCAATCTGTTTTCCTGAGGAAGAGATAGGGAAAAGAGCCTAGAGATGCCATTTTAATCTAAGGGCAACTTTTATAGGATGACGACTTTGGATAGCCAATGACAACTGACGACAGACGATTAACCAGTAGTGAGAATCTCAGAGGGTCCCCCAGTATTTACTTGATAGAAGAATCAAGGCTCATACATTTCCTGATGGAGTTGAGGTGAAGGAGTTCAAGAATGAGCGTTTAGAAAGTGGAGCGGTGGACGCATCAGCCACTCCCTGACAGAAAGGGCAATGACATACAGGGGAGTCCAGATTGTTCTATACAAACCTTCAAAACATAAGAGGAAAATTACACATCTCCAACAACACATAGAAGCAGCATGGTGGTGAAAAACCATGTGTAATTTTCAAGAGATTATATGTGTGAAAATACATTACTAACGGGGGACAAAGACACAGCAACAATTGAATGGTTACAAATTGAAAGTGGAATCAGGGGATAGGCTAAGTGATGCATCACTCACAGGCAATAACTTAACACCGCTTCCTTCAACAGCAGCTTTCTGTTTCCAAGTCATGTTTTCAATGGGTATTCGTCTTTTGTCCATTGATTGGATTTATAAAATGCTTTTTCTCTAGATGGTTTACATTGTATGGGGAAGCTGGGCATCTGCCTTGGGGTATCGAGATCTCCCTAGACCAGAGAAAAGAGTGTCCCTACTGGCCCTCCAACACCCCTTTCAGTAGTATCTGGTCTTCCATCCAGGTGAGGTACCAAACAGGACCGAACCTGCTTAGCTGCAGAGGCCAGCAGTGCAACATATAGTTTATTTCTGTTAGATAACTACGTCAATGAAACAAAAAGTAAGCCTGTTTTATCTTTTTTTGTTAACATCTTGTTATAGTCTTCAGACAAACAGAGACAAAACTGCGTTTTCTTGCACCAAACAGCTGCGTTGGACATGCGTTTCATGCATTTTGACACAGGCACAAACTCAGGAGGTGTCATAGGGGGTCTTCAAATGGGGTAGAGAGATACAGGACAGACAAGAAAACACTCAATAACAGCCTTATAAATATATATAATAGCTCTGGTCTGATGTCTCAAGAACATTACATTTAAGTTTTTGTTGTCTTTTACTGTGGACTTTTCTTACCTAAGAACATTTGAATTTGATACGATTTCAGCCTCACGGTCTGTATTATGTGGGGTTCATTAGCAGTTTTTTTCTTCATACACAATAAGGAGCCTGTAAATGAACTGTAATTGAAATGAACTCCTGCATGGTGTTGCCGGCTACAGAGAACCATGAGAGTAGAACACTCAGACAGCTAATTAGAAAAGGATAACATGGCCATGTTTTTCAATGTTTTTCCATTTGTTTCTGCCCTGCCTGCTACCATAACATCATTGTCCTTCGATCAACACCTGCGGAACTAAGACCCGAATGTCACTTTCCAGGGAGGTAGGCTCTGGCTGTAATTTCACTTACATTTTTCAATCACAAATCCAATTCGAGAGTAGGGTAGAAAACTGCATTCATATTTGATCAGCAGCTATCAAATCAAAGGCCCCCCAATAAAGCCAGCCAGCTTTTCTGTGACTATACATCATAGCAATGAGCAGTAAAGAGGCTGTGGCCTCCTAGTATTCTAGCCAGCTCCCCAGCCCCCACTCATTCACATATCCGTGAAATGTCCGCCTTTTCCGCACACTCGCTGCAAACTCGCCTTGACCTCGGGCGAAAAAACAACAAAAGCGCCTTGTCACTTCCACGCTGTGAAGAGCAGACTAATTAATCTGTGGAGTGTGGTCGCACCGTCCTCCCCGGCCTCAGCCTAGCGAGAGAGAGAGAGGACGAAAGAGAGGAGATAAGGAGAGAAAGACAGAGAGTAGAAGAGAAAGCGGGAGAGAGGACGAAAGAGAGAGAGGGAGTGTGGCTCTCCTTATTAAATTCCACCAACATTTATTCCACACGTTAATTTCATTGAGTTCCAGGGGTGAGACATGAAGGCAGAGCAGGAACAAATTGCTTTCATGTTACAGAGAGCATTCCCACTGGATGGCAACGTGCAGGACGCGTCTCCTCTAATTAAATTCCCCCCCGTTGTATTTAAAAACCATAAGATGTAATTAGAACATTTAGTTCCATTAAAAACACAGACATTTTTTCCCCCTCCTCCTCCATGCCAAAATGTAATTACATTTGGGTTTGCTGCAGTGTCCCTGAGTCCTTGTTGGGAGAGTTGCTATAGAGATGACCACCACAACAGAGCCTGTGCCAGGCAATCCTTCAATGTTGCACAAATACGCACACACCTCGCCTTATCTATGTTTACCGTTATGTCCTGCACACACACACACACATACATTCTATCTGTCTCTTCCACATTCACTGCACACATGCATACAGACACATACAGCCTAACACACACACCCTCTATTCTTAATCAGGCACTGACCAATAGCCTCTGAGCTAGACACTCATATTTTCCCGAAAACCTACCAAGATATGGCCACTATGCCAGAGTTCGCCCAAAATAAGACTGTTGCTGCGCCACTATGTAAAGGTTTCACAGCAAGGGAAACTGATATTTAGTAATGATAGAGTAACTTTGATCACCAATGTTGTGAATTGAGAAACATGCCCATTCAGAGCGCTATCATGTTCCTCAATTAATTCAGCGCATATCAGTGGTAGGCCTGCCTAGGCTATGTCGACACAGAGCGCGCTCAGAACGCACCCCGATTGTTGAATCATACAAACTTTGTAAAGGCAGTCAAACAAAAGTCAAATGACCAAAGTTGCTAAGCTTGCTAGCTAGATAACCTCCCATGAATGACAGAATATCTCATAGTTGGCAAAATACAGTTGATGATTGTACATATAGCAGATAAGCTCATGAATAACATGGATATGAAGACACAAACATTTTTAAATATTAAGGTATCTTAAAGGGGACCAACTCTGTTAGAAAAAGGTGCCTTTAGGTGCCTTTTGGCAAACTCCAAGCGGGCTGTCATGTGCCTTTTACTGAGGAGTGGCTTCCGTCTGGCCACTCTACCATAAAGGTCTGCTTGGTGGAGTGCTGCAGAGATGTTTGTCCTTCTGGAAGATTCTCCCATCTCCAGAGAGGAACTCTGTCAGAGTGACCATCGGGTTCTTGGTCACCTCCCTGACCACGGCCCTTTTCTCCCGATTGCTCAGTTTGGCCAGGAGGCCAGCTCTAGGAAGAGTCTTGGTGGTTCCAAACTTCTTCCCTTTAAGAATGATGGAGGCCACTGTGTTCTTGGGGAGCTTCAGTGCTGCAGACATGTTTTGGTATCCTTCCCCAGGTCTGTGTCTCGACACAATCCTGTCTCGGAGCTCTATGGACAACTCCTTTGACCTCATAGCTTGGTTTTTGCTCTAAAAACATCTCAAGAATGATCAATGGAAACAGGATGCACCTGAGCTCAATTTCAACTCTCATAGCAAAGGGTCTGAATACTTATGTGAATAAGTTTTTTTAATTTTTATAAATTGCTAACATTTCAACATTTGCTTTGTCATTATGGGATATTGTGTGTAGATTGATGAGGGACATTTTTTTTCTCATCCATTTAAGAATAAGGCTGTAATGTTTTAAAATGTGGAAAAAGTCAAGGGTTCTGAAAACTTTCTGAATGCACTGTACACGTTGTATACTCACTTCTTAATCCCTACTGATACGCATCTAACTAGTGCAGTGACACGCCGTATCAATTAATAGGACTGACGGGACAGATCGGAATGTTTAGCTTAAAATGTTGATAAACTATTGCGTTGTTCTCAAAACCAGTTTAAATCAATATAGCCTACAGTTTTCTAGAAATCAGGCTTTTTTTTGGGTTCAGGCTCATTTAATTTACGTGATTTCGGACCAGGCCTGGGGTCGGGCTTCAGCTCACCGGGTTTGGGTCGGACCGAGATATAACTTTCAGAACTGATGAGACTCGTGGTGTTGATGCACATGTTGTGGATTTTGTGGAATTGCATTAGTGCGACATTGGGGGAAATTTCCTGGTCTTTTTTGGGGGTGAAGAGTGGTCACGGGAGAGTCCCGGGATCCCAGTTACCTGTCTTAATCCCTAGTCTGAGTTTAGGCGTCCATCTTTATCATCATGAGCAGTAGGGAGAGTTGTCTCCTCTCAACCTCCCTCTGCATCTGACTACCACTCCCTGCCTCCTCTGCTCCTCCCTCCCCACTACCCTCTACAACTCTCTACCTCCTCTGCTCCTCCCTCTCCACTACCCTCTACAACTCTCTACCTCCTCTGCTCCTCCCTCTCCACTACCCTCTACAACTCTCTACCTCCTCTGCTCCTCTCTCTCCACTACCCTCTACAACTCTCTACCTCCTCTGCTCCTCCCTCCCCACTACAACTCTCTACCTCCTCTGCTCCTCCCTCTCCACTACCCTCTACAACTCTCTACCTCCTCTGCTCCTCCCTCCCCACTTCCCTCTCCATCTCCCTACCTCCTCTGCTCCTCCCTCCCCACTTCTCTCTCCATATCTCCTCTGCTCTTCCCTCCCCACTTCCCTCTCCATCTCCCTACCTCCTCTGCTCCTCCCTCCCCACTTCTCTCTCCATATCTCCTCTGCTCCTCCCTCCCCACTTCCCTCTCCATCTCCCTACCTCCTCTGCTCCTCCCTCCCCACTTCTCTCTCCATATCTCCTCTGCTCCTCCCTCTCCACTTCCCTCTCCATCTCCCTACCTCCTCTGCTCCTCCCTCTCCACTTCCCTCTCCATCTCCCTACCTCCTTCAATACACTGAACAAAAATATAAACGCAAAATTTCAAAGATTTTACTGTGTTACAGTTCATAAAAGGAAATCAGTCAATTGAAATAAATAAATTAGGCCCTAATCTATAGATTTCACATGACTGGTAATACAGATATGCATCTGTTGGTCACAGAGACCTTTTAAAAAAAGTAAGTGCGTGGATCAGAAAACCAGTCAGTATCTGGTGTGCAGTGTGAAATCTCCCTCACATAGAGTTGATCAGGCTGTTGATTGTGGCCTGTGGAATGTTGTCCCACTCCTCTTTAATGGCTGTGCGAAGTCTGGTGAGTATGCAGGCCATGGAAGAACTGGGACATTTTCAGCTCCCAGGAATTGTGTATAGATCCTTGTGACATGGAGCCGTGCATTATCATGCTGAAACAAGGTGATGGCGGTGGATGAATGGCACGACAATGGGCCTCAGGATCTTGTCACGGTGTATCTGTGCAATCAAATTGCCATCGATAAAATGCAATTGTGTTCGTTGTCCGTAGCTTATGTCTACCCATACCATAACCCCACCGCCACCATGGGGCACTCTGTTCACAACATTGACATCAACAAACCGCTCGCCCACATGGCGCCATACCCGCTGTCAGCCATCTACACGGTACAGTTGAAACTGGGATTAATCCATGAAGAGCACACTTCTCCAGCGAACCAGTGGCCAGCGACAGTGAGCATTTGCCCACTAAAGTCGGTTACGACGCCGAACTGCAGTCAGGTCAAGACCCTGGTAAGGACTATAAGCACATAGATGATCTTCCATGAGACAGTTTTTAACAGTTTGTGTAGAAATTCTTTGCTATGCAAACCCACAGTTTCATCAGCTGTCTGGTTAGCTGGTCTCAGATGATCCCACAGGTGAAAGTCCTGGGCTGGCGTGGTTACACGTGGTCTGCGGTTGTGAGGCCGGTTGGAAGTACTGCCAAATTCTCTAAAACGACGTTGGAGGTGTCTTATAGTATAGAAATTAACATTCAATTCTCTGGCAACATCTCCAGTGGCCACACTCCCTCAAAACTTGAGACATCTGTGGCATTGAGTTGCGTGACAAAACTGCCCATTTTAGAGTGGCCTTTTATTGTCCCCAGCACAAGGTGCACCTGTGTAATAATCATGCTGTTTAATCAGCTTCTTGATATGCCACACCTGTCAGGTGGATGGATTATCTTGGCAAAGGAGAAATGCTCATTACAGGGATGTAAACAAATTCGTGCACAACATTTTAGAGAAATAGGCTTTTTGTGTGTATGGAACACTTGGCTCTTTTAATTTAGCTCATGAAACATGGGACCAACACTTTGCATGTTGCGTTTATATTTTTGCACATATTTCAGATAATTTCACAATTCCAATTATTTCTATTTCTGCATTTCTTCATTTCTGCTTTCCAAATCAATAGCGATGATGATACCCTACATTCATTGACAGTCTGTGTGGTATCGAGGTCACAGATTTTAGCTAGGCTGGTTTTTGTATCATGCCAAGTGTATACATTGGTTTTATATAATGCTGGGATAAGCCATGGGCTCTCAGTTTGTGTGAGCACACAGCTGTCTTGCTCTAAGCACGGGCTCTATTCAAATTCACGGCGTGTTGCTGGCCAAATTAAATCCCAAAGACCATTACAAGTATCACTATAACTGCAAGCCACTGGTGCCTTCAGAACGCCTTACTTGCTTGTGAGTAAAGCAAAGAAATCAAATGTTTATATTGATTCCAGTCGATCATGATTTGTAAATTCAAAGCATTTTCTTACAGAGAAAATGTTTTTTCCACTCAGCATATTAAATTGATGAATAGAGAAACAGCGTTAACAAAGCTGTGCACAATTGAATGGGATTCGAGATGGCTGCTAGTAAAAGGCCTGTTAATAACACTGGGGCCTAGTGAGTAGACCTTTAGAGCTGTGCTGTACACACACAGGCTTCCTCTGTGTCTCTGTCTGTGTTCCTGTGAACTTGATGAAACAGTGCCAGAGCTCTTTCTCACTCAATCAGTGTGCTATGCAGGCTAGCAACAGGGAGTGTGACATGTCAATGCCATCTCCACCGCGAGCCTGATGATGCAACTCGTTAGTGGAACACATTTAACAGGTGTGTGCTGGATGGGAGGGGGGTGTGTGTGTGTGTGTGTGTGTCTGTGTGTGTGTCTGTCTTATGTGGGCGATGTTCTACATGATAACAGAATACTTTTGGCGATCCTCTGCTTTGTTGTCAAGACTTGTCAAAAATGTACAATATATTCTCCCCCATCAACTATCAGCCCACAGACCAGACAAGCCAGGGAAGGCTGCACTGGCAGGGCTGACATGAAAGGCCTCATGCCCTCGGGAGACCGTTCAACCCAACAGCCCTCTCTCCTTGACTGAATGCACCTATTCCCTCACCCTGCAGGAAGCCAAACTTCTAAAGTGCAACGCGCCAAGGACAGCGCGCACACGGCTTGTTGCATTCAGGGGCGATACCAAGAAATGGCTCTCACGCTTTCATTTTGGCACACAAAGCAGACTCTTTTCTGTGACCAAAGGGGCCTTTACAAATCACGCCAGTGCCCATACGACAATCATCTGCAAAACCTCCCCTTCCCCTGGAGTCAGCCTATTCCACTTCTGACGAGAGGCGAGTGCCCAACTACACCTCCTGCTGCTGGCTCATTTGGAAGTGTGGCAGTCGCAGCACGCACACACACTTGCACTTCCGTGGAAACAGTCCCAGTCAAATTACACCTACACTGCTAACACACTTATTTTCCTCCTGAAACTTGTCAGTGTTGCGGTTCCACAGTGACAATCACAGCATACCAGGGGAGGTTCAGAGGCAGTGTGTGTGTGTGTGTGTGTGTGTGTGTGTGTGTGTGTGTGTGTGTGTGTGTGTGTGTGTGTGTGTGTGTGTGTGTGTGTGTGTGTGTGTGTGTGTGTGTGTGTGTGTGTGTGTGTGTGTGTGTGTGTGTGTGTGTGTGTGTGTGTGTGTGTGTGTGTGCACAATCATGTTTGCGTACGTGTCTCTTAGTTTGTTCTTACAGGAAGTGTACATGTGATGTCAGGTCTAATTAGCCAGCTAGTCCTGAGGCTCATTACTCACAGCCAGGAGGAGGAGGAGGCGGGAGCATGGGGAGTATCCACCACCTTCAGACACTCATCTCCACTCTCCTCTCACTTCAGAAGGGCGACAAGGCTTTGATAAGGGCACACACACCCTCTCTTGACCTGGTGTCACACCCCTAGAGTGCCACCCCTCTCCCCTTCCTCCCCTGGAACCTGTTTGAGATGTGCGACATCAGAATCCTTCCTGTCAGTCCAGTGAGATGACCCCACAACAGCATGTTTATTTATCTGATTCCAGACAGCATTGGTAATAAGGTCTGGTAATAGGCTACATAACAAGTTTGTCCTTTAGTTCATTTAAAAGCAGACCAGTTATGTGAGTTGTTGTTGAGATAGGCTGTTGTAATCTGGGCAGAGAAAACGGCTGACATTCCAATATGTTTGAACAAGGTGTACATGAGTATTAGGTTTGGTATTCGATTCCACGAGGAGACACGTGTGCACTATCAAATGTATGGCTTTCAGGTGCTTTCCATTATCATATATCAACAGAATACATGCTTTCTGTCTGAGCGCCCATTTATTGCTCAACACAACAAACAAAAAAACTGTCAAACAAAGAGGAAAGCCAGTATAAAAGCGGAGATGCACTGCTGACCCTAACCTCAGTGACCCTAATATCAGTGACCCACCTTGGAACCCTCTGGTCTCATTTGGTTCTGATACAGAATACTGATGCTCCCAGCCTCCATATGCCCTCTGTTTAAGAGGGTCTGGAGGGCGGTGTGTGTGTGTGTGTGTGTGTGTGTGTGTGTGTGTGTGTGTGTGTGTGTGTGTGTGTGTGTGTGTGTGTGTGATCCCACCACTGCCTCCAGTCCTTTCTGCAGTCCAGACCCATAGTCTCACAATTCTCTAGTATGCCCATTCAGTCACTACTGCCGTCACTCCTCACCTCTAACTGGCGTCCGCACCCGAAGCACTGGACTCCACCTGGTCAGCCTAAGGGTCCAGCATGATGCAGATGAGCTTCCTCATGCTAGATTGGGCCACACATACTGTATGGCTACTGTATAACCCTAGCCAAACTCAGACACACACACAAGTGCGCACACATGCACTCATGCACACACGCACACAACTCCCTTCTTTGATTTCTAGAGTTATATCTTGACCATATTAGAGTGGTAGAGTGAAACAAGCCCTGCCAAATCTCTGTTCTGTATTGGTACATGAAAGCCAATGGACAAGGGCTGCCTGTGTGAATTTGGGAGAGGTGTTGATGTTACGGCTAGCAGCTCTAGCAGCCGTGATCAGAGTAGAGGAGAAGGGAATAAAAACAAGGCATTCAGATACTGGCAGCCATGACGGAGTTAGTTAATTAAACACTCAGGTGTTATTGAGGTCACTGTTCTGCCTAGCCGCGTCTGGGCCATCAATGAATAGCTCTATGGTCCTCTACTGATTAAACAGACGCGATTGGTGCCACGGATCATTACCAAGTTTGGGCTATTGCTAGAGGGAGTTATTTTCATTGATGCAACATTAGAGATATAAGGATACCAGGGCTGTTTGAAGCGTTCCAAGACTTTGCCCAGTCCATTGGAGATCTGAGATGAACCCATGGCATAAATAAAGATAGCCTACAACAACATTTTAACAAGGCATGATTTGTTGACTTAGAAATGAGTTTCTCACCCAACAGGTTAACCAAGGTTATGCACGTTGGATATATTAGTCACTGTTGTTGCTGGAGGACAGTTCCATGTAGTTGATTAGGAATACCCTAGAGATAAGCACTAATTTAGCAGTTCCTCCCAACAACTGCTTGTAATTGCAATTAATAACAATGAGCAGGCAGCTACCCGGATTGGAAATATAATCTGATGGAAAGGAGTCCTTGTGGATGTTACTGTTAATCAGAGCCCATCTAAAATATTCACCACTGTACATTTTAGAAACCCTCCCCTATTGGTAACTGTTTTTTTAGAGTCCTATCTGTCAGATGAACACAATTACCAAAGAATATGTTCAAAAATATATGTTTTGAATACATTCCTTTAAAATCCTTGATTTCACTTCTAAAAAGTATACGTAAACAACGCCTTTAGTTGCATCACAAACAATTCAAAACAACCAAGAAGTATTCTTCGTAGAGAAACTATCTAACACAACAATGTTTCTTGATAGATGAGCGGGTGAATGGAGTGGTCAGCTATAGATTTGTTTTTAACCATGATACATAATAAAACAGCTTGATGGCAGTCAATGTAATCCTGCAGTACACCATGGCAATAATCCTAACTGACATGCATGCCAGAGACAAGCCCAATGTTAGTGAATAGAGAATGGTTGTTTTAATACAAACACACAGAAGCTCTAGCAGGATGAGGATTTAAACGTTCCTTCCACTGTTGGCTTTGCCAAGTTCATATTTTTTGGTTTAAACATGACTCACTGCCTCCTCACTGAGGCAGAGGGAGAGGAGAGAGGGGTGAGGAAAGAGAGAGAGAGGAGGAGAGAGGAGAGAGAGAGAGAGAGAGAGAGAGAGAGAGAGAGAGAGAGAGAGAGAGAGAGAGAGAGAGAGAGAGAGAGGAGAGAGAGAGAGAGGAGAGAGAGAGAGAGAGAGAGAGAGAGTAAGAGAGAGAGAGAGGAGAGGAGTAGAAAGGAGGAGAGAGAAAGAGGAGTGAGGAAAGAGAGATATGAGAGAGGAGGAGAGAGGAGAGAAGAGGAGAGAGGAGAGAGAGAGAGAGCACTCGAAGGAGATGGGCTCTAAAAATAAAGACCAGGAATGATTAGCATTTCCTCACATACTGTACATTTAGATGGCTGCCTGCTACGCAGCCATCCTTGGCACCAGCACCACATAGAATTAGGCAGATTGTTCCATATTAGCCCCTCTCAGGAGGGAGCTTTGCTGCACATAGACAGCCATTAGGCGGATCACATCCCCAATGTCAGTCACATCAAGTTTTTAGGTGTGTAACGAGGAAAAAGGCTTTGCTCTGTGTTTTTACGGAGGTGATTTTGTTGGGAGCCTGAGGACTAGCATCCACTTGCTTTCTCAAAGGTCAAAGTGATTGGGACAATCTCAGAAAGGTCAGGTCATTGCAATGTTCTTCCAGCTGAATCATTGGGATTTTCTCCAGCACAATGCTCCCAGGCCTGCGATGACCAATCGAAAGCCCCAAACAGTTGGCAGAAGCACACAGAAGGTCAGAGCCCTATTGGCCCGCTACAAAAAGGAGGGTTTAACATCAAGAGTGCAATCCACCAGGGCGAAATTATACACTATCTGAGAACTTCTCCCCCCTCACTATTGGAAAGACCTGAATAATGATCAACTTGAACTTTTTCACGTCACTGTTTCCATAGGAACAATAACTAAGAAGGCAGCTCTCTCGCAAGCTAAATTGATGAGGAGGTAGTTAGATGTCTAAGTATGTGCTGTAAAAGCACATCTGTGCAGACAATGTGATTTAGAGAAAAAATACTTTGAGACGTAAAATAGAATTTGGAAACATGTAGGGCTTTGACACATACCTGGGTACTAGGATCTCACACCATTAAACTTGGTAATATGACTTTATGTGTTTGATTATTTTAGTAATTGCCTAAACAAAAGCAGGGTGGAAATTGAGTGTTGCCCTGGGCACTCTGCCAAGTTTGAAGTGTAACAGATGATCTACATCTCAATCATAAAAAACGAATCCAAGTTGAATGATAAGATATGTGAGTATAATTCTAGATTTGCTGGGTCCATACTTGTGAACATTAGAATCAATTTGAACTTTTTCTTAGTCTCACAATGCGCAGCAGCCAACTAAAATAGTCTGTGTGCTTGCACGTGCTCAAACGCTACATATTAGCTTTTCCCTTCAGATAACCTGCCCAACTGACCCCTATGCGAACCTGACCCAGCTGGCAGTCATTATTTCCTGTAACAAATTCCGCATCAGCCTATCAAAGATCTTGAACTTTATATCCACCAACCAACTTTTTTCTTAAAATAGGTCAACTTAGTCAGCAGAAGGATATTTTAAACCTCCAAATTCAAGGTTTAGTTTTGTTCCTCTTGTCTGCGTATGCCAATATCGCATGATGCATCCTTGACTAGGCTACTAGCTACTAACATTAGACAAAATTCAAAAGGCACGTTTTCGCATATATTACAAAATCCCACGTTTATTGCTCACCCAGTTCACAGATATACGTCTGCTTTTACGAGAAAAAAAAGATAAACAATGTCTATAAAACGTTTAAGTTTATCGCACATAACATTTTTTGTTAAATAATTAAGTCTTATGGACTTGTAAAATAGATGTCATGTTCCATCATCATCATCATCATCATCATCATCATCATCATCATCATCACTTCCTGGCACACACCACTAAAGCAGTTGACTTGAAAATGACAGTGCACATTAATTTTGTATTCAAACCTTGCATCAATAATTTTTGTTAAGGAAAACACTGTTCACTGCTGGTCCTCGGTGCTCAAATTGATATACATGACATAGAGGATGATTCTAATAATGCATATATACCGTTGTACATGTAAGTGTAGCCTACACGTCTATGTAACATAGCCTATAGTAACAACAATTATTTGTGTAGCCGTGCCAGTAACCTGTGTCGGTCTGCAAGGGGGACTCCAACAAGAAGCTCCTCAATAAATGTATTCGTAATCTTAATTTACTAGGTTTTGGCTGTACTTCTCTTCTCAAAACACTGACACAATAAATCTGATTCTACATTTACAAAAAGGTGGGGGAAAAAACTCATGTGAGATTCGAACCCTTGCCACAGTCCGCGACAAAAACATAGAGCTAGGCACTCTACACAGAGAGTTATTTGACAACAGTCAGTCCAACACACATGATCTAGTCGTTTTGATGATCAGAAAGTGCAGTTGGACAAGGACGCTGTGTTGGATGACATTCAACTACGTCAACGAATTGAATTGGCTGATACGGAATTTGAACCGGATATACAGTACCAGTCAAAAGTTTGGACACACCTACTCATTCAAGGGTTTTTATTTATTTTTATTATTTTCTACATTGTAGAATAATAGTGAAGACATCAAAACTATGAAATAATACATAAGGAATCATGTAGTGACAAAAAAGGTGTTAAACAAATCAAAGTAGCCAACATTTGAGATTCTTCAAAGTAGCCAACATTTGCCTTGATGACAGCTTTGCACACTATTCTCTCAACCAGCTTCATGAGGTAGTCACTTGGAATTTCAATTAATAGGTGTGCCTTGTTAAAAGTTAATTTATGGAATTTCATTCCTTCTTAATGTGTTTGAGTCAATCAGTTGTGTTGTGACAAGGTCATACAGAAGATAGCCCTAACAGCTCAAATAAGCAAAGAGAAACGACAGCCCATCATTACTTTAAGACAAGGTCAGTCAATCCGGACAATTTCAAGAACTTTTAATGTTTCTTCAAGTGCAGTCGCAAAAACCATCAAGCTCTATGATGAAACTGGCTCTCATGAGGACCACCACAGGAAAGGAAGACCCAGAAATACCTTTGCTGCAGAGGATAAGTTCATTAGAGTTACCAGCCTCAGAAGTTACCAGTAACAGAAACATCTGAACATCAACTGTTCAGAGGAGACTGCGTGAATCAGGTCAAATTACTGCAAAGAAAGCACTACTAAAGGACACCAATAATAAGAAGAGTCTTGCTTGGGCCAAGAAACACAAGCAATGGACATTAGACCAGTGGAAATCTGTCCTTTGGTCTGATGAGTCCAAATTTGCGATTTTTGGTTCCAACTGCCATGTCTTTGTGAGACACAGAGTAGATGAACGGATGATCTCCGCATGTGTGGTTCCCACCGTCAAGCATGGAGGAGGATGTGTGATGGTGTGGGGGTGCTTTGCTGGTGACACTGTCACTGATTTATTTCGAATCCAATGCACAGTTAACCAGCATGGCTATCACAGCACTCTGCAGGGATATGCCATCCCATCTGGTTTGCGCTTGGTGGGACTATCATCTGTTTTTCAACAGGACAATGACCCAAAAGACACCTCCAGACTGTGTAATGGCTATTTGACCAAGGATAGTGATGGAGTGTTGCATCAGATGGCCTGCTGCATCAGATGACCACCATCACCCAACCTCAACCCAATTGTGATGGTTTGGGATAAGTTGGACTGCAGGGTGAAGGAAAAGCAGCCAACAAGTGCTCAGCATATGTGGGAACTCCTTCAAGACTGTTGGAAAAGCATTCCTTGTGAAGCTGGTTGAGAGAATGCCAAGAGTGTGCAAAGCTGTCATCAAGGCAAGGGGTGGCGACTTTGAAGAATCTAAAATATATTCTGATTTGTTTAACACTTTTTTGATGTCTTCACTACTATTCTACAATGTAGAAAATAGTAAAAATAAAGAAAAAGCTGAGCTGAGATAAGGCGGGACTTTACCTAGCAGGGACTTGTAGATGACCAGGAGCCAGTGGATATGGCGACGAGTGTAAAGCGAAGGCCAGCCTACGAGAGCGTACAGGTCGCAGTGGTGGGTGGTATATGGGGCTTTGGTAACAAAACGGATGGCACTGTGATAGACTGCATCCAGTTTGTTGAGTAGAGTATTGGAGGCTATTTTGTAAATTACATCACCGAAGTCGAGGATCAGTAGGATGGTCAGTTTTACGAGGGTAAGTTTGGCAGCATGAGTGAAGGAAGCTTTGTTGCGAAATAGGAAGCCAATTCTAGATTTAATTTTAGATTGTAGATGTTTGATGTGAGTCTGGAAGGAGAGTTTACAGTCTAACCAGACACCTAGGTATTTGTAGTTTTCCACATAATCTAAGACAGAACCGTCCAGAGTAGTGATGCTCGACGGGGGGACAGGTGCGGGTAGCAATCGGTTGAAGAGCATGCATTTAGTTTTACTTGCGTTTAAGAGCAGTTGTAGGCCACGGAAGGAGAGTTGTATGGCATTGAAGCTCGTTTGGAGGTTAGTTAACACAGTGTCCAAAGAGGGGCCGGAAGTATACAGAATGGTGTCGTCTGCATAGAGGTGAATCAGAGACTCACCTGCAGCAAGAGCGACATCATTGATGTATACAGAGAAAAGAGTCGGCCCAAGAATTGAACCCTGTGGCACCCCCATGGAGACTGCCAGAGGCCCGGACAACAGGCCCTCTGATTTGACACACTGAACTCTGTCAGAGAAGTAATTGGTGAACCATGCGAGGCAGTCATTTGAGAAACCAAGGCTGTCAAGTCTGCCGATAAGGATGCGGTGATTGACAGAGTCGAAAGCCTTGGCCAGATCAATGAAAACGGCTGCACAATAATGTCTCTTGTCGATGGCGGTTATGATGTCATTTAGGACCTTGAGCGTGGCTGAGGTGCACCCATGACCAGCCCTGAAACCAGATTGCATAGCGGAGAAGGTACGGTGGGATTCAAATGGTCGGTAATTTGTTTGTTAACTTGGCTTTCAAAGACCTTAGAAAGGCAGGGTAGGATGGATATAGGTCTGTAGCAGTTTGGGTCAAGAGTGTCTCCCCTTTGAAGAGGGGATGACCGCAGCTACTTTCCAGTCTTTGGGAATCTCAGACGTCACGAAAGAGAGGTTAAACAGGCTAGTAATAGGGGTTGCAACAATTTTTAAAAAGAAAGGGTCCAGATTGTCTAGCCCGGCTGATTTGTAGGGGTCCAGATTTCGCAGCTCTTTTAGAACATCAGCTGACTGGATTTGGGAGAAGGAGAAGTGGGGGAGGCTTTGGCGAGTTGCTGAGGGGGGTGCAGGGCTGTTGACCGGGGTAGGGGTAGCCAGGTGGAAAGCATGGCCAGCCATAGAAAAATGCTTATTGAAATTCTCAATTATTGTGGGTTTATCGGTGGTGACAGTATTTCCTATCCTCAATGCAGTGGGCAGCTGGGAGGAGGTGCTCTTATTCTCCATGGACTTAACAGTGTCCCAGAACTTTTTGGAGTTTGTGTTACAGGAGGCAAATTTCTGCTTGAAAAAGCTAGCCTTGGCTTTCCTAACTGCCAGCGTATATTGGTTCCTGACTTCCCTGAAAAGTTGCATATCACGGGGGCTGTTCGATGCTAATGCAGAACGCCACAGGATGTTTTTGCGCTGGTCAAGGGCAGTCAGGTCTGGAGAGAACCAAGGGCTATATCTATTCCTGGTTCTACATTTCTTGAATGGGGCATGCTTATTTAAGATGGTGAGGAAGGCACTTTTAAAGAATAACCAAGCATCCTCTATTGACGGGATGAGGTCAATATCCTTCCAGGATACCCTGGCCAGGTCAATTAGAAAGGCCTGCTCGCTGAAGTGTTTTAGGGAACGTTTAACAATAATGAGAGGAGATCGTTTGACTGCAAACCCATTACGGAAGCAGGCAATGAGGCAGTGATCACTGAGATCTTGGTTGAAAACAGCAGGGGTGTATTTGGAGGGCAAGTTAGTTAGGATTACATCTATGAGGGTTCCCGTGTTTACGGCTTTGGGATTGTACCTAGTAGGTTCAATTATGATTTGTGTGAGGTTGAGGGCATCAAGCTTAGATTGTAGGATGGCCGTGGTGTTAAGCATGTCCCAATTTAGGTCACCTAGCAGCACGAACTCTGAAGATAGATGGGGGGCAATCAGTTCACATATAGTGTCCAGAGCACAGCTGGGGGCAGAGGGTGGTCTATAGCAAGCGGCAACAGTGAGAGACTTGTTTCTAGAAAGGAAGATTTTTAAAAGTAAAAGTTCAAATTGTTTGGGTACAGACCTGGAAAGCAAGACAGAACTCTGCAGGCTATCTCTGCAATAGATAGCAACACCGCCCCCTTTGGCCGTTCTATCTTGTCTGAAGATGTTATAGTTAGGGATGGAAATTTCAGTGTTATTGGTGGTCTTCCTAAGCCAGGATTCAGACACGGCTAGGACATCCGGGTTGGCAGAGTGTGCTAGGGCAGTGAATAAAACAAACATAGGGAGGAGGCTTCTAATGTTGACATGCATGAAACCAAGGCTTTTACGGTTGCAGAAGTCAACAAATGAGAGGGCCTGGGGAGTAGTAGTGGAGCTAGGCACTGCAGGGCCTGGATTAACCTCGATATCACCAGAGGAACAGAGGAGGAGTAGGATAAGGATACGGCTAAAGGCTATAATGACTGGTCGTCTAGGACGTTCGGAACAGAGAGTAAAAATAACAGGTTTCAGGGGGTGATAAAATAGATTAAAGGCATAATATACAGACAATGGTATGGTAGGACGTAAATACAGTGGAGGTAAACCTAGGCATTGGGTGGTGATGAAAGAGATATTGTCTCTAGAAGCATTTAAACCAGGTGATGTCATCGCATGTGTGGGTGGTGGAACTGAAGGGTTGGATAAGGCAAATTGAGCAGGGCTAGAGGCTCTACTGTGAAATAAGGCAATGAACACTAACCAGAACAGCAATGGACAAGGCATATTGACATTGAGGAGAGGCATGCGTAGCCTAGTGAACATAAGGGTCAAGTTAGTAGTGAGGCTGGCTGGGGACACGGCGTTTCAGACAGCTAGCCAGGGACCACGAGCTAGCAAAGTCTAGCAGGCCGGCTAACAAAGACGGAGGAAGTCTGTTTATATCCTCCTCGTGCGTTTCCGTCGGTAGACCAGTTGTGATGGGTCGATGGGGTTCCGTGTGGTAAAGGGGACCAGGCCAGTTGGCACAAATAGGTATAGTGGCACAAGAAATTGTCCGATGGACCTGATTAGCTAGCAGCCGATATGCTCTGGACAGCAAGACGTTAGCAGGCCGCAGTTAGCTGATGGGCGTTCAGGTGACGTCGCGTCGGAGGGCCGGTTGAAATATCTCCCTCGGGCAGATAACGTCGGTAGTCCACTTGAGAAGGCCCGGTAGGGCTCCACACCGGCAGTAGAAGTGGGTCCGGATAGGAGTTGTAGCCCAGCAGCGTGCTGAGATTCTTCAGTCAGCCGGGAGATGAGTCGGGCAAGGGCTAGCTTCAGGCTAATTGGTGTATTGCTATGAGACCGACGTTAGCCGATGGCACTCAGGTAGCAGCTAGCTAGCTGCAAGATCCAGTTGAAAAATGTCCAACTTGCGGTAGGAATCCGGGGATATGGAGAGAAAAATAAAGCTCAGGTAAGCTCAGGTTTGAGTCGTGTTATACGAGGGGCGAGAGCTTTTCCGAGCTGAAGGTTAGCTGATGCCCGCTAGCAATAGTAAGCTAAATACTAACGTTAGCTAGTGAAGTTAGCTAGCATTTGTTATGTGACCAGATTCGGAAAAAAACAACAACAAAAACCACAGATCCGCACCACATTGGGTGAGGCAGGTTGCAGGAGAGTGTTTTGAAGTTGGATTTTAGAGAGCACATATAAAAAGATATGTGAAGAAAATATATAAAAATATTATAAAGACGATATTTACACAGGACAGGACGGGACAAAATACACGTCTAACTGCTACGCCATCTTGGAACAAAAGTAGTATGTTGATATTGTTGTCGTTCAGCCATGACTCTGTGAAGCATAATATGTTACAGTTTTTAATGTCCCGTTGGTAGTTTAATCTTCCCAGTAACTCGTCCATTTTATTGTCCAAAGATTGCTTGTTTGCTAGCAGAATTGAGGGAAGTGGGGGTTTATTCGATCACCTCCGACCTCTCAGAAGGCAGCCCGCTCTCCAGCCTCTCTTTCTCTGCCTTCTCTTCACGCAGATCACTGGGGTCGGGGCCTGTTCCCGAGGGAGTCTAAATATCCTCCGCCTCGGACTCGTCAGAGTTGTGAAAGAAGAAAAAGGATTCTGCTAGCCCGTGGTGAGTAATCGCAGTTCTGATGTCTAGAAGTTATTTTCGGTCATAAGAGACGGTAGCGGTAACATTATGTACGAAAAGAGTAAAAACATAAGTTACAAACAACGCAGATAAACAAACAAAAAAGCACAATCGGTTGGGGGCATGTAAAACGTCTGCCTTCTGCTCCGGCGTCATCTTACCAAGTCTCTTAATGTGCTTGACTCAAGTATTCTCCAGAAAGGCCTTACTAAACATATAAACACTTCCATTTAACGTTACATGCCATGGCAATTAGGCTGTTCTGTCACGCGCTGCAGCAGTGAGTGCACTCAACAAGTCCTATGATACGCTTACACAGCAGGCCCTCATAGACCTAACCTGCCTGCCGTAGACACACTACCCAGGAGTCACACATATCACCTCTGCCCCGGCTATGTGAGTCACATCCACCAACTACCATCCACCATCCACCATCCACCTTACAACTTTCACCTTCCAGCTTCCACCATCCAGCTTCCACCTTACTGCTTCCACCATCCACCTTCCACCTTCCACCATCCACCTTCCACCAACCACCTTCCACCAACCACCTTCCACCTTCCACCTTCCACCAACCACCTTCCACCAACCACCTTCCACTTTCCACCAACCACCTTCCACCAACCACCTTCCACCATCCACCCTCCACCAACCACCTTCCACCAACCACCTTCCACCCACCACTTTCCACCAACCACCTTCCACCACCCACCTTTTTCCACCAACCACCTTCCACCAACCACCTTCCACCAACCACCTTCCACCAACCACTTTCCACCAACCACCTTCCTCCCTGCCCCTGATGAGAGTGCATCATGATTGAAATGAAAACTGCCCCTTTCCTACGTGGCTGTCCCTGAGAGAAACCATGTAATGTGCCACTAATGGAGAAAGCACTCCCACGCAGCACCAAATAAAAGCTGACAGAATTAATTACAGCCCGCCAGACTGACCTTTTCCCTTTGATAAATCATACAGCCGGGAAGGCTAGGGATGCTGGAGAGGCTAGGGAGGCTGCCATTAGGACTCTGTGGATGTGGGACGCCCAGCCTTGAAAACAATCTCTTCCTGGGATCTGGGGCTGTTGTATTGACCGACCGGCTCAGCCCCCGGCACACAGCACAGCCGCATTACAACCAACACAATTCAGACCAAAAACTCACACTGGCACATTCCCTCTCTCTTTAGGGAGGTCAAACAGTATCATTCAGCACACAGGACCTGTCCCTCGACACTCAATTAGACCCTGGCTCCTTCAGTAACTACTGCAGAGAGTCTGAAGTCTCTCTGGTAGGAACTAATATAGTCATAATGCCCTTTTTGGGGGACATACTCTTCATATGCTCTCTAGGAGGCGGTCAAAAGCAGGCCTTTTCAACTGCCATCTTCAAGGCCTGGTAAGCCTTTCATTCTCAAACATTGTCTTCCGCCTTTGAATGACGAGGTTCAATTCACTGAGCAAATGAAAGGCCGGGGTATAATGGGAATCCCACACTCTTATCCCCTAAACAACCAGAAGCCCAACAATAGAACTTCCACTCCTAACTCTACTCATCAGGATTCATTCTCATGCAAGAGTTAGGCCCTACAAAGACTGGTGATTTGCTTATGAAATTGATAAGTTCCCCCAATTCAAATCTTGAAGATTTCCATCAAATTAACTCATTTCTATAGGCAGATCTCTCCAATCATGCATGTAGAAGGGGAGAGCATTACATAGCCTACTGTGTCTGTCAGAGAACAATAGATGAAACTGCTTCATCAATTTCTTAAGAGACAGTAGCTCCTTTGAAGACATGCCAGATATGGTTTCCTAAAGCGCTCGCTCTCTCTACCCCTCAAAACACACAGACAGACACAAACTAGCACACACTCAGTCTTTCACCTTTAAATCCAGGAGTTATTTCAGATTTATGATGAGTTCATCACCTTGTATGTCGAAAAGGACACATTTCAGATTGCCATAAACACTATCACGTCTCTAAAATGAAATGAAACCCTAAGACTCAAGGTAATCATCATAAACAGTCCCTCCCATTTCCTGATCCGCTGCATGTAGGCGTCAATTTCCCTCATGAAAACCAATCATACAACAAATTGCCCCCACATGTAAAGACAATGCATATTCAGTTGTTCACACACACACCTCTTCCACTCAGTGCGCAGTCTACCCTCTGCATAGAACCAATAGAACACTCCATGAATATTAAGAAGCGGAGGGGAGAGAGGCGAGCCTCTACGATATAATACAAGAGAGAGGGGGAGACAACAGAACAGAGCAGGGGACCAAGCCCAGCTCCAGGTCGCGCCGCTAATGGTCGGATGATACATTTTGAAAAGGCAGATCACGACGTGTCTGGTTTAATTAGAACACGTTAGTACATTACCAGATGAGAAGTGACTAACGCCGACACTACGACTAACGACAGACCCTCCACATCTGACACAAGAAAGACTGCTGGTCGCAGACTAAACAAAGATGATAGAAACAGTCACAAGGCTTTAAATATTCAGTAGAGTTTTGCAGACTAATAGTTCCTGGGGAATAAACGCAGAGAAAGACCATTAGGGCCTGGATAGTTGCTAGATGCAGAACTGAATTGGAGTCATTAAGAGAAATTACAGGGGGGCCACTGCAGCAGCCTAGCCTGGTAAATCCAGACTGCACTCACTATTGTTTTACTTCACTTAAAGAGTTACGGTCTGGTTTAACCAGGCTAGCAGTAGTCTGCTCTAATTGTTATTTACCATAGGTCCTGGGACTGCACATTTGATAACAGAAACAAGAGGAGTTTTCATTATACAGTCTTTCTTTACACATAGATTGGGATTAGATGCACTTTTGTAAACCGGGGGATAAAAAATGAAGCATTAAATTAACATTACCGTCTTTGCTGATTAACAACTAATTATACAGCCTTTGTAGTGGAAACGAGAAGGCCCAAGGACAACAATGGATCGGAGATAATAAATCATTAATAACTGATAAAAGCCTCAACAGTCAGGCATTTATTTGAACATTTACTCAAAGCTTGTGAAATATTTATCCATAAGGGGAAGAGGTACGTTTATCCCCCTCTGTGTGTTTACGCTGAGGTAGAGACAAAAGGAAGGAAACCAAAAGCATGTGCATCAATATTGCTCAGGATGACAGGTCTAAGAAATACAACGTCACCTTGCTGTGTGAAGCTTAAACAGAACAGCAGAGCACTGAAGCCTGACAGGCTAGACAGAACGTATGACCTCTTTTAGAGCATGGCTCACAAAGTCTGTGACAACTCACTCCCCCAGCCCCGTCACACCAGGAAACATATAAATCACGCACACACACATGCATAAACACACGCACAGAAAGTACACACACATACATGGAACACACAGTGCATTGAGAAAGTATTCAGACTCCTTCACTTTTTCCACATTTTGTTATATTACAGCCTTATTCTAAAATGGATTAAATAAAAAAATCTACACACAACATCCGTAATGGAAAAGCAATAACAGGTTTTTAGGAATGTATGCAGACTCTTCCTAGAGCTGGCTGCCCGGCCAAACTGAGCAATCTGGGGAGAAGGGCCTTGGTCAGGGAGATGACCTAGAACCCGATGGTCACTCTGACAGATCTCCAGAGCTCCTCTGTGGAGATGGGAGAACCTTCCAGAAGACAACCATCTCTGCAGCACTCCATCAATAAGGCCTTTATGGTAGAGTGGCCAGACCGATGCCACTCCTCAGTAAAAGGCACATGACAGCCAGCTTGGAGTTTGCCAAAAGGTACCTAAAGGACTCTCAGACCATGAGAAACAAGATTCTCTGGTCTGATGAAACCAAGATTGAACACTTTGGCCTCCATGCCAAGCGTCACGTCTGGAGGAAACCTGGCACCATCCCTACAGTGAAGCATGGTGGTGGCAGCATCATGCTGTGGGGATGTTTTTCAGTGGCAGGGACTGGGAGACTAGCCAGGATTGAGGAAAGATGAACGGAGCAAAGTACAGAGAGATCCTCAATGAAAACCTGCTCCAGAGCGCTCAGGATCTCAGACTGGGGACGAAGGTTCAACTTTCAACAGTCTAATGACCCTAAGCACACTGCCAAGACAACCCAGGAGTGGCTTCGGGACAAGTCTCTGAATGTCCTTGAGTGGCCCAGCAAGAGCCCGGACTTGAACCCGATCGAACATCTCTGGAGAGACCCGAAAATAGCTGTGCAGCGACGCTCCCCATCCAACCTGACAGAGCTTGAGAAGATCTGCAAAGAAGAATGGGAGAAACTTCCCAAATACAGGTGTGCCAAGCTTGTAGCGTCATACCCAAGAATACTTGAGGCTGTAATCGCTGCCAAAGGTGCTTCAACAAAGTACTGAGTAAATGGTCTGAATACTTATGTAAATGTAATTTTTGCAAACATTTCTAAAAACCTGTTTTTGCTTTGTCATTATGGGGTATTGTGTGTAGATTGATGAGGAGGAAAAAACAATTGAACCTATTTTAGAAAAAGGCTGTAATGTAACAAAATGTGGAAAAAGTCAAGGGGTCTGAATACTTTCCGAATGCACTGTATAAACACACACACACACACAAACTATGTAAAACACCCACCCATACCAGCAAACATACAAACACACACCCTCTTCCCTCCCTGCTCTTTCATAACAAGAAGTGGTGGTTTGGTTTGAACGCAGAGCCACCACACTGAGCTTAGCTCTGTCAGCGACTCAGAGAGCAAGGCCTGCAGTGCCAGGCAGTAAATAACAGGCATAAAGTTGTCACGGGAGACAACCGGCAGACGCCAAGCCACTCAATGTTAATAGGAGAGCATCGGTTACCAGATTCTAAATAATAGCTCCCAGTCACCATGGTCGGGGTTAGGTACCCAAGGTGCATTGGATTTATAGAGTTAGCCAATTGCTTTTCTATCCCCATTCTTTCCCCCCCTATCCCTGCCTTCATCTCCTTTCAGCCCGGGGTAAGGATGATGAAGAGGGGGCAGGGGTGATGGCTGATGTGGCTGTTCCGTACTGCTTGAGTGCGCACACTTGTCTGGAGGCCAAGGGAGCAAGGGAGCGTGCTCCAAGCTACAATACCACAGTCCCCTACAATCTGTGATTCTACCGGAGTGCTTGACACAGCGATGTCACGTTTTATTCAACCAGGCTAGGGTCGGTTGGTGTGACTGTCTGGTGTCTCTTTTGTTGGATAGAGTGATTACGATGACAGAGGACGTGACTCTGTGCCGTTGTCTCCAGTCCCCAGGCACTGTGGGGTTTGCTACACCACTATGTGTAGCTTACATGCCAGAAAAAAGCAGCAGAGTGTCATCAATAGGTTCAAGGCTGGTGTCATGTGTAATTAAATCGCAATGACACTTTGACCTCTTGACTCCACAAGGCACATCCTACTCTGCTGCATAAAGCTCCTGGACAGGAAGGAGAACATTATTGGGGAGATGATTATTCCCAGAAGCACTACAGTATCTGACTCAGGTTGAACAGAGACATCAAGCAAGAATATGTAATGTCAGAGAGTAACAGTTGGTAGATGCTCGTTATTAACGCTCGGCTAGAGTTCCTGAAGACCCCAGAGAGTCTAACAGTGACTGACGTTTTCAGATCACTCTCCTGAATTAAGAAAAGCTGGAGCCTCAGACACTCGTTGGCACAGGCTGTGCCTACTACTACACACCCGTATAAATAATACATGTTAGGATCCATGCGTCTGAAGGATCGACAGTAAACAAACTGTGGAAAGAAAGCAGCTATATACTGTTCCCTGAGGAGCACTGTGCGTCTGTGGTTGACTTGAACATTATAGGGTAAATCCATTTGAATTCAATCACTTTTTGACAGTATCCCATTTGATCCCTTTCCATGCGTGTTTTCCCATGGAAGAAGTGGTCAGAAAGTAACTTTTTAGGCCTGAATGTCAAAACATTCAGAAGATAAAGGTGCTCAAAGTTGACCCATTTTGCCTACCCCATTGTACCATTATGAGACATCCATGTCTTCGTCACTGGAAAAGAGAAACGGTTGAGTTTGATATAATTAAAAGCTTACAACAGTGTTGTCAAACAATTGTATTGTTTATGTGTTTTATGTGTTGTGCCTGTCATAGGTTGAGACACAACATGCTCTTGAGTACAGGGTGGGTGTAATTTCAATCATAGAAATATAAGTAATATAATGGAACTAGCCCTTCAAACCACTGCAATTTAGCCTGTACACCATTGACATTTAAATGTACATTATTTTATGTGCAATGTAAAGAAATCGCTCCGCCTTTTCCTGGTTGCTAAAATTCGAATAGTTTGCCTAGTTTTAGTTTGTAACAAAACAAGCGCTGTAGAGAACCATTGTACTATCTAAACTGCTGTGAAATATCTTTACAATAAACAAAAATATTTAATTTTCAGCTACCAAACCGAAAGTAAAAGATTCAAAAACAAAAGGTAAGAACGGGAAGCGTAGAAATAGCACACATAGAAAATATCCCGCTTCTTAGACTTGCTTTCAACGAGAAGTATAGATCTATAACTCACATTTCTATGTTAATTTGGTTGGGTCGCCAAAAAAGATACAAATTGGAGTATCAACTTCTAATAACTACCACAAAGATAACCGCCGCTCCACCCACAATTTGTTCTTTCTGAACGACTCTTTTAACTGACTCAAGACTCATGATTCGATTTTCTGAGTGACTCGTTCATTTTAGTTGTTTGTTTGACCTGGTAGTGCTGGCTGCAATGAGTCCTTTTTTTATATATATATATTATTTTTTATTGAGCTGGGAACATATATATATAATTTTTTCAAAATACAAATCAACAATTTACATTGTTACATCATACAAAACAGAATTCAGGTATTAACGAGAAAATACTAAAACATTACTCTGAAAAAATCTTATTATAATGATTCAGGAAGATGTTATTCTTGTTGTTATTCACTAGGATTAATGTTTTAATAAGATAGTTAAATTCAATCAAAAATATGTGTAATTTTGGTGTAGAATTTTGGAATTTTTGTTTGTGTATAAAGTAAACGGCAACAAGAATAAAAAAAAATCACAATCATTTCAATGGTCTTGTTATCATTACAATAGTAACAATTACATCTTTCATGTCAAAAACATGGGTGGTGTTCATAATGGTATATAGGTATTTTGCAAGGTTTTCCCAAAATGTTGACACAAATTTACATTCAAAATGTAAAAAAAAAAAGATTTCTCAAGTATGCCCACGCCTTCCAATCTGAGTTCTGGATAAGCTTTGTGATCATTACCAAAGCTAAGATGAGTTTTCATTAGTGTAGTTAACCCACTGGGAATGGCTTTGACCACAGAAATAAACTCTCTGAAAGGTATTGGGAACTGTTATAATGTTATAAATTGTTCATATGTAAGCATATTACCCCTGTTGTCGAAAACATCAAGGACAAAGTCAATATTCCTCTCATGCCAGTTGGGGTAGAACAATGACTTATTCCTTACAGTTATGTCTGAATTATTCCACAAAAGAGCTTTATGTGGAGAAAAATTGTGCAGGAAACATATTTTCCAGGCCATTAAAGCTTGTTGGTGAAACCTAGCCAATTTAGTGGGTATTTTTCAGGAATATATTTACATTTCAGTAAAAATGGAAGAACTCATTATTTGGAATGAAATACCATAAATACCTTTTTAACCAGCTGATATTGAAAGTGTTATTTATGTCAACAAAATCCAACACTTCCAGACCGCCTTCAGCTCGTTCATTAGAAAGGAATGACTTTTTTAGTTTGTGAGACTTATTTTTCCAGATGAAGTCAAGAAAGGTCTTATTGATCTCTTTACAAGTAGAAGGATTTACAAATAAAGACAATGAGGGGTACAAAAAACGAGACAGTCCCTCTGCCTTGGACAGAAGTACTCTCCCAAGTATAGAAAGATCTGGCTGCAATGAGTCCTACAGCAGGATTAATACACACTCCTCCGTCACGGCGGCTCCAGAGACGTACTACAACCACCAACTCTCTGTCACATGAAATAGATTCTGAGCATAGAAGACAAATACATGTTGGTGCAAGCATGGTGCAAGAATGATTGCAATTAATTAATTATTGAATATTATGGACACAGCTTTGAAGAACCAAAACATACACAGCCTCTGCTTAACAAACTTGAACATGAATTGTTTGGGGGGCTGCAGTTAGCAAATTACATTGTGTGCTTATTGCCCTCACGGACGGCAGTCAAGCAATGCATTCTGGCAAGAGTTGTTCACAATCTAGTCTGGTTGTTGTCACAACTAGGCCTAATTTCAAATGTATGAAGAAATAATCTTATTTGTAAGCCTAGCAATCAACAAATGTACATTGTTTAAAGCACAAGTTTACACGTCTCAGTCACAAATGACAGCTCCAATAAGCCCCCTATGGTTAGCGACATGTGAATGAGAGGCTTGTAGAATCATGATGACTCTTTCGAGTTTTCAGTTCATCATTCGCCAGTAGGGGGTCCTGCCTGCTGCCCCCTATGGTGAACGAGATGTGAACGTAGAATCCAGTGGTGTGTATTAGTTGACGCCAAGGGAAGCCAGCCAGGCTTCGGATAAAAAAAATAGCAATAAAAAAAAAATATACAATAATTTATATTTCGTCTCTCCGTGTTTCATAATTTTCCTTTAATTGGCAAGAGGCTAAATGTATCTCACCGGAGAAAGCATCCAAGCGAAAGCATCCAAGTGCCCCTCTGTCTCTGTATGTGTAGGCCACTGGTCATGCTCTCTGGTCATAAAGAGTATAACATTGTTGACACCACTAGCATTGAACGCAAGGGAAGCCAGCGAGCATTTGGCCTCCCTTGATAAAAAAGTATAAAATTATAGCCAATCAGCGTTGATCTAAACTGAGTGAGGTCAACTGTTAATGGTCCTGCCGCACCAAAAAAAAGTGTCAAGGGAAGCCAGTTTGGATTTGGCTTCACTCCAATCACATCACATCGAGAGTAAAACGTCATTGACAGACAAAACTTGAATTGTTGCATCTCGTTGTGTTGTTGTCCTCCAGTGGCTTGCTAGCTAGCTAAAATTGGCCCTTTCCTTTAATTAGCCATGGATGGAGAAGGGATTTGGACTTCTGGTTTTACTAAAATCGCCGTACTGGCCAATGATTATAACGCCGATTTTGATCCAACCATGAATTCATACATTGTGGTCCTGGCCTGAGAGGATGGAAGTTCAATTTGTAGCTACATGTAGAAGGCTAATGTTAACTAGCTAACGTTGCCCATGAAAGGAAGTTAGGCTAGAGAGCAAGCATTTTAGCCAGGTAGCCTAGGACAACAAAAAATAAAAGTGTGAAAAGAGAGGAGGATGGCATTGGCATTTCTCTACAATTAGGGTGAGTCAACATGTGTTTTCTACTTACACAAATGCACGCACACACACACACTCAGAGAGAGAAATCAGAACCATGGACAGACAGCCACATCATATTTAGCTTGCATTGATTGGATTAAATTGTTTTTGGTATCTTTTAGTTGTCACTGTATTAGACTAAGCAGAGGTGATTTGATGATATTGAAATGGTTCTGGAATAGTGGAGGCAGCAACTGTTTTCTTTGCGACTTGCGATAACTCTCCGTGTTTCTAAATCAATAGTTGTTTATAGTCCAAAAATGTTGGAAACATGAACTTGCTTGACCATGCTGTAGGATATGTAACTGTTTATTACATGCTATATGCTTTATGGACTTCGGACAGAGGTTGCTCTCTGGTTTTGTGATGAAACAAAGGTGTGGTTGAATATATTCTGCCACAGTGTCTTCTTATTGTCTTGGCCTTAGGGTTATATATCACAGTCGCAAGGCATATGAACTAACAGGATTTATAGATCAAACAAGGCAATTATCACATCACACAGGTTGTCATATGGCTTTTTTTCGGTCTACCCCAGTGATTTTACCCACACACCGCTACAGGTAAATCGTGAGTCTTTCCAGTTTTTAGTTCATCATTCACAGGTAGGGTTCCCTGCGTGCTCTAGGCATTACTGATTCAAATGAACGAAATGAGCCAAACTTTCCATCACTAATGGTCAAGTCTATTCTGTTATGTATATTTCTATGATTTCCTATGGAGGATTGACAGTATAATTTAAAACAGCAGATATTGTGGACCTCCAACCATCTCCAACCATCTTTCTGGCCTTGTTTGTATCACATTACAATGATAAAACTGGGAGGGGACAAAAATCAAATTTCAGAAAGTGGGGGGACATGCCCCCCTGTCCCCCGTCCCCAGTGAAAGTTGCACCCCTGCCCTAAACAGACTCTCACACCTGTCAAAAGGAATAATAATCTACACATAATGGCACCATCACTATCAGCATCAGCAGCTGTAGGGGGCTGACAGTTTGTGTTATATAAAGAAAAGTAGGAGCTAGTACAAGAATGAGCATGGTAATTTGGAGATATGCAGTATACAGTATGCATAGAGAAATCTAAATACAGATAGCCTAGGAGTGTGAAGAAAATGCATAGCCATGAAAACCTGTCCTTGGGGCCGCTGGAAGGGAGAGGCGTTGACAATTAAACATACTCCTAATCCCTTTAAACATGTTTCAAATGAATACTGAGCCCCTATAGCCAACAAGTCTTTGATACACTGAATGCAGATAAAGCACAATAAACTATAGCATCATAAAACCAGTTGTATTCTGTTGATCACACATACTACATCACCCATTCCCACATACTACATCACCCATTCCCTCCCAGGCAGGATGGTGCTCTGTAGCTCAGTTGGTAGAGCATGGCGCTTGCAACGCCAATATGGTGGGCTCAATTCCCGGGACCACACATACATGACGAAGAAAAACGTATGCACGACTGACTGTAAGTAGCTTTAGATAAAAGCATATGCTAAATGTCATTTCTTCATGTGACACATACAGCCTACTTTCCTGTTTATGGGCATTATTCTGTTATTACTAATGCAGCACTTGGAGCTCCCAGACACTTTCATATGTTCATCTCTCTGACTGAACTAAACTGCCACAAGCACAGAGAGCTTTCGGGCTGTAGGATGATCAAAGAATGCTTCACAATGCAGCTTTATAAGGGACCTTCAAGCTCTTGTTTAAGTACTGTCATCTATAAAATGGGGTAAAACGCATTGAATACAAATGGAAACTACTAGATTTTCCTTTCAAATAATATCCCCAGTGTCAATTTATGTTTCTTCTCAGTAGAGTAAGACAAACCTCTTTACCTATATATTGAAACAAATGATTAGCCTTTATACATGAATTCACCGGTATCACAGGGCATCGGGAAGCATAAGAGCCCGATGCCCAAATAAGAAACATTCTCCATTTAGACTACAAATAATGAAAATGCAACATACCATGAAAATCTGAAGATCAAATGACATGACAAAACTGATCTAGGCATGTGCAACAGTTCAAATATCGTTAAGGTGCTCGCGCACATTTTTGGTTTCTGATTAAGTCGTCTGCTGCGCCCGTTGCCAAAATCACGCCGAACGGAAAGCAAGGATTGTATTATTCTTATCTCTGCAACATTGTGCCTACAATACCTAATGCATACAGTAGCCTTTATTCTAGGGTTTTATTCTGAGTCTATTGAAAGCCCGGCAGCTCATCTAACCCGCACAACCTGGCACAACATCAGGCATTAGGCATGACGCCCGAATAAAACGTTGATTTAATGTTTTCCACAGAAAATAAACTTAACACAAGAACCGAATATGTCGTGTTATGTCACTGACTTATAGACAATAATATAATGCAAAACACATTTACTTGCTTTCACTGGTCTAATTAAACAAATTGTAGAAATCCATACTTGGATGCATGTAATCTTACCTTTCTCTTGTCAGGCAGAGATTTGGCTCAGGTAGTGTCTCAAAGTGCCACGGAATAGCCTAATAGACTTGTCTCGCAGACTGAAATACCCATGAATTGGGGAAAATACGAAAATTGCGCAGAGACTGATGCGAAGATAAACATTTCAAACCGCTGAACACTACTCAGGTCAGAGAAGCGCTGTAACGCTGGCGTATCGCTCTCATTGCTGTTGACATCAGAGACCTGCTTATTAAGGTGGCCCGCGCAGCTATTCAAATCAGATCGGCGCATAGAAATCTGCCTTAAAAAAAATATTACTTTTCACATTTTTCTGTCAACTTTTTGTACCAGAATGTAATACGAAATGTTGGAAATACATATCCACTGACAGTCATCATACATGAAAGGCTACTGTAGTTGGAGATCCTTGTCCTGTGATATAGCTAGTCTAATGACAGAATACTCTATAAATGGATCCTACGCATTCAGGCAATGTTTTCAACCTCTCTCAAAACAAGGGGCCAAACCAAAACAGTCGCAGGATAGTTCCAGACACCAGGGAGACTATTGGCTCCAGACATGGGAACAGTGACAAGGGTCTCATTAAATCCAAGAATAATGGTGTGGGGCATTCAAAGATTAAAAACACAATTAAAAGTATCAGAGCTAAACTTTTAGCTGGAAAATGTAGGTACTTAGGTGCATAAAATGGTTCTATACACAGCAATGCTCAAATTACGGTCCCTTTTTATTTATAGTTTATTTGCATCTATGTATGCTTCAGGAAGGCACAGCCCAGCTCGGACACTACCGGTGGGATTTTTTTTTGAAAACACTTAATTGTGATGGATTGATTGGTAAACTGTCGGTAATTCAAGTGAAATGGACCATTACATTGGCATTGTTATACCACAACGTTAGTGATGTGCGGGTTGACTCATAACCTGCAGACCGCGTGGTTATATCCGCAGGGCGGGTTTAGGGTCATTAAATATTATGTCGACTAAGGGTGGGTGTAGAAAGGCCCATGGAGTTGGACACATGGACACTTGCTCACCTGGTCCAGGTGCGCTTTAATTAGGTCAGGTGGAAATGTCCGACAGATCTCAACTCATTATTAAAAGGAGGAAATCGCCACCGCCCGACCTCGCTGCTTTCTCTTCCTCAACTTCGTTTTATTCTGTGCGTACATGAATCATCGTAAATCCACCGAAAATGTTACCTTTCATCTGAACTATCTGTTGCGATTGGGAGATAGCGGGCCATCAGTTATTTAGTTATTACCGCGGAGCGCGGCTTGGAGGACACGTTTCAAACCTATTGTGTTATGTCAATTGACAATAATCACAGCCCTATAGATCGTCACAGGCCAATTATGCCATTGACATATGGTTGAAATGTAACGAAATGACATGTACATATGAAGAAAAACCTGGAAAGATGAAACTGTAAACGTTATTATTTGCTGAATTGATCGATCCTGATATCAAATTGTAGATTGAATAATTGATAACTGATTTATTTGTATTATTCTCATGATTATGATGAATAGTTTACCCTAAATCACTCAATGACGATTCCTGTTGAATTCTTATTGAACTGAATTGCTGAATTACATAATTGTTAATGAGATTGATTGTTCTGATTTTACTTTTGATTATGAATTTGATTGGATATATGTTGTTCTGTTTCCTATGTTATGCAGCACAGACAAACTACCCAGTTAATATACCACTTTGTGGTTAAAGGATTTCCTGCCTCAGGTCTTATCCATTCCTTTGTCACCTGACCCGTGACCACCTGTTCACCTTCACTACTGTCAGTCATCCTACCTGTCCAGCTACCCACACAGATTCCAATAATCTTTCAATGGTCCTTCGAGCCGAATAATGACTGAACCAAAGAAAGGGAGTTGACCTGACCACCACTCCACATGGACCTGATCTGTCTGCCTTTCTTTCTCAATCTGCTCCTCTGGTACAGCATGGCACACAGTCGCCGGAGGCTCCGAGGTCAACAGCCAACACGCAGCACGGGGGACAGGCCGCTCCGCCAATGCCCTCTATGCCAGTGACACCAGTTAGCATTCCTCCTCCAACTAGCCAAAGCCCCTCTCCTTTGCCTTTCCGACAATTACCAACAACGGCAAATCGTTCCTCTCGTCCAGGGCCTGGGCCAGGCCAGTCATCAACCATCAGGTGGGGGAGCTCTCACTCAAGTCACCCTGCCACCAACAGAGGGTCTGGGACAATAGGGGACAGGCCCAATTAGGCCACAGTGAGCTAATCAGCAGTCCCGGGTTTATCCTTCACGCAACCAGAAGAGGGAGCCAACATCTTGAAACTGCTAGTAGCCTTAGCCTATGTAATTCACATGTAGTTTCCCAGTGCATACAAATGGCCAAATCTATTATGCACTCCGCAACACCATACACTGCCGCTCTCCAGGCCCTGAAAGCAAGATATGGTGAGCCACGCCAGCTAGTCCAGAATGAACTAAACAACATCCTGAACACGTCTCCAATCAAAATGGGAGACCATGCTGCCTTTCAAGAGTTCTCCCTTGCTGTCCAATCCCTGACCTCGATGCTACAATCCGTTGAAGGGCAAGACGGGAACGAGTTGAAATGTGTCTCCCACATGGACAGGCTTCTTAGCAAGCTTCCAGCCTACCTCAGAGACAGTTTCATTGAACATTGTTTGAACAAAGGCATCCTGAAAGAGGGCTCGAGAGGCACCTATGCTCTCAAAGACCTGGCAGGATGGTTTCTGGTGAAGGCGAGGGCGAAGAGCCCTGCTCACCAGGCCACAATCTCAGCCACAGCCTCCGGGGTAAGGAAGGAGTTTGAACGCAAGGAGGGTCATAAAAGGCCAAATCCCACCACCATGTACTGGGAAGCCAGGGAGGAACTCGGAAGGGAGGAACCCGGGAAGAAGACCTCAAGAGCAAGAACATCAAATTCCAGCCTTACTGCCCCTATTGCAATAGTAAGGGGCACTTCCTTGGCTCATACCCCAGGGTACAAAAGCTCACTCAACCCCAATTGAAGGCCTGGATAACTTTAGGCGAGCAATGCTAAAAGTGTGCTCATAGCCAGAAAGCGGAGACCTGCACATTGAGGAAACCCTGCAATCGCTGTAAGGAAATCCATCTCACAGTGTTGCATGATGTAATTCCCCAAGCACCAAAGGAGCAGATTACGCTCATGGTAGGAGCTGCAAAGGAGCTCTACCTCGACCAGCAGAACCGGTCTCCAAGGGTCATGTAGAAGGTGGTAAAGGTCACTGTGCAAAGCGAAGGGAAGAGCATGGATACATTCGCCGTTCTCGATGATGGGTCTGAAAGAACAATAATTCTCCCAGCTGCTGCCCGGCAGTTCAACCAAGACCCTTAACCTCAGACCGGTGCGACATGATGTTATCCAAGTGAAAGGATCTGGCGTGACCTTCTGCGTTTCACCTTCAGGACAGAGGGACGTGGCCTATAACATCCCCAATGCCTTCATGGCAGATGTCCTGAATCTCGCAGAGCACTCCTGCCCGGTGAGTGTTCTACAGAAGCAATATCCTCATCTCCGAGGATTGCCTCTTCCTAACCTGGCCAGGGTTGCGCCACTCATCCTGATTGGGTCAGACCACCCACATCTCGTCACCCAAACCGAGCCTATACAAGCTGGACCAGAAGGAGGGCCCGTTGCTGTCCATACATCCTTCGGTTGGGCTGTGTAAGGTCCAGCCCATCTATTTCTCTCCGGCCAAGCTGTAGTCACAGCAAGTCCTCTTCACCAGAAGCAGTCCAGCTCTATCTCCCTGTCTAGTCACTGACCTCCTACGGAAAGTGGCGATGCTCTGAAAGATGGACACCTTCTCCAACCGGAAGCTACAGGAGGTCACCCGCTTGAAACATGACTCCTATGCATTAGACCTCCTGGAGATGTGCACCACCACCACTGAAATGGATGGTGTTCAGAGGTACACAACCCCGCTGCTACGAGTGCCCAATCATCCTCCTCTGGCAACCACGACACGGGCTGTACTCCCACTACTCTGTGGAACGGAGTGGCGCCTGGTGAAGAATCCTGAGCTTGTTTAAGTTCATAACCGAGAGATTCATAACCTTGTGAAGGCAGGCTATGTCACCAAAATGACAGCTACATGAAGAGGGAAACCCACTCAGCGAATCCTGGTATCTCCCTCACCATGTTATCCAGCAACACAGTGGGAAGTACAGACTTGTCTTCAACTGTTCATTCCAAGCCGCTGGTCAAAGCCTGAATGACTGTCTACTCCCCGGAACAACCTTAGGTCCTTCCTTGCTCGGTGTCCTTCTCCAGTTCCGGCATCACTCCACAGCCATCAGTGGAGACATCAAAGCCATGTTTCATCAGATTCGTCTGCTGCCTTCTGACATCACACTGCTCTGGTTTATATGGCGAGATATGGAATGAGAAGCAGAGCCCACCATCTATGAATGGCCAGTACTCCCATTTGGGACCACATGCAGTCCTTGCTGTGCCATATACGCTCTGCAGAGACACGCACAGGAGCACCCAGACAGTGACCCAGAAGTCAGGGATTATGTGGAAAATGCCTTCTGCTTACAGAGCGTCCCATCCACTATGGAAGCGAAAGCAACTCTTGATGAAGTCTGGAATCTCCTGTCCAAAGGGGTATTCAAGGTCAAACAGTGGGTGAGCAACAGAGCGGAGGTTATCCAGCACCTCCCGCCACAAGCCAGGTCAAGTAGCAGTGAACTATGGCTATCGCAGTCTGGTGCTAGCCCACAAGAGCCCACTCTAGAACTGAGATGGAGCGGTGTACCGGATACCCTGGGGTACAAGCACCGCTCAGCCCTGAGAACCGGAACCCTCACTCTGCGCACCATCTGTCGGACCCTGGCCAGCCAATATGATCCCCTCAGGTATATCCTGCCATACACAACCTGGGCCAAAGTCTTAGCCCAGGACCTGTAGCAGACCAAGAGGGACTGGGATGAACCGATCCACCCGGCTGACCTAGTGGAACGATGGCTCTGTTGGGAATGGCTCTGTTGGAGCTCTCTAATGTCCAGATGCCAAGGTGTTATGTACCACCCTGTGCTGACCAACTGGGATCATGCCTGGAACTGCATGTGTTCTGTGATGCTTCAGAGCGAGCTTATGGGGCGGTTTCCTATCGCCGAGTGGAGGATACGGCAGGCCACACCCATGTCTCTTTTGTCATGGCCAGGTCCAGGGTCGCACCCAAGAAGCAGTTGTCAATTCCTAGGCTGGAACTCAGCGCTGCCCTTTCCGGAGCCCGGTTGGCCTTGTGAGCCGAGCTTACCTTGCCAATCCAAAGGGTCATCTACTGGAGTGATTTGACCACTGTACTGACCTGGCTCAAGTCAGAGTCCTGCAGGTATAAGGTGTTCCTCTGAACTCTGCATTGCGGAAATCCAAGACCTAAAAGAAGTCAAGGACTGGAGGTATGTTGACAGCGTAAACAATCCTGCTGATGACATCACTCGTGGTAAAACCCTTAAGGAACTGGCTCAACCCCATCGCTGGAGCTTAGGACCACCATTCTTGTCCCAACAAGAGAAAGAGTGGCCGACAGCCCCCAGGCCCGCGGGCCATCTGCAACAAACTGAAGCTCATGAGTTAAGGAAGTCCGCCCAATGCTACAGCATCTCTACGAAGCCAACAGCTCTCCCTGACCCGGTACAATCCCAGACACTGCAGGATCTGATCGCCGCCACAAACCAGACCTCACATCGGGTGGCTTCCATACCCACCTCCCTTGCTGCAGAGACACTACTCCTACAGCATGCACAAGCAGTCAGCTCCCCTGAGGAGCTAAAAGCTCTGGTAGGGAAGTGGCTAAGGACTGCAGTCTTCTCTCTCTCTTGCCCCAGAGTACGACAAAATCCTCAGAGTAATCAGAGTCAGAGGGAGGCTGCGCCAAGCAGAAGTCTTGGATCCCGATGCTATCCACCCAATTATCCTTGACTCCAGACACCCTCTCACCAGCCTCCTCATCA
This sequence comes from Brachymystax lenok tsinlingensis, assembly GCA_030435695.1. Taxonomy (NCBI): domain Eukaryota; kingdom Metazoa; phylum Chordata; class Actinopteri; order Salmoniformes; family Salmonidae; genus Brachymystax; species Brachymystax lenok. The sequence goes on from CM059784.1 coordinate 14,939,835, forward strand.
AGATTTATGATGAGAGGCTTCTCCACCCAGGACCAGAGTCTATGGGTAGATGAGGCGGAAGTACTGGATACTTGGAGGACGAGGAGCCATTCGTAAGCACCAATGGAATGTCGGAGATGGCGGGCTGGAGTAACTGTGCCCAAAATGGCAGATTTACCCCCTGCTCGCTTGCGCCTCCTCAAACCCCTCTTCTGGTCAACAGGAGTAGATTGCTTTGGCCCTTTTACGGTCAAGCTAGGTCGTTGAGTGGAAAAGCGCTGGGGCATTCTGTTCAAGTGTTTGACAACTAGATGTGTCCACCTGGACCTACTGGAGAGTTTGGAGCACACGCTTCAAACCTATTGTGTTATGTCAAAGGACAATGATCACGGCCCTATAGATCATCACAGGCCAATTATGCCATTGACATATGGTTGAAATGTAACGAAATTACATGTATATATGAAGAAAAACCTGGAAAGATGAAATTGGAAACGTTCTTATTATTTGCTGAATTGATAAATCCTGATATCAAATTGATTTTAGATTGAATAATTGATAACTGATTTAATTGTATTATTCTCATGATTATGATGAATAGTTTAGCCTAAATGACTCAATGACGATTCCTGTTGAATTCTTATTGCACTGAATTGCTGAATTACATAATTGTTAATGAGAATGATTCTGATTTGACTTTTGATTATGAATTTGATTGGATACATGTTGTTCTGTTTCCTATGTTATGCAGCACAGACAAACTACCCAGTAAATATACCACTTTGTGGTTAAAGGAATTCCTGCCTCAGTCTCATCCATTCCTGTCACCTGACCACCTTCACTATTGTCAGTCATCCTACCTGTCCAGCTACCCACACAGATTACGATAATCTTTCAGTGGGTGTCTTGAATAAAGAGAAAATAACTGTATAATTATTGTGCAATTTATATCTACAGGCTACACTGAGGCTTTTCTTTCATTATTGCATGCTAACTGGCATTAGTGAGTAAGCCTATGGCCTAACTAACTGTAAAATGCTTTTGGGAACAGGCAGGAAAAGTTCAGGTTCGAGGCAAAAAGGACCATGTTGGAGTTTAATTCAACAAGAGAAATGCTGTGAAATGGAGAGTTGAAAAATAAAGAGAAGGGAGGGACAGAAAAGTCATGTTTGGGAAAGATTTGGTGAAGTGGTAAAAGAGGATGATAGCAGTGTGATTGAGGTGCTACACAAATTCAAGTGACATGATGGGGACTTCTAAGAGGACTACAGCACTTAAAGGGAACTGTAGCCCAGGCTACTGTTCAGATGGACATGACATCTGGACAGTGACTTTATGTAGTCTATAAGCCCTCAGTCTTAATATTAACTCCTGCAGAATTAAACATTTCTTGAATTAAAAGTATACACAAAATGTAGGCTACTTTTGACTTTGAGAACAGGGGTGGAGAAAAAGTATTTATTTATTGAGTGAATGCAAATGTCTGGAGGTGCTGTCTTTACCAGCATCATAAAAGCTGATAGTATTTCAACCACATAAAATATGCATTCAAGCCGAACTGAAATCTGTTCAGAAACACATTGGGTCGTTTTCACAGCTTTCTATGTTCTTACAACCAGTCAAACTTGTCATTTGGACCTTTTGCACTGAAAACCTTTCCAGTTTTTATTTAAAGATGCATTTGATCCCCGGTCCCTAAACGTTTTCGCTCCGCTAAAGAAGCCAAGATGACAGAAAACTTTACCGATGTCAACTATACTGAGTAAAAAAAATAAACAACAATTTGAACTATTTTACTGAGTTACAGTTCGTATAAGGAAATCAGTCAATTTAAATAAATTCATTAGGGCCTAATATACAGATTTCAAATGCCTGGGCAGGGGTGCAGCCATACAGAATACATTTCTCCCCACAAGAGAGCCTATCTAATTATAGACAGGTTGACTTACAAATAGCCTACCAAAATGTCCGAATTTATAAGCAAACATGTCTAAATCAGGCAACAAAAAAATCCTTCTGTCTCTTCTATATTAGCGGGTTAGGGTCAGGTGCGGGCCTCAGATTTTCACATTGGCTGTAATCAGGTGGTTGCGGCTGGGTTATTCACAATTGCAGGTGGGTGCACAAACAGCTGACCCACGCACCACTACACTACGTTGAAAAATAAAAAGGAACAATGGGCTGAAGAATTGACTCAACATATTGACATGAATAAAGCCATAATACATACAGAATGCACACAATGACCCCATTGTCAGTAATGGTGATGCTCAGATGGGAAGTCTATGGTGGCACCGTGAGAATGGAGTGTGTGTCTGGCGTGCAATGTGTTTCCCTGCACCCAGCATGTTCCAAGTTAACTGGAAAGCCAAGGGCCTATTAACTATCCAGATGGATCCTTCAATTAAGGGAAAATGTTTTCCAGAAGGTTGAGCCAGTACCTGCAAAAGATACTGATGACTTCCCCCATAATGAATTATACCAATGGCTTTTAATAGAAAATATATTATAATTCTCACGAAATGCGCATGTTCCAGCATGTTTAATGTTTGCTTTTTAGGAGCATTGGTGTAATTTAGTAAAAGACCAGGGGGTCTAAAAGAATATCCTAAAATTAATGTGCAAGTTCCACAGAAATAATCGATAGACGCGTAAGCTATACAAGAGAACAGACAACACGAGCACCAAGCGGAATTAAAACATGGACAAGACAAAATAAAAATACATCAAGATTTTAAAAAGTGTCTATTTACAGAGATAGTCTAGTCTCTTGTGAATCTTGCCTTGGAGAAGATGGCGAGAGATAAAACATGTACACGTCCTTTACAACAAGGAGAAGTTTCAGTCTTGTGTGTTGTCCTGTTGTTTAACTGCTTGTGGGTTGCCTGTCTCCCTGACCCTGGTCATTGGTTCCAGCCGCAGACCACCGGGTGATGCTACTCTGGACAAACTGTTGGAGGCCCTGAAAGCCCTGAGAGAAGAGGAACTCCAGGTACCAGTCCCAATGCTTCCCGGCCTACAGACAGACAGACGAACAGCGTTACAGACCATCCATAGCAAAAGGACAATCCAGGACTGCCTATAGCTGATCAGTAGCATGAGGTCAATTAAAAATCAAAACGGCACACTTTAAAATGCACATTGTGCACGTACGTACAGTACATTAAAAAACGAAATAAGTGGTAAGACTGCGATACCTTTATGGAATTGAGATCCATTTTCTTCCTCTCTGGCCAACACTGATAAAGAGAGAAGCATTAATATTCAACAGTTTCCCCCCTTCCAGTAAATCTCAGTAGAACAGTGTACTGGGTGTTGCAGTGATTCTGACCAAAAATAAGTACTTGGATAATTAAACATGATGAAAAATCAAGTCTCATTCAACGCCCATGAATAATAAAATGTGATTCTGTATTAATGGATCTTGTATAAAAGATACATTAATAGCACATTCATCTCCTTGTCCAGCCTTAAAATGTATAAATTCAACTGTATAGGATGGCTGCTCTCTTGTGCGTCAGGTGTTTCTCTTGAAATTTGAAAATTAGACATATATAAACTGAGCACAAACATTTAGTGGACATTTATGAAAATGATATACAATATTAGTTTCACAGATCTGGACTTTATATAATGCCTGAAAGAATGCAATAATAAAAATACAAATCGCCAACATTTTCTAAATTACTTAAAAATTCTAACTCACCTTGTGATGAAAGTCGAGGGCGTAGCCGAGGAAGGCAGGGTGGTGGATGAGGTCAAAGCTGGTCCAGGGCTTGGGCACTTTGCTGAGAGCCAGGAGCTCCTGGTCCACCTCGATGGCCATGCCTGGCAGGAACATCTTGGAGTTCCACAGGCAGCTCACCATGAAGAGCAGGTAGTGGTTAAACTCCCGGTACGTCTGCCTGCTGATGTGAAAGGCCTGCTGGGACAGAGGGATGATGAGAAAAAAAGGGCAACGGAGATGTAGATTAAACACTGAATAAGTGTATGACACATGCTAAATAAATAGGCTCTCTCAGGGAATATCACCAGGGAAAGGGTGCTGGGTGGTTAAAATCCAGGTCCATTATCTATAATGTCTGCCCGCGCTGACCAATTTGCATACCAGATCCATTTCTCTTGGTAAGACGATGTCGGAAATATGAGGTAAACCTATATTGTTTCGTACCGAGTGCCTTCAGAAAGTATTCAGACCCCTTGACTTATTCCACTTTGTTGTGTTAAAGCCTGTATTCACGGATTAAATAAACTTTTCCCCCTGACCCATCTACAAACAAACCCCATAATGACAAAGTAAAAGCATGTTTATAGAAATGTTTGCAAATGTATTGAAAATGAAATACAGAATTCTCTCATATACGTAAATATTCACACCCCTGAGCCAACACTTTGTAGAACCACCTTTGGCAGCGATTAAAGCTGTGACTCTTTCTGGCTAAGTCTCTAAGAGCTTTGCACACCTGGATTGCGCAACATTTGCACAAATTCTTCAAGCTCTGTCAATTTGGTTTTTGATCATTGCTAGACAGCCATTTAAGTCTTGCCATAAATTTTCAAGCCGATTTGAGTCAAAACTGTAACTAGGCCACTCAATATGGGCTCCCGGGCGGCGCAGCGGTCTAAGGCACTGCATCTCAGTGCTAGAAGCGTCACTACAGACCTGGTTCGATTCCAGGCTGTATCACAACCGACCGTGATTGGGAGTCAATTGGCCCAGCGTCGTCCGGGTTAGGCCATCATTGTAAATAAGAATTTGTTTGTAACTGACTTGCCTAATTAAATAAAGGTTACATTTAATAAACAATTAAAACATTTAATCTTGGTAAACAACTCCAGTGTATATTTGGCATTGTGTTTTAGGGTTATTGTCCTGCTGAAAGGGGAATTTGTCTCCCAGCGTCTGCTGGAGAGCAAAATGAACCAGGTTTTCCTCTAGGATTTTGTCTGAACTTAGCTCTATTCCATTTATTTTTATCCTAAAAAAAGTTCCCAGTCCTTGTTTTGTGGTTTGACGGATTTCATGCCAATGCTTATATGGCAAAAATTCACTAGCTATCTAACCAACAACTAACAATGTATTTTAGAGACAACTAGTGCTTATGTATTTATGTTTTCAATAAACATTGGAGACGAAATAAAGCTTATATATTGTCGACAATCTAAACAAACCTCATCTGTTTAGCCCCATGGTTGCGCATGTGTCGTTTTTGTTGCTAAACAACCAACCTGTCAATAGGTGCCCTTTTTTGCGAAGCATTGAAAAACCTCAGTCTTTGTGGTTCAAATTGAAATTCACTGCACGACGGAGGGACCTTACAGATAATTGTATGTGGGTTGAATACTTATTGACTCAAGACATTTCAGCTTTTCATTTTTTATTAATTTGTAAACATTTCTAAAAACATAAATCCACTTTCACATTATGGGGTATTGTGTGTAGATCAGTGACACAAAATCTCAGTGAAGGCGTGTGTATACTTTCTGAAGGCACTGTATACAAATGGCAGTACCTACTCGCAAATTCAATTGCCTTCATACACTAGAATTGTTTATTTTGTTTGAACGAGTATCCACCAAAATTGCAATTCTTTAATCAGCACTTAATTCTAATAGTTTCGTTCATCATGTGGACGGGTAGAAGTGGCCTCACGAGGAGCCTTGAATTGCTTGATTATGCAAAAACACTTAGATTTGCAAAGCAGAAAACATATCTTAAAAAGGTAGTGCTTTATTACCTTGGTCTCCTGTTGTTGGCACTTAGCAGAGGTCAGGTTCTTCTTGTACCTGAAAAAATGAGAAATAACTTCAGTGGTCTTTATAAGGGTGGAAAAGCAACCACATTGCTTTCCATGTTATGTAAACATCTGTCCTAAAGGCCATTTATTGCGAGCAGAACATTTTACATTAGCTATTAAACTCTCCACCAACAAGAGGGGTGTGAATAGTTTGGGGTTGCATGGGTTGTGAGGTGGGGGTTTGTTACTACGCCGATGAATGACGACATCTATCCGGACCTTCGTGACCTAGGAAATGTGTGTGACCGGACCTTCTTAACTAGTACTAGAGGACCCCTGCTATAGATGTATGCTTTAACTAGTACTAGAGGACCCCTGCTATAGATGTATGCTTTAACTAGTACTAGAGTACCCCGCTATAGATGTATGCTTTAACGAGTACTAGAGTACCCCGCTATAGATGTATGCTTTAACGAGTACTAGAGTACCCGCTATAGATGTATGCTTTAACGAGTACTAGAGTACCCGCTATAGATGTATGCTTTAACTAGTACTAGAGTACCCGCTATAGATGTATGCTTTAACTATTACTAGAGTACCCCGCTATAGATGTATGCTTTAATGAGTACTAGAGTACCCCGCTATAGATGTATGCTTTAACGAGTACTAGAGTACCCCGCTATAGATGTATGCTTTAACTAGTACTAGAGTACCCCGCTATAGATGTATGCTTTAACTAGTACTAGAGGACCCCGCTATAGATGTATGCTTTAACGAGTACTAGAGTACCCCGCTATAGATGTATGCTTTAACTAGTACTAGAGGACCCCTGCTATAGATGTATGCTTTAACGAGTACTAGAGGACCCCGCTATAGATGTATGCTTTAACTAGTACTAGAGTACCCCGCTATAGATGTATGCTTTAACTAGTACTAGAGTACCCCGCTATAGATGTATGCTTTAACTAGTACTAGAGTACCCCTGCTATAGATGTATGCTTTAACTAGTACTAGAGTACCCCGCTATAGATGTATGCTTTAACTATTACTAGAGTACCCCGCTATAGATGTATGCTTTAACGAGTACTAGAGTACCCCGCTATAGATGTATGCTTTAACGAGTACTAGAGTACCCCGCTATAGATGTATGCTTTAACTAGTACTAGAGGACCCCTGCTATAGATGTATGCTTTAACTAGTACTAGAGGACCCCTGCTATAGATGTATGCTTTAACTAGTACTAGAGGACCCCTGCTATAGATGTATGCTTTAACTAGTACTAGAGGACCCCGCTATAGATGTATGCTTTAACTAGTACTAGAGGACCCCGCTATAGATGTATGCTTTTACTAGTACTAGAGGACCCCTGCTATAGATGTATGCTTTAACTAGTACTAGAGGACCCCTGCTATAGATGTATGCTTTGTGTATTTGCTTTGTGTATGCATTACTCGAAGACATTCGTGCTTCGAGTAATGCATGGGCCTGAAAATGGGCCTGAAAAGTTATCAGGGAAAATGGATCTTATCGCAATTCTGCACCCTTGACCCTTCATTATCATGAATAATAAATGTAATGTTCTGGCTGGCGAGCTGTACCAAGACAGCTTACCATTCACCTGCGTCATCAATAATATACAGGAGAAAGTTTGACATACATGCAGATGACAGGAACACGACATGGCAGTGACCACACTTTGTTTGTGAAAAGATGACACTGATGTGACGGTGTTGACTTCCAACAGGCCCGGTGTTGACATGATAATACTGGCGTTTACTTCACCACTCCTCCTCACCTGTACATGATGTAGCCGAGGCGGTCCACGCTGACGGGGTCGGTGGCAAACAGGGCTGGGTAGAACACGCCCACGGGGGGCATGACCACCAGGGGGAGCCCGTACTTCAGGAACATGTCACACACCTGAATGGCACGCACAGGGGCACACACGTCAACACCCCCAGAACGAACATGGTTGTCTCCTTTTCTAAATGGACCATGAATATGGAACAACTAATCCACTGCACTTTGGTTAAAGTGAATGTGATTACGGTGATCAAACCACTCATAGGTTTCTAACAGTCCTGCATGGGTGGGATCACTATAAGGGAGCACTGGACTTTTTCCCCCCTTTATGTATTCAATGAAATGTACTGGCTTCATCTGGCTTGATTACCGTCTCGTAGAAGTCCAGGATGAAGCTGAGGAGCAGGGAGTGGCAGCCCTCTAGCTGCAGCCCCACGGCGGCCAGGCGGCCCACGAAACGCACCAGCTCCACGACAGAGTCCATGAAGCCAGACAGAGTCATGTTCCTGGGGAGGAGTTGAAGAATGGTCACGTAACGCAACATTAGACGAAGGCCTTAATAACAAGGAAACAGGTGAATGGTAATGATGCATGGGACCAGTGAGAAGCTCAAACGGGGGGCTTTGTCCTTGGCTCATATTAATTTCTCCTTCAGCAGCCCTGCCCACCTCGGTTAATGCAATAAAAGACAATAACCAAATCAGCGCTGAGTGTGCAGCAATGAGGCCGGGCGGAGAGACACACAGACTACAGTTCATTATTACGCTGCTGCCTTCTAGAGGACAGCGCTGAGGAGAAACCGAAGAGGTAGAGAGGAGGTGGACAACCACACTCCCCAGACATTGATTTCGGCACCAGTTTTCATTGAGTTTCTCTGCAGAGGTGAATTTTGAAATGGAAAGGGAATAAACATGTATTGACAGGGATTGGCCGTTTGTGAAGAGTTAGAATACTGGCGAGGAAGACAGTGAAATGTGTCTTCAACTAAAGGAAGTTACAGGGCTTTGGTGCTGGAAGTGTGTGACGGACAGTGAGACTCACATGGGTGTATGGCTGTGGAGACTGATGTCCAGGCCGTCCTCCAGGGCGTACACAGAGTGCCAGGTCAACCACTTCGACAGCATGTTGTTCAGACAGTCAATCACACTACACTGGACAGACAACAGAGGGGTGGTACTTATTCAAAGTGGGGAAAAAATACATTTACAACAACAGGGACGTATTCATTAGGGCACACCGTAGAAAAACGATGTAAAACGTCACATCAGAAAACAAAATGGTTCTCATTGAACAAGTAGTTCCTCCCCGTTTCAGTACGTTTTCTTCCATTTGGTGCCAAATGAATACAACCCAGGATTAAAAGGGAGCTGATAAATGGACTGTAAACAGATAGAGGTATGATGCAAACTTCTTATAATTAATTGAAAGGGGTATATGGAGGTATTCTGTTGACTATTACCTTGAAGAACAGCGTGGAGGTGAAGAACAGCTGCACGAGAGGCTCAAAAAGAAGCTGGTTGATACCTGAGAGAGATGCGGGAGAGCAAGGAAATTTGCACAAACCATTTCATTCGACCACATGACTACGTTTAATTCAACCACATGACTACTTTTTCCAGGCTCCCTGGTATATGCTGCCAGCCTGCCATGTGCGGGGGATTGCGTAGTCACGTGTCTTCCCGCGGTTACAGTTCAGCAGTTGAATTAGGGGAGAGAGAGTGGAGGAGTGTAAGGCAGCCAAGCGAACAGGGCCTACTCACAGGAACTGGGGACCACAGGGATGTCACTCAGCAGGCCCAGAATCTGGGGGCGGAGGAGTGAACCGTCCCAAACATTCAGGAACTTGTAGAGGAAGCCCTCAGTGCTGGAGAAGCCCTCCTGAGGGGAGAGGGAGGGAGGGATGGAGAGAGACAAAACATACGCATCTCAAATGAGCGTTTGACTGTGGCATCATTTATTAACGAGCAGCGAGGGGGAAGAGAGTGGGAGCAGAGAAGAGCTTAACACGCTCTGACAGATCCAAATCTGGCATAAAAGGGAGAGGCGGGGACGGGAACTGGGGGTGACGGGGTGAGAGGAGCCTGGAGGGGTTGAGGAGAGTGGCTCACCTGGAGGAACTGCTGCGTGGAGAGCAACCTGTTGAGGAGGTGCAGGGCCTCGGACGAACTCCCGGAGTCCCCGTCCCCACTGCAGAACAGAAACTCTGAAACCCAAAATAAAAGAGGAAAATAAAGATATAACAGAATAACATTGTGGATTTGTACAATCTTGACACCCAACCTTTTTATTTTCATAAAAGCTTTTCTACGGAGAGTTGCTTTGCAATGCCTACTGGGAATGGACGATGGTTCAATCAGTAGACGCATTTGACAGAAGTACCCTGTAACAAAAATTCTACTACTGAACCATTTTTTCATGTTCCATTATCGAAAAAGTACCTACGTTTCAGGTATCCCGTGCAACTCTAGTGTGAAATGTTTTTTTGTTTTGTTGCATATCCTACTCCCCTGAGACACCCTCAGAGAGTGGGGTCACAGCCAAGGATCAGCCATTATTAACAGCAACCCTGAACCAATTAGAGTTAAGTGGGAAGATTGACAGATTTTTCATCTAGCCGGCTCAGGGATTCTAACTAACAACCTTTAGTTTACTGGCTCAACGCTCTAACCGCTAGGCTACCTGCCGCCACATTTCCGCAGCGACAGAGACAACTGAGGAAGACGTAGTGGTTGGTTAGTGATTGTACCCTCATGGAGGGCGTGGCCCAGCCAAAAGTTGAGTCGGAGGAAGGCGGAGTCATCCTGTACGTAGTCCAGGTAACAGAGGGCCAGACTGGAGCCCAGCAGAGAACCCATCTGGGATGGGAGCTGTGGAACGGAGACATGATTATTAGAAAAGTCAACACACACACGGAACGCACATAAACCCCCACCATCCACTCATGCTTTAAACACAACCCCACAACACACAAACAAATACAATTCAGCATACAAAGTGAGGGGCCATCTAACACCAAGCCAGCATCATGTTCTAAATAGCTTCATGTCAGGATATTCGCAGCCCCTACTGAAGGAGAGAATCTGATGCCCGTGTCCTTGTTTTCAATGAGTGAGCAATCAGTCTGTCACTGAGTGACTGGACTAAATCTGTCACATCTACTTATACTCATAATACAGTAATCATGGCCATGTCTGTGGCAGGCAGTATTCAGGCATTTCTCCACACGGACTGGCCTGTTTGTCTATTGTGTGAATAGCTGCCCGGCAATATGGGAACTTTATAAATAAATAGAGACAGATTGTCAACGGACATGGCCGAGTCTCACGTAATTAAGGAGCAAACGCATCGTTCCTCTGATTTGTTTAAGCTGCATGATGGACAGTACTAGCTGATCTGTCCTGTCCAACCACAGCCATAAAAAGTAGAAAGTGCTGGCAGAACGGCTTGTTGCAAATGTTGGCTGCGTGTGGGGAATTTATGTAGCGTTAAGCGTAAATGTCCTTAAACCTTTTAAAGAAATGTATCTGGGTTGATCAGGTCAATGGATCTACCAAGCAAACAGTATGTGTGTGAGGCACTTTTGTAATTGTCAACGCTTTAAAACTTTTTCAATGTGGCTCCACGTTATACATCTCTGTTGGCCGGTTAATTCATGACTTGTTTGGGACAAACACACCCTGATGAAGTCTAAACAGAGCAATGACAAATGTAAAAAACAAACGACACGGAGAGCGCTCATGAATCGGTTTTATGGCTCAGGGTAATAAACACAACACTGCCAGCAGTCAAATTGAGTGGCAGACGAGGTTGAGCCCTTGGTCTATTCTGCTATCCAACAAAATTGTGCCGTGACATAGCACCCCCATGTGGCCGCAGAAGGACACTAAAGTGAAACAGGCAGTGCTGGCCACCTCCAAAACACAGTATTTTCTATCCTGCTTAAATCCACACCTTCCATCTGTTTCAAATCAAAGTACCTCTAGGCTATACAGCTGTGTGACTGATCGGACCGCTGAGAGAGACGGAGAGAGGTGTGTGAGAGGGGGCAGACAGATAAAAAGACAGCGAGAGAGAGAGGAGGGTTACCTCTATGCGGTGGAGGTTGTCCAGCAACTGTGGGAAGGAGTGGAGTTGCTCCAGGGGGAAGACCTTCCTGCTGCTGGAGGAAGGGGAGTTTCTCTGGACAGATGAGCTCAGCAATGGCACCTCCAGGTGATGATATTTCTGACAGATGGATCAGTGATTGGAATGTCAGTACATCGACTCGTAAACAGTTAATTACAAAAAGGGCTTGATCTGTGTAGGACAAAAGTGAATAAAAATGTTTACAGTCTAACATACACCGAGTATACCAAACATTAGAAACCCCTTCCTAATGTTAAGTTGCACCCCCTTTTGCCTTCAGAGCAGCTTAAATTCGTTAGGGCATGGACTCTACAAGGTGTCGAAATCGTTCCACAGAGATGCTGGCCTATGTTGACTTCAAATGTCTTTTGCAATTGTGTCAGGTTAGCTGGTTGTGATTTGGGTGGTGGATCATTTTTGATACACATGGGAAACGGTTGAAACTGAAAAACCCAGCAGCGTTGCAGTTCTTGACACAGAAAACCGGCGTGCCAGGCACCTACTACCATACAGCGTTTAAATACAAATATTTTGTCTTGGTCATCCGCCCAATGAATGGCACACATACACAATACATGTCTAATTGTCTTAAGGCTTAAAAATCCTTCTTTAACCTGTCTCCTCCCCTTCATCTACACTGATTGAAGTGGATTTAACAAGTGACATCAATAAGGGATCATATCTTTCAGCTGGTCAGTCTGTCATGGAAAGTGTTCTTAATGTTTTGTATACTCAGTGGATTTTGAATGCAATAAATAGTGACTGACCCCATAATAATTAGAATTTAGCAAGCACCAATATTCTTCTAAATGCTATAAATTAGCACTAAGACCCTAAAAAAAGACACTGTTCAAGATCATTGGTCTGCCTGTTATGCCACAGCTCATCTGATCTCCATACCCTCTTCCTGGAGTCGGTCTTGTGTTTCACTCCTAGGGTCAGGCTGATGTCAGACGACACTTGGCCGTTGTTCCTCTTCTGGACAGCACTGAGCGCTGCCTTCCACATGGAGTTGTGATTCTTAAACCCGCTCTGAACGACAGCAGAAAACATACACGTGACATGAAGTATGTTTGTCATGGTTTCAATTAAGACAATTGGATTGTAATTAGTTTACTTACGGATTTGATATGGATGAAATAAACCCCAACCCTGAAGTTTGGTGAACGACAATGTGTGGTTTGTGCAATGGACAAAAGTCACTAGGTGTGATCGATCATACTAACCCTCATTCGTGATGGAAGAGCAAGCGTCACCAATTCAGGGCAAAACACTTTGTACAACGACAGCAAGAGCAACAGGAACGGCTGCCTGCCCTGGGGAGACAGTAGACAAGAGGACATTAATGGAACTCTCAGTGCAACATGCTCACAGTGGGGACTCCACTCTCAGTTTGATGGCTGAAACAATCATTCACAGAGCGAAACTACAGATAATAGTACTGAGGATAAACTATTTATGGGAATTATGTAGAGAGAGCTTCAAACAATATGTAAGTACTCTCCTCATGCCATTTATCACCAAGTATTTCATAATGCTAATACAATCATTAGATGTTTCCATGCATTCACTTGTGTTAAATTGTATTAAAACATTACAAGCATTGACCAAAAACACTTAAACAGGACAATACTGTATTTGTTTTACCATTTTTGTTTGGAGGTCCAACAGTTTTCTGACTCTGAATGGCCGAACTATGACAGGGAAGAACCAAGAAAAGGGTAAGAGCAATGTTGTTCTGAAGAAACAACGCATACCGTATCATAAAGGTTCATTGAGTAACAAAATGCCACTTACCACTCTCCCTCCTTGTCAAAAGGTAGAGCAAATGGCAGATGTAAGGAGACTGAAACAAAACAAATCCATCATGACTTAAATAGCAGTGCAATCCATTGCCAATGTAAACATATCATAAGAGCAAGAGGGAATATGATTCCTGCACATACTAAATTCTCCTCTGTCACAAAGTGGAAGATGAAGCCATAGATGGCTCGAATATGGTCCTTGGAGTCGATCATGTCGAAAACAGTCAGCACCCACTTAAGGAAAAGCACCTGGAAAACACCCATAACAGCGGTTTCATTCAGTTGGAGGGAAAGAGGACAGAGCAATTCTGATAACAGTAGTATTGTAATGTTATGTCCGGTCTCCAGTGTCAACCTTCAAATCTGTGAGAGAGTGTGACTTGCAAAGACTTTTGACAGAGGAGCTCTTTACCTGTGTGCTGATGGCTATCTTGCTGACACATAACCACGCCACCGCTCGAACAACGGCCTCCTGTGGCACCACGGTGGCGGGGATCAGAAACTTCAGGACCCGAACACACATCACACCCCCTGTTCAGGACAAGAAAAAGAGCAGAAAGCTGAAATGTTATGGATGGTCAAATTAATTTGTCATTGTGTAAATTGGTATTTCCGGGTCAGTCTGTCTAAGCAAATGGCGCAGTTTCCATTAAGTGTGAAAGTTGGTTGTTGTCGTACCCATACGAAGGCTCATTGCGTAGTCCAGCATGACAGAGATCGCCTCAGGAGGAAGTCCTCGACTGAGCCCCACTCTCTCCACCTGCACCAGGTTCCTCTCCAGCACATCGTTTCCTACGCATGGGGTACCCGCCTCCACTAGGAAACAGACAACTCACTGTGAATCCAGGACATGTGGACGTGAATCCAGACACTGGTGGATGTCCTTTGGCTGCTGTAGTTAACGTTAGCTAGATGGTTACTTTTAGCTAGCAATTAAATGTAAATGTATACAGTAGCATTCATAACAAACACTGTTAGCTAGTAACATCCTGTTGTAACATTTCCAGTCACATGCTTCTAGCCATTTCTTAAGGCTGCCTCCTCTGTTTGTGAATTAGTTATATACAGTTGTACATTCTAGTTAAATGAAGACTAGCAAAATTGTGCGTGTACTTCAGGCATGTCTAGCCATAACGTTACTCCGCCCACACAATGGTTATGCATTAGTTTGTAAATCAGCTAACGGGCGAACCTTGAAAGTTTACATATGTTGACAGAAAATAACATGGGCTGCCATTACGGTCAATTAGTTCACGTTGGAGTTGAAAAATTAGCTAAAATATTCGCTACGTTTGACTTCTGCGAGCATCAGTAGCTATATGCTAGCAAGCTAACAGCTTCCTAACTAACATTAGTTACCTTCTGAGAAGTACTTCAGCGCAAGCAGAAATGGATCCCCAGCCTCGTTCTTTCTTCTTTCTTTCTCCACAACTCGCAAACTTCTGTTAGAAGTTCGGCTAGAAACTGACAAATCGCTTCCAGATGATGAGTCCAAATCTGACCTCGACAGGTTCGCAGCTTTTGCCATTGCTACATAGCTAAAACAAATGTGTATTGTGTTTTCCTCAGGCACGAAGTCATTCAAACAAAACTCAAATCTTGCGCGCGACCGTTTGTTCTGCGCGTGCGCACTTACTACTTCCGTGAGTGTATTGCGTTGCTCACCGGGCATTGTAGTCCAACGGCCTCAGCAGGACTACATATAAACTGTTTGTAGGCTCATTCATCTCAAGGAGCCTCACCCGTATATTTCTTTATTTAGCTAATTTTGTTTTAGAAAAGCATTATGAATGTTAAAGACCAACTGAACAACTGCTCATCTGACAGAAACTTCCCCTTTATCTACTAAACATCACTGAAGGTATCATCACTTACATATGAATCAAATACATTTATATTACAAGAATAGCCCAGTGGTAATGGTTATACTCATAGGAATACTTTTCTAACATATTAATTCAACAGAATACTGTTAAAAATCCCAGAGAAAACTAGATTCACAGATAAACAAAAGCCTTTATTGTCATTGGATGTAAAGAGAGACAAAGTCCTTTATTAAGAGACAAAGATCAAGTCCTTTATTGGATATGTCATTTGACAAAGCAGCTGGACTATTGATTGTGGTCCAGAGACATAGAGAGCACTAGGCTAGCAACCATAGACGTATGTTTAAACATAATTGCTAGAAAAATGCCTTCCCATGGGTCTCTCCTCCACATGAGTTCTTGAACAACAGTGTTGGGTCCAACAAAGTGATTAATCAATTTGAGATGAGTGAAAGACTTGCCATTTGACCGTTCCGTTTTTCTTTCGGGAAAAGGGGTACATTTTCATGCCTAAGAGTAGTTACTAGAAAATCTAATCATCAGGAAAAAGCTTGGAAGAAACTAATATGAATTCACAAAAATTATTCTTATTTTACTAATACCAATGGAAATATGTGATACTGTATAATGTATTTAAATAAATGTGAGTCAATGTTCAACTACAATATATCTCTGAACAGTGCTGATAAGCTATGAGTTTGTTTTAAGCCATTTAATTATGAACCATGCTTAATTACTGTAAAATAACAACTGAATTCAAGGGATATCATTATCTTCCTACCTAAAATAAAAATAAATAGAAAAGTACCCATCTTCAATAGTGGAAAACATCAGCATTCTCAAAGCCAACAAAGTCCCTCAAATTTGTATTTGTGCCAAAAACGAACTAAAAACATAGGCATGCTGTATCTTATGTTTTGAAAGATGCTAAACAAAAATGGGGGGGAATGAGAAAAAGGACCAATTGGCTGGTGAAACAAAGGTCCTATATTTTTTCAAAAGAGTTGAGCTGATTACAGTTGCCACAAGTATGATTGTCCACTGTCAAGGTTGGTATACAGGACAAGGGGATTGCAGTTTTAGGATGAGAGTGCAGGGAAGCAGGTGAAACCAATAACCAGTCAGCCAAAAGGGTGGGAGAGGAGACAGGTGGGTGGTTGACTGGGTGGATATATCACTCCTTGTGGCGACTGTGTTTCTTTTGAATCTGAATTGCTACAATCCAAAGAAACGCACAAGGTTCCATTTTGCTGTCACTCTGCCCAGACTGGACGGTTGGACCTGATTAGGACTGCTTGACTTTGTTATTTTCCTGGGCATTGATGTGTTCTTCCCTACTCTCCTCCCTCTCAGGTCGGTCCTCACTCTGGCGGGCAATGAGCAGTCGGCAGGTGAGCAGAATACCAAAGACCAGAGCATGGGCGTATCGTTTCAGGGGGTCTCCTACTAACTGGTGGAAGAAGAGGACCGCCAGCATGACCAGCAAGAGCAGGAAGTTAGCCACATCCTTGGGTCTACCTGGCACCAATGTCAGAACCACACCACAGCCCACCTCCAGTGAGCCAATGATCTTACGGAGCAGCACCGAGCTGATGCCCATCCTCTTTAGACCTGGCAAAGCCTTGGCATAGCTCTTGTATGCCCGTTTCTGAAAAGCGAGGAGAGAGAACATTTCAGCATTAATTTTCCTAGATGCAAAAGAGGTAATTTCATTTATTATTAGTGGCGCACTATAGACTACAGTATATAATTTCTCAGATTTGTAGAACCTTGTTCTAAGGAAGTTTCAGTTCTACATGAGAAAATACATTCGGAGCCAACAGGGCCATGTCTAGGCCTACCGGTTTGTCTATAATCATGACACTGACAAAGACGTTTTTGTTGTTAATTTGAACAAAATAGTCGACCTATACAGTTTTAAGAGTTATAACTGTAAGTAGTATATACAAGCATCACCGAAATGCCTTTTTCCTGTATGATGGAACATGTGGAATAAGGAAGGGATTGGGCCTGATGTGGGCCTACTGCAGTAACACCACCAAAACCAGTCTTTGATATTCCTTAAAATACTAAATCAACCAAAACGTTGAAATGTAATGATTAGGCATATTCGTCATGGAATAAGAATTACAGTAGAGCATAGATGGATGAGGAGCAGAGCACAGATGAGTTAACATCGCTGGTAGCCTAATAAGCAAAGTCCAATATCCGCACCAAAGAAGCAGGTGCACCTCAGAATTTGCACGAATGCGCCGCCATTGACTATAGCCTAGGTAAAAATGTACCTTCAAACACAGTTTTTTTATTCATATTAGGCTAATAATAACAGATCATTTGCAATAAAATAGGCCTACTACTGGACAAACGTGTAGGCCTACTGTTACATGCCTAGTCGCTATTTCAAATAAACAGGCCTATGTATTTGTAGCCCAATAAACTGTAGCCTATTCATTCGATTGTAATTATGCCTAAAGATAATATTTTATTTTATGTAACATTTCGTAGAAAAATATACAAATTATCATTATTCTTCAATAAATAATGTATTATCGGCTAGAATAACGCAGCAGGCTCCATCATTTCATTGCTTGCATGGGTAAATTCATTCCCACGATTGAAACAATACATACAATCAAATCTTATTTATCAGTTAGATATTATAGGCTATTTTATTTTATGATCTTTTCCAAATGTGGGTCAGCAGCGCACAGCACATTATTAGAGCCTGAATGCGTCCGTATAGGCAGAACAATGGCTTTCGCTTCCAGCTGCAGTTTATGGTCGCTGAAGGTTTACTTACCATCTCACTATACGCATCTTTGCTTAATCTTGGTGTGAGTTTTATGGTGCCCATAAAGACGAAAAAAAGACCAAGAGCGAAAGAGAGGGCCACAATGGTTATCGTCCTCGGTGAAGCCATCTTCGGTATTGTGTGTCCGGGTCTCGCCACCAAGCTAGTGTCTCCGCAACCGCTATTCAGTGTATTCACTGAAACACGGACTATTCTTTCATGTGAAGATGCTAGGGGGGATGGGCTTCTGGAAGAGCGACAAAAATGGCGACAAGAAATTTGTACACAGGGTTCAAATGCCCATTTATGGGGCCCCTATACCAAGCAATATTATCTGGTCATCTGAATATTATTTGATCATAGGCAAACAAGAACAATAAAAAAATCCTCAAAAATGTAACATCAAAGTTAGCATGCATAAATAAATAATACCTAATAACTTGGAAGTGAAATAGGAAACATTGTACAGTTAAATTTTGTACTTGTTATTTCTTCAAATTGACCTGGTGCTGTAATCTCTCATAATGCTATTTCCCTTTCACTGACCTTTCTGTGGGTAATGTTTCTGTAAGGCCAAACCAGCAGAGGGAGCCTTCGCCTGAGTACTGACTGTGCTCCTTTTCCATTGGCTGCCTCTGCACCAATTGCCTGTCTGGTTGACTATTTAACCTGCCGCTATTCTTTGACTCTGCGAAGTATTGCCCGTTACCCTGCCTTACCGAGCGTTTTTCATAGCCTGTTGTACCGATGTTCCTGTTAAGACCTCTTGCCTGCCTACTGACCTCTGCCTTTTGGATTATCCCTTTGCATGACGACAGATCTGACTGCTCCTCTGGTTCTGACCCTCTGCCTGCCTTATCGTTTATGTCCCAGGAATCTGCCCTTAATAAACCTCCGCACTTGGATTCTAACTCTGCCTCAGTGTATTCGTTACAGTTTCAACAGTCATATAATAAGGGCCAAGAAACTTTATAAAAGCATGTCTCACTTTCCATCAAAGTTACTATATAAACAGATAGACTCTGTTTATATTTACAAGGAGGAATTGAAATAGTTTGTCCAAGTACGTACATTGATCATGTTTGTAAACAATTGTTTACCTTTACTACAGCTAATTAAATAACCACTAATAAATAAATATTGACTCTCTCATATAACATCTTTTGGTAACATAAAATAAACACACATTTCTCAGGGGTGTATTGGCTTTGTAATTCCTACACAGCGTGCTACTAAGAAAAATGTGCTGTCAGGTCTTTTTAAATTGTCCTTCAAAAGCCGATGGAAACTCCAGTTGTAATCCATAAGTTTAAGATGTGAGGTAATAGATCGAGGTTGTGAAGGGGTTGCAGGCAGGGCAGGCCTCTCTTCTTTTTCTTCATATTATCCTACAATACAAAATGCTTATCAGTTCACACATAACACCTTTACTGCACCGAAACGATAGGAATTGTATCAAGATCAAGTGGAACTGCAACTTAAACTGTCAGTGTCTCAAATGGGTTGTAGTGAGGGGACCTGGGCCTTTGGTCCTTCTCTTGAAGGCGTTGTACTTTACCAAGGTTATTTTTGCTGCCACGTATTCTACACAGAGACAACATTTTACATGACAAAATATCAATGCCACAATGCTTTAGCTAACATAGCTAAGCAATGTCTTTGAAATAGTTAATGGATACATATTCTGTCACTGCAATCTCAACACATTGACCCAGACAGATATTTTTTCTGGGATTCTAACTGAAGGCACAGAGTTATAGTCTCTCTCTTACCTTTCCTCTTTGGGCTTGCTGCGGCCTCTCCATCTTCCCGCGGTTGTCCTTCATCTGGTGCCAGAGGTCTCCTGTCTCTGATGTTCCTGATTATGCAAGAACAGAGTTCTGGGTAATCCAGATTGACGGCATGCAGCAGCCAGCAAAGACCCCACAGCGTCTTCCTGTCTGTCCGCCTCAGCTGGTCCATGAAGACTGAACAAGGCTTCTTGAGCAGAAAAGCACAACATAATCACATCTATGGATTTGTGTCTGTCTATGTATCTATATGTCTCTTGTACATAATTAACATAATCTGTATCTCTGATTGGCTGGCTGGATGGCTAGCTGGTTGGCTGTCTGGCTGTCTGGCTGTCTGTCTCTCTGTCTAGTTGTGTGTATGAGGACTAGACTCACAATGTGGTACAGACAGCGGCTCTGGTTCACCAGTCTCTCCAGCGACAGGATCTCGATTATCTCAATCCCCAGCAGGGCGTTCATCTTGTCCTGCTTGCTGCCCAGCCTAAAACACAACAACAGAGCAAAACATTTAATCAGTTGGTTCAAAAAAGGAAAAACTACATTGAAAGCACTAATCAGCTTCGCTTCTGTCCATCCTTGCCCACTGTAAATGGCAACACTAAGGTTTTAATGGGTACAGGTAATATAGATCGCCTGTCACCTCATGGGTTCTATACACCTCATAGAACCTTGTATAACATAGTTATAAAATCAGCTATAACTTTTATTTTTATTTTGGCATTGATCAAATATTATATTTACATTAATACAAACTTGATATAAGAAGTAGTCCTTCCAACAGTTGTGGTTTTCCTACCACTTTATGCTGCTTTAGCAGGTCTGTCAGAAACTCCTGGACCTCTTTAATCCTCTACCGGTCACTGGAGTCCACCACAAAGATGAGCCCATGGACCTCCCCATAGATACCTCCGTGGCCCCACCGATGTCAAGCAGGGGGACCAGGAAGTTCTGCACTCTCAGCTCCATCCGGACACACCCATAAGTCGGACCCCTCATCCAACCGGGGGCACTGCAGACAGAGACAGAACAATTTACGTCAGCCAACCCAGATTACTGTGTTATATTTCTATTGGTGTGTATTTAATTCACTGACAGTGGATGTTTTCCTGCTTTGTCAAGACCGACCACCAGTGCATTGACTTTCCAGTGTGAAAATATGAGATATAGTCCTGGAGCAATTTAAGTGACAGTATTATATATTTGCAATCGCAAGTGATTGCAGACTGAGTTAAACAATTTGAGAGAGTCATTCTTGCCTGATGGGTTGCTGGACCTTGAGACCCAGCTGCAGCAGTTGGTCATCAGTTGTGGTGAAACAGAACAAGGTGAGCACAGCGGCCACCATCTTCTCCTCAGTTCCCACCTGAAAGAAGAGCTCATTGTGATGCAGAGCCAACGTGCAAACCCTAGACTTATATAACGAACGGTGCCAAGTTAGCCAAGGTCACTGTCAGGTGACCTGGGTCAATAAACGCCAGAAGACTCCAGAGTCATTTAGATCATGGGTATTAAAGGACAGCAGACTGATTGGAGTTGGGCTGCCTGTGTAAACACATTTCATTAGCATCAGTTTAGATATAGAACATGTTTTTATATCAACACCAATATACAGCTGTCTAACAACTTGACATGGTTTACGAAATTGTTATGCCTGTCCAACTTCTGCTGTAATCCTGTTATAAGAATGTGTGACTTTTTTGTGTGAGAAAATCCAATAAAATCCATATCCTTAAGAAAGGTCAGACTTACAGATGGCCACCACAGCCTACTTACAAACCAACATTTTAGCACCCAGTTTGTCTAAAAGTACATCCAAACTTAGCCAGAATCAGATGAAAAAAGTAGATAATGTCTTTACTCTTTGAAATCATTTGGACAAAGGTTAGTGTTATCTGTGTGATTATATAACCTGGGCTTTGGTACCTAGTTACTAAGGAACATGAGCTGTATCTATAGTGCATTCCTATCCCTTTGGGGAAGCACTATTCATTGGGTCTGTGAATTGGCTGTATACTGTGTATCTGCTGGATCAAATCCCCGAGCTGACAAGGTAAAAATCTGTTGTTCTGCTCCTGAGCAAGGCAGTTAACCCACTGTTCCCCGGGTGGCGAAGACGTGGATGTCGATTAAGGCAGCCCCCCACCTCTCTGATTCAGAGGGGTTGGGTTAAATGCGGAAGACACATTTCAGTTGAACACATTCAGTTGTACAACTGACTAGGTATCCCCCTTCCCTTTTTCTATCCCCATAAAATGTCCATAAGCCCATATGGTCTCCACCATTGGGTTTGTTTTACAATACACAGTATAAATGCATATGGACTCTTAACTACATGTCATGGAACTATGTGACTGACCTGGCTGGCATTCAGACACAGTAGCCTACCAGCTGTCTGACATCTTTAGACCTGTGTGTAGTCTGCCACAGTCTGGTTCTACACAGACAGCAGGCGTGTGAGCGTCTGTCTGTCTGAGGTGTGCTAAACAACTCCAGCAGGTCTCAACTTTCTGCATCCGCTCAGTCTCCATGAAGCTGCATACACCCAGACTGAGTCAGTCAGAGCATGAACATGCTGGCCCTCTTTCTTCCCTCAAGCTTGGTTGAACTAGAACCAGACTTCCACCTACAGTAGATCTTTTCAATATCCTTATTTTTTATTGCTAAGTTTTCCTGTTTCAGGTGAATCACTTTTTTTATTTAAACACTTAAAAAGATTGCCTTTCTCTATACAAATTACAATGTAGCAATAAAAGGCCATTTTGAGTTCAGACAATTAGACCATAAAAGTGCAATAAGACACGTCACTGACGGCAATAAAAAATATGAATATGGTTGAATCTGAAGACGACAGAGAGCGCTTTATCAGTTAACAGTGGTAAAAAGGTTGTAGCTACTGTACACATGGTTATGTAAACAATGTTCAACAACCTAAATGCACTGGCCATCATAGAAATGATGCAAAGCTGTTCTAGTCCATGACAAAATATCCAATTCACACAGCAGTGTTCACTCAAAATGACTTCTCTCTTGTTCTCAGAGTAGCAGTTCAGTTCACAAGCAGAACATTTCCAACGGTGTTCTCAGGAGAAAGCCTAGGAAAATAGAAGCCACATGAAATTCTAGATAGAATATAAGTTAAATTACATCTCAGCATACGTACATTGGGATGGCAGCATCCATACATATGTTTGTGTGTGTTTCTCTTGTTGCATCTTGTACCGGACAGCTAACAACTAATCAGGGCTCCAATTGTTCTGTAATCCTGTGGTCACCTCATGTGGGTGTTGCAACCTGGGAAACACAGTGTTAGCCTCTCTGCCAATCACACTGGTGTTTGTGAGATCTACTTTCCCCCATTGGATAGCGTGCTGTACTTTAACTGGGCCAGATTAGGACTCTTGCCCATGCATGGCCAATTTTAACAAAGATGTGTATGATGTGATTTACCAGGACATCCAGTAGTGATAGACACCCTGCCTTCAAGTGTCTAAAATAGGAAATAATCATGAAGACACACAACGCATAATGACATCACGCTGTACTGTAGGTTCCCAATGGGCACCGACTTCAATTCAACAAATGACATGGAAACAACGTTGATTCAACCAGTGTGTGCCCAGTGGGTTTGCTTGTTTGTTTACAAGGCTTGTGGTGTGACACCCACTGTGTCCACCAGTTAACAATGGAAGAGAGCAATCCAGATTACTGATATTACCAGAATCGCCCCACCTTTAATTGAGTTCATTTTGATCTATAATGTCTTGTGACGGCCATAGTGAGTGGATTAGAGATGTTTTTTTTGGTTTTTTTACACTACAATAACAACAAGCAACAACAATATAGTTACAATACAATTTATTGACCATATAAATGCAAAGTACAGTATTCACTTTGTTCGATAAATGTGCAGCTGGTCAGTTTATGTTACAAAATATATCCCCTTGAAATGACAGTAGTTTATCACAATAACGTTTCATGTAATCTAACAATGACAGAATCGTATCACAATAATGTTTCATGTAATCTAACAATGACAGAATCGTATCACAATAATGTTTAATGTAATCTAACAATGACAGTATCTTATCACAATAATGTTTCATGTAATCTAACAATGACAGTAGCTTATCACAATAATGTTTCATGGGAATCAAACAGGATACACATGCAATATGAGGTAAACGTAGCTCTGTTACATTTTTCGTTACAATATTATTGCTGCCTTGTAACATATTTACAAGTTGACACATCATCCCAATGGCCACTAGATGGCCTTGTTGTCTATGGAACCATTCACACTACAAGGGGCTGTGATTATGTGTCTGGGTGTGGTTTTCTTACAGATCAGCTGACATGGGCAGGAAATCATTTGCAGTACAGCCAAATCAGTCTGTCTATTCGTGACAAAAATGCTTGATTTTCCCAAGCCAATCTTTTTAACCACAACACTACAGATTACATAAAATAACATTATTTATAAACAATGAGTCCCAGTAGTAGACAGTCACTGTGGCGAATACAACGTAAAATGTGACTGACAACTACTCTGTGGGGTATTTCTTTTTTTGTCAATAGAACATATCCTGGAACTGCGTTTTGTGTACATGCTTCATCTCATGAAGTCGTTACGCCTGTGTCCAATCAGGCATGAGCTTCACCTGCTGACTAGACTCCCCCGAGGCTCTGACCACAGCACACACATCGCAGCAGCGGAAAAAGCAGCAGAGAAAGCTTGGCACAACAGCTGTACACGGTGCCTTATATAGTCATTCCCTCCACATACCTAACATATCTCCGAGAGATGTTCCCTCTGAGGTCTCGCTGCTTTAAATTGTTCTACTAACTAGTGGCTGTAACTACGGAATAGTACTCCCTTTAACCTCTATACCTCCAATGGCTGTGGGATTTATTGTTTAAGACTGTTTAATTGGTTTGAATCTGAGCCAAAACTGTCTTCAGCTTTTTGTTCAGTGACAGAATAGGGAGTATGTTTCATCTGATCTGATTGGCTAGACCCAGCTAACAATAAATGTTCCCACAACTTTAGAGAACGTTCCCTTAAGAGTCTCATTAGGTCATTCTAGCCAATGAGAGGGCAGGTACACCCGTGAACAACAAGCACAACTAAATTGCTTTTTTCAAAGTTGCCGGAATTCCACGTACATCCACTTATATCAGTACATTTGTAACAGCCTGAACATTACTAAACTTCTATTCGATCAAATAAGCCTCACGTAATTCGACACTCTCTCTTAGACCTCCATACAAAAAAGGGCTTATCTCACACGGACAGATTTTGGACAAAGTAAATGATCTAATACCCTCTATGGGTATAAAAACCTGCTGGGCCACTAATGACAGGGCCTCAGACCTACGCATGCTTCCAGAAAGTAAACAACCTCTACAGTCTCCAGCCACTGACCCACAGCGCTGTCTCGCCACACACATTCATTATTAATAGTAGGAGGGCCTCCAGCAGACTTTGTAAGCCCCATTCACAATGCAGCACTGACTGCCTGGGACCCATCTGGTTACACTGGGGGAATGACGCTCATATTTTGGGGTGACTCATCATGGGTAACACTGTGCCTTTGAGCTGTTGTTGTGCTGCTCTGGAAAAAACATGAATGTTTAATCTGGGTTTGGGATTTCATATGGAAAACAGTGCACTGTGATCATAATACGAATACAAAAATGAGACAGATGTATCATTACAACCAATGTTATTAAAACTATCTACAACATTCTGCATTTTAAGTGCTCTGTTAATGAGCACAACATCTTAAATCCAAGTTTAGAGATAGTTTCAAATGATTGGCCAGATTGAAGTCAACATTAAATTAAAGACACCGCTTTTGCACTGACCAAAAGGCAAAGCCAAAAGAAGCAGAGGGGATCCCTCTCAACCTGAGCAAACAATAAATGATCCCATGGGGTCCCCTTCATTTTATTGGACGTGACTTTGTTTGTAATATTTTGTTTAGTAAAATGTAGTTCCAAATTGAAATGTAAACCAAATGCAACAAATGTATTTAGTTGCGTTTATTTATTAAAACACTCACTCCCTGAACTTGTAAGTCATAGACACCAGCAACCCCTCAATGTTTGGATATGAGCTACACTGGCTATCCCACTACACATGTCCACACAGCAGGGTTCCACATAGCAGGGTTCCACATAGCAGGGTTCCACATAGCAGGGCTCCACATAGCAGGGTTCCACATAGCAGGGCTTCACATAGCAGGGCTCCACATAGCAGCGCTCCACTAAGCAGCGATCAACATAGCAGTGCTCCACACAGCTGGGCTCCACATAGCAGCATTCCACATAGCAGGGATCCACATAGCAGCGCTCCACATAGCAGGGCTCCACATAGCAGGGCTCCACATTACAGTGTTCGACATAGCAGCGCTCCACTAAGCAGCGTACCACATAGCAGCGCTCCACATAGCAGGGCTCCACACAGCAGGTCTCATCATAGCAGCGTTACACTTAGCAGGGTTCCACATAGCAGCATTCCACATAGCAGCGTTCCACATAGCAGGGTTCTACATAGCAGGGCTCCTCATAGTAGTAGTCCACATAGCAAGGCTCCACATAGTAGTAGTCCACATAGCAACGCTCCACATAGCAGGGTTCCACATAGCAACGCTCCACATAGCAGGTTTCGACATATAAAGGTTACACATAGCAGGGATCCAAATAGCAGGGTTCAGCATAGCAGCGCTCCACATAGCAGCGCTCCACATAGCAGGGTTCCACATAGCAGGGTTCCACATCGCAGTGCTCCACATAGCAGCGCTCCACATAGCAGGGCTCCACATAGCAGCATTCTACATAGCAGGGTTCCACATAGCAGGGTTCCACATAGCAGGGTTCCACATAGCAAGGCTCCACATAGCAGCGCTCCACTAAGCAGCGATCAACATAGCAGGGCTCCACATAGCAGCATTCTACATAGCAGGGTTCCACATAGCAGGGTTCCACATAGCAGGGCTCCACATTACAGTGTTCAACATAGCAGCGCTCCACTAAGCAGCGTACCACATAGCAGCTCTCCAAATAGCAGCGTTCCACACAGCAGGTCTCATCATAGCAGCGTTCCACATAGCAGGGTTCCACATAGCAGGATTCCACATAGCGTGGCTCCACATAGTAGAAGTCCACTTAGCAAGGCTCCACATAGTAGTAGTCCACATAGCAATGCTCCACATAGCAGGGTTCCACATAGAAACGCTCCACATAGCAGGGTTCCACATATAAGTGTTACACATAGCAGGGATCCAAATAGCAGGGTTCAGCATAGCAGCGCTCCACATAGCAGCGCTCCACAAAGCAGGGTTCCACATAGCAGGGATCCACATAGCAGGGCTCCACATAGCAGAGTTCCAAATAGCAGGGTTCCACATAGCAGCGTTCCACATAGCAGGGTTCCAGATAGAAGGGTTACACATAGCAGGGCTCCACATAGCAGCGTTCCACATAGCAGCGTTCCACATAGCAGGGTTCCACATAGAAAGGTTACACATAGCAGGGATCCACATAGCAGGGTTCCACATAGCAGGGATCCACATAGCAGGGCTCCACATAGCAGCGTTGCATATATAAGGGTTCCACATGGCAGCGTTCCACATAGCAGGATTCCACATAGAAGGGTTACACATAGCAGCACTCCACATACATGGTTCCACATAGCAGCGTTCCACATAGCAGCGCTCCACATAGCAGGGCACCACATAGCAGGGCACCACATAGCAGGGCTCCACATAGCAGGGCTCCACATAGCAGAGCTCCACATAGCAGAGCTCCACATAGCAGGGTTCCACATAGCAGGGCTTCACATAGCAGCGCTCCACTAAGCAGCGATCAACATAGCAGTGCTCCACATAGCAGGGCTCCACACAGCTGGGCTCCACATAGCAGCATTCCACATAGCAGGGTTCTACATAGCAGGGTTCCACATAGCAGGGTTCCACATAGCAGTGCTCCACATAGCAGGGCTCCACATAGCAGCGCTCCACATAGCAGGGCTCCACATAGCAGGGCTCCACATAGCAGGGTTCCACATAGCAGGGCTCCACATTACAGTGTTCGACATAGCAGGGCTCCACTAAGCAGCGTACCACATAGCAGCGTTCCACATAGCAGCGTTCCACACAGCAGGTCTCATCATAGCAGCATTCCACATAGCAGGGTTCCACATAGCAGGATTCCACATAGCAGCGTTCCACATAGCATGGCTCCACATAGTAGTAGTCCACTTAGCAAGGCTCCACATAGTAGTAGTCCACATAGCAACGCTCCACATAGCAGGGTTCCACATAGCAGGGTTCCACATAGCAAGGCTCCACATAGCAGCACTCCAATAAGCAGCATACCACATAGCAGCGCTCCACATAGCAGCGTTCCACACAGCAGGTCTCATCATAGCAGCGTTCCACAAAGCAGGGTTCCACATAGCAGGAATCCACATAGCAGCGCTCCACATAGCAGGGTTCCACATAGCAGGGCTCCACATAGCAGGGCTCCACATAGCAGGGCTCCACATTACAGTGTTCGACATAGCAGCGCTCCACTAAGCAGCGTACCACATAGCAGCGATCCACATAGCAGCATTCCACACAGCAGGTCTCATCATAGCAGCGTTCCACATAGCAGGGTTCCACATAGCAGGATTCCACATAGCGTGGCTCCACATAGTAGTAGTCCACTTAGCAAGGCTCCACATAGTAGTAGTCCACATAGCAACGCTCCACATAGCAGGGTTCCACATAGAAACGCTCCACATAGCAGGGTTCCACATATAAGGGTTACACATAGCAGGGATCCCAATAGCAGGGTTCAGCATAGCGGCGCTCCACATAGCAGGGTTCCACATAGCAGGGTTCCACATAGCAGGGATCCACATAGCAGCGCTCCACATAGCAGGGTTCCACATAGCAGCGCTCCACTAAGCAGCGTACCACATAGCAGCGCTCCAAATAGCAGCGTTCCACACAGCAGGTCTCATCATAGCAGCGTTCCACATAGCAGGGTTCCACATAGCAGGATTCCACATAGCAGGATTCCACATAGCGTGGCTCCACATAGTAGTAGTCCACTTAGCAAGGCTCCACATAGTAGTAGTCCACATAGCAACGCTCCACATAGCAGGGTTCCACATAGAAACGCTCCACATAGCAGGGTTCCACATATAAGGGTTACACATAGCAGGGATCCAAATAGCAGGGTTCAGCATAGCGGCGCTCCACATAGCAGCGCTCCACATAGCAGGGTTCCACATAGCAGGGATCCACATAGCAGGGCTCCACATAGCAGAGTTCCACATAGCAGGGGTCCACATAGCAGCGTTCCACATAGCAGCGTTCCACATAGCATGGCTCCACATAGTAGTAGTCCACTTAGCAAGGCTCCACATAGTAGTAGTCCACATAGCAACGCTCCACATAGCAGGGTTCCACATAGCAGGGTTCCACATAGCAAGGCTCCACATAGCAGCACTCCAATAAGCAGCGTACCACATAGCAGCGCTCCACATAGCAGCGTTCCACACAGCAGGTCTCATCATAGCAGCGTTCCACATAGCAGGGTTACACATAGCAGGATTCCACATAGCAGCGTTCCACATAGCAGGGTTCCACATAGCAGGGATCCACATAGCAGGGCTCCACATAGCAGAGTTCCACATAGCAGGGTTCCACATAGCAGCGTTCCACATAGCAGGGTTCCACATAGCAGGGATCCACATAGCAGGGCTCCACATAGCAACGTTGCATATATAAGGGTTCCACATGGCAGGGTTACACATAGCAGGATTCCACATAGCAGCGTTCCACATAGCAGGGTTCCACATAGCAGGGATCCACATAGCAGGGCTCCACATAGCAGAGTTCCACATAGCAGGGTTCCACATAGAAGGGTTACACATAGCAGGGTTCCACATAGCAGGGATCCACATAGCAGGGCTCCACATAGCAACGTTGCATATATAAGGGTTCCACATGGCAGCGTTCCACATAGCAGGGTTCCACATAGCAACGTTCCACATAGCAGGGTTCCACAAAGAAAGGTTACACATAGCAGGGTTCCACATAGCAGCGCTCCACATAGCAGGGCACCACATAGCAGGACTCCACATAGCAGAGCTCCACATAGCAGGGTTCCACATAGCAGGGCACCACATAGCAGGGCTCCACATAGCAGAGCTCCACATAGCAGAGCTCCACATAGCAGGGCACCACATAGCAGGGCTCCACATAGCAGAGCTCCACATAGCAGAGCTCCACATAGCAGGGCTCCACATAGCAGCATTAAACATAGCAGGGCTCAAGATAGCAGCGTTCCACACAGCAGCGTTCCACATAGAAGGGTTCCACATAACAGGGTTCCACATAGCAGGGATCCACATAGCAGCGCTCAACACAGCAGGATTCAACATAGCAAGGCTCCACATAGCAGGGTTCCACA
Source organism: Brachymystax lenok tsinlingensis (assembly GCA_030435695.1). Lineage (NCBI taxonomy): Eukaryota > Metazoa > Chordata > Actinopteri > Salmoniformes > Salmonidae > Brachymystax > Brachymystax lenok. The sequence continues at coordinate 14,970,162 of CM059784.1, forward strand.
TATCAGGGTTCCACATAGCAAGGTTCCCCAAAGCAGCATTACACATAGCAGGGTTCGACACAGCAGAGTTCCACACTGCAGGGCTCCACATTGCATCGTTCCAGATAGCAGCGCTCCACATAAATGGTTCCACATAGCAGCGTTCCACATAGCAGCGTTCCACATAGCAAGGCTCCACAAAGCAGGGCTCCACACAAGAGGGCTCCACACAGCAGCATTCCACATAGCAGGGATCCACATAGCAGGGCTCCACATAGAAACGATCCACATAGAAGGGATCCACATAGCAGCGATTAACATAGCAGCGCTCCACATAGCAGGACTCCACACAGCTGGGTTCCACATAGCAGCGTTCCACATAGCAGGGTTCCACATAGCAGGGCTCCACATTACAGCGTTCCACATAGCAACGCTCCACAAAGTAGTAGTCCACATAGCAACGCTACACATAGCAGGGCTCCACATAGCAGCATTCCAAATAGCAGGGATCCACATAGAAGGGATCCACATAGCAGCGCTCCACATACAGGGATCCACATAGCAGCGTTCCACATAGCAGGGCTCTACATAGAAACGCTCCACATGGTAGTAGTCCACATAGCAATGCTCCACATTGCAGGGTTCCACATAGCAGGACTCCACATACCAGCGTTCCACATAGCAGGGATCACATAGCAAGGCTCCACATAGCAAGGATCCATATAGTAAGGGTTCCACACAGCAGGGCTCCACATAGCAAGGCTACACATAGCAGGCCTCAACAATACAGGGTTCCACAAAGCAGGAATCCACATAGCAGCGTTCCACATAGCAGGGTTCTACATAGCAGGGCTCCACATAGTATTAGTCCACATAGCAAAGCTCCACATAGCAGAAGTCCACATAGCAACGCTCCACATAGCAGGGTTCCACATAGCAGCATTAAACATAGCAGGGCTCCAGATAGCAGCGTTCCACATAGCAGCGTTCCACATAGAAGGGTTCCACATAACAGGGTTCCACACAGCAGGGTTCCACATAGCAGCGCTCAACACAGCAGGGTTCCACATAGCAAGGCTCCACATAGCAGGGTTCCACATAGCAAGGTTCCCCATAGCAGCATTCCACATAGCAGGGTTCAACATAGCAGAGTTCCACACTGCAGGGCTCCACTAAGCAGCGTTCCAGATAGCAGCGCTCCAAATAGCAGCGTTCCACATAGCAGCGTTCCACATAGAAGGGTTCCACATAACAGGGTTCCACACAGCAGGGTTCCACATAGCAGCGCTCAACACAGCAGGGTTCCACACAGCAGGGCTCCACATAGCAAGGCTACACATAGCAGGCCTCAACAATACAGGGTTCCACAAAGCAGGAATCCACATAGCAGCGTTCCACATAGCAGGGTTCTACATAGCAGGGCTCCACATAGTATTAGTCCACATAACAAAGCTCCACATAGCAGTAGTCCACATAGCAACGCTCCACATAGCAGGGTTCCACATAGCAGCATTAAACATAGCAGGGCTCCAGATAGCAGCGTTCCACATAGCAGCGTTCCACATAGAAGGGTTCTACATAACAGGGTTCCACACAGCAGGGTTCCACATAGCAGCGCTCAACACAGCAGGGTTCCACATAGCAAGGCTCCACATAGCAGGGTTCCACATAGCAAGGTTCCCCATAGCAGCATTCCACATAGCAGGGTTCGACATAGCAGAGTTCCACACTGCAGGGCTCCACTAAGCAGCGTTCCAGATAGCAGCGCTCCAAATAGCAGCGTTCCACATAGCAGCGTTCCACATAGAAGGGTTCCACATAACAGGGTTCCACACAGCAGGGTTCCACATAGCAGCGCTCAACACAGCAGGGTTCCACATAGCAAGGCTCCACATAGCAGGGTTCCACATAGCAAGGTTCCCCATAGCAGCATTCCACATAGCAGGGTTCGACATAGCAGAGTTCCACACTGCAGGGCTCCACATTGCATCGTTCCAGATAGCAGCGCTCCAAATAGCAGCGCTCCACAAAGAAGGGTTCCAAATAGCAGCGCTCCACATACAGGGTTCCACATAGCAGCGTTCCACATAGCAGCGTCCCACATAGCAGCATTCCACATAGCAAGGCTCCACAAAGCAGGGCTCCACACAGCAGGGCTCCACACAGCAGCATTGCACATAGCAGGGATCCACATAGCAGGGCTCCAGATAGAAACGATCCACAAAGAAGGGATCCACATAGCAGCGATTAACATAGCAGCGCTCCACATAGCAGGACTCCATACAGCTGGGTTCCACATAGCAGGGCTCCACATTACAGCGTTCCACATAGCAACGCACCACATAGTAGTAGTCCACATAGCAACGCTCCACATAGCAGGGTTCCACATAGCAGGGCTCCACATAGCAGCAATCCACATAGCAGGGATCCACATAGCAAGGCTCCACATAGCAAGGCTCCTCATAGCAGGGTTCCACAAAGCAGGGCTCCACATAGCAAGGCTCGACATAGCAGGCCTCCACATTACAGAGATCCACATAGCAGGGATCCACATAGCAGGGATCCACATAGCAGCGTTCCACATAGCAGGGTTCCATATAGCTGCGTTCCACATAGAAGGGTTCCACATAGCAGGGTTCCACATAGCAGGGTTCCACATAGCAGCATTCCACATAGCAGGGTTCCATATAGCAGCGTTCCACATAGAAGGGTTCCACATAGCAGGGTTCCACATAGCAGCGCTCAACAAAGCAGGGCTCCACGTAGCAGCGCTTCACATAGCAGGGTTCCACATAGCAGGGTTTCACATAGCAGGGTTCCACTAAGCAGCGTACCACATAGCAGCGCTCCACATAGCAGGGCTCCACATAGCAGCATTCCACATAGCAGGTATCCACATAGCAAGGCTCCACATAGCGGCGTTCCACATAGCAGGGTTCCACATAGCAGGGTTCCACATAGCAGGGTTCCACATAGCAGCGCTCAACACTGCAGGGCTCCACATAGCAGCGCTTCACATAGCAGGGCTCCAGGTAGCAGCGTTCCACATAGAAGGGTTCCACATAGCAGGGTTCCACATAGCAGGGTTCCACATAGCAGGGATCCACATAGCAGGGATCCACATAGCAGGGCTACACATAGAAACGATCCACATAGAAGGGATCCACATAGCAGCGATTAACATAGCAGCGCTCCACATAGCAGGACTCCACACAGCTGGGTTCCACATAGCAGCGTTCCACAAAGCAGGGTTCCACATAGCAGGGCTCCACATTACAGCGTTCCACATAGCAACGCTCCACATAGTAGTAGTCCACATAGCAGCGATCCACATAGCAGGGATCCACATAGCAAGGCTCCACATAGCAAGGCTCCTCATAGCAAGGCTCCACATAGCAGGCCTCCATATTACAGAGATCCACATAGCAGGGATCCACATAGCAGGGATCCACATAGCAGCATTCCACATAGCAGGGTTCCATATAGCAGCGTTCCACATAGAAGGGTTCCACATAGCAGGGTTCCACATAGCAGGGTTCCACATGGCAGCGTTCCACATAGCAGCGCTCAACACAGCAGGGCTCCACGAAGCAGCGCTTCACATAGAAGGGCTCCACGTAGCAGCATTCCACATAGCAGGGTTCCACATAGCAGGGTTCCATATAGCAGGGTTCCACTAAGCAGCGTACCACATAGCAGCGCTCCACATAGCAGGGCTCCACATAGCAGCATTCCACATAGCAGGTATCCACATAGCAAGGCTCCACATAGCGGCGTTCCACATAGCAGGGTTCCATATAGCAGCATTCCACATAGAAGGGTTCCACATAGCAGGGTTCCACATAGCAGGGTTCCACATAGCAGCGTTCCACATAGCAGAGCTCAACACAGCAGGGCTCCACATAGCAGCGCCTCACATAGCAGGGCTCCACATAGCAGCGTTCCACATAGCAGGGATCCTCAAAGCAAGGTTCCACATTGCAGCGATCACCATAGCAGCATTCCACATAGCAGCGTTCCACATAGCAACGTTCCACATAGCAACATTCCACATAGCAGGGCTCCACATAGCAGGGCTCCACATAGCAGCGTTCCACATAGCAGGGCTCCACATAGCAGGCCTCCACATAGCAAGGCTCCACATAGCAGAGTTCCACATAGCAGGGATCCACATAGCAGGGCTCCACATAGCAACGTTCCACATAGCAGGGCTCCACATAGTAGTAGTCCACATAGATTAAGGCAGCCCCCCGCACCTCTCTGATTCAGAGGGGTTGGGTTAAATGCGGAAGAAACATTTCGGTTGAAGGCATTCGGTTGTAAAACTGACTAATAATGGTGACTTTGACTTTGACTTTCACATAGCAACGCTCCACATAACGTTCCACATAGCAGGCATCCACATAGCAGAGATCCACTTAGCAGCATTCCACATAGCAGCGTTCCACATAGCAGCGCTCCACATAGCAACGTTCCACACAGCAGGGATCCACATAGCAAGGCTCCACATAGCAGCGGTTCCACATAGCAGCGTTCCACATAGCAGGGTTCCACATAGCAGGGCTCCACATAGCAGGCATCTACATAGCAAGGCTCCACATAGCAAGGCTCCACACAACAGCGTTCCACATAGCAGGGATCCACATAACAGGGCTCCACACAGCAACGTTCCACATAGCAGGGTTCCACATAGCAGGGATCCACATAGCAGGGTTCCACATAGCAGGGCTCCACATAGACGGCATCTACATAGCAGGGCTCCACATAGCAGGGCTCCACACAGCAACGTTCCACATAGCAGGGATCCACATAGCAGGGCTCCACATAGCAACGTTCCACATAGCAGGGTTCCACATAGCAGGGATCCTCAAAGCAAGGTTCCACATTGCAGCGATCCACATAGCAGCGTTCCACATAGCAGGGTTCCACATAGCAGGGCTCCACATTACAGCGTTCCACATAGCAGGGATCCTCAAAGCAAGGTTCCACATTGCAGCGATCCACATAGCAGCGCTCCACACAGCAACGTTCCACATAGCAGGGTTCCACATAGCAGGGATCCACATAGCAGGGTTCCACATAGCAGGGCTCCACATAGACGGCATCTACATAGCAAGGCTCCACATAGCAGGGCTCCACACAGCAACGTTCCACATAGCAGGGATCCACATAGCAGGGCTCCACATAGCAACGCCCACATAGCAGGGTTCCACATAGCAGGGATCCTCAAAGCAAGGTTCCACATTGCAGCGATCCACATAGCAGCTGCCCACATAGCAGGGTTCCACATAGCAGGGCTCCACATTACAGCGTTCCACATAGCAGGGATCCTCAAAGCAAGGTTCCACATTGCAGCGATCCACATAGCAGCGCTCCACATAGCAGCGTTCCACATAGCAGGGTTCCACATAGCAGGGCTCCACATAGCAGGGTTCTACATAGCAGCGCTTCACTAAGCAGCGTTCCACATAGCAGGGTTCTACATAGCAGGGCTCCACATAGCAGGGTTCTACATAGCAGAGCTCCACTAAGCAGCCTACCACATAGCAGCGGTCCACATACCAGGGTTCTACATAGCAGGGCTCCACATAGTAGTAGTGCACATAGCAACGCTCCACATAGTAGTAGTCCACATAGCAGCGCTCCACATAGCAGGGTTCCACATAGCAGGGCTCCACACAGCAGCGTTCAACATAACAGGGATCCACATAGCAAGGCTCCACATAGTAGTAGTCCGCATAGCAGCGCTCCACAAAGCAGGGTTCCACACAGCAGGGCTCCACTTAGCAAAGCTCCACATAGCAGGCCTTCACATTACAGCGTTCCACATAGCAGGGATCCACATAGCAGGGCTCCACATAACAGCGTTCCACATAGCAGCGTTCCACATTGAAGGGTTCCACATAGCAGCGTTCCAGATAGCAGGGTTCCACATAGCAGCGTTCCACATAGCAGGGTTCCACATAGCAGGGTTCCACATAACAGGGATCCACATAGCAGGGATCCACATAGCAAGGCTCCACATAGCAGCGGTTCCACATAGCAGCGTTCCACATAGCAGGGCTCCACATAGCAGGCATCCACATAGCAATGCTCCACATTGCAGGGCTCCACACAACAGCGTTCCACAAAGCAGGGATCCACATAGCAGGGATCAACATAGGAGCATTCCACATAGCAGCGTTCCACATAGCAGGGTTCCACACAGCAGGGATCCAAATAGGAGCGTTCCACATAGCAGGCCGCCACATAGCAATGCTCCACATAGCAGGGCTCCACACAGCAACGTTCCACATAGCAGGGCTCCACATAGCAACGTTCCACATAGCAGGGTTCCACATAGCAGGGATCCTCAAAGCAAGGTTCCACGTTGCAGCGTTCCACATAGCAGCGTTCCACATAGCAGGGTTCCAAATAGCAGGGCTCCACATTACAGCGTTCCACATAGCAGAGCTCCACTAAGCAGCGTAACACATAGCAGCGCTCCACATAGCATGGTTCTACATAGCAGCGCTTCACTAAGCAGGGTTCCACATAGCAGCGCTCCACATAGCAGGGTTCTACATAGCAGGGCTCCACATAGCAGGGTTCTACATAGCAGCGCTCCACATAGCAGGGTTCTACATAGCAGCGCTCCACTAAGCAGCCTACCACATAGCAGCGCTCTACATAGCAGGGTTCTACATAGCAGGGCTCCACATAGTAGTAGTGCACATAGCAACGCTCCACAGAGTAGTAGTCCAAATAGCAGCGCTCCACATAGCAGGGTTCCACATAGCAGGGTTCCACATAGCAGGGCTCCACACAGCAGGGCTCCACATAGCAGGGATCCACATAGCAGCGTTCCACATAGCAGCGTTCTACATAGCAGGGCTCCACATAGTAGTAGTGCACATAGCAGCGCTCCACATAGCAGCGTTCCACATAGCAGGGCTCCACACAGCAGCGTTCCACATAGCAGGGATCCACATAGCAGGGCTCCACATAGCAACGTTCCACATAGCAGGGTTCCACATAGCAGGGATCCACATAGCAACGTTCCACATAGCAGGGTTCTACATAGCAGGTCTCCACATAGTAGTAGTGCACATAGCAATGCTCCACATAGTAGAAGTCCACATAGCAGCGCTCCACATAGCAGGGTTCCACATAGCAGGGTTTCACATAGCAGGGCTCAAAATAGCAGTAGCAGGGATCCACATAGCAGTGTTCCATATAGCAGTAGTGCACATAGCAACGCTCCACATAGTAGTAGTCCACATTGCAGGGATCCACATAGCAGGGTTCCACACAGCAGGGTTCCACATAGCAGGGCTCAAAATAGCAGTGTTCCACATAGCAGGGATCCACATAGCAGGGATCCACATAGCAGCGTTCCACATAGCAGGGTTCTACATAGCAGGGCTCCACATAGTAGTAGTGCACATAGCAACGCTCCACATAGTAGTAGTCCACATAGCAGCGCTCCACATAGCAGGGTTCCACATAGCAGGGCTCCACACAGCAGCGTTCCACATAGCAGGGATCCACATAGCAAGGCTCCACATAGCAAGGCTCCACATAACAGAGCTCCACATTACAGCGTTCCACATAGCAGGGATCCACATAGCAGGGCTCCACATAGTAGTAGTCCGCATAGCAGCGCTCCACAAAGCAGGGTTCCACACAGCAGGGCTCTACATAGCAAAGCTCCACATAGCAGGCCTTCACATTACAGCGTTCCACATAGCAGGGATCCACATAGCAGGGCTCCACATAGCAGCGTTCCAGATAGCAGGGTTCCACAAAGGAGCGTTCCACATAGCAGCGTTCCACATAGAAGGGTTCCACATAGCAGGGTTCCACATTGCAGGGTTCCACATAGCAGCGTTCCACATAGCAGGGATCCACATAGCATGGCTCCACATAGCAGCGGTTCCACATAGCAGTGTTCAACATAGCAGGGTTCCACATAGCAGGGCTCCACATAGCAGGGTTCCACATAGCAGGGTTCCACATAGCAGGGTTCTACATAGCAGCGCTCCACATAGCAGGGTTCCACATAGCAGGCTCCACACAGCAGCGTTCAACATAACAGTGATCCACATAGCAAGGCTCCACATAGCAAGGCTCCACATCGCAGGGCTCCACATTACAGCGTTCCACATAGCAGGGCTCCACTAAGCAGCGTACCACATAGCAGCTCCACATAGCATGGTTCTACATAGGAGCGCTTCACTAAGCAGCTGCCCACATAGCAGCGCTCCACATAGCAGGGTTCTACACAGCAGGGCTCCACATAGCAGGGTTCTACATAGCAGCGCTCCACATAGCAGGGTTCTACATAGCAGCGCTCCACTAAGCAGCCTACCACATAGCAGCGCTCTACATAGCAGGGTTCTACATAGCAGGGCTCCACATAGTAATAGTGCACATAGCAACGCTCCACAGAGTAATATTCCAAATAGCAGCGCTCCACATAGCAGGGTTCCACATAGCAGGGTTCCACATAGCAGGGCTCAAAATAGCAGTAGCAGGGATCCACATAGCAGTGTTCCATATAGCAGTAGTGCACATAGCAACGCTCCACATAGTAGTAGTCCACATTGCAGGGATCCACATAGCAGGGTTCCACATAGCAGCGTTCCACATAGCAGGGCTCAAAATAGCAGTGTTCCACATAGCAGGGATCCACATAGCAGGGATCCACATAGCAGCGTTCCACATAGCAGGGTTCTACATAGCAGGGCTCCACATAGTAGTAGTGCACATAGCAACGCTCCACATAGTAGTAGTCCACATAGCAGCGCTCCACATAGCAGGGTTCCACATAGCAGGGCTCCACACAGCAGCGTTCCACATAGCAGGGATCCACATAGCAAGGCTCCACATAGCAAGGCTCCACATAGCAGAGCTCCACATTACAGCGTTCCACATTGCAGGGATCCACATAGCAGGGCTCCACATAGTAGTAGTCCGCATAGCAGCGCTCCACAAAGCAGGGTTCCACACAGCAGGGCTCTACATAGCAAAGCTCCACATAGCAGGCCTTCACATTACAGCGCTCCACATAGCAGGGATCCACATAGCAGGGCTCCACATAGCAGCGTTCCAGATAGCAGGGTTCCACAAAGGAGCGTTCCACATAGCAGCGTTCCACATAGAAGGGTTCCACATAGCAGGGTTCCACATTGCAGGGTTCCACATAGCAGCGTTCCACATAGCAGGGATCCACATAGCATGGCTCCACATAGCAGCGGTTCCACATAGCAGCGTTCAACATAGCAGGGTTCCACATAGCAGGGCTCCACATAGCAGGGTTCCACATAGTAGGGTTCCACATAGCAGGGTTCTACATAGCAGGGCTCCACATAGCAGGGTTCTACATAGCAGCGCTCCACATAGCAGGGTTCCACATAGCAGGCTCCACACAGCAGCTTTCAACATAACAGTGATCCACATAGCAAGGCTCCACATAGCAAGGCTCCACATCGCAGGGCTCCACATTACAGCTGCCCACATAGCAGGGATCCACATAGCAGGGCTCCACATAGTAGTAGATCGCATAGCAGCGTTCCACATAGCAGGGTTCCACATAGCAGGGTTCCACATAGCAGGGATCCACATAGCAGGGATCCACATAGCAAGGCTCCACATAGCAGCGGTTCCACATAGCAGCGGTTCCACATAGCAGCGTTCCAGATTGCAGGGTTCCACACAACAGCGTTCCACATAGCAGGGATCCACATAGCAGGGCTCCTCATAGCAACATTCCACGTAGCAGGGTTCCACATAACAGGGATCCACATAGCAGGGTTCCACATAGCAGGGTTCCACATAGCAGGGTTCCACATAGCAGTGTTCAACATAGCAGGGTTCCACATAGCAGGGCTCCACATAGCAGGGTTCCACATAGCAGGGTTCCACATAGCAGGGTTCTACATAGCAGCGCTCCACATAGCAGGGTTCCACATAGCAGGCTCCACACAGCAGCGTTCAACATAACAGTGATCCACATAGCAAGGCTCCACATAGCAAGGCTCCACATCGCAGGGCTCCACATTACAGCGTTCCACATAGCAGGGCTCCACTAAGCAGCGTACCACATAGCAGCGCTCCACATAGCATGGTTCTACATAGGAGCGCTTCACTAAGCAGCGTTCCACATAGCAGCGCTCCACATAGCAGGGTTCTACACAGCAGGGCTCCACATAGCAGGGTTCTACATAGCAGCGCTCCACATAGCAGGGTTCTACATAGCAGCGCTCCACTAAGCAGCCTACCACATAGCAGCGCTCTACATAGCAGGGTTCTACATAGCAGGGCTCCACATAGTAATAGTGCACATAGCAACGCTCCACAGAGTAATATTCCAAATAGCAGCGCTCCACATAGCAGGGTTCCACATAGCAGGGTTCCACATAGCAGGGCTCCACACAGCAGGGCTCCACATAGCAGGGATCCACATAGCAGTGTTCCACATAGCAGCGTTCTACATAGCAGGGCTCCACATAGTAGTAGTGCACATAGCAGCGCTCCACATAGCAGCGTTCCACATAGCAGGGCTCCACACAGCAGCGTTCCACATAGCAGGGATCCACATAGCAGGGCTCCACATAGCAACGTTCCACATAGCAGGGTTCCACATAGCAGGGATCCACATAGCAACGTTCCACATAGCAGGGTTCTACATAGCAGGTCTCCACATAGTAGTAGTGCACATAGCAATGCTCCACATAGTAGAAGTCCACATAGCAGCGCTCCACATAGCAGGGTTCCACATAGCAGGGTTCCACATAGCAGGGCTCAAAATAGCAGTAGCAGGGATCCACATAGCAGTGTTCCATATAGCAGTAGTGCACATAGCAACGCTCCACATAGTAGTAGTCCACATTGCAGGGATCCACATAGCAGGGTTCCACATAGCAGCTGCCCACATAGCAGGGCTCAAAATAGCAGTGTTCCACATAGCAGGGATCCACATAGCAGGGATCCACATAGCAGCGTTCCACATAGCAGGGTTCTACATAGCAGGGCTCCACATAGTAGTAGTGCACATAGCAACGCTCCACATAGTAGTAGTCCACATAGCAGCGCTCCACATAGCAGGGTTCCACATAGCAGGGCTCCACACAGCAGCTGCCCACATAGCAGGGATCCACATAGCAAGGCTCCACATAGCAAGGCTCCACATAGCAGAGCTCCACATTACAGCGTTCCACATAGCAGGGATCCACATAGCAGGGCTCCACATAGTAGTAGTCCGCATAGCAGCGCTCCACAAAGCAGGGTTCCACACAGCAGGGCTCTACATAGCAAAGCTCCACATAGCAGGCCTTCACATTACAGCGTTCCACATAGCAGGGATCCACATAGCAGGGCTCCACATAGCAGCGGTCCAGATAGCAGGGTTCCACAAAGGAGCGTTCCACATAGCAGCGTTCCACATAGAAGGGTTCCACATAGCAGGGTTCCACATTGCAGGGTTCCACATAGCAGCGTTCCACATAGCAGGGATCCACATAGCATGGCTCCACATAGCAGCGGTTCCACATAGCAGCGTTCAACATAGCAGGGTTCCACATAGCAGGGCTCCACATAGCAGGGTTCCACATAGTAGGGTTCCACATAGCAGGGTTCTACATAGCAGCGCTCCACATAGCAGGGTTCTACATAGCAGCGCTCCACATAGCAGGGTTCCACATAGCAGGCTCCACACAGCAGCTTTCAACATAACAGTGATCCACATAGCAAGGCTCCACATAGCAAGGCTCCACATCGCAGGGCTCCACATTACAGCGTTCCACATAGCAGGGATCCACATAGCAGGGCTCCACATAGTAGTAGATCGCATAGCAGCGTTCCACATAGCAGGGTTCCACATAGCAGGGTTCCACATAGCAGGGATCCACATAGCAGGGATCCACATAGCAAGGCTCCACATAGCAGCGGTTCCACATAGCAGCGTTCCAGATTGCAGGGTTCCACACAACAGCGTTCCACATAGCAGGGATCCACATAGCAGGGCTCCTCATAGCAACATTCCACGTAGCAGGGTTCCACATAACAGGGATCCACATAGCAGGGATCCTCAAAGCAAGGTTCCACGTTGCAGCATTCCACATAGCAGCGTTCCACATAGCAGGGTTCCAAATAGCAGGGCTCCTCATTACAGCTGCCCACATAGCAGAGCTCCACTAAGCAGCGCATCACATAGCAGCGCTCAACATAGCATGGTTCTACATAGCAGCGTTTCACGAAGCAGCGTTCCACATAGCAGGGTTCTACATAGCACGGCTCCACATAGCAGGGTTCTACAAAGCAGCGCTCCACATAGCAGGGTACTACATAGCAGCGCTCCACTAAGCAGCCTACCACATAGCAGCGCTCCACATAGCAGGGTTCTACATAGCAGGGCTCCACATAGTAGTAGTGCACATAGCAACGCCCACATAGTAGAAGTCCACATAGCAGCGCTCCACATAGCAGGGTTCCACATAGCAGGGTTTCACATAGCAGGGCTCAAAATAGCAGTGTTCCACATAGCAGGGATCCACATAGCAGTGTTCCACATAGCAGTAGTGCACATAGCAACACTCCACATAGTAGTAGTCCACATAGCAGGGATCCACATAGCAGGGATCCACATAGCAGCTGCCCACATAGCAGGGATCCACATAGTAGTAGTGCACATAGCAACGCTCCACATAGTAGTAGTCACAATAGCAGTGCTCCACATAGCAGGGTTCCACATAGCAAGGCTCCACACAGCAGCGTTCCACATAGCAGGGATCCACATAGCAAGGCTCCACATAGCAAGGCTCCACATAGCAGAGCTCCACATTACAGCGTTCCACATAGCAGAGATCCACATAGCAGAGATCCACATAGCAGGGCTCCACATAGTAGAAGTCCGCATAGCAGCGCTCCACAAAGCAGGGTTCCACACAGCAGGGCTCCACATAGCAGGGATCCACATAGCAGGCCTTCACATTACAGCGTTCCAGATAGCAGGGTTCCACAAAGCAGCGTTCCACATAGCAGCGTTCCACATAGAAGGGTTCCACATAGCAGGGTTCCACATTGCAGTGTTCCACATAGCAGCGTTCCACATAGCAGGGATCCACATAGCATGGCTCCACATAGCAGCGGTTCCACAAAGCAGCGTTCAACATAGCAAGGCTCCACATTACAGCTGCCCACATAGCAGGGATCCACATAGCAGGGCTCCACATAGTAGTAGTCCACATTGCAGGGATCCACATAGCAAGGTTCCACATAAAAGGGTTCCACATAGCAGGGCTCAAAATAGCAGTGTTCCACATAGCAGGGATCAAAAAAGCAGTGTTCCACATAGCAGGGATCCACATAGCAGGGATCCACATAGCAGGGTTCCACATAGCAGCGTTCTACATAGCAGGGGGCTCCACATAGTAGTAGTGCACATAGCAACGCTACACATAGTAGTAGTCCACATAGCAGCGCTCCACATAGCAGGGTTCCACATAGCAAGGCTCCACACAGCAGCGTTCAACATGGCAGGGATCCACAAAGCAAGGCTCCACATAGCAAGGCTCCACATCGCAGGGCTCCACATTACAGCGTTCCACATAGCAGGGATCCACATAGCAGGGCTCCACATAGTAGTAGTCCACATTGCAGGGATCCACATAGCAGGGTTCCACATAGCAGGGTTCCACATAGCAGGGCTCAAAATAGCAGTGTTCCACATAGCAGGGATCCACATAGCAGTGTTCCACATAGCAGGGATCCACATAGCAGGGATCCACATAGCAGCGTTCCACATAGCAGGGTTCTACATAGCAGGGCTCCACATAGTAGTAGTGCACATAGCAACGCTCCACATAGTAGTAGTCCACATAGCAGCGCTCCACATAGCAGGGTTCCACATAGCAGGGCTCCACAAAGCAGCGTTCAACATAACAGGGATCCACATAGCAAGGCTCCACATAGCAAGGCTCCACATCGCAGGGCTCCACATTACAGCGTTCCACATAGCAGGGATCCACATAGCAGGGCTCCACATAGCAGCGGTTCCACATAGCAGCGTTCCACATAGCAGCTCCACATAGCAGGGTTCCACATAGCAGCGCTCCACATAGCAGGGTTCCACATAGCAGGGCTCCACACAGCAGCTGCTCCACATAGCAGGGATCCACATAGCAAGGCTCCACATAGCAAGGCTCCACATAGCAGGGCATCACATTACAGCTGCCCACATAGCAGGGATCCACATAGCAGGGCTCCACATAGCAGCGGTTCCACATAGCAGCTGCCCACATAGCAGCGCTCCACATAGCAGGGTTCCACATAGCAGCGCTCCACATAGCAGGGTTCCACATAGCAGGGCTCCACACAGCAGCGTTCCACATAGCAGGGATCCACATAGCAAGGCTCCACATAGCAGGTCATCACATTACCGCGTTCCACATAGCAGGGATCCACATAGCAGGGCTCCACATAGTAGTAGTCCACATTGCAGGGATCCACATAGCAAGGTTCCACATAAAAGGGTTCCACATAGCAGGGCTCAAAATAGCAGTGTTCCACATAGCAGGGATCAAAAAAGCAGTGTTCCACATAGCAGGGATCCACGTAGCAGGGATCCACATAGCAGGGTTCCACATAGCAGCGTTCTACATAGCAGGGGCTCCACATAGTAGTAGTGCACATAGCAACGCTACACATAGTAGTAGTCCACATAGCAGCGCTCCACATAGCAGGGTTCCACATAGCAAGGCTCCACACAGCAGCGTTCAACATGGCAGGGATCCACATAGCAAGGCTCCACATAGCAAGGCTCCACATCGCAGGGCTCCACATTACAGCTGCCCACATAGCAGGGATCCACATAGCAGGGCTCCACATAGTAGTAGTCCACATTGCAGGGATCCACATAGCAGGGTTCCACATAGCAGGGTTCCACATAGCAGGGCTCAAAATAGCAGTGTTCCACATAGCAGGGATCCACATAGCAGTGTTCCACATAGCAGGGATCCACATAGCAGGGATCCACATAGCAGCGTTCCACATAGCAGGGTTCTACATAGCAGGGCTCCACATAGTAGTAGTGCACATAGCAACGCTCCACATAGTAGTAGTCCACATAGCAGCGCTCCACATAGCAGGGTTCCACATAGCAGGGCTCCACAAAGCAGTGTTCAACATAACAGGGATCCACATAGCAAGGCTCCACATAGCAAGGCTCCACATAGCAGAGCTCCACATTACAGCGTTCCACATAGCAGAGATCCACATAGCAGGGCTCCACATAGTAGAAGTCCGCATAGCAGCGCTCCACAAAGCAGGGTTCCACACAGCAGGGCTCTACATAGCAAAGCTCCACATAGCAGGCCTTCACATTACAGCGTTCCACATAGCAGGGATCCACATAGCAGGCCTTCACATTACAGCGTTCCAGATAGCAGGGTTCCACAAAGCAGCGTTCCACATAGCAGCGTTCCACATAGAAGGGTTCCACATAGCAGGGTTCCACATTGCAGTGTTCCACATAGCAGCGTTCCACATAGCAGGGATCCACATAGCATGGCTCCACATAGCAGCGGTTCCACAAAGCAGCGTTCAACATAGCAAGGCTCCACATTACAGCGTTCCACATAGCAGGGATCCACATAGCAGGGCTCCACATAGTAGTAGTCCACATTGCAGGGATCCACATAGCAAGGTTCCACATAAAAGGGTTCCACATAGCAGGGCTCAAAATAGCAGTGTTCCACATAGCAGGGATCAAAAAAGCAGTGTTCCACATAGCAGGGATCCACATAGCAGGGATCCACATAGCAGGGTTCCACATAGCAGCGTTCTACATAGCAGGGGGCTCCACATAGTAGTAGTGCACATAGCAACGCTACACATAGTAGTAGTCCACATAGCAGCGCTCCACATAGCAGGGTTCCACATAGCAAGGCTCCACACAGCAGCGTTCAACATGGCAGGGATCCACAAAGCAAGGCTCCACATAGCAAGGCTCCACATCGCAGGGCTCCACATTACAGCGTTCCACATAGCAGGGATCCACATAGCAGGGCTCCACATAGTAGTAGTCCACATTGCAGGGATCCACATAGCAGGGTTCCACATAGCAGGGTTCCACATAGCAGGGCTCAAAATAGCAGTGTTCCACATAGCAGGGATCCACATAGCAGTGTTCCACATAGCAGGGATCCACATAGCAGGGATCCACATAGCAGCGTTCCACATAGCAGGGTTCCACATAGCAGGGCTCCACAAAGCAGCGTTCAACATAACAGGGATCCACATAGCAAGGCTCCACATAGCAAGGCTCCACATCGCAGGGCTCCACATTACAGCGTTCCACATAGCAGGGATCCACATAGCAGGGCTCCACATAGCAGCGGTTCCACATAGCAGCTGCTCCACATAGCAGCGCTCCACATAGCAGGGTTCCACATAGCAGCGCTCCACATAGCAGGGTTCCACATAGCAGGGCTCCACACAGCAGCGTTCCACATAGCAGGGATCCACATAGCAAGGCTCCACATAGCAAGGCTCCACATAGCAGGGCATCACATTACAGCGTTCCACATAGCAGGGATCCACATAGCAGGGCTCCACATAGCAGCGGTTCCACATAGCAGCGTTCCACATAGCAGCGCTCCACATAGCAGGGTTCCACATAGCAGCGCTCCACATAGCAGGGTTCCACATAGCAGGGCTCCACACAGCAGCGTTCCACATAGCAGGGATCCACATAGCAAGGCTCCACATAGCAGGTCATCACATTACCGCGTTCCACATAGCAGGGATCCACATAGCAGGGCTCCACATAGTAGTAGTCCACATTGCAGGGATCCACATAGCAAGGTTCCACATAAAAGGGTTCCACATAGCAGGGCTCAAAATAGCAGTGTTCCACATAGCAGGGATCAAAAAAGCAGTGTTCCACATAGCAGGGATCCACGTAGCAGGGATCCACATAGCAGGGTTCCACATAGCAGCGTTCTACATAGCAGGGGGCTCCACATAGTAGTAGTGCACATAGCAACGCTACACATAGTAGTAGTCCACATAGCAGCGCTCCACATAGCAGGGTTCCACATAGCAAGGCTCCACACAGCAGCGTTCAACATGGCAGGGATCCACATAGCAAGGCTCCACATAGCAAGGCTCCACATCGCAGGGCTCCACATTACAGCTGCCCACATAGCAGGGATCCACATAGCAGGGCTCCACATAGTAGTAGTCCACATTGCAGGGATCCACATAGCAGGGTTCCACATAGCAGGGTTCCACATAGCAGGGCTCAAAATAGCAGTGTTCCACATAGCAGGGATCCACATAGCAGTGTTCCACATAGCAGGGATCCACATAGCAGGGATCCACATAGCAGCGTTCCACATAGCAGGGTTCTACATAGCAGGGCTCCACATAGTAGTAGTGCACATAGCAACGCTCCACATAGTAGTAGTCCACATAGCAGCGCTCCACATAGCAGGGTTCCACATAGCAGGGCTCCACAAAGCAGTGTTCAACATAACAGGGATCCACATAGCAAGGCTCCACATAGCAAGGCTCCACATCGCAGGGCTCCACATTACAGCGTTCCACATAGCAGGGATCCACATAGCAGGGCTCCACATAGCAGCGGTTCCACATAGCAGCGTTCCACATAGCAGCGCTCCACATAGCAGGGTTCCACATAGCAGCGCTCCACATAGCAGGGTTCCACATAGCAGGGCTCCACACAGCAGCGTTCCACATAGCAGGGATCCACATAGCAAGGCTCCACATAGCAAGGCTCCACATAGCAGGGCATCACATTACAGCGTGCCCACATAGCAGGGATCCACATAGCAGGGCTCCACATAGCAGCGGTTCCACATAGCAGCGTTCCACATAGCAGCGCTCCACATAGCAGGGTTCCACATAGCAGCGCTCACATAGCAGGGTTCCACATAGCAGGGCTCCACACAGCAGCGTTCCACATAGCAGGGATCCACATAGCAAGGCTCCACATAGCAAGGCTCCACATAGCAGGGCATCACATTACAGCGTTCCACATAGCAGGGATCCACATAGCAGGGCTCCACATAGTAGTAGTCCACATTGCAGGGATCCACATAGCAGGGTTCCACACAGCAGCGTTCCACATAGCAGGGATCCACATAGCAAGGCTCCACATAGCAAGGCTCCACATAGCAGGGCATCACATTACAGCGTTCCACATAGCAGGGATCCACATAGCAGGGCTCCACATAGTAGTAGTCCACATTGCAGGGATCCACATAGCAGGGTTCCACATAGCAGGGTTCCACATAGCAGGGCTCAAAATAGCAGTGTTCCACATAGCAGGGATCCACATAGCAGTGTTCCACATAGCAGGGATCCACATAGCAGGGATCCACATAGCAGCGTTCCACATAGCAGGGTTCTACATAGCAGGGCTCCACATAGTAGTAGTGCAAATAGCAACGCTCCACATAGTAGTAGTCCACATAGCAGCGCTCCACATAGCAGGGTTCCACATAGCAGCGTTCAACATAACAGGGATCCACATAGCAAGGCTCCACATAGCAAGGCTACACATCGCAGGGCTCCACATTACAGCGTTCCACATAGCAGGGATCCACATAGCAGGGCTCCACATAGCAGCGTTCCAGATAGCAGGGTTCCACAAAGGAGCGTTCCACATAGCAGCGTTCCACATAGAAGGGTTCCACATAGCAGGGTTCCACATTGCAGGGTTCCACATAGCAGCTGCCCACATAGCAGGGATCCACATAGCATGGCTCCACATAGCAGCGGTTCCACATAGCAGCGTTCAACATAGCAGGGTTCCACATAGCAGGGCTCCACATAGCAGGGTTCCACATAGCAGGGTTCCAAATAGCAGGGTTCTACATAGCAGGGCTCCACATAGCAGGGTTCTACATAGCAGCGCTCCACATAGCAGGGTTCCACATAGCAGGCTCCACACAGCAGCGTTCAACATAACAGTGATCCACATAGCAAGGCTCCACATAGCAAGGCTCCACATCGCAGGGCTCCACATTACAGCGTTCCACATAGCAGGGATCCACATAGCAGGGCTCCACATAGTAGTAGATCGCATAGCAGCGTTCCACATAGCAGGGTTCCACATAGCAGGGATCCAAATAGCAGGGATCCACATAGCAGGGATCCACATAGCAAGGCTCCACATAGCAGCGGTTCCACATAGCAGCGTTCCAGATTGCAGGGTTCCACACAACAGCGTTCCACATAGCAGGGATCCACATAGCAGGGCTCCACATAGCAACATTCCACATAGCAGGGTTCCACATAGCAGGGATCCACATAGCAGGGATCCTCAAAGCAAGGTTCCACGTTGCAGCATTCCACATAGCAGCGTCCCACATAGCAGGGTTCCAAATAGCAGGGCTCCACATTACAGCGTTCCACATAGCAGAGCTCCACTAAGCAGCGTACCACATAGCAGCGCTCAACATAGCATGGTTCTACATAGCAGCGTTTCACGAAGCTGCGTTCCACATAGCAGGGTTCTACATAGCACGGCTCCACATAGCAGGGTTCTACATAGCAGCGCTCCACATAGCAGGGTACTACATAGCAGCGCTCCACTAAGCAGCCTACCACATAGCAGCGCTCCACATAGCAGGGTTCTACATAGCAGGGCTCCACATAGTAGAAGTCCACATAGCAGCGCTCCACATAGCAGGGTTCCACATAGCAGGGTTTCACATAGCAGGGCTCAAAATAGCAGTGTTCCACATAGCAGGGATCCACATAGCAGTGTTCCACATAGCAGTAGTGCACATAGCAACACTCCACATAGTAGTAGTCCACATAGCAGGGATCCACATAGCAGGGATCCACATAGCAGCGTTCCACATAGCAGGGATCCACATAGTAGTAGTGCACATAGCAACGCTCCACATAGTCGTAGTCACAATAGCAGTGCTCCACATAGCAGGGTTCCACATAGCAAGGCTCCACACAGCAGCGTTCCACATAGCAGGGATCCACATAGCAAGGCTCCACATAGCAAGGCTCCACATAGCAGAGCTCCACATTACAGCGTTCCACATAGCAGAGATCCACATAGCAGGGCTCCACATAGTAGAAGTCCGCATAGCAGCGCTCCACAAAGCAGGGTTCCACACAGCAGGGCTCTACATAGCAAAGCTCCACATAGCAGGCCTTCACATTACAGCGTTCCACATAGCAGGGATCCACATAGCAGGGCTCCACATAGCAGCGTTCCAGATAGCAGGGTTCCACAAAGGAGCGTTCCACATAGCAGCGTTCCACATAGAAGGGTTCCACATAGCAGGGTTCCACATTGCAGGGTTCCACATAGCAGCGTTCCACATAGCAGGGATCCACATAGCATGGCTCCACATAGCAGCGGTTCCACATAGCAGGGTTCAACATAGCAGGGTTCCACATAGCAGGGTTCCACATAGCAGGGTTCTACATAGCAGGGCTCCACATAGCAGGGTTCTACATAGCAGCGCTCCACATAGCAGGGTTCCACATAGCAGGCTCCACACAGCAGCGTTCAACATAACAGTGATCCACATAGCAAGGCTCCACATAGCAAGGCTCCACATCGCAGGGCTCCACATTACAGCGTTCCACATAGCAGGGATCCACATAGCAGGGCTCCACATAGTAGTAGTTCGCATAGCAGTGTTCCACATAGCAGGGTTCCACATAGCAGGGTTCCACATAGCAGGGATCCACATAGCAGGGATCCACATAGCAAGGCTCCACATAGCAGCGGTTCCACATAGCAGCGTTCCAGATTGCAGGGTTCCACACAACAGCGTTCCACATAGCAGGGATCCACATAGCAGGGCTCCACATAGCAACGTTCCACATAGCAGGGTTCCACATAGCAGGGATCCACATAGCAGGGATCCTCAAAGCAAGGTTCCACGTTGCAGCATTCCACATAGCAGCGTTCCACATAGCAGGGTTCCAAATAGCAGGGCTCCACATTACAGCGTTACACATAGCAGAGCTCCACTAAGCAGCGTACCACATAGCAGCGCTCCACATAGCATGGTTCCACATAGCAGCGTTTCACGAAGCAGCGTTCCACATAGCAGGGTTCTACATAGCACGGCTCCACATAGCAGGGTTCTACATAGCAGCGCTCCACATAGCAGGGTACTACATAGCAGCGCTCCACTAAGCAGCCTACCACATAGCAGCGCTCCACATAGCAGGGTTCTACATAGCAGGGCTCCACATAGTAGTAGTGCACATAGCAACGCTCCACATAGTAGAAGTCCACATAGCAGCGCTCCACATAGCAGGGTTCTACATAGCAGGGCTCCACATAGTAGTAGTGCACATAGCAACGCTCCACATAGTAGAAGTCCACATAGCAGCGCTCCACATAGCAGGGTTCCACATAGCAGGGTTTCACATAGCAGGGCTCAAAATAGCAGTGTTCCACATAGCAGGGATCCACATAGCAGTGTTCCACACAGCAGTAGTGCACATAGCAACACTCCACATAGTAGTAGTCCACATAGCAGGGATCCACATAGCAGGGATCCACATAGCAGCGTTCCACATAGCAGGGATCCACATAGTAGTAGTGCACATAGCAACGCTCCACATAGTAGTAGTCACAATAGCAGTGCTCCACATAGCAGGGTTCCACATAGCAAGGCTCCACACAGCAGCGTTCCACATAGCAGGGATCCACATAGCAAGGCTCCACATAGCAAGGCTCCACATAGCAGAGCTCCACATTACAGCGTTCCACATAGCAGAGATCCACATAGCAGGGCTCCACATAGTAGAAGTCCGCATAGCAGCGCTCCACAAAGCAGGGTTCCACACAGCAGGGCTCTACATAGCAAAGCTCCACATAGCAGGCCTTCACATTACAGCGTTCCACATAGCAGGGATCAACATAGCAGGCCTTCACATTACAGCGTTCCAGATAGCAGGGTTCCACAAAGCAGCGTTCCACATAGCAGCGTTCCACATAGCAGCGCTCCACATAGCAGGGTTCCACATAGCAGGGCTCCACACAGAAGCGTTCCACATAGCAGGGATCCACATAGCAAGGCTCCACATAGCAAGGCTCCACATAGCAGGGCATCACATTACAGCGTTCCACATAGCAGGGATCCACATAGCAGGGCTCCACATAGTAGTAGTCCACATTGCAAGGATCCACATAGCAGGGTTCCACACAGCAGCGTTCCACATAGCAGGGATCCACATAGCAAGGCTCCACATAGCAAGGCTCCACATAGCAGGGCATCACAATACAGCGTTCCACATAGCAGGGATCCACATAGCAGGGCTCCACATAGTAGTAGTCCACATTGCAGGGATCCACATAGCAGGGTTCCACATAGCAGGGTTCCACATAGCAGGGCTCAAAATAGCAGTGTTCCACATAGCAGGGATCCACATAGCAGTGTTCCACATAGCAGGGATCCACATAGCAGGGATCCACATAGCAGCGTTCCACATAGCAGGGTTCTACATAGCAGGGCTCCACATAGTAGTAGTGCACATAGCAACGCTCCACATAGTAGTAGTCCACATAGCAGCGCTCCACATAGCAGGGTTCCACATAGCAGGGTTTCACATAGCAGCGTTCAACATAACAGGGATCCACATAGCAAGGCTCCACATAGCAAGGCTACACATCGCAGGGCTCCACATTACAGCATTCCACATAGCAGGGATCCACATAGCAGGGCTCCACATAGCAGCGGTTCCACATAGCAGCGTTCCACATAGCAGCGCTCCACATAGCAGGGTTCCACATAGCAGCGCTCCACATAGCAGGGTTCCACATAGCAGGGCTCCACACAGCAGCGTTCCACATAACAGGGATCCACATAGCAAGGCTCCACATAGCAAGGCTCCACATAGCAGGGCATCACATTACAGCGTTCCACATAGCAGGGACCACATAGCAGGGCTCCACATAGCAGCGGTTCCACATAGCAGCGTTCCACATAGCAGCTCCACATAGCAGGGTTCCACATAGCAGCGCTCACATAGCAGGGTTCCACATAGCAGGGCTCCACACAGCAGCGTTCCACATAGCAGGGATCCACATAGCAAGGCTCCACATAGCAAGGCTCCACATAGCAGGGCATCACATTACAGCGTTCCACATAGCAGGGATCCACATAGCAGGGCTCCACATAGTTGTAGTCCGCATAGCAGCGCTCCACAAAGCAGGGTTCCACACAGCAGGGCTTCACATAGCAAAGCTCCACATAGCAGGCCTTCACATTACAGCGTTCCACATAGCAGGGATCCACATAGCAAGGCTCCACATAGCAGCGTTCCAGATAGCAGGGTTCCACATAGCAGCGTTCCACATACTAGCGTTCCACATAGAAGGGTTCCACATAGCAGGGTTCCACATAGCAGGGCTCAAAATAGCAGTGTTCCACATAGCAGGGATCCACATAGCAGGGTTCCACATAGCAGGGCTCAAAATAGCAGCGTTCCACATAGCAGGGATCCACATAGCAGGGCTCCACATAGCAGCGTTCCAGATAGCAGGGTTCCACAAAGGAGCGTTCCACATAGCAGCGTTCCACATAGAAGGGTTCCACATAGAAGGGTTCCACATTGCAGGGTTCCACATAGCAGCGTTCCACATAGCAGGGATCCACATAGCATGGCTCCACATAGCAGCGGTTCCACATAGTAGCGTTCAACATAGCAGGGTTCCACATAGCAGGGCTCCACATAGCAGGGTTCCACATAGCAGGGTTCCACATAGCAGGGTTCTACATAGCAGGGCTCCACATAGCAGGGTTCTACATAGCAGCGCTCCACATAGCAGGGTTCCACATAGCAGGCTCCACACAACAGCGTTCAACATAACATTGATCCACATAGCAAGGCTCCACATAGCAAGGCTCCACATCACAGGGCTCCACATTACAGCGTTCCACATAGCAGGGATCCACATAGCAGGGCTCCACATAGTAGTAGATCGCATAGCAGCGTTCCACATAGCAGGGTTCCACATAGCAGGGTTCCACATAGCAGGGATCCACATAGCAGGGATCCACATAGCAAGGCTCCACATAGCAGCGGTTCCACATAGCATGGCTCCACATAGCAGGGCTCCACATAGCAGGGTTCCACATTGCACGGATCCACATAGCAGGGCTCCAAATAGCAGCGTTGCATATAGCAGGGTTCCACATAGAAGGGTTACACATAGCTGGGTTCCACATAGCAAGGCTCCAAAAAGCAGTGTTCCACATAGCAGGGATCCACATAGCAGGGATACACATAGCAGCGTTCCACATAGCAGCGCTCCACATAGCAGGGTTCCACATAGCAGCGCTCCACATAGCAGGGTTCCACATAGCAGGGCTCCACACAGCAGCGTTCCACATAGCAGGGATCCACATAGTAGTAGTCCACATAGCAGCGCTCCACATAGCAGGGTTCCACATAGCAGGGTTTCACATAGCAGCGTTCAACATAACAGGGATCCACATAGCAAGGCTCCACATAGCAAGGCTACACATCGCAGGGCTCCACATTACAGCGTTCCACATAGCAGGGATCCACATAGCAGGGCTCCACATAGCAGCGGTTCCACATAGCAGCGTTCCACATAGCAGCGCTCCACATAGCAGGGTTCCACATAGCAGCGCTCCACATAGCAGGGTTCCACATAGCAGGGCTCCACACAGCAGCGTTCCACATAGCAGGGATCCACATAGCAAGGCTCCACATAGCAAGGCTCCACATAGCAGGGCATCACATTACAGCGTTCCACATAGCAGGGACCACATAGCAGGGCTCCACATAGCAGCGGTTCCACATAGCAGCGTTCCACATAGCAGCGCTCCACATAGCAGGGTTCCACATAGCAGCGCTCCACATAGCAGGGTTCCACATAGCAGGGCTCCACACAGCAGCGTTCCACATAGCAGGGATCCACATAGCAAGGCTCCACATAGCAAGGCTCCACATAGCAGGGCATCACATTACAGCGTTCCACATAGCAGGGATCCACATAGCAGGGCTCCACATAGTTGTAGTCCGCATAGCAGCGCTCCACAAAGCAGGGTTCCACACAGCAGGGCTTCACATAGCAAAGCTCCACATAGCAGGCCTTCACATTACAGCGTTCCACATAGCAGGGATCCACATAGCAGGGCTCCACATAGCAGCATTCCAGATAGCAGGGTTCCACATAGCAGCGTTCCACATACTAGCGTTCCACATAGAAGGGTTCCACATAGCAGGGTTCCACATAGCAGGGCTCAAAATAGCAGTGTTCCACATAGCAGGGATCCACATAGCAGGGTTCCACATAGCAGGGCTCAAAATAGCAGCGTTCCACATAGCAGGGATCCACATAGCAGGGCTCCACATAGCAGCTGCCCAGATAGCAGGGTTCCACAAAGGAGCGTTCCACATAGCAGCTGCCCACATAGAAGGGTTCCACATAGCAGGGTTCCACATTGCAGGGTTCCACATAGCAGCGTTCCACATAGCAGGGATCCACATAGCATGGCTCCACATAGCAGCGGTTCCACATAGCAGCGTTCAACATAGCAGGGTTCCACATAGCAGGGCTCCACATAGCAGGGTTCCACATAGCAGGGTTCCACATAGCAGGGTTCTACATAGCAGGGCTCCACATAGCAGGGTTCTACATAGCAGCGCTCCACATAGCAGGGTTCCACATAGCAGGCTCCACACAGCAGCGTTCAACATAACAGTGATCCACATAGCAAGGCTCCACATAGCAAGGCTCCACATTGCAGGGCTCCACATTACAGCGTTCCACATAGCAGGGATCCACATAGCAGGGCTCCACATAGTAGTAGATCGCATAGCAGCGTTCCACATAGCAGGGTTCCACATAGCAGGGTTCCACATAGCAGGGATCCACATAGCAGGGATCCACATAGCAAGGCTCCACATAGCAGCGGTTACACATAGCATGGCTCCACATAGCAGGGCTCCACATAGCAGGGTTCCACATTGCACGGATCCACATAGCAGGGCTCCAAATAGCAGCGTTGCATATAGCAGGGTTCCACATAGAAGGGTTACACATAGCAGGGTTCCACATAGCAAGGCTCCAAAAAGCAGTGTTCCACATAGCAGGGATCCACATAGCAGGGATACACATAGCAGCGTTCCACATAGCAGCGCTCCACATAGCAGGGTTCCACATAGCAGCGCTCCACATAGCAGGGTTCCACATAGCAGGGCTCCACACAGCAGCGTTCCACATAGCAGGGATCTACATAGCAGGGCTCCACATAGTAGTAGTCCGCATAGCAGCGCTCCACAAAGCAGGGTTCCACACAGCAGGGCTCCACATAGCAAAGCTCCACATAGCAGGCCTTCACATTACAGCGTTCCACATAGCAGGGATCCACATAGCAGGGCTCCACATAGCAGCGTTCCAGATAGCATGGCTCCACATAGCAGGGCTCCACATAGCAGCGTTCCACATTGCACGGATCCACATAGCAGGGCTCCAAATAACAGCGTTGCATATAGCAGGGTTCCACATAGAAGGGTTACACGTAGCAGGGTTCCACATAGCAGGGCTCAAAAAAGCAGTGTTCCACATAGCAGGGATCCACATAGCAGGGATACACATAGCAGGGTTCCACATAGCAGGGCTCAAAATAGCAGTGTTCCACATAGCAGCGCTCCACATAGCAGGGTTCCACATAGCAGGGCTCAAAATAGCAGTGTTCCACATAGCAGGGATCCACATAGCAGTGTTCCACAAAGCAGGGATCCACATAGCAGGGATCCACATAGCAGGGTTCCACATAGCAGCGCTCCACATAGCAGGGTTCCACATAGCAGGGTTCCACATAGCAGGGTTCCACATAGCAGCGTTCCAGATAGCATGGCTCCACATAGCAGGGCTCCACATAGCAGGGTTCCACATTGCACGGATCCACATAGCAGGGCTCCAAATAGCAGCGTTGCATATAGCAGGGTTCCACATAGAAGGGTTACACATAGCAGGGTTCCACATAGCAAGGCTCCAAAAAGCAGTGTTCCACATAGCAGGGATCCACATAGCAGGGATACACATAGCAGCGTTCCACATAGCAGCGCTCCACATAGCAGGGTTCCACATAGCAGCGCTCCACATAGCAGGGTTCCACATAGCAGGGCTCCACACAGCAGCGTTCCACATAGCAGGGATCCACCTAGCAAGGCTCCAAATAGCAAGGCTCCACATAGCAGGGCTCCACATTACAGCGTTCCACATAGCAGGGATCTACATAGCAGGGCTCCACATAGTAGTAGTCCGCATAGCAGCGCTCCACAAAGCAGGGTTCCACACAGCAGGGCTCCACATAGCAAAGCTCCACATAGCAGGCCTTCACATTACAGCGTTCCACATAGCAGGGATCCACATAGCAGGGCTCCACATAGCAGCGTTCCAGATAGCATGGCTCCACATAGCAGGGCTCCACATAGCAGCGTTCCACATTGCACGGATCCACATAGCAGGGCTCCAAATAACAGCGTTGCATATAGCCGGGTTCCACATAGAAGGGTTACACGTAGCATGGTTCCACATAGCAGGGCTCAAAAAAGCAGTGTTCCACATAGCAGGGATCCACATAGCAGGGATACACATCGCAGGGCTCCACATAGCAGCGCTCCACATAGCAGGGTTCCACATAGCAGCGCTCCACATAGCAGCGGTTCCACATAGCAGCGTTCCACATAGCAGCGCTCCACATAGCAGGGTTCCACATAGCAGGGATCCACATAGCAGGGCTCCACATAGCAGCGGTTCCACATAGCAGCGTTCCACATAGCAGCGCTCCACATAGCAGGGTTCCACATAGCAGCGCTCCACATAGCAGGGTTCCACATAGCAGGGCTCCACACAGCAGCTGCCCACATAGCAGGGATCCACATAGCAAGGCTCCACATAGCAAGGCTCCACATAGCAGGGCATCACATTACAGCTGCCCACATAGCAGGGATCCACATAGCAGGGCTCCACATAGTAGTAGTCCGCATAGCAGCGCTCCACAAAGCAGGGTTCCACACAGCAGGGCTTCACATAGCAAAGCTCCACATAGCAGGCCTTCACATTACAGCGTTCCACATAGCAGGGATCCACATTGCAGGGCTCCACATAGCAGCGTTCCAGATAGCAGGGTTCCACATAGCAGCGTTCCACATACTAGCGTTCCACATAGAAGGGTTCCACATAGCAGGGTTCCACATAGCAGGGCTCAAAATAGCAGTGTTCCACATAGCAGGGATCCACATAGCAGGGTTCCACATAGCAGGGCTCAAAATAGCAGTGTTCCACATAGCAGGGATCCACATAGCAGTGTTCCACAAAGCAGGGATCCACATAGCAGGGATCCACATAGCAGGGTTCCACATAGCAGCGCTCCACATAGCAGGGTTCCACATAGCAGGGTTCCACATAGCAGGGTTCCACATAGCAGCGTTCCAGATAGCATGGCTCCACATAGCAGGGCTCCACATAGCAGGGTTCCACATTGCACGGATCCACATAGCAGGGCTCCAAATAGCAGCGTTGCATATAGCAGGGTTCCACATAGAAGGGTTACACATAGCAGGGTTCCACATAGCAAGGCTCCAAAAAGCAGTGTTCCACATAGCAGGGATCCACATAGCAGGGATACACATAGCAGCGTTCCACATAGCAGCGCTCCACATAGCAGGGTTCCACATAGCAGCGCCCACATAGCAGGGTTCCACATAGCAGGGCTCCACACAGCAGCGTTCCACATAGCAGGGATCCACCTAGCAAGGCTCCACATAGCAAGGCTCCACATAGCAGGGCTCCACATTACAGTGTTCCACATAGCAGAGATCTACATAGCAGGGCTCCACATAGTAGTAGTCCGCATAGCAGCGCTCCACAAAGCAGGGTTCCACACAGCAGGGCTCCACATAGCAAATCTCCACATAGCAGGCCTTCACATTACAGCGTTCCACATAGCAGGGATCCACATAGCAGGGCTCCACATAGCAGCGTTCCAGATAGCATGGCTCCACATAGCAGGGCTCCACATAGCAGCGTTCCACATTGCACGGATCCACATAGCAGGGCTCCAAATAACAGCGTTGCATATAGCAGGGTTCCACATAGAAGGGTTACACGTAGCAGGGTTCCACATAGCAGGGCTCAAAAAAGCAGTGTTCCACATAGCAGGGATCCACATAGCAGGGATACACATAGCAGGGTTCCACATAGCAGCGCTCCACATAGCAGGGTTCCACATAGCAGCGCTCCACATAGCAGGGTTCCACATAGCAGGGCTCCACACAGCAGCGTTCCACATAGCAGGGATCCACATAGCAAGGCTCCACATAGCAAGGCTCCACATAGCAGGGCTCCACATTACAGCGTTCCACATAGCAGGGATCCACATAGCAGGGCTCCACATAGCAGCGTTCCAGATAGCAGGGTTCCACATAGCAGCGTTCCACATAGCAGCGTTCCACATAGAAGGGTTCCACATAGCAGGGTTCCACATAGCAGCGTTCCACATAGCAGGGATCCACATAGCATGGCTCCACATAGCAGCGGTTCCACATAGCAGCGTACAACATAGCAGGGTTCCACATAGCAGGGCTCCACATAGCAGGGTTCCACATAGCAGGGTTCCACATAGCAGGGTTCCACATAGCAGCGTTCCACATAGCAGGGTTTGACATAGCAGAGTTCCACATTGCAGGGCTCCACATTGCATCGTTCCACATAGCAGCGCTCCACAAAGCAGCGCTCCACATAGAAGGGTTCCACATAGCAAGGTTTCACATAGCAGGGTTCCACATTGCAGCGTCCCATTTAGAAGCGCTCGACATAGCAGGGTTCCACATAGCAGAGTTCCACGTAGCAGGGTTCGACATAGCAGGGTTCCACATTGCAGCGCTCCACTAAGCAGCGTTCAACATAGCAGCGTTCCACATAGCAGGGTTCCACATAGCAGGGTTCCACATAGCAGCGTTCCACATAGCAGGGATCCACATAGCAAGGCTCCACATAGCAGCGGTTCCACAGAGCAGCGTCCCACATAGCAGGGTTCCACATAGCAGGGCTCCACATAGCAAGGTTCCACATAGCAGGGCTCCACATAGCAGCGCTCCACTAAGCAGCGTACAACATAGCAGGGTTCCACATAGCAGGGCTCCACATAGCAGGACTCTATATAGCAGCGTTCCACATAGCAGGGATCCACATAGCAGCGCTCCACATAGCAGGACTCCACATAGCAAGGATCCACATAGTAGTAGTCCTCATAGCAGCGCTCCACATAGCAGGGCTCCACATAGCAGGGCTCCACATAGCAGGGCTCCACATAGCAGCGTTCCACATAGCAGGGATCCACATATCAGGGCTCTACATAGCAGCGTTCCACATAGCAGGGATCCACATATCAGGGCTCCACATAGCAGGGTTCCACATAGCAGCGCTCCACATTGCAGGATTCCACATAGCTGGGATCCACATAGCAGCGTTCCACTTAGCAGCGCTCCACATAGCAGCGTTCCACATAGCAGGGTTCCCCATAGCAGCGTTCCATATAGCAGGGTTCCACATAGCAGCATTCCACATAGCAGTTTCATACTTAAACATATTTCATAATAGTTTCATATTTAAACATTAAATTGCACAACAATTCCATGTGAATCTGATAACTAGAATGTGTAGACTTTCCAAGATACAGTTTATGTCATCCTATCATTAGTAATAATGTCTCAGACGCCAACTGATCTGACATCATATTCCTTAAGTACCAACGCGTATTTTCAGATGAATTGGATTACCAAAATAGGGTTCCTTTCCCCACCCTGTTACTAGACTCTCTCTATGTTAACAAAGGGATTTTCAAGAGTTAACTCTATAGAGTAGAGAGAGAAGGGGGGGAAGGTATTTATGGGGGTCATAAACCTCACCAACAGGCCAACGTCATGACACACTATATGTACTAAAGTATGTGGACACCCCTTCAAATTAGTGGATTTAGTTATTTCATCCACACCCGTTGCTGACAGGTGTATAAAATCGATCACACAGCCATGCAATCTCCATAGACACACATTGGCAGTAGAATGGCCTTACTGAAGAGCTCAGTGACTTTGTGACAGGGCAGAAACAAATCAAAATATATTTTATATTTGAGATTCTTCAAAGTAGCCACCCTTTGCCTTGATGACAGCTTTGCACACTCTTGGCATTCTCTCAACCAGCTTCACCTGGAATGCTTTTCCAACAGTCTTGAAGGAGTTCCCACATATGCTGAGCACTTGTTGGCTGCTTTTCCTTCACTCTGCGGTCCGACTCATCCCAAACCATCTCAATTTGGTTGAGGTCGGGGGATTGTGGAGGCCAGGTCATCTAATGTAGCACACCTTCTTGGTAAAATAGCCCTTACACAGCCTGGAAGCCCAAACCAGATGGGATGGCGTATCGCTGCAAAATGCTGTGATGGCCATGCTGGTTAAGTGTGCCTTAATTTCTAAATAAATCACAGACAATGTCACCAGCAAAGCACCCCCACACCATAACACCTCCTCCTCCATGCTTTACGGTGGGAAATACACAAGCAGAGATCATCCGTTCACCCACACCGCGTCTCACAAAGACACGGCGGTTTGAACCAAAATTCTCCAATTTGGACTCCAGACTAAAGAACACATTTATTGTGTTTCTTGGCCCAAGAAAAGCTCTTCTTCTTATTGGTGTCCTTTAGTAGGGGTTTCTTTCGACCATGAAGGCCTGTCTCAGGATGGTAAGTTGGTGGTTGAAGATATCCCTCTAGTGGTGTGGGGGCTGTGCTTCGGCAGAGTGGGTGGGGTTATATCCTGCCTGTTTGGCCCTGTCCGGGGGTTTCGTCGGACGGGGCCACAGTGTCTCCCGACCCCTCCTGTCTCAGCCCCCAGTATTTATGCTGCAGTAGTTTATGTGTCGGGGG
This sequence comes from Brachymystax lenok tsinlingensis, assembly GCA_030435695.1. NCBI lineage: Eukaryota > Metazoa > Chordata > Actinopteri > Salmoniformes > Salmonidae > Brachymystax > Brachymystax lenok. Next base: position 15,002,105 of record CM059784.1, read on the forward strand.
TGCTAGGGTCCGTCTGTTATATCTGGAGTATTTCTTCTCTTATCTGGTGTCCTGTGCGAATTTAAGTATGCTCGCTCTAATTATCTCTCTCTTTCTTTTTTTTTCTTCTTCTCTCTCTCTCTCTCGGAGGACCTGAGCATTAGGACCATTCCTCAAGGCCTACCCGGATGTCCCGAGTCCACCTGGCCGTGCTGCTTCTCCAGTTTCAACTGTTCTGCCTGTTTTATGAACATTTTAAAATCTTGTCCATGTTCTGTTATAATCTGCACCCGGCACAGCCAGAAGAGGACTGGCCACCCCTCACAGCCTGGTTCCTCTCTAGGTTTCTTCCTAGGTTTTGGCCTTCTAGGGAGTTTTTCCTAGCCACCGTGCTTTTACACCTGCATTGCTTGCTGTTTGGGGTTTTAGGCTGGGTTTCTGTACAGCACTCTGTGACATCAGCTGATGTAAGGGGGGGCTTTATAAATAAATTTGATTTGATTTGATGATTTGATTTGATTCACACAGTCTCCTCTGAACAGTTGATGTTGACATGTGTCTGTTACTTGAACTCTGTGAAGAATTTATTTGGGCTCCAATCGGAGATGCAGTTAACTCTAATGAACTTATCCTCTGCAGCAGAGGTAACTCTGGGTCTTCCATTCCTGTGGCGGTCCTCGTGAGAGCCAGTTTCGTCATTGCGCTTGATGGTTTTAGCGACTGCACTTGAAGAAACCTTCAAAGTTCTTGAAATGTTCCGTATTCACTGACCTTCATGTCTTAAAGTAACGATGGACTGTCGTTTCTCTTTGCTTATTTGAACTGTTCTTGCCATAATATGGACTTGGTATTTTACCCAATAGGGCTATCTTCTGTATACCACCCCTACCTTGTCACAACACAACGGATTGGCTCAAACGCATTAAGAAGGAAAGAAATTCCACAAATTAACTTTTAAGAAGGCACACCTGTTAATTGAAATGCATTCCAGGTGACTACCTCATGAAGCTGGTTGAGAGGATGCCAAGAATGTGCACAGCTGTCATCAAGGCAAAGTGTGGCTATTTGAAGAATCTGAAATATAACATATATTTTGATTTGTTTAACACTTTTTTGGTTATTACATGATTCCATATGTGCTATTTCATAGTTTTGATGTCTTCACTATAATTATACAATGTAGAAAATAGTCAAAATAAAGGAAATCCCTTGAATGAGTAGGTGTTCTAAAACCTTTTAAAATAATTTTGGTTGTGCAGAATTGGGCCGATCATGATTGATCGTAAATTCCAGCACAGTAGGTGGCGGCATACACTTACACGATTGTTTGGGGGCCGCCATTATATAATAGAAGAAGGAGGAGTTAAAGCGTCCTAGGAGCTGTGAGGGGCAGCACTGCCCCTACCCTACAAACACGTCCCATGGACAACAACAGAAAATTGGAGACGTGTTCAGACACACCTGCTTTGTTTTCTTGATCACTAGCGGAGCTAACGAAAACATTCAAATTTGCAATGGGACACTACAGTGCACGGATTGTTTCGGTTTTGATTAGGATACAACATTTGACGTCGCTTTGGGGGTAAATGGGGGGCACTGAGCACAACATTTGCAGGCGGACACCAGCGGCATGCATGTCTTTGGCAAAGAATGTTTCGAACGCAACGCAAATCTTTGAGATTGACTGGTGTTTACACGTACAACCACCCGTTCTTGGCCTGGAAGGCTACGGGATAGATACGATGCTGTTTTTTTTATTTTATAGTGGCTACGGTGTCGAAACTGTCTAACGGAATGAAAATAAGCACAAGAAAGCGCGTCATGCTGAACTGTAATGAGTTATTGTGTGTTGAAAGTTGACGAACGCACAGGACCTACCGAAGCAAACGTAGACGTTGTTTAACAAACTTGATATGTTCATGAATGATAAAACTGACCTGCTTTGTGTGAAGAAATTGATACATTATTTCTGAATAAGGATACAATGTGACACTGCAATCTACAGCTTACTTTCCTGCCTAAAACTGAGCCATCCATCCACCCTACAGTTCTCAATTGTCTGACATTGTTTTGTGCAGTGAGAGAGCCATGGAAGAAGAGGGCGACCAAGTCGAAAATATATCTGACGTCGAGCAATCCCACCATGAATCCGTCTCTGAAAACGGAGTCATGTTGGTTGTCAACCACAGTAACATTCAGCCCCCTTTCAGCGTGGTGTTGGCCACATTGTTGTATTGTGCTGAGTTTGTCTGCGCAGCGGTGCTTTGCAACATTTACCACAAGAGCGATGACGACATCTGGATGGGGTCAACCATCACCTTCATGTTGGTGCCCGCTGTATTGACTCAATTGGCGCTGACATTCATTCATAGAGATTTGGGAAGAGACCGCCCCCTCGTCCTCTTCTTGCATCTACTACTCCTGGGCCCACTCATTAGGTAGGTATAGTACCACAAGTAATCACAGTGCTGAGTAGCTTCGGACCGCAACTAGGATGACTTGAAACATAGTGCTGAGTTGTACTGTAATGTGAGTTGTCCACTGCCGCTCAGGCTTTCGTGGTACAGGCAGTAGAACGCTCACCTCTGCACAGCAGAATCTTGCCCCCAATCAGCTGTTCTCTCTCTCTGGCTACATTGGTGAGATCATTCCAATCTGGTGGTCTCTTGGGCGGGGTGTTGGGAAAGCGTACCTGTTGTCAGGTGGGACTGTGCGTGAGGATGCTTCTCGAAGGAGAGAGGGTAATTTGTAAAATGGCTTATATTTGAGCGTTCTACTGCCTGACATAGTGTAGAACACTATACCCCCGCCTTGCGAAAAATATTTCAGTTTGACACTGCTGTAAAAGTGCAGTAACTTCAGTTGACTGGGGTGTTTTGGATACAGTAATTAAACAATAACTGTACATTTCTGCAGTAAAACGATACTCAATTTGGATGCAGTATTTGCAACATACTGCACTCTGACAGCACATCATTTTTCGTAAGTGCCATATAATTGGTTCCAAAAAGGTTTGAATAATTGAGCCCTCACGGAACTGTACTTTCTTTCCCGCTACAGTACTGCAGGCCTACTAAGAATGTATGTAAAGTTAATGTGCAAAGATTGTATTTATCTTAGTAGGCCTACAATGTTTACTCCGTTGTCCTATGAATTAGGCAGGGTGTTTTCCTGCTTCTTCAAACCTGTTTGACCAGATGTGAAGTGGGTCAAGGTTCAGATGGACCCTCTCACTCATTTACACCTTTGTCAGACATGTGAGTCATGTAGTCTACTGTAGATACAGCTGCTTCTTTGTGTCAACCCACTTCTAATTGGGTTTGAACTGTCACTGCTACTAAGTGATAAGTTATAAGGAGTGGTACCTCATTTGAGGTCACTGCCATTGGTATACAGAAATGCATGGGCATGTCTTAGTTTTGATCAGACACTTTTTATTTCATTTGTTTTACATATCTAATTGGCTGAAATTAGAGAACCTTGTCTCTCATTTTGCTTTGGTGTGAAATGCCCACACTTTCCATTGCTGCTCAACCACTGAAAGTCCCCTCACTTAATCCTCTAAGTACAAATCACTCTTAACTAGACTTGTTGAACAAACCGTGAGCCATTTTTCACTGGCAAAATAAAGTTAAAGGGTAGTCTTTGGTAGCTGTTTAGAAACTGGGCATATCTTGAGTGATACTGTTGGTGAACTTTGGTTTGTCAACCGTTCCTTTGGATTTTACTCTTGGATTTGAATAATATTTGATCAACTGTAGTAGAGCTGGACGATATGGGCAAAAATCCATATCACAGTGAATTGATGTGTTAACGATATGTATATAAAGTTAATGTGCAAAGAGTGTATTTATCTTTTAAACTACTAGTAGTTTGATGGTTGTAGCCATCAATTGTCCCATTAACAATCACCCATATTAGCAAACTTATTTAATTTCAAACATCATTCACTACTTATCGCAATGAACGATATCAGAAAAATGCCTGCGATGAGTGGTCGGTGTTGATAATTGTCGGTTTATCATCCCAGCTCTACACTGTAGTCATTGTAGATAGCTGAGGGTGTGGCCCTTTAACACTGCAAGAAGTAGGCCTTTGGCATGTGGATTTAGCTCTGCGTGGCGTACCATTCCATATGGTGTACAATGGATAACATTACAGATAACCAAAGAAGCAGAATAACAGTGTTTCCTATAATTCATTATTGTCTTTCTGAATGTAATATTATCCACAACAAGGAACTGCCTTGAATCTGCGTGGTGAATGTGATCCATTTAGTGAAGTGTGACTATCAGCCATGTGTGGAAGAAACCACTGTGTCAAGTATTCAAATTTCTAGTGGAGCCTCTGACTGGGATGTGGAAGCAGTGACCTGTGTCATATCCCCTCTGTGTTCCTCTAGACTAGCAGATTTACTAAATGTTTTAAAGATTTTATATATCCTAAGATTAGAATACATCCCAGAATACCTTACTTTTACAGTGCATATCTTGTCAATTCTAAGGTCATCTTTGGCATGATCTCTTTGGCTGTACTGGCTGCACCCTTTATGGCCCCATAATGGGGTCAATAAGGACCGCGGGTCCCGGGAAAAAAAATGACAAGGAAGATTTTGTCATTTTTTTTTACTTGGTTGTGCTTCGACCCATGATATCATATAAACACATAAGACATAGAAGAATGCAATGAATTGCAGGAAATTAGCTTTTAAAACATCTAAAAAAAATCTCTGCCTGGTGCAAAATGTGGGAAATTAGCTTTAAAACTGCAACATTTTCTCTCTTCCAGCTAAAAGGGGTGTGAACAGTTTGAGGTTGCGAGGTGGAGGTTTGTTGCTATGCCGATAAATTACATTATCCATCCGGACCTTTGATACTGTGGAAATCTGTGACCGGACCTCCTCAAATAGTACTTGAGCACCCCTGCTTTATGACAAATCAAGTGACTGACTATCAGGCATTTGCCAAGCCAGCACATGACATGACATTGGCACACTGTTTACAGCCCTGCTCCCCCACTCTCTCATTGTAGCAGTGCTAAACTGTGAGAAGCAGCCCTTCAGTTTCCAGTAGAACCAGATCAAGGTTTGGTTTCAGGGTTGTTGTGCTACAGCTACACAGTTCTATAATTATACTCTGGAGGGTGGCTTGTCTGGAGATGTGGTTCCCTTGGACAGGAAGCTTCACATCATTAACTTCCTGCCTCAAACCCTATTTAATTTCTAAGTGGATGGTTAAATGTGTCAAACAGAGAGGCACTAGATCAGAGGTCTCCAAACTTTTGTGGTATGAGAGCTACATTAAAAAAATAATCTTGCAAGCTACACTTTTTTTATATAGCTTTCAAATAGGCACATTCTTCTGCTTGCGGTGTCTGATGGCCTGCTTGGGAGATTTATGTCAGTTTGCGGTGGAACATGTGAAAATTGCATATACTTCAGAATTGTTTGGCGAACTACTCCTAGGTGGGCTGCGAGGTACTGGTAACTCGCTATCTACCTGCTGGAGACCCCTGCACTAGATAAACAGCTGTGCATTAGTTACAGTTACTCCCACTGTCCCCTCTGAGCTTTGCGCTGATTTTGGAGCGGCAGGTAGCCTAGCGGTTAGTGTTGGGTCGGTAACCGAAAGGTCTCTAGTTCGAATACCTGAGCCGACAAGGTGAAAATAATCGCTGTGCCCTTGAGCAAGGCACTTAACCCTAATTTTCCCCAGGGGCGGGGTAGTACTATGGCTGACCCTGTAAAACAGCACATTTCACTGCACCTATCTAGTGTATGTGACAATAACACTTCTTTTTTTTTAAAATCTTTTTTTTAATCAGCTGTGCACTTCCTGTGGAGTTTGGTGGATGATAAAATCACAGATCATAATCTGTGTTGACGCAATTCGATATATCAGGTTTCTTAGTGACTCTGACCAAGGGTTGAAATGCTGCTGGCTGCACGGCTTGCTTTACCTTGTAATAGGCAAGGACTCTACCTGACAGGGTAGTGTTTGTCTTGCTACTCGCATATCTGTAAATTAACACAAAGTACAGTTTCGCTATATGAATGTGTCTTGCAATCTATATCTTAGATAATCTGTTGACAAGATGTTGTGAAACATGGCCAACTGGGAATCTCTGTGGTGTCAGGTTGGCTCCCTGCTTGAGTGGACCTTGTCACAGCTTGTCTCTGAGAGAATATATTCCTCCCCTGAGGCAGAAGTAGCTACATACTTACAGTTGATAGCAATCTCCCCTTTCCCAGCATGCAGCACTGAAACAATGTTTACAGACAATTAAGAAAGGTTGGTATCTTGATGTCCTTAGCCCCAATGCATCTTGTGGGTGTTATGCCAAATCACAGTGGTTAACCAGAACGAGGTGAGAATGAACAGGCAGTTAACCCACTGTTCCTAGGCCGTCATTGAAAAATAAGAATTTGTTCTTAACTGACTTGCCTAGTAAAATAAAGGTAAAAAAACTAAAATGCTGAGAGGATTTCCTGGTGATGAAACTACCCTGTGGATTTTTTGATGAAAGACAACCACAACGGTTGAACTGCAGCCCATGCCTTAAAGTGGCAGTCGGCAGTTAAAACAATAACAAGCGATCTCACCGCCACTGTTTCGTTAAAAAGCTGAGGAATGAGGCTGGAGAAATGTAACGACTCAAATTCATAGACCGAGCCATCCATGATATAAAAAAGTGTAAAGCTATACAGTGTTTATTTACATTGGAGTAAAACAAGCTTATATTTTAGGTTCTGATGGGGTACGACAGTTGAACTAAGCTCATGAAGCATGTATAAGTTATATTCTTCAAGAATCACTGGGTAGGCTACATATCATTCATTTATAGGTCTAAAATAGATTAAGCTACTACAGATTTAAGGTAGTTCCTTATTGTGTGTGTGTTTTACTTTTCACCCTTTACAAGTACTGGTAGCCTAAGCAGAGAGCAAAGTGATTTTTATGGCCAGGGAGTAATTACTCGGCAGTAGGCAATTTTTGCTTCACCTGATGGTACCATTTAGATGCTGCTGTGGACATCAGGCGTATTGATTCTGTCAACCAACCTTTTCCCCAGCTGTGCTTTTTCCTCTAAGTGAAATACATTATTTCTTAGTCATTCCGAACCTGAAATTCTGGCTGGCTGGACTGACTCCAGCACGCATTTTTAGCTGCATTATGATGCCAAGCTTCCCTGGAAATCAATCATTAAATCATAGTCTTATGACTGCTACCGCCTCCCATCTGTAGACCAGTCATACAACTCTGACAGTTTTTTGCGTAGGCTACCAGTAGTACCACTGGAGAGATTAGGGTTGGCTTGTGCCCCTTCCTAATGTCTCTCGGTTCCGAGAGAATTGAAGTCAAAGACGAGAGGCTCTTGTTTTGGTTGTGCACTGTAAGGTCACAGCGAACGTGATTTTACCAGCACCACAACAGCTGAAAAAACACTGTCTGTAAATGGCTGACGGCTGAATGTGGTGTCCTATAGCAGCCCACCGCTGAGCTGGCAGGAAGATAATCCTAGTAGCTAGCCTGTCTGTGTTCTCTCCTCTAAGCCCATGTCCAAAGTAGATGTTTTGGTCTGAAAGACAAGACAAACACTGTGATTTACTTGGTTGAGTGTGAATACCTTAGACCAGGGTTAATTTGGCTCGCGGGTGGTTTTATTTGGCCCCCGTAGTTTTCTGAACCAAAAATATAAAATATTGTGTGGAATTTTCATTGTTGTAAAAAATAAAACACCAGGAAATCAGCTCCAAGTGATTTTTAATTTAAGAAATCTCTTCCAATGTATTCCCATGCATAATAGAGACACAACGTGATCGTATGCAAAGTTTTAAATGGTTATGTTTTAGTCAAACATATCTGTTTGGGCTTCTTACAATCAATTTGCACTCTACAAATTATTAGTAATTATGTTCCGGCCCCACCGACCATCCACACAAGCAAAAAGCGGCCCGCGGCTAGATCTAGTTGATTCCTGGCTTAGAAGTTATGGATTGCCTTGTGTACAGCTATCCACTGCACTGGTACTACTCAACATAAGCAGATTAAAGTAGTGCTAAACAACATGTTGGTGCTATTTGTGTGCAGTGTTAACGTCTTTCTGTCATTTACCTCTGTGAAGGGGAAGGGAACACTTCTTAGGTTTCAGTACTGAATACACTGAGTGTACAAACCATTAGGAACATCTTCCTAATATTGAGTTGCAACTCCTCCTTTTTGCCCTCAGAACAGCCTCAATTCGTTGGGACATGGACTACAAGGTGTCGAAAGCGTTCCACCATACCCTGTTCAAAGGCACTTTAAATATTTTGTCTTGCCTATTCACCCTCTGAATGGCAGACATTTGACATGCATAATCTATGTCTCAATTGTCTCAAGGCATAAAAATCTTTCTTTAACCAGTCTCCTCCCCTTCATCTACGATTTGAAGTGGATCTAACAAGTGACATCAATAAGGGATCACAGCTTTCTCCTGGATTCACCTGGTCAGTCTGTCATGGAAAGAGCAGGTGTTCCTAATGTTTTGTACACGCAGTGTCGAAGGCTGTCAGTAAAAAATTTTGCCCTCTGGTGGAGCCATATAGCAATGTTGCATTTAAAAAAAATATATAAATGTGAAGCAAAATGTAATATTTATTGATGAAAATATTGAATGATAATGCAAATCGTGATTGTTTCTTTACTTTCAATCTTAGTTTTTTTTTGTCAGCCTGTACTGCCCTCTGGTGGCTGTGGTATTACTCCATTCTCTCCTTTCCTCCTTAGGTGTTTCGAGGCTCTGGTGGTTTACTTCAAGGCGGGTAAAGAGGAGGAGCCGTATGTGACCATCTCCAGGAAGATCAAGCTGAAGAAGGACCAGGCCACGCCCATGGAGTGGGAGATCGGCCACTCAGAGCGCAAGCTGGCCACCCACCGGAACGCCTTCAAACGCACCGCCGTCATCCAGGCCTTCCTGGGATCCACCCCCCAGCTCACCCTGCAGCTGTACGCCAACATCCAGGAGAAGTACTTCCTCCCTATCAGACGTAAGAGTCCTCTTGATGGCGTTTATGGTGAATGCTGTATGTTTTGCTGTTGTTTTGGAGGGTCTAACGAGTGCTTTGTCTCTGTGTTCATTCCAGTGACTTTGATGGTCATCTGCCTCATCTCCATCACCTACGGGGCCCTGGTGTGCAGCGTGCTGGCGATCAACATCCGCTACGACGACTACAAGGTGCGGCTGCGCCCAGCCGCCTACCTCTGCATGATCCTGTGGCGGGGCCTGGAGATCGCCACGCGCGTCACCTCCCTGGTGTTGTTCAGCTCCGCGCTCACCTATTGGGTGATCCTCGTGGGCCTGGGCAACCTGCTCTTCTTCTTCCTGCAGCCCTGGGCCGAGTTTTGGGCTCGACGTGCCTCGCTGCCTGACAACGTGGAGAAGAACTTCAGCAAGCTGGGAACCACGGTGGTGCTGTCGCTTGTCACTTTCCTGTACGCCTGCATCAACGTCTTCTGCTGGTCAGCCGTGCAGCTGGACCTGGGCCACCGCGACCTCATCGAGATGAAGCAGCACTGGGGCCGCCTGGCCGCCTACTACGGCGGACGCTTCCTGGAGAACAGCGCGCTCATCGCCCTCTGGTACTTCTACAAGTCGGACTTCTACGCATACGTGTGTGCCCCGCTGCTGGTGGCCCAGCTGCTCATCTGCTACAGCCTGGCCGTGCTCTTCATGCTACTCTTCTACCAGTTCTGCCACCCGTGTCGGCGCCTCTTCAGGCACAACGTGCACGACTGCCTGGCCTGCGTCTGCTGCTGTCGGAGGGGTGTGGGGAGAGCTGGGGAGGGGCATCCACACTCCTATTCCACCACTGCCACCATGGTGCTGGTGCCGCTGGAGCCGCCAGAACTGCAGCCCCCCGACCTCACCAGCCAGCTGGGGGAGCACGAGACGGCAATCGTTGAAGACATGGAGGCGGCTTGAGAAGGCCCCACGTGGTGATTTGATGATATGGGGTCACTGCTTGGTGCAGCTACTGAACTAATGGCTATGTACACTCAGGACTGTTATACTGTGAGTGGGGCAGATTAGGAGATGGACAGAGCAGCTCGTTCTGCACTGCGGTGCACAGAGGACAAGTTGGTCTCAAGTGGTTAGCTAAGCGCATTTCAAATTGGTGCCATGATTTTATCGATGTTTCCCATTTTAGAATAACACGTGCACGCAGAGCTTTGGACTTAAAAAGATAAGCCATGATATAGACAACGTTACATCACTGTTGTTGAATGGGAAATGGGTTACTGACGAGTGCACCGTTTGTACTGGACATCTACTGTACAGGTAGAGAGACAGTGGGTCAAGGGAGTCCAAAGAATGTACTCTGTTAAGATATGCCGGTGTGATGCACAAAGGCAGCCTTGAGAGAGCAGCACAGGGTCAGATACAGTGGGGCCAGGTGTGTGGGATGCATGCCAAGTGTCTCCGGCCCCAGAGGACTGACTCGCCCTTTAAACTGGGACTTCCCCTGCTTACGTTCTTGGGGGTTTACTTAATGAACAAACTCCAGATGTTGCATTAGGGCCCTTTTTCATCTGCACGCCCATATGTAAGATGGGGAAATAAAAGGTTAGATGAAATCCGAGCTATCTTCCTCATACCCCACTCCACCCACTGTAATGAATGGTTTGTATTATACTGAACAAAAATGTAAACGCAACTTTCAACGATTTTACTGAGTTACAGTTAATGTAAGGAAATCAGTCAATTTAACTAAATTAATTAGACTCTAGGATGGATTTCACATGACTGGGCAGGGGCACAGCCATTGGTGGTCCTGGGAGGGCATAGGCCCACCCACTTGGGAGCCAGTCCCAGTCCCAGCCAATCAGAATTAGTTTTTCCTCAGGAAAGGGCTTTATAACAGACCAGAAATACTCTGGTCTGCTACTCAGTTTTCGTCAGCTGTCCTGGTGGCTGGTCTCAGACGATCCAGCAGGTGAAGAAGCCGGATGTGGAGGTCCTGGGCTGGCGAGGTTCCACATGGTCTGTGGTTGTGAGGCCAGTTGGACGAACTGCCAAATTCTCTAAAATTACTTTGGTATACATTCCCGCAGTTAGCATGCCAATTGCACACTCCCTCAACTTGAGAGATCTGTGGCATTGCGTTGTGATAACTGCATATTTTTTTGGCCATTTGTCTCCAGCACAAGGTGCACCTGTGTAATGATCATGCTGTTTAATCAGATTCTTGATATGCCACACCTGTCAGGTGGATGGATTATATCTTGGCAAAGGAGAAATGCTCACTAACAGGGATGTAAACACATTTGTACACTTTTTTTAAATGAGAAATATGGAACATTTCTGGGATATTTTATTTCAGCTCATGTTTCATGAGCTGAAATAAAATATCCCAGAAATGGGACCAACGCTTTACATGTTGCGTTTTATATTTTTGTTCAGTGTAGTATCCGGCTGCTCAGTTTGCCCTTCTTTTTTTGCCTTCGCAAACAGTGGTTAAAAGGCAAATTGAGTCTCAGACAGTGATCATTTTGAAGTGGGTTAAAGAGTCAATAGATCTTATGTAATCACACTGTACTTGTAAATATATTGTAATTTAAATGCAATTCAGAACATATCTTTTTACTTTCAATGATGACTTAATATAAAGAACTTGATGCCATGCCTTATTGGTACGTTATGTCGGAAACATTGAAGTGCATTTAATCACTGCTTTTGTTTTGTATGGTCTGTTTCAATAGTATGTTAAAGTGCGTTATATTTTGCATTGTTACTTGAATGTAAGTTTGTTGAATAAAAAATGCTGTAATATATATATCATATTTTGTCTTTAATTATTTTTATTGTAGCCTATGGTATAGCCTTCCAAAAAACCTTATGGATAGGAAGGTAAACATGAAAGGGAAAGGAAATGGGGATACCTAGTCAGTTGTACAACTGAATGCATTCAACTGAAATATACAGATTTTTACCTTGTCAGCTCGGGGATTCGATCCAGCAACCTTTCGGTTACGGGCCCAACGCTCTGAGGTTTTCATCAGAGCTGGCACCACAGGTCCCAGAGTGGTGGGGCCATTTTCTTTCTCCTGATGGTAACTAGGCAAAACTCCTGAACCAAGTTGTAGCAGGGACCTTAAGGGTTGCACTATTGCCTGGGGCAAGTGAACTGAGCTGTCGGACAAGTTGAGCCTGCTCTAAAGCTGCCTAGCTGAGATATAAATATTATTTTTGGGGGGGTTGGTGAAAACAGAAAAACTGGAAGGAATTCCAGTAGACCTAGCCTGGAACTTGTCTTTCTGGTTCATCCCCATTTGTTAAGAGAAAGATGGACAATTTATGGCAGATGGGCTTTTAAAACTGAAAACAACTGCAAATCAATCGTTCTGTATTTATAGCCTAAGCCAATTTGTCTGCGTTAAGATAAAATGTGAATGTGATCAAATTTGGTTTATATTCAAACTTCGATTGGCTAGAATACCTAGGCCTTTTAAATCCAAAATGATTGACGAATAAATCAAATCAATAAATTGTAATGACAGGCTAGACTGTGTTACTGCACCTGTTACTTTCTAATGACAGGCCTACACAGGGATGCAACTTATGGGTTTTGTGCACAGGCCATTCCCATCCCTGGGCCTACATGATGCAAGCACAGCTCTGTTAGTTCTATTGACGAATCACAGTTGTCTGTGTAGTGGAAAGTCCCCTGTTAGTCTAGTTTTACAATATAATTAATATGAACAGGTACACGGTTTCTGCAGTTATACAGGGTTTACATCCTCCCTACAGGGCAAGGTGTTTTTACAGGACTTTAAAACCATGTGACCTGATTAGAAAACTCTTTCATTAAAGCCCATATTAAACCGTTTCGCAACTGATTTATCACTTTGGCTGCGTTTACACAGGCAGCCCAGTGTAAAGTACAGTATCTCGGCCGGGGGCAATAGGATAAAGTGGCTCGCGCTCTGCTCACCCTGAACAAAAGTTACTATTCCAGTGTCACAAGTAAAAAAACGTGTAAAAAAATCCCCTGCCTAATGGGACAACCACTGAACATAAATTGTCAGTCTTTCACTTCAACAATGGGGATGAAAGAGACCTGGCGCGGCCCGCGAAACTGCGGTACGCCACAGTTTTCGAAAGTAGGCCTATATAATATATTATAGAATATATGAAGATAGTGCCTTAGCCACTGCATTGTTACTTTATTTTAAAGTTGTTCAATACAAAATGATGTAATATAAATCATATTTTGTCTTAATTGTTTTTACTACTCCCCTTGATATTGCTTTCCAAAAAACATATAGAGCCATGGGAAAGTTAACGTGAGGCCGACAGAGATGGATATAGTCGGGGGGGGACTGGCTCTTTCTCAATTGTCCAAAAATCCGCCCTCTTCTTGGAGAACAAGAGCCAGCTACATTCAGTAAAAAAAATACAATTCTTCCTCATTCCACAGACGTGAGGAATGGCATGCTGACATTTCGCATTCTACAAACACAAAGGATTACTTTACTCCTTGAGTAATGCAATTTATGGACTGTACGTTTCCTCATGTCATAACTTGGACTATTGACTGAATTTAAATAGGCGGGGTGTGAACATACGCTGTATAAAAACAACAGGTAACGATGTAAAGACCAGTAGCGTCACTGGTGGATGGCGAAAGTCCTTCAAAATGGGCAACTGGATCATTAACCATGGACTGTCATCCTTCATACTGGTAAGAACATGATTATTACCTTAATCATATTCGACAGTGTAGGCTATAGTTATTGTACAATGTAAATGAATGAGATACATTCATTTGGGCAGTTATCTGGACTGCCAGACAAAGCCCATCTGAGTGATGACCCAGATGCGCAATATCTCTCCAAATGCGCAAAATAATATAACTAGGGTTAGCCTTACTGAAACCCTAAAATATATGTTATTTTTAAGAGTAGTAAACACAATTAAATTACATACAATAGTCACGATCCTGCGGTTTGGGTAATGACCTCCTCCTGGCTGGATTTACAGGTGGTCTGGATGGCCATCAACATATTCCTGTTCCTTTGGTTCTATTTCTTCTACGACTTGGGGGATCAGTTTTTCTACACACGCCACATTTTAGGGGTGAGTCTTACCACACTATTTAGGCCTTAAGTAGTTTAAACATAGTATGTGCTCAATGATCCATGCATTTGACTTAAATAGGACAAGTATCCAATTTTCCGATGTCCATTGAAAATGTTTATTCTATATAATTGCAGTTTTAATTTAGTTTTACCTGTAGCTTACACCATTCCCAATGATAGGGCAGATGTCAAAGAGAGTATGTATAGGATAACACATTACACAGGTTGACATGGGTGTCTTTGGGCTTTCAGTCTGCATTGGCCTGGGCCAGAGCCCCCTGCAGCCGTCCTCAACTTCAACTGCCTGCTTATTCTGCTGCCAGTGTGTCGTAACCTTCTGTCTCTCATCCGCGGCTCCTTTATGGTAAGACTTTCTAGGGCTGGGCCGGGGGGGTGGGGACATTCATTGTGCAAGTGTCTAATTTGTCATCAGAGAATCTTGTAGCTGTAATTCCCTGTGTTCTGTAAATTACTGTGCAGTCATATTGTCTGATGACACCTATAATGGAACAGACTTGTATAGTTGAATTGTTTTTCTAATAGATGATAAAGGTTCATAGACTTTAATTGACTTTGATTGTAATCTCATTAGGATTTTTCTTGTACTTTCTTGTGTTGCTGTTTTAGTGCTGTGGGCGAACTATGAGAAAACAGCTGGACAAAAATATCAGTTTCCACAAGCTGGTGGCCTACATGATTGGGCTGATGACAGGTATGGAACACTTGCTTGCCGGTCAGATAACCAGCTGTAAACCCCTAACCTGAAGCCTTTTTCACAGATAAATACTCTACTTGATTTTAGTCAACAGTACTTATGAAACATGCAAGATTTATGTGAAATTGTTACCAGTTTTATTTAGTCACCACAAAATATGACACTTTCTCATTGTGGTGAAGGCATATGCGATAATAAATCTATCTTTGTCTTTTTCACCCCTTGACTTATCCTAGATAAAGGGATACTGAAGCTAAATATTGACTTGGGTGTATTGTATTATATGGGAAAATCCTGACCTCGGAGAGACTAGAGCCCTCACAAAGTGCCTCAAGAAGGACAAAGGAAACAGCCCAGCCTTTAGAAAGCATACAGTTCCGTGTAAAAGTATTTGCCCCCTCTCTGATTCTCTACTTTTGCATATTGTTTATGCTGAATGTTAGCAGATCTTCAACCAAAACCTAGTATTAAATAAAGGGAACTTGAGTTGACAAATAACTTATTTATTATACGTATTTTATTTATTTAATTAACAAAGTTATGCAACACTCAATGCCTCTATGTGAAAGGTAATTGCCCCCTTACACTCAATAATTAGTTGTGCTAACTTTAGCTGCAATGACTGCAACCAAATTTTCTATTTTTTATTTTTATTTCACCTTTATTTAACCAGGTAGGCAAGTTGAGAACAAGTTCTCATTTACAACTGCGACCTGGCCAAGATAAAGCAAAGCAGTTCGACACAAACAACAGAGTTACACATGGAGTAAAACAAACATACAGTCAATAATACAGTAGAAAAAAAACAAATCTATATACAATGTGTGCAAATGAGGTAAGATAAGGAACGTAAGGCAATAAATAGGCCATGGTGGCAAAGTAATTACAATATAGCAATTTAACACTGGAATGGTAGATGTGCAGTAGATGAATGTGCAAAGTAGAAATACTGGGGTGCAAAGGAGCAAGATAAATAAATGAATATGGTAGGGGATGATGTAGTTGGTTGGGCTATTAACAGATGGGCTATGTACAGGTGCAGTGATCTGTGAGCTGCTCTGACAGCTGGTGCTTAAAGCTAGTGAGGGAGATAAGTGTCTCCAGTTTCAGTGATTTTTGTAGTTCGTTCCAGTCATTGGCAGGAAAGGAAAGGCGGCCAAAGGAGGAATTGGCTTTGGGTGCGGGTGGGTGCTGTGAGATATACCTGCTGGAGCGCGTGCTACGGGTGGGTGCTGCTATGGTTACCAGCGAGCTGAGATAAGGCGGGGCTTTACCTAGCAGGGACTTGTAGATGACCTGGAGCCAGTGGGTCTGGTGACGAGTATGTAGCGAGGGCCAGCCGACTAGAGAATACAGGTTGCAGTGGTGGGTGGTATAAGGGGCTTTGGTGACAAAGCGGATGGCACTGTGATAGACTGCATCCAGTTTGCTGAGTAAAGTATCGAAAGCTGTTTTGTAGATGACATCGCCGAAGTCGAGGAACGGTAAAATAGTCAGTTTTACTAGGGCAAGTTTGGCGGCGTGAGTGAAGGAGGCTTTGTTGCGAAATAGAAAGCCGATTCTAGATTTGATTTGGGATTTTTTATTTATTTTAATTTTATTTTAGCTTTATTTAACTAGGAAAGTCAGTTAAGAACAAATTCTTATTTTCAATGACGGCATAGGAACAGTGGGTTAACTGCCTTGTTCAGGGGCAGAGATTGGAGATGTTTAATGTGAGTCTGGAAGGAGAGTTTACAGTCTAGCCAGACACCTAGGTATTTGTAGTTGTCCACATATTCTAGGTCAGAGGGTAGTGATGCTAGTCGGGCGGGCGGGTGCAGGCAGCGATTGGTTGAAAAGCATGCATTTGGTTTTACTAGCGTTTAAGAGCAGTTGGAGGCCACGGAAGGAGTGTTGTGTTGTATGGCATTGAAGCTCGTTTGGAGGTTAGTTAACACAGTTTCCAAGGAAGGGCCAGAAGTATACAGAATGGTGTCGTCTGCATAGAGGTGGATCAGGGAATCTGTTGGCCGGTGTTGGTTCCTGTAGTTGTTGATCAGTCTCTCATATCGCTGTGGAGGAATTCTGTCAAACTCTTGCATGCAGAACTGCTTTAACTCAGTGACATTTGTCGGTTTTCAAGAAAGTCCTGCCACAACATCTCAATTGGGATTGGTTTTGGACTTTGACTAGGCCATTCCAAAACATATATTTTGTTTTTGCTTTTTAATCATTTTCATGTAGACTTGATTGTGTATTTTGGATCATTGTCTTACTGCATGACCCCTGCCCTTTAGCTTCAGCTGCCCTTTGGCCTGACATTCTCCTGTAGAATTATTTGATATGGAGCAGAATTCATGGATCCTTCTATTAAGGCAAGTCGTCCAGATCCTGAGGCAGGGGTTTCATTATGCCTGGCGAAAACCAAACACTGCATTCCACAGTAAGAACCTTATACCAACGGTCATGCATGGTGGTGGTAGTGTGATGGTTTGGGATGCTTTTCTGCCTCAGGACCAGGATGATTTGCCTTAATTGTGTGTAAGGGGGCAATTACTTTTTCACACAGGGGCATTGGGTGTTACATAACTTTGTTTATGAAATAAATTAAATAAGTATGTAATTGTTGTGTTATCGGTTCCCTCAGGTTCCCTTTATCTAATACCAGGTTTTGGTTGAAGATCTGATAACATTCAGTATCACAAATATGCAATTGTAGAGAAAATGAGAAAGGGGGCAAATTCTTTTCAAATTTGGGGGTGGAATTATCCTGTTGAACAAATTTGATGAATCTCTATTCTATGTCCTAATGGAAATGTTGCTGTTTCTTTTCCTCGTTTTGGTGCAGCTGTTCACACCATTGCCCATTTGCTGAATGCGGAGTGGTACTACAATAGCAGGCTTGGGGAGTATGATGACCTCAGCACGGCCCTGTCCAGCCTGGATGACTTGGGCAACACCACCTTCCTGAACCCAATCCGTTCTACAACCACTGTACGGCTTACAATTTTTATTTGATTTGATTTTTATTTTACCAGGTTTGCCTCATTGAGATTAAACATTTCCTTTGCAAGAGACCTGGTCAAAAAAAGCAGTGCATAAAGTTTCAAACAATTAAAACACAAAGCACTACAGTTTAAAACATCAGTTTACACATTGTTATGGGAGGATTGGTTCAGCTAGAGGCCAAAACATTAACAGCCCCCTAAATAGCTTTCCACCATAGATTTTACCCTAACAGCTCTTGGCCATTGGAATATATATATATATATATATTACTGTATTATAATGCTTTGTATGTTATTGTAACTAAGGCACAGAGTTTTTCCTAGTCAGGTCTGGTCATCAGAAGAAACTCCTGGCACAGAGTAATTTTAGATGTCTTATATAGGCATAGAGGTCATGTGGCTGACTTGGGTGTATTCTGATTGGCTCCTTCTGTCTCAGACGCCGACCCTCCTGGTGTTCACCTCCGTCGCTGGGATCACGGGCGTAATCATCACGCTGTCACTCATCCTCATGATCACCTCATCCATGGAGGTCATCAGGCGCAGCTACTTCGAGGTCTTCTGGTTCACACACCACCTCTTCATCGTCTTCTTCGCTGGGCTGGTCATCCATGGAGCCGGGTAAGGCTCTCTCAGTCCCAGCTCCCATTCATTTCATGTGGAAATATTTGTTTTGGATCAAGAGTAAATGGCTTTGTCCTTTGTCTACAGGCGCATCGTGCGACGTCAGACCACCACCGATCCACCACATAATACCACCTTCTGTAAAGATCGAATAGATGACTGGGGGAAGATTCAGGAGTGTCCCATTCCCCAGTTTGCAGGGGGGTTCCCACAGGTAAGAGATTCCTCAATGACACCTACAACCAAAAATAACTTCTGTGGATCCCAGGCCTCATGGTAAGAGAATTGTCTCAGAAACTGTATATCCTGTGTTCCTTGTCCCTACAGACCTGGATGTGGGTGATCGGTCCCATGGTCCTTTATGTGTGCGAGCGCTTGCTGCGCTTCATCCGCTACATGCAGACCGTCAAATACAGAAAGGTGTGCACTGCAGTAACAAGTAACTTTTCTTTGTAATTGACAATAATTGTGTTTTCCATTCCATTAACAGATAATCAACATCTGTCTCTACAACTCTCCTCTCTTAGATAGTTATTCGACCTTCCAAAGTCTTGGAGCTGCAGCTGGTGAAGAACGGTTTCAAGATGGGTGTGGGTCAGTATGTCTTCCTCAACTGCCCAGCCATCTCCCAGCTGGAGTGGCACCCCTTCACCATGACCTCGGCCCCCGAGGAGGACTTCTTCAGTGTGCACATCCGCTCCGTGGGCGACTGGACCCAGAAACTCATCAGCATTGTGGAGCAGCTTCCTGAGGGAGCTGAGGGACCCAAGTAAGTTACTCCTCTTTATAGAAAAGCAGACAATGGCTTATACTGTAGCAGCAAGATCCTCAGCTCAGTGGATAAGGATAAGGCGGCGCATCAATGCGATAAATCGAAGTTACGTGCACAGATTTTAAATTGGAAACCATTCCTGAATGCATAGGAATTAGGTTTAGCTGGTCAAATCTTTCTGCCCTCCCTTCCTGTTTGCCATTGCTTGACCTTTGACCTGTCCCTCAGAATGGGTGTGGATGGACCGTTTGGTACGGCCAGTGAGGATGTGTTTGACTACGAGGTCGCCATGCTGGTTGGGGCTGGCATTGGAGTCACCCCCTTCGCCTCCATCCTCAAGTCCATCTGGTACAAATTCAAAGACTCCAACCCCAAGCTACGCACCAGAAAGGTAGGGAACACATTGATACTCTATGGCTTTCCATTGAAGTGACTAACCAGACAGCTTTAGTGCTGCTAACCAGTCTAGCACATTTACAAAGTGGAAAGATTCCATGATGCACCTGAATGTTGTATGACTCCAAGCATTTTTTGTTTCTTAAGAAAAGGGTCACGTAAACCTTGGATTCTTTCTATGTGAACATGCTCATTTTTCATGGACGATTGCCAGCATGGCATGTCATGCCTTTGTTATTCCTTTGTTTGAAATCACATTCTCATGTTAACTTCCTGGTTGCAGATCTACTTCTATTGGTTGTGCAGAGAGACGCATGCCTTTGAGTGGTTTGCAGATCTGCTGCAGCTGTTGGAGAGGGAGATGGAGGAAAGAGGCATGGGAAACTTCCTCACCTACAAACTCTACCTCACTGGATGGGATCAGAGCCATGTACGTGAGGCAGCATACATACACCCACCAACAATCTGTATTACCATATTCCACAGTGAGACATGCAGTAGTTGTGGTAGCGTCTGTTCACTATCTTTCTTCCCCATAGGCAAACCATGTGATGGTTCATGCCGATGCGGACACGGATGTGGTCACTGGTTTGAAGCAGAAAACAAACTATGGCAGACCCAACTGGGATAAGGAGTTTGAACAAGTGCGCAAAGAGAATCCAACGTAAGTTTGTTTACAACACATTTTGACATGACAGTATTCCCCTTATAAATCCATTTTGGACATTGCAGTTGGTAGTTAATAGCAGTGGTATTACTTCTAAAACATATAGCTTGGTGTGTACCCTACATTGACTAAA